>OY720199.1:4217110-4904610 GCA_963082885.1 Parascotia fuliginaria | reverse complement strand
ATATGGTCCAGGCATGTACGCCCATGTGTAGGAACAGTGTGACCAGGTAACATGCCATGACTTGCTAGGAGGTTTAAGTACACATGGGAGCGATTGTCTGACGAGCTAGAAGCAATATCGATGTTGATATCACCGCATAAGAATATGTTTTTATATCTGCTCATATTCGAGAGTAGAGTATCTAGTGAGTCAATGAAGTCAGTAATATTTTGTTGACTTGGGGGGCGGTAGATGCCAATAATACACGTGTCATTGTTTAGTTTCAAGAGAAGACAGTTGGCGTCATTGAGAGTGACCTCTTCATGTGTTACCTTAAGATCGTTTTTAAAATAAATAACAACACCCTCATTTTGAGTTTTGTGAGCAAGTGTTGAAACATGACTGTAGCCATCAATAGGTGTAATAGTCCTGGAAGACTTCAACCAACACTCAGAGAGGACCAGAATATCCCAAATTGTATCCGATCTTTGTAAAAGCGTCAGGAAACTTACTAAATTACAATTAATACTACGTATATTTTGAGACAAGAGGTTGAGAGAAGAGCCCTTATTTACTATATGACCTGATACATCCTCTACGTCGCAGGTAAAAGTTTTAGCTATATGAATCGCATCCAGTTCCAAATTTATTGTCTCAATTGTTTGCATTATATTATAAATTTAGGTAGAAAAAAGGTCACGATGAATACGTGACGTTGATTGCAAAATATGAAAAAACATGATTGGAACTGCGATACAGCTAGGTATATATAAATATCACGTCTTGTTAAATATTTTACCTGTACTCCGTGGTACATACCAGACAATAACAATGCTCGATGTTTGTGGGTAGTGTTGTGTGATACTAAAAATGTGTGATCGATCTGTAAATATGTAAGTATAAGTATAAGTACCAGACTGGTATGCCGGTTAAGGTTAGTAAAGCAGTAAACATAAAAACTATGCAATATAATTATGCTACGGAAAGAGTGTAACACATGATACATTAACAATGCTTGATATTTGTGTCTAGCTTTGTGTGGTACTAAATATATGTGATCAATCATTGCATATGCATGCGAATGTGCCAGACTGTTATTCGGTTTAAATATTAAAGTAAAAAAGTAAAAATAAAAACTAAGCAGTATAATTATGAAACTGAAAAAGAGTAACATTGATATGGTTAGAAACAAACAGTATGTAACTATAGCTAGTCATATCAACAACTCATTTAATTCAGCCTCGTCTGTTATAGGAACTGGTTTAGAATCCTCCCCCTTCTTGATGAAAACTTTTCCGTACGAGGTCCACGCAGCAGCAATTTTCTTGTTTTTAAGATGCTGGCGAGCAAGATAAAATAACTTCTTATTTTTAGAGCTCAAGTATTCAGACATGTACAGCATAGTTCTATCACCAGGTATCTCTAAATGTTCAGTGTTGAATTGCGGGAGTTTCTTCTGACGGCATTCTCTATTGTAAGCAATGTATTTAGACATCAGCGACTCCTTCCTCTTCACAGTGGTGAAATCAACAACAATGGCTATTGGTTTTGTTCTGTATATGTCTCTGATTTCTGAATCCTCAATCGGTGTATCAAGCCCTATTTTCGACCCAACATTTTTTATGATATCAGTGAGTACATTTTTGTTTTCGTGTGTTTGTTTAGGTATGTTCCGGATCTCGATAGTTGTGGAATGGGAATGTTTTTCAACCATATCTAACTGTTTTTCCAAGCTAGAGATTCTATTTTTCTGGGCAATATTTTCTTTCTCCAGGCTATCGACTTTAGACAACAGGTTAAGGTGTTGTGAGGACAAGTGCTCAACAGATTTTTGGATATTCATATTCTGCTCCATGATCGCCATTAGTGTGTTATTTAATAGTTCAAATTTTTCATCATGATAAGTTTTTAGCTCATTAATCAAAGACTTAACTTCCGTGGAAGATGTCCCAGACTGCGGTGATGTAATCTCACCGTGCACTCGTTTATGTCTCTTGGTTATATTAAAATAGTTGCTGTCCGTACCTGCATCTGTTTTAGAGTTTATAGCCGAGTCCGAACTGTAGTGAGTAGTTGCAGTAACTACATTTAACTGTTTGTCTGATGCAACAGGTGAACGCTGTGTCTTTGGCATTGTAAAAGTAACAGTCTAGACCTAAATGTTCCGTCAGCAACCGGTTACGCTGTTGCGAGGAGCATGCGCGTGCGCAGCGAAGTGAAAGGTGTGGCGGAGGGAGTAGCCGGGCGCAGGAGGCGTGACCTTGGCTCTCGGGTATAGTTATTAATGTAGAATATGACTCACGAATATGTAGATGTCCTTGTCACCCTTTGACCGGTCTCGCTCGTTCGACTCTCGGGGCCGCAGTTCTTAGCCCTGCTGCTACTTATGTGCGCCTGGTACTTCACTGTTTTTATTATATTTTAAATTTGCCAAATTTAATTATTGTGGAGATTTGTTTAAACTAGAAACACGTCTGCTTTCTATGAAATCCACGGAGGAAGGGGAGCTTAGCTTGGGACTAGATGACGGTGTGTGATAGTCAACATATTAAAAAAAATGTAGATCACTTAATTATTTACAAAATCAACAAATGAAATAAAACAATAAATTAATAACTCTGGTTACATCTCTACAAAACCATACGTGAGAAAATGGATCTAATCAGTGTCTTTTGTACTTTCACATAATTTACTTTTGTCGCAAAGAATACCGACATTTCTTGTAAAATGACATTTTGTAATGACCTATTGTTCCAAAGATTGGATACCTACTCATTAGCAGCTATTTTGTTTAATTATAATATTTTGAGGTATGTCATATAACAACATTCGTTGTGTGCCATTGAAATCAAATGATTTTTTTAAGGTTTTAGTAAATTCAACTACCTAATTCATTGCATTTTCTGCATCGTTTTGCAAATTTCATCTTCCAAGTTGTTAATTGTGATAACAATCGTACTAGTGGATACGCGGCTTAATATGTGTAGTGTATGCGGGCGGAAATTTTAGGCGAAGTTTTTTTCTGATTGAGTAACTTGATGAAGCAATCATAACGAACACGAAAGAATTGCGTGTAGACAATCTGGCACAACAAGAAAAAAAGAAAAAGGTCCGTCCGACCAGTCCCATGGTTTGATGGTAATGGGATTTCTGACAATAAAATATTGGTGACAGTCTCGTGTCTCACTTAACAGTTCACTTGTCCCATCATGGGACAATGTCGTGCTCGTGAGACCTATAGACCCAAAATAAACCTGATCTTTTACGAATAATATTGTGACTCGTAGTTTGTATTCCCATTACCAATAACACTGTCCACTTAAAGCTCTATACCCTCCATTAGGAATGTTGTTGTTACTTTTCAAAAATCCCATAGTTGCTTCATCCTACAGGAAAAGAATTGAGGTCGTGTATTCTGACGGAGTTTTTTACTTTAATTGCCTAATTCACATACTTGTTTTCAGGGATGGTAGTTGGCCTGAACTCATAAAAAAAGAGATTTCGTTATCGAAAACTAGCTACCTACCGTACGATGCCTTAGTATTTCGCAATTATTACGTGTTGGATGGAGCACAGAAAGACTTGCGAGCTCCAAAAGAGGCGCGTAAACTTGCGCATACGTGGCGAGCAAGAACACCAAGTCCACCAGGTAAATTCCACACATTTTGAGCCTAACTGTGAAATGACACTCATTGTCTGCGACCACAGATTAAAGCACTTAACAGAACCCTATCATTCGTATCCGGAACAGATATTTAAACACATTAATTCAATGCAACATTCCATTTTTCTTTTAATTGGTGCCATATTACCTGAGTTTGGCGCAAAATTCTTTTATTTCAATCTCTATTAGTCAGACCGTCTATCAAGTTAAATAACGTAGCATGTACAACATCTTAAATGGTCTACATGGTTCCCTGAGAAAGATCGCTTTTAGTGGTAATACCGCCCATTGCCACTACCTAATAATATACTGTTCTGTTATTTATTTCGTGATATTATGGTCTGCAATACAGAATAATCACTTCCATTATTTTCAGGGTATTACGTCAAGTCGTTTTTCAATACATCTTCGGTGACAGCGATGCACAATCATACACCGTTAAAATGTTGGCGAAACTGCAACAAGCACGACGTGAACGATGCTGACGCGAGATTAATGCATTTTAGAGAGCAGTGTGCAGAAAGAGAACAGACTTGTGCAGCGCTGACTGACACTGTCAGAGACGATGTGTTGATGAAATGGAGACCACAAGTCTTGGCTGAAATCTATGATATCATGACAAAAGTGAGCAAGACGTAAGCAGGTCTAGGATCATCATCATATTATCAGCCTAAAGACGTCCACTGCTGGACATGGACCTCCTCCAATCTCACCACCTTAGCTGGTCGTGAGCCGCCCTCATCTATCGGTTGCCCGTGTTAGATTATAGTAAATATAGTATTATATACTAGTAAAAATATTGATTATGTATATTGCCAAAAATACTATATACATATAAGTAACTATCAATTATATATAAATGTACAATCATAAATTTGTGTTCAGGTCTAAATGTATAAACATATATTTAAGCAATGTTATAAGAAAACAACATCTCAAAGCTATATAATTTATTTTAGCTATCTTTACGGGGTTTATATATGAAAAGAAGAAACAACATAAGTAAATAATATGATATAATACATTATCTATTCAATACCGACACATTATAGCAATTACCATGTTTCTTACAATACAATATTACATTAAAATTAGGATTAGAATTATAATATAAATCATACTTAACTTTTATAACTCGTATTACAATATTACTGAGCACTGCTCGCTATGACGACCGGACACAGAATGCATCACATCGTTAGAGTCCGTTTCTTATATACTGTGTGACAGATAACGCTAAAACAACTGTATTCATAATCTAATGATTTTATGATTTAAGATTCGTTACAAACGTTTTTAAAAAATATAGAAAGATTTATTAAGTACATAGCTATAAGATTCTTGCTTTGAAAAGAACATGTGGTTCCTTGACAAAGTATTACAAACATAACCTATATTCATAACTTAAATAAATGATGTTCTTTATAACATATTTATTTTAGATGATCTATTTATTGATTTATTTGTAATAAATAAATAGATTTTATGAAATTACTTATATTTGCATAAAATATAAGAATCAGTAATCAAATTCATAACAATTAGTAATTCAAATTATTACTATTTTATAACACGGCCATTCTGAAAATGTGCTACGTTCTCGGAGTACAACAAATATCTTAATTTTTTTTTGATATTATATTTATCTCTACTATACCTACAGTATGTTGACAGATTATAATTTATTTAATATGAATATATTTTATTTGAAACATGTGGCAACAGATAATTATAAACACAGGCACAGCCACAGGTGAAACCAAAAAGCACAGCCACAAGATTAAAGACACAGCCACAGAACCGAAGATACAGCCACAGAACTAAGCACAGGCATAGGTCCACAGGCACAGCCATGTAATCAAAAGCACAGCACTGGTAGAACCACAGGCACAGCCACAGGTGAAACCAAACGCACAGCCACAAGATCAAAAACACAGCCACAGAACCAAAGATACAGCCACAGAACTAAGCACAGGCATAGGTCCACAGGCACAGCCATCTGATCAAAAGCACAGCATTGGTAGAACCACAGGCACAGCCACAGTTACCAATATTATCTACTAAACTTTAATCAGTATAATTCGTTCGGCCAATCTGACATGTTACACTTTGTTAGCATGTTAATTACAATGGAAACATATCTTTCTGCTTGACCGCTCCCACGAAGAGTTCCAGAAGTTAACGCAGAGCCCTTAAGGGCCTCACCTGCTTTTGCAACTTTTGCTATACCACTCCATCCAATCTCTTCTCCAAGCTTGTCAACGTTGTCACACATACAGCTGCGCCGTTGTCGCTGGTGGACGGATCGAACACTGGTAGCGCCACGTCGTCTTGTCGTTTGTTGCTGGAAAGAACATCACGGATGGCCGTGAGCAACTCCTCGAGCATTGCTTGGTTAATTTTAAAGAGGTGCCTGGAAATATACTGTTATTAGTACTGCGTCAAATAGTTATCCCACTTCTGATGTTAGATTATAGGTAAATATAGTATTATATACTAGTAAAAATATTGATTATGTATATTGCCAAAAATACTATATACATATAAGTAACTATCAATTATATATAAATGTACAATCATAAATTTGTGTTCAGGTCTAAATGTATAAACATATATTTAAGCAATGTTATAAGAAAACAACATCTCAAAGCTATATAATTTATTTTAGCTATCTTTACGGGGTTTATATATGAAAAGAAGAAACAACATAAGTAAATAATATGATATAATACATTATCTATTCAATACCGACACATTATAGCAATTACCATGTTTCTTACAATACAATATTACATTAAAATTAGGATTAGAATTATAATATAAATCATACTTAACTTTTATAACTCGTATTACAATATTACTGAGCACTGCTCGCTATGACGACCGGACACAGAATGCATCACATCGTTAGAGTCCGTTTCTTATATACTGTGTGACAGATAACGCTAAAACAACTGTATTCATAATCTAATGATTTTATGATTTAAGATTCGTTACAAACGTTTTTAAAAAATATAGAAAGATTTATTAAGTACATAGCTATAAGATTCTTGCTTTGAAAAGAACATGTGGTTCCTTGACAAAGTATTACAAACATAACCTATATTCATAACTTAAATAAATGATGTTCTTTATAACATATTTATTTTAGATGATCTATTTATTGATTTATTTGTAATAAATAAATAGATTTTATGAAATTACTTATATTTGCATAAAATATAAGAATCAGTAATCAAATTCATAACAATTAGTAATTCAAATTATTACTATTTTATAACACCCGCAACCCTTGTTTACTGAAGTGCCGATGAGAAGGACACATAGCTGGCAGAAGTTATAGGACAGTTAATTTCTAGAGTGGCGACCACGAGCCAGTAGACCCAGCGTCGTCAGACTTCTCACAAGATGGACCGATGACCTGATAACGTCTAGGATATTCCAATCTTATTTTTCTACCAATGTAATGTTGAATTCATTAAAATATACTCAGATAGCAAAATTAACTAACCACGAACCAAATTGAAACGAGGACTTTTAGAATGGTGGCCACCACTTCTGGATCTTACTGACTGCTTCCCATTAGGCAGAGTAGAGTAATTTAGTAGTATAAAAAAATAACTTCAATAGACAAGACGTACTGTTTGACTGGTTCACCATGGATCATTACGACAATTTCTGGTTTTTAAACTTATGTTTATTCTACTACTTATTATGAAAATAGCAGCTATGTACTTACTAGAATCGTGTTGTTCCATGAGTCAATGGAAAATACTTGAGTAGGACTATGTAAAAGGAATGCCTTTTGCCAAAATTAAATAGATTTAAGTAAAAATTTATGTTGTTGCTGATAGAGTTGAGCATTCTCTTGATGCAACATCGAACCGTCGCCTTTTTAAAATTGCCAAACTGAATAACGGACAGAGTCGAGCATAGAGCCAAACATCAATACGATCATTATAGCGAAAGCTTGCGGGAGGTGTGGGCATAGAAAGACGGCTGTGGAACCATAAGAATTGCTCAGCTTGTATGGCTCATCTTGGCACAGTCACCATCGCATCTGACCACCGAACTGAAAATCTAATTACGTGACGTGTTAGGCTTCGTTCACACGGCATTGTCCTGCACGTTTTTTTCGTATTCGTTTTTTTCGTATTCGTTTTTTTAACGTACAATCATCCGGGTCTTCACACGGTAAATTATCATTTGTGTAAAAGACGAATAGCCGCAGTCTTCACACAGTTGTCACAGCGAGTAGACGTCACTGATGGATCCACGCGTGGTTGTACTTTTATATTGGTATCGTAGGCGCCAACGGTCTCGCCGCCGACAAAACAGAAGGTTTTGGGTACATCCTATTAATCAAGAATCTGTGCGAACGATCACATTTGAAAAATTATTCGAAAATCTTAGAAACGATGAAAAAAAGTTTTTTAATTACTTTCGAATGTCTGTTGAAAGTTTTGAAAAGTTATTAACTCGACTGGAAAATTCAAGCCTACCAAAATCAAATACGAATATGCGGAAATGCATTAGTACTAAAATGAAATTAGCCATCTGTTTAAGGTAAGTACACAAATAAAAATACACAGGTTGTGATTATTTAACTTTTATTAATGTTAATTATTATAATTAAAAAAATATAAAAAATTTACCAATTTTACTATGGTATATTCGTGTTTCGTATTAAAAGACATTGTAATCAATATCCGTGTAGTTAGAATAGCAGGATTCGACAGAAGACGGACCTTGAAGAGAAGCTGCTGTAGTTAATTCTACAGAGGCTGGACTTTGAAGAGAAGTCGTTGTAGTCATGTTTGTACTAATAGAATTTGTAGCTTCTTGTATATTACTATTTTGGTATTGTTGTGTAAAATATCCTCTGTGAACTGATGACAGATTAAAAGACGACGATTCACGAATTTGGCGACTGTTTTTAATTTTTTTCATTAACTGTAACACACCCATTTGGAATTCAAGGACTTCATCATCGTCATACTTATCTAATGATGGTAATATCCCATTAAAAAATGAAAGATGCCGATTCATTGTTTTAGGTTCGTTATTCGAATAAGAATCCATAAATTTCATCATCTTCGCATCTACAGGATTAATCATATTCTTTGGAGATCTTTTAGGTACACGATTAGGTATTGGGCTCTTTGCCGCCATTGTGTCATGTGTCTCTATAGAGTTTGTTTCCAATGTTTCATTTCCCCCCTCAGAATTTTTTTTCTGGTTTTCGGATTCTGTGTTATTATTGGATTCCGTGTTGTTATTTTCGGTAGTAGCATTATTTACTGTCTTTTTAGGTTCTATTACTTTCTGCAGAAAAGATAACTGTTTACTATATACATAAGGCTTTGCTGTTTTGGCGCCACTTCCTGAGCTTTTCTGATCTTTTATCTTTTTATACGATCGATTATAATTATCTCTTATATGAGTCCACCGTTGAATAATCATTTTAGCTGTAAAAGACAAACAAAAACGGTAAACAAAAAAGTAATACGGTACAGACAATAGCACGTCCCTCTTTACACTTCCATTATAAACTGATCTTGTCAAACCAGTCTGTGTAATGATGCCGCGTGTCAGTTTATATTGGATCTGTATAGAGGGACGTGCTGTTGACTGTACATTTACATTTTTTTTCAGGTATTTAGCATCGGGGTGCTCCATGAAAGATTTACACTATTCATACAAAGTTGGAGTATCGACTATAAGTGGTATCATCTGGGATGTTTGCTGGACTCTATGGCATGTCCTTCAGGGAGAATATCTTCAAATGCCTTCTACAGAAAGTGAATGGATAAAAATAGTGGAAGGTTTTGAAAGAAAGACTAATTTCCCTCATTGTTTAGGTGCAATTGACGGAAAACACATAAAAATCTTAAAGCCTCCTCATAGTGGATCCATGTACTTCAATTATAAAGATTATTTTTCAATTGTGCTACTTGCGGTGGTTGATTCGGAATACAGATTTATATATGTAGACATAGAATCATACGGAAAAGATTGTGACTCATCCATTTTGAAAAATTCCGTCTTGTGGAAAAAACTTAATGATGGTTCGTTGAATATACCCAAACCAAAGCCATTATTAGAAGGTGGAGAAAGTACACCCTACGTATTTATTGGTGATGACGGATTTGCTCTACATAATAATTTACTACGCCCTTTTGGAGGAACACATTTAGATTTACGTAAAAAAATCTTCAATTACCGCCTGAGCAGAGCAAGGAGGTACGTGGAGTGTGCTTTTGGTATCTTAGCGGGAAAATGGAGAATTCTACATAAGGCTATTGATGTTTCACCAAGTTTATTGACAGAAATCATAAAAGCATGCATTGTATTACACAATTATGTTCGTGAAAATGATGGACACAATTTTGAAGATGTGGCAAATCCTTCATTATTTGAAAATATTCAAAGTACGGCAGTTCGAAATGTTCAAGCAAACAGCGTAAGGTCCATTTTTAGTCACTATTTTTTATCAAACGAAGGAGCAGTCCCATGGCAAAACGAATACATTTAGAACTAAGCAGAGCAAGTTAAAATATGTTGTAACTCAATTTTTATTATTAGTAATAAAATATACATACCTAAGGCTTGTCTTGTTTTTTCTTCCTTTGTCTCAAAATTAGGATCAATTATTACCATGATTCCCTTCCAAGCCGCTTGAGTTGCGACGCGATTTTTATAAAGTTCCAAAGTTTTATCCCATAAAACGGGACATTGTTCCACTAAAGAAATTAATAGTTCGTTGTCTATAGAAGATTCCTCAACCATTTTGAATATCAAACCAAATCTAACATAAAATACGTGCCACCCGTCCAAAAGACGCTCAGGTACTAAACGCTTCTTCGGTTGCTATTCGATAAAAAACGTGTGAACATCGTGCCGTGTGAACGAGACAGAGCTATATTATGTGCCACTGCGAACCGAATACGTCAAAGTTCATTCGATTTGCTTGACAAGTCCGTTGAGTATGCGTTTAAACGTATAAGCGGTACACGTTTTTTTGCAGTACAATCGACGTGTGAATGGATATATGTACGTTGTATGGTCACTATTTATACGTTAAGACGTATACTGCAAAAAAACGTGCAGGACAATGCCGTGTGAACGAAGCCTTAGTCGGTAATTAGACGAAATTACACACAAAATTTCAGGATTCTACGGGCTCAGTTTAAAAGTTATAGGAAGGTATTCAGGTGGGCACAGCAACCTCTGTATCTCAAAAACCGTAGCTCCTAGCGAATATATTATGCCACAGTTACTCGGTAATTTAATTAGTCAGTATTTTTGAAACTAGATATTTGAAATCGTTTTTTTTTTTTCATACGCTTAGCTCTACAAAAAGCTCGAAAAAAAATATTTTCTCTTCCCAAGGACTGCTCGCTAGATTGCTTGCTAGAATGCCCGCTAAATGGCTCTTTTTTTGTGTAATGTAATACTCCTTAGAGCTCATTACTAGTAAATACTCAAACTTATCAGCACCTATAAGCATATTATTATAAGACTGATCTAAGAATAACGCGTGTTTTTTTAGAGGTATACAAATTCAAAATGAAATTAAAATATCTAAAAATAAATTTCATTATATTTTTTTTTGTTTTGTTTATTGAGTGTATACGACGGTATGATATTAAATGCAATTATGTATAGTATGTGACATTATAAAGCGAGATAAAAAAAAATCAACTAAATATCTTCAATAGTTTAGACACAGGACTACTTTTTTAATTTCTTTAATTCTAAACACTCTGTACGTCAAACGGTCACTGACTTAAGTCTAATCCACGTCGAAGGATAAACGTTGCCGCTCATTACAGGTCCGTAAACTTGTCATAATAAATGGTGTATTACTTTGTTACTGCTAAAATATTATTTATTTTGTTAGAAAATTTTAAATTCTTGTATTTCGTCAAATCATTTTTGTGATTAATTTGAAATCATTAAACGGACTAGTAACAGCTGCCTTTTCATTTAATATCTAACCGTAGTATACACTCTGTTCATATATTGACATGATGCCCGAGCCATAATTGATCAGTTAAGTACACATTCTGTATTGTTTTGTTAAATTTGTATACTTAGTATTGTTAAAATTATACATAGTGATTTGTGAAATAGAGGTTAGAGATTTGTGAATTAGACATTTGAACTCCTGTGGTAAATTAAGTCCATCGTACTTTATACTTGTACCAAATATTAACAGTTTATATAATACCTACATAGAAACATTTATCACAGTTCACATGTTGCCTTTACCTTTTGTAGCAATATGCACATTGAAGCAGCCTGTAAAGCACAAATTTTACTTTTTATTTTTCTTTACAACATAGAAAGCTGTAAGTAATTAATAAAATTATCTATAGAGTTAAGTGTATTGCCTGTATCATTTTGCATGCTACTTGAAATTGTAACTTACAAAAATTGTAATAACCTTGCGATTAAAAACAGTGGCCTGAATTTCTTGCCAGTTCTTCTCATGGCTCTACTTCGTCAGCGAACTGGTTGTATGTATATGTAGTATATGTATGCTGTATATGTAGTTTGCTGACAGTTTGTAAACTTTGATGTTCATAAAATCATAAGTGTTAATTTAATTAACCTATATGAATAAATATATTTTCATTTTCATTATTTTAATTATTATTATGTTCCTTCCACAACCTCTCAATAAGGGCTCTTTAAAATACTCTCCCTTAATGGAGATCAGGGTTAACACGAATGTTTTGTTCTTCTAAAAGCTCCTGCGCCTATTTCTCTTTCAATCTGCAATAAATAGTAATAATAAATTAATAATTTTTGAAATACTGTGTATGGTAGTAGGTTTCAGCATGAATGGGTCGGATCGTCCGGGAAAGTACTACCCTCTCATAGAAGATCGACGTAAGAGTAGTAGTATCCGTACCACTGCGTTTCGTTCGGTGAGTGAGAGCGCCGGAGGCCCAATTTCCCCCCTCCCTTTTCTCTTTCCTCACCTCTCCCATTCCCAGCCGCCATAGTGCAGGCCACCATACCAGCAGTTTAAGACAATGGCTTTTGGTATAGTGGCCATCACTTCTGGATTTCACTGACTGCTTACCATCAGGCGGGGTGGAGTCACTTTGGTAGACTATTATAAAAAAAAAAAATTGGACAATGTTGCTGGTATGTTACTTTTGTATCATTTTACGTTACTTTTGGCTCTCTCATGTTACCTCCATGTCACACAACTCAACATGTTATTTTTCCGTAACTTTTAAGAGTTACAAATACAAAGATTTTCCTTAGAAAACAAAAAATATTCGTGATACGTAACTTACACAGTAAAGGTAGTTTTCGCGCATTGACAGAGAATGAAGAATATTTTTTAATTTCTTCCCTTAAATATTGTCAATGTATTGTGTAACTCAGAATAAATATTTTTCATTTCTCATACTCGGAAAGTAGTGTTGTTTTGATTTGATTATTGGGTGGAAAATGCTGCTTTTCTTTCATAGGGAGGGAAAACTCATACAAATTCATCCCGACCCTCGAGCCGGAATAAACTTTAAAAATAGAACTGCTGTCAGCTGTTAAGTTTTATGTAAAAAAAAAACTAATTTAAAAAATGTCATGCATGACTTTCTAAACAGCCAGCCAGTGTGAATTTAACTTCTTTGAGCGGAATAAGCCGCGAGTGCCGCGACAACGCGGCGAGCGGCGAGTTCCATATTTAAAATTTAAAAGTCAACACAAATTGGCGGGATACTAAAATCTGTTAGGTATGTATCTGTGACGGACTTTTGTGCTAAGATTTGAATTGAATATTAAAAATGAGTTTAAGCGAAATATTGGCACCAGATTCCATTACAAACGAGGCAAATTGTGTCATAGAAATGTAACTTTTAATTTCACGAATTGTCCTAATTTGACTATCAATTTTAAATAGGTACTACTAATATATTATTATCAATAAATAGTTTAGATAAACTAGTTTTATTTCCCTCATATTCTAAAAGAAAAGTAGAGTGTTTGCCACGGGTAAAAGAATCAATTATTCCTACTCGGACTATAGTCTAACTACCTCGGGAATTGATTCTTTTCAACCCTAGGCTAACGATCTACTATTTCTATCTTTCTCTTTCATTAAAAATAATGTTAATTTTGCCTCGAAAATGTTACTTTCTGAGCTGTCTTGTGTAACTTCTGAAAATCTTAATCACAACTTCAATGAAGTTGGGGGCAAATGGCATTTAAGTCTCTTCAGTGACTGTATCAGGAATAAGATAACCATGAAAACTTACTTGAACTTGTTGTTGCCTTTCTATATGGACTTCTTTAGGTGTTACGTAAAGCCTTTTTTTATTAGCAATGTTATGAAACACACAACATGCATTTACTATTTTCTTAGCGGTAACTGGGTCGTTAGTTCAGGGCTCGCGCAGCTAGCAGACATCTACAAAATAACATTACCTTGGTTCATTGAAATACAAAACCTGAATTGAGATTTAAGCGCTTCAATGCACCGTTCAACCGTGTTGCGTGCAGTTACATGGAGCTGGTAGTAGTGGTGATTGGGTGTGCCCTCTACTGTCACTGCAATATTAAACATATTGGACTCATCATGGTCATAGGCAATGAATAACCACTATCACCTTTAAACTATTTTCGATAATTATTATCAATAATGTTTGCAAATTACTTATGTCAAAGTCAATCATCATCATCATCATATCGTCGTTGCTACTTTAAAACCTCCTATGTGTCACTTTTAGTGAAACGGACTTTTAAATAACAATCGATTCGAAATTTGAAGATGTACCGTATACAAAAACTCTCATGTGCTTAGAGCATTAAAAAAGTATATTAATTACGATTTTCAAAATCTCCTGTGTGACATCTCAATAAAAAATACTATATAAAATATCCTATGTGGTAATGCTGCAATCATTTTTTATACAACAGTCGCTATTTATTTATTATTTAAATGAACATAATAAAATGAATAATTATGTACCATAATAAGTTACGTTTTTAACTTTGAGTGATATCTTTGATTTTTTTTCAGTAGACTGTTTTTATTGATTTTCTTGTAATTGTCATTGTATCACATAGGAGATTCTAAAGTAGCAACGACGATATCAGCCACAAGACGTCCACTGGTTGACATAGGCCTCCCTCAATTTTCGCCAGCGTTGCCGGTCGTTCGCCGCCCTCATCCATCGGTTGCCCGCCACCCTTATAAGGTTGTCGGTCCACCTTGTGAGGGGTCTGCATCTAGGCTTTGTCATGCGCCAAACAAAAGACTTCAATAATCGTAGTGCTTTGGTTGTACTATACAACTCATACGTTCGCAGTATATTAGAAAGCAACAGTGCTATATGGAACCCCCATGAACAAAAGTACACATTATTATTAGAGAAAGTTCAGAAAGCCTTTATTCGTTATCTATACCTCAAAATATACAATTATTACACATATATGTACCCCACTCCATTCGTACTCGGCATGACAACATACCAGAGTCTAGAACTGAGAAGATCTTACGCTCATAAAATACTTCATCCGTCTAATTCGTGGATCTCTGTCTAACCCATCTTTGCTGCAGTATATTTATATAAACGTTCCACCACCAATTAGAAACTCACTTCCTCCGCGAAAGCGTCCACTATTTTACATGTCTAGAAATAGTACCGTTACTCTTTTGAACAGCCCTCTGTACCTAGCTTTGTCCCATATCATAAATAATATGTTACTATTTGATGAATCTTTGGATCTATTTAGTGATAAGGAACCGAGACTCTTGACCATAAGTGAGCGTTACCTTGAGTCAATTGCATCCCCTAGTACAATTTCTTAATAGAAACTACTATGTATCTATCTACCTACTTTTATTTATTATTATAAGTCATGTACATATGTTAAAGTTCCTACTATCTTAAGTGTTGTTGTGTATAAATATTCTATTCTGTTTCTCTAATAATTTTAATGTTATGTAAGTTCTTACCAATAACTTGTACGTGTGGTTTATACTGTCAGTGTAAGTTGGTAAATAAATAAATAAATAAGAACCTTTCTGCCCCAGCGGCCGTCAGTTCTGCGAGCTGGTCCACACACTGGTCAAAGACCTTGGTCTTGAGAAACTACGGTAGTGCGGACGAGAAGATATGTTGTAGCTTCCCGAACGCTGCCCAGCCGAGTTGGATTCGACGAGTGACCTCTTTCTCGAAATTGGACTTACCTAATCGGACTGTTTGTCCCAGGTATATTTAATTCGTCAACGAATTCAGGCATCGAGCCTCCGACCGTGATAGGAGTGGGTTTAACATGGACATTGGTCATGACTTTAGTCTTGTCCATGTTCATTTTTAGGCCCACTTGTCGAGAGACTCTACTGAGGTCATCGAGCATTGCACTGAGGTCCTCCATGGTCTCAGCCATGACCACGATATCGTCCGCGAATCGAAGGTGAGTGATGTACTCGCCATTTATTTTGATGCCAAGTCCATTCCAGGTCAGAAGCTTAAACACATCCTCCATTGCAGCGGTGAACAGTTTCAGAGATATAACATCTCCCTGTCGTACTCCTCGCTGCAACTGGATAGGTCTTGAGCTCTGACCATTAATTCGTACTGACATGGTGGCGTTTTCATACAAACACTTCAGCACTTCGATATACCGATAGTCAATATGGCACCGTGGGAGTGACTGCAACACGGCCTAGGTCTCGATCGAATCAAAGGCTTTCTCATAGTCTAGAAATGCTAAGCATAGGAGCCGGTTATACTCTGTAGACTTATGTATAACCTGCCGCAGCGTGTGTATGTGGTCTATGATACTAAAACCTTTTCGGAAACCGGCTTGATCGGGAGGCTGGAAAGTCAAAGACAATATAAAATAATGATAATAAATCCAGCCTGTTTACTATATAGAGAAGGCATGAACATTAATCACCACGTTAAGGCGGATTGGGAATTTCAGACTAAGATCCAGGTTGCCTCACGATGTTTTCCTTCACTGTCAATGTCAGCCTCTGTGGTTCGGTGGTACTGTATACGGACTGCCACGCAGAGGTCGCGGGTTCGATTCCCGCTCAGTGCAAATATTTGTGTGCATGAACATGACATTTGCATTAGTCTGGGTGTTTCTATGTATAATATGTATGTATTTACAAAAAAAAAGTATTTAAGTATGTATATCCGCATTTCTAGAACCCATAACACAAGCTATAAAATATGCTTACTTTGGGTCTAGATGGTGTTGTGTGTAGTTGGCGTGATATTATATTATATTATAATGTCCAAGATAAACTTAGAAGTCAATATACTACCCTCCCCAGCGTCACATAATTCCCTCATGTGATTATGTATGGGATGACTCTGCCATACAGTGGAGTTATGGGCTGAACCAGTGCTACTCGCATCAACATATAGAATGTTAAGTTCAGCGTCACAAATCTAAAGTAGGTAATTGTTAAGTTATGTAATGTGGATTTTAAAATTAATGTTATTGCTTATTAGTATGAATAATTAAGATAACTTACAATCATAACATGAAGGGAATGGTATCCTCTTTGGTTAAAATACCATTTTTTTTGGACAACTAGTCTAAGGATCGCTATGTGAGTACTGCCTATGTAACCTAACACTCCAGGAATCCAAAATTTATAGAACCTATCAAATAATCTCATCAAATATCAATTAGGTTAGTATTTTAAACACAAATATTCAAATGTAATTCCTCATAGTAAGATCTCTACTTACTGTGCCTTAATATTATTTCTGTCTTGGGCCAGCATGGGCCAGACAACATTCTTTAGAAGAATATTGGGGCGGTTGAGTGCCTCGGTAACTTGCCTCACAGCCTTTGAGACAGTGGTATACTCTGGCCAACCAGGCTCGGGTACGATCCCGTGGCATAGAATGCTAGGGCGAAAAGTATCTGAAATCGAAGTTATAATTACACAACCGTCGCTTAGGTGATACCTTTATGTAAGAGGTCTATTAGTTATAAAAAATATATATTTAGGTAGCAGTTTACTAACCTTTAAATTGGGCGGTATTGCATCCTTTCTCCGCTGTCGTTTGAGAAAAGGTGTGAGTAATACCGCCAGAGCTCTCACTGCCGCCTTTCCGAGGCAGAATGTTTTACAAATTCCGCGTCGGGTAAATCTTACGTCCGATACCGACTTCCATAGAATCCACCGTGGTTCTCATCACCGCACTCTTTTTACGGCGCTGAACCAAAAGTTGACGTCGACGTCTTCGGCGGTCTTGCGCATTAGCTAACACTAAAATACGCCACCGTAAGGGTCGCATCCTCGAGTTTATAAAAAAGTGAAATCGTAACGTTAATTTAATGTTGCTTGCTCGATCGATCGTTCTGTCTATCTGTCTGTTCTTCCTCTTCTTCTCCTTTTTTTTTTGGCAACTGAGCCAACAATTGTGTCAGCTTCGTTCAGACTTCAAACAAAAATTCAACAAAAACAAAATCGACATTGACACTGACAGACGGACTGTCACTGACAGACCATTGAAACCAGTGTGACCAACTTTAAAATAGAGATCCTGCCCAGCCTAGGCCTGAAAACTGACAAATCCTGCCAAACTCGTGTGCACGAAATGCCGAAATAATAGCGATAAAATTTAAAAAAATCTTTTAGCCTTTCTAGTGAAGACGTTTTAAAAAACTTTTGCTCATAAGATTATAAAGAAATTTAAACACCTACTTACTAATACTTCCTCCAATTTGCATGTTTTATTGTTAAAAATGTATACTCACCGATGACTGCCCACTGTACCCGATCATGTTCTTCTGCTTAATAAGTAGTGGTTGCATGTTCTTTTATTTATGACAACCTAGCTTAGAGCATTAAACCAACCGGAGAGGCCACTGACAGGCGTACCCCTCTGCCAAAGGTACCAGCCCACCGGTCATACCCGTTATATAAAACTAGTTGACGCGCGTTCCGCATCATAAGTCACCTATCAGTGCATGCGTAATAGCGTCTCAATAGAAATGCCGAATTGCAGTGTATTTTGGTGTAGAAAGCGTTCAGCGACATCAAGTCTACAAAAGGATAATATTACATTCCACCTGTAAGTATTATTTTGTTTTAATATTAATAAATAGGGCATTAAATTAGCAATTTAACCAAATAAAATGCTAATCAACAAGTGTTGCCAGACTTAACATCAATACTTCAATCTGGGGTAATATTTTAAGTTGAATTAACATAAAAACTAACCTTTCCTTTTTTATATCTCGCCTTGTTGACATATCTAATAAGTTTCATTTTGGATGTACATTATTGTGTCACCGTTCCCATATTTATTTATTTTTAATTAAAACCAATGTTTTTTTTACCAAGTAATGCACAAAATAATATTAAATGAACAAGTAAAATGAGATTATAAATCCAAATATACAAGATTAGTGCACTTTATTCCGAAAGATAATTGCTCATTTCTTACAAAAATAAGCGTATTTATTTTTAAGAAACTGGTCACACTTTAACATAATTAGAGATGAGACAGTTTAATCACAAATATCGATATTGGTTTTCCAGTATTAAATTTTTTTTTTTGTTTGTTTTAGATTTTCAAAAGAAGCAGCGCCTCGAGTCGCTTGGGTCCAATATTGTAGAAACCATATAAGTGGGTTCCTAAGCGTACAAGTATCTGACTAACAGCTTAAAAGACAAAGCCTTCTGTGCTGCCAGCACTGCTACCTCCTCCCTACCCCCCAAGCGGCGGAGAGCTCAGTTTTTAGCAAGTAAACTCGCTGTGCGCTACCTCCTCTTATTGCATTACCTAGGATTAGTTAAACTAGATTTATAAGGTTAATTTAAATTGCACAGTTTTTCAGTATCTTATTATACCTACTTAAATAAAGACTTTCTGAAATATGTTCTGTTGTTTTTTTGTTATCTGAACAAATAAAATATCTCTCTAATAAAAATCTACTCATACATTCTCATGTCAGTGTCTTGTTATTATGTAATCAGAACAAAATCCTCCAATTACAAGCTCTGCTTAGTTGGAACGAAATTTAATAGCAACAGACAATTAATTCAAAGTATTATTTGGTTTGAATATACATACATACTTAGGAATAATACACGTAAAATTGACACGTAATAATTAATTACAATCTTTAATCCACACTAGAACAAATTTCAACAGGTGGTGGTTATTGAACATACATCCTTGTGCGCAGTAGTAAAATAAAAAAAAAGAGTGGGTACCCATGTACGCACGTAAGAAGTTATACTTCTTTGGCATAACAATCCAAAAATACCAAATAATAATACAACGCATACATACATAAATATTTGAATTGATATAAACGCCAATATATTTTTTATTTATTCACACAGATTATTTGTACTGATACGACACACAAAGATCCGCAACTAACTTCAGTGTGTAAAAGATTCGCAGCTAACTTCAGGGTGTTGTTTTTTTCTGTCGGTGTGCGCGCGCATCGTAAAAATTCACTTTCATCATTTTTCCCAATCGCGCCAAAAAAAGTATAACTTCAAAAAAAACGGCTAAATGCCAGTAGGACTCGCGCGCCGAGGGTTCCGTACTATCAGGGATCGGAAGTATTGAATAAACATTAGTAAACATAGTAGGAGAGCCCGACCGCATAACCAGATTTGTTTGTCGAACAATGTTTAACAAATAAATTTAGCCCGACCGTATGACGGGCTTTTTTGATAATAATTACAAAAAAGTGTGCTAGTTAGAAACACTGTTTTATTCTTCCTGTAATATTGACATAAACATGAATTAACAGAATTACTTCTAGTTAATTCATGTTTATGAACTATTTACTTTACTTTCATCTATTTCAAAGTGCTTAAATAAAAAAAACCTTAAAATTATAATAGATTATTATTACCTAAAACTGTTCTATATAATATAAGATAATGCTCATTTTAATAAGCAAACATAATAATCATGAAAATAATTAAATCTTTCGCGTACTTATATGAAATCCTAAACATCGATACTAAATATCGACAGAGTCAAGCTCTAACTGTTTTACGCTAAGGAAGCGTAAACTGATAGATGTCCCTGTGTGTGAATGTGATTGTGTGTGTTTAGTTTAAGCTAGTGTGTAATAATTTTATTGTGTGCGTGTATAACGACGCGATTTAAAAATGCATTAGTAGTTAACATTGTAATTAGTGTGCGTTGCTCGCGTTACCCCGTCCCCCGCCGAAAGTGGCAGACTTTTGCGCAAGGGAAATAGAGCGCGTGTCCACTCCTGTTATTTTATTATTATTTATTTATTTATTATAATAAAGAGTACATAATAAACTTATAAGATAATACAAAGTCCCACAAAACTGTATAAACAGTTTGACTGTAGGATCAATTTATGTAACTAGGTATATGTAGGTTGTACTAAAATCTATTCAAAATGTATATAAAGTAAGTGCTGTTTTATATATATAGTAACCAGTAAAGGATCTTTATGGTAACGTGCTTATGAGCTATTTCTTTAATTCAGTTTTAAATTTATTTTTGACATTTTAATGGTTGGTTAATGGTTTAATGCTCTAAGCAACCTAGGCACCAACTTAGTGTTGCATGCTTTACACCATGAAATATCTTTCTTCATCTTTCGCTTTTGCTAATCAGGCATTCAGGCCGAAAGTAATAGATCCTGCTCCCAGTAGACTATATAATCGTTCATATTTACGTTTCATGATAAATCAGAAATAGAAAACATTTACACCGCACGAAATCAGAATGAAAATTTTGCGCCTCCGACAGTTTTTATAGTCCGACTAATTACAAAAACAACTGACAACTAAATAAATATTTTGTTTCACATTAGAATGAACTAAAAATTCAATTAGAGATGAAATGGGCAATCCCCGAACTAAAGGTCTTATCGTTGCTAATGTTACCATTGGCAATTAAAAATTCTATTTCTTAATCCTAATGCTATTTCGTGCTCGAATTTTTACCAGGGGTAAAGAAGATAAGATGTATGTATGTGTAGGCTGGGCAGATATTTGTGTCTCCGTGAGTAATAGCAAGGTCAGCTGTGCAGTTTCAAGGTGTTGGTGAATTGCATTATGTTAGAGTGGAGACCCCTGATGTTGCAAAAATTCACTTCTAATGTGGATGGAGGAGCCACTGCGAACATTTTCTTTTACGTTTTCTGGCCATGGTGGTAAAAGCGGTTTGAATTTTAAGGAAGGTTGCTGGACTGACAGTATGAGGAACAATGCGCGATGTTCACCGCCATCCGATAGTACAGGTTGTGCGGTTTGTAGGCACGGCGCACGGAAGGGCCCTCAATTCCCTCCCAGGCAGCGCAGCAGACAGGTCTACTTCAGTCTTCTGCTCCGGTACGTCTACTACGCTGAGCACTTTACACAGGCGGTGATTCAGCCTCCTGAGGTGGAGATTAAGTGGACTCCAGGTTTGGGAAACCTACAGGCGGCCAGCGGTCAGCCGTTTCACTGGGTCTTCCTGACCGCCGCGTCTACAAACCGCGCCTACATACCGCGCCTATATCTATCGAAGGCAGCTCAACACTCACCGGTCCCTTCACTGTCAATCCAACAACTAAATATTTTCGTTGCCCGCTGTCATTCTCTGACGTTGTGTGTATGATCTGACCAGCGCTTTAATTTTAGTCTCGCATGGCGAGTCCTTGGCATCGAAAGGGTTAATGATAAACCAAATTCACAACAATAGGAATAATACAGATAACTGAGATAATATAACTAGATACCGTACATATTGTTAAAATCACCAGGGTTTTATCTTTATGTTATTGATACGTCACAAACAAATAAGTAATATAAAGTTTCTACATCATACATTAACGCAAGATTTAATTTAACTTTATATGTTTAATTTAGATAATTATATATTTTAGTTTTTTCATTGTGTTATCAGAGTAAAAAAAAACACACGTGATTATGTAACATCCGGTATGGCGCTGGTATGACACATCTGTTTCCTTTGACACTGTGCGTCTGGCGCGGTGCGGTGTGTCCACTGTGTGTGAAGTAGATACTATCGGATTTAAAACATGTAAGTAGAGATAATTTTTATCAATCCTTAGGTTGTTTAAATGACTTTAGTTACCATGACAGATATGATTTAAAATCTAAAGTTAAGAGATAAATCGAATTTTACATTATTCCCTTACGTAACTTTGGAATTATGTTTGCACGTGACCTTGCTCTATTTATTAATTGAAATTTCCAAAAATATAAGTAAAATTATTGATTCTATTTAAAATCTTTATTATTAAATCTCGCTGACTGAATCTGACGTAGTATCGGATTCACGGCGGTATCGATTGAGTGATACCTAGGTCAAAAAGTTTATTTTTCAAAATTCTTCATAGAATAGATTCTAGTTCATAGATTTATTAGTATATTAATAATTAGAGCTTAAAAATAATATTTTTCGCTAACTAACCCTCACCTGCTGTAGGACTTTGCTTGACCATGGCATTGATTTTTAGTTGTTTCGTAATGCCTAGTTAAACTACAATAAATTAATTTTTTTCCTTTTTTAAAAATCTAATAAAGTTCTATCAAAAGAGTTAGTATGTGTATTAAAATATTATTACCTTTTAAATTTTTTTTTTCTTAATTTTGATCAAATGAGTTAACCTTTTCATAATACATGTCTGTTTAAAGTTTAAAGTATGCATTTTCCAATAATAAAACTGATTTTTTTTTTATAGCACAAGTAGGGCATTGAAGGTTGAGACTCCCTTACTTACTGTGTTAAGCATTTGTGTTGTTTCTGAACTGTGTTGGCTGTAGAACTGTTGTATGTGTTTAGTCAACTGCATGTTTATATCTTATGATTTGTTAGGCCTGGTCACTTTGACCCAAAAAGTTCAATATGCTATATTTTTTGTTAAGTCTAAAAATTTCTCACATAGTTTCCTTTTACCTAGCTTTAAAATACATTGTAAGAAAATAATAGGCTTAGAACAACAACCTAATACCAGCCTGTTACTATCCCATTGCAGGGAAACACCTCTTCTCTTAGAGAAGGTATGAGTATTGATTGTCACATGCGCTTAATGTGGATAGGCAATTTTATACTTTTTATAAGTCTAGGTTTCCTCACTATATTGTTAAAAGTTTATCTTAAACACTACATAAGTAAAACATGAGGAAACTTGTCCTTAAATCTGTATCATTCCTTACTAAGTAAGTGTGGTGATTAATGCTCATGTCTTCTCTGTATGAGAAGAGGATAAAAACAAGCCGTAGTGGAATGATAACGGGTTGGTATAATAATAAAGATATCACAACCTCTTATAGCAATCTTATAATATATAACTTACTTTGTTTCTATCCTTGTTTTTAATGGTACAAAAAAAAGACAAAACACAAAGTAAGATTAAAATAATATTGCTATAAGAAGTGGTAGTAGCTCCCCTGCCTGACCTTATGGTAACAAATGAGGTGATATAGTATTAAGAGAAGTTATTGATTGACCTATTTTGAATATGGAACAGTAGATTATATTGTAGGTATTTCATTGCTTACTTTTAAAATTGATTTCCACAGCGCAGTTACACCTGCATCTTTGGTTACTGATCTGATCCCGTCGCCAGTAGCGTGATGTTTTATTTATGTACCTATAACCTTCCTCAAGAACTGGGCTATCATACGCAGAAAGAATTATTCAAATCTGACTGGTTTAGCCTGAGATTAGCTCATTCAAACAAATAAATAAACAAATTCTTCTACTTTATATAATAGTATAGATTCGACAGTTTAAAATGAATGCAAAATTAAATGTATTTTCTTTTTTTGTCATGTTTTTTTGATTTGTTGTTTGTGTTGTTACAGAATAATGTTGTCGTCACTGCTAGACGTGGCGCACAGGTCGCCGTTCCGCGGGCCACTCTCCCCCGCCAGCTGCCAGGCCGCTGCACCAGCCATAGAAAGCCAGCAGGTAAACAATATCAATTGTTTTAATGTTCTCGTTCCTACTAGAGGCACACAGCCGCACAAAATGCAGGAATTTATTAAATCAGTACATCGATTTTTTAGACGAATGTTGTTATTTAAGTATAATTTGTACTTACTAAATAGCCTATGATGAGAACTCATGCCGGAGGGATGGTTGTCTTATCTTACGTTGCTTGCCGTCGTATATTTATGGTGGCTTGCGTCCAGCAATGTAGGCAACGTGGTCTAGACAGCAGTTGCCCTGTGACCTGTGATTATGAGAGCTGAGGCTTTTACATTTATGCCTGAAGAAGCCTAATGCAGGACTTAGGTGTCTAGAACAATAATAATAATAATATGTGGACACTATCACACATCGTCATCTAGTCCCAAGCTAAGCAGAGCTTGTGTTATGTATACTAGATAATTGAAATATAATACATATATGAATTTTTTTTTTGTAAATACATACTTAGAATACATAGAAAACACCCAAACTAAAGACAAATACAAGTGTTCATCACACAAATATTTGCCTTCCCGGGAATCGAACCCACGACACCCGGCGTCGCAGTCAGTTACACTAACCACTAGACCAACGATGCAGTCAATAGACTCTCAGACTCGACGAAGGAAAAGAAGGCGTTTATCATAGTCACTCTTGGTAGGATTGGTGAAAGTAATTTTTGCAAAAGTAATGGTTGAACCACATCTCTCAGCACGAAATCGCACACAATGCTTTTATCCTTGTGTGTCACACGGAATCGACATTTACTCGAGAAAGAGAGAATGCAGTTACACGCAGCAGTGTGTTGCATGCTGGTGCATGGAGGCAGTACCCATTGGTCTCTTATAATTCGTGCACGCTCTCTTTTATCTAGTGACATAGCGATTCTCAGTGACATAAAAGGATACAAGCATAGAAAAGTGTGATTCTTTTCGCCAGATGTAGTGCAACCCTAACTCTGTCAACTCAGAACACCTTTACAGGAAAAAAATGGGTGGGTTCATATCCACCATGTCTCTTCCCTTTGGTGTCTGAGGTGATTAATTCTAAGTCGGACACTACTTACTAGGTGTTTCGTTAGGCGAGTGAGAGACTGTTAATTCCTCAGTAGCTTCCCCACGGGGATAACTGGGTCTCTAGCGCTCATAACTCGTTGCGCTCACTGATCGGTAAAAGATCTGCGAGCAATGCGTGCGACTGGCTTGTGAATGGGTGATCACATGTGCTGTTTCCATTAGTGTCTCCGTGTTTCAAATGCACGTTAAAAGTCGCTCTCGGTCGTTAGGTCAAATCGGATGCCTGTATAATAAATTATGAGCGACCTGAACAAATTCTGACACTAGATTGACCACTAATCACTGAAGAAGACGCCTCTTTTCTTTTTTGTATCGGCATTGTTTGTTAGGTTTTAGCAATACTTAAAGCCAGTGACGGATCCAGGCTTTAAGTTTGGGGGGAGAGAAGCTTGACCATGGGTTGAGAGATGGATTTGGGAGGGATAGGGGTCTGGAGTAAACACCAAAGAAAACCCACATTTTTAGAGCATGCAGATGCGTTTAGAAGGGGGGCGAGCTCCCTCTCTCCCTGGAACCGCCACTGCTTTAAAGCTTGATAGGTTATGGTAAACGTACCATAAATAATAGTTACAAAATACTTTGTCTGCAGAGTGGTATGGCTGCCGCAGTCGAAGTGCCCGTTGACTCGTGCGAATTCGCATCTGCCAAATATTTCGCTCTGTGCGGTCTTGGCGGTATCCTATCATGCGGTAAGTGTTCTTATTTCTATAAACAACCAAATGTTAAATCCCAATTTAATGCAATGGATCTTTTGGTGCTGAAATAAAGCACTGAATAATAAACATATTGACGCATTGTAAAAGCAATTCAGGGCTGAACGACCCATTGCATAAAATGAGATTTTAAAATAATCATAAAACTCATAATAATAATAATAATCATGGATTAAAGATAGTATAAAGAGAACTAATGTAAAATTCGTGATTTTTTTTGCACAATAAATACTTTTCTTCTTTCTTTCTTTTTAAAATGACCCCATTCAGATTGCTACTATCTTCACGCCTGTTTCTCATTAATGGGGTAAGCAGAGACTATAAAACGCTATTTGCTGCGATCCAAACATACCTCTTTTGACTCTTCTACATTCATTAATCTTTTCATACACACGTCGGTTACGGGTGCTTGTAAAGGCGCAATTACACTAGACGGCATGTCGCGAAGGCATATCACTTAAAATTTACGTGCTATGTGTGGAAAGTGCTATGGGTGACATCACGCGGGACACAAGTTTCTTGTCGGACGACTTTCGAGGGACATAATCAAGACGCTTGTCGTTTTATGTTCCGGGGCTTTGTCCCTCGGGAGTCTTGGTAATGTGAACAAAGCAAATGTAAAGCGTGGTGATATGTCGCCTAGAACACTGTATCCAAATCTTAAGCGGTTCTTGAGACAAGCGATTTTATGCAGACAGACTTTCAAGCGACTTCCATTTATTCCATATACCTACTAGCTTTCCGCAGCGCGTCATTCGCGTTAAGTTACATCTTTTGTTACTGATCTGTTCCCGTCACCAGTAGCGTGATGTTACATAGCCTATAACCTTCCTCAAGAAATGGGCTATCATACGCAAAAAGAATTATTGAATGCCGACGGGTAGTTCAAGAGATTAGCGCGTTCAAACAAAGAAACTCTTCCGCTATATAAATATGAGTATAGATAGATTAGTTTACCATGGGTAATTCTAGTCTTCATCTTGTTGGTGTACGTCACTTGCCTTCACCTTGCACCTGCAGTGTGGTAACATTGCAGGCGTATTTTACTAACATTTACAAATGTTCTGTTGTTGGCGTTCTGCCAAAGGTCGAATTTCTTTTATTAATAAACCATTATTTAGTTACATAATACTAAACTGATTATGTGAATAACTTAATAACAAATGAGGGTTATCTAAAATGGCGTTCATGAGGTGGCAGCACTGAGGCGTCAGGTCCAAGCACCTGTCAAAGCGCTTTCAATCTTTGATAGATAACCGTCAACGATACTATTGATTTCAAACTGAGAATGAATTTTAATTTTGAATTTTTGTGAATGATAGAACTATTACCTAAGTGGCGCTAACTGGTGGCGAAAATTTGCCTAAAATCCCTCATTAACACTTTCCGGGACAGTAAACGTATATGGCCGTGATGACAAAAAAACATCTATTGTGTCTACAGTAGTGTCCATGAATGAAAAGTTTAAATTTGTCTCCCGCCTTGCAATTTAAATTTATAAAAAAAAATAAAAATTTAAATTTGTAATAATTACTTTGTAATTCTTTGGTTGCGTTGAGTGTTTAAATTGTAACTCATTCAAATAACTGTAATTATCTGGCGATTGAAAAGAGTGGCGTGAGTTTCTTGCCAGTTCTTCTCACAGCTCTACCTCGTCAGCGAACTGGCTGTAGGTCAATTGGCTGACAAAATGTAATGTTGACTTTTCATAAGCATCATACTTTATGATCAAAATGAAATAAATGCTTTGACTTTGACAATGGAGGCAAGTGGACATTTTTATTTTGAAGTCCTCCTTTTTACTTCTAATTATTCGTTGCGGGGTCCAAGACAGTAGGTTTAGCAGTCCCGAGTGTTAAAACTCGGTGTTCGTAAGAGTATTTTACTGTTACTGGGTTACAGGAGTCACAGTGATGCGCATGCCGGGTGGGATTATCCCATCAGATTGACTAGTGCGATTTACCTTTGCTTTATATCTTAAAAGTGCCGGTTTCCCAGTTTGGTTCATTATTAAATTGCTGCTCGGTGCCTATAGGCGCTAGGTTAATGCGCTCATATGCGAAAACCTACCTTAAAATCGCACTATATATTATTGAAAACTATATCCAAATCCCGTGAGCGCTTCTTGAGTGATTTTATACATACAGACGGACGGACGCTTGCCAACGAATTCCGCATACTATGTACGGTCTGATCTTTGACCATATGATAACGTAATATATGGTAGTAATATCTCACGTGTGGTATCTTATCATAGTTTTAAAAGCTATAATTATGTACACAGACATATTTATAACATAACACCCAACTAAAGAGTGACAACGTCGCAATCTAGTGTCATATTTTACTATAAAAAAATATCGCAATGGAAAGTTCCAATGCATTATTTGCATATGAATAGAACTGTAAGCATTATAATTACTTACTTTTTCTATAGCTTTCACGTAATTCTAAAAACTGTTCTGAAAACATTTTTAAAATATAGCTCTGATATGATAAAAATTGAAAACCACGAAAATATGACACTAAATTGCGACGTTGTCGCTCTTTTGTGTGAACCACAGAACAAGTAGTACTTGTTCTGTGGTGTGAACGCTCATAATGCAATGCTTTAAGAAAATTGGCACTCAGTATTTCATGTTTTTGTCGCACAATTATAACCCAGAACGCTATAGGAAGAAAGAAAGAAAAGTATTTATTTTCTGTCCCAGAGGATATAAGAAATTAAAGAAACAGAAAACAAATTAAAATAAACTCTTAATATTAGATAGTCAATATCTATACTAATAAATAAAGCGGAAGTTTGTTTGAACGCGCTTATCTCTGGAATTACCAGTCCGAGTTGACTATCCTTTTTGCGTTTCATAGTCCAGTTGAGGAAGGGTAGACTGTAATATCACGCTACGAGCGACGATCGCAGTATTAACCAAAGATGTAAGAGCTAGTATATAAATGAAATTTAGCCTTTCTAAATTCCAATACTAATATATCACGTTCTTCTTACAGGCATCACTCACACAGCTGTAGTGCCCCTGGACTTGGTCAAGTGCCGTCTGCAAGTAGACCCGGACAAGTACAAGAATGTAGTCAACGGCTTCAGGGTGTCCGTACGAGAGGAGGGCATGAGAGGCCTCGCTAAAGGATGGGCACCCACCTTTATTGGATACTCGCTACAGGTAAAAAAAAAACTCTGATTTTAGGTGTCTAAAGGTTAGAAAAGAACACGCAGCGCGGGCAGACCCCGCAAAAGGGAAACCTACGACCTGGTCTGGGTGGTGGGCAACCGATGGCGATATTGGAGCAGTCCTATATCCAGCAGTGGACGCTACCGGCTGATATGATGATGATCTAGAAAGGGCAGAAACTTAACTGATCTCATTTTATTGCCTACTCAACTTTCTGCCAAAAATTCTGCCAGTTTTGCCATTAACAATGATTATACCTAAATCCAATTGTTCCTACTGAACTTATGAAGACACTATAAATATGAACTTTAAAATCAACACATCTTCTATCTCTTTCTATCACATATATTAACATATCTCCTGTCTCAGGGTCTGTGCAAGTTTGGTCTCTACGAAGTATTCAAAGTGCAGTACAATAGTATGCTTGATGAAGAAACTGGATACACTTACCGTACGTTAGTGTATTTAGCTGCATCTGCGAGCGCTGAGTTCTTTGCTGATATCGCCCTGTCACCACTAGAGGCCGCTAAGGTATGTCTTAAAATAATAACACAATGCTATATACACCCAATAATTTATTATAGAGTAGCGATATAGGGTCTATAATGCCACAGATAAATACTTAGATACTATTAAGAATGTATATAAAAAAAAAATTATCACATCAACTACAAAACGCTATCTAGACCCAAAGTAAGCATATTTTGTGGTATACTCAGTGATATGGGTTTTAGAATGCGGATTAACATGCTTATATAGTTTTGTAAATGCATACATAATTTAAAGAATCAAAAATATTAATTTGAAATGGATTAAATTGCAATTTTGCTTTAAACTTTGTACATTAATTACTTGTTATGAACTGTCAAAACAATCAGTTTGTTTGTGCTTTGTATGAAATTACATTGATATGATGTAAATTTTACAGTCAAATAGCGTAGTTGTTAGCAATAAATCCGGTTTTACAATTATTTTCAATTTATTAAAATAAAATGTTTATAATAGTATACCTACTATTGTATACATTTTATACCCATGACTTTTGGGTACATAATGCGTCTCATCCATTCTTATAACATGTCCTTACTACATACTACATATAAAAAGTTTTTAATGTCCTCATTAGGAACTTTCAGTTGAGAACCTAAAACCATGTTCCCTTCAAAGTGTTCAGTGTCTATTAGCGAATTAGACCGAGTGGTGTCAGAGGTATTTGCTAGGTCTACAATGCCCGATGACGAAAAATATGCGCTTGAGGGAAGTTGGTACATGACATAGTGACAAGAGAATTGTCACTCTGCGACAGATGCGTGTGTCGTGCACCGAAGTTGTCCTGTGACTGCTAGATTATGAGATCTGAGGGCTTATACCTGATACCAAAATAGCTTCCCACAGCTCAGTTTCACCCATATTTATATCTTTGGTTACTGCTCTGGTCCTATGGCCAGTAGCGTGATATTACATAGCCTATAACCTTCCTCAAGAACTGGGCTATCATACGCAAAAAGAATTATTCAATTCCGACGGGTCCAGAGATTAGCTTGATCAAAAAAACTAACTCTTCCATTTTATATGTAGTAAAATTTTTAATTTTTTAGTGATTACTAAAACCATGTTATGTTTAAGGTCCGCATCCAAACCATGCCTGGTTTCGCGACCACCTTACGCGAGGCGTGGCCCAAGATGGTCAAGAGCGAAGGCTTCGGTACATTCTACAAGGGCATTGTGCCACTGTGGGGCAGACAGATCCCTTACACCATGATGAAGTTCGCCTGCTTCGAGAAGACTCTCGAGCTTCTATACAAGGTACGTTTACTAAGATAGGCTATGAATGTATTATATCATTTGTACGTATATGTATAATGTATGTTTGTGTCCAGTTCGTGGTCCCGAAGCCCCGCGAGCAATGTTCGAAGGGCGAGCAGCTGGTGGTCACGTTCGCGGCGGGCTACATCGCCGGAGTGTTCTGCGCGATCGTGTCGCACCCCGCAGACACCGTCGTGTCCAAGCTCAACCAGGTACGTACCATAGCGTACTAGTACCGTACCGTACCGTACCACGTACCTAACGCGCGCACTCACGTTACAGGACAGGACCGCGACCGTGGGCTCCATCATGGGCAAGCTGGGCTGGGCCGGCGTGTGGAAGGGGCTGGGACCTAGGATCGTCATGATCGGGACTCTCACCGCTCTGCAATGGTTCATCTACGACGCTGTCAAGGTAAACAAAGCAATTAATAGAATTTATATTGAAGTTATAATTCTTTTGGCGCGATTGGATAAAATTATGAGAGTGAATTTTTACGATGCGCGCGCACACCGACAGAAAAAAGCAACACCCTAAAGTTAGTTGCGAACTTTTTACATTTTGAAGTTAGTAATTATAAATGTACATAAATAGCATGCAACAATAATGAAAAATCATAAAATATAATTAAAATAAAATTTATGATTTTTCATTATTGTTGCATGCTATTTATGTATATTCATGTATGTATGCGTTGTGTTATTATTTGGTATTTTTGGATTGTTACGCCAAAGAAGTATAACTTCTTACGTGAGTACATGAGTATACACACTCTTTTTTATTTTAGACTTTCTATGGCGCAGTGAAAACGCAACTGAATACACTACTATGGAAGAATCTACTTCAATGATTATTAAACCAACCAATTGTTCCTACCGATCACATTTGTGGACAACTTCATATATGAGACATTTATACACATAAACTTATAATTATTATGATTATTTTTGCTATACATATATTATGCTACAGGTTTGGCTGCGTATGCCCCGACCTCCTCCAGCGGAGATGCCAGAGTCTATGCGCAAGCGACTAGAAGCTGAAGCACCTAAGACTAAGTGAAGAATTAGTTAGTTAGTCACATTACATCGCGCAAATAGGGTTACTATTAGAAAAAAATAATGATTACTTTCTGATATTTATGTGATATTTCAACCCATGATATTATTAATGCCCGCGCGTAGCAATTGTTCCAAACAACCAGTATATATGTAGTACAATAATTATCATAACTATGTTATTTATAAGTAAATGATCATGTTAAATTATTTTTTTGAAAATAAAAATATTTTATTTTTTGTTTTATTTTCATTTTATTCTCTTTATGTAAATATAGTGCGTGTTATTTAATTATGAATGTATGTATGCTGCTGTTCATTTAATAAACTGATAGATCTATTCCTTGTTTTAATATTCGATGTCATAAATTATTAGTAAAATAATTTTTAAAATAGGTTTAGTATTTTTTCAGTTTATGCATTATAAACAAAAAATACATACATACATACACCTACCTTTTTGTCCTACTATCTGGGACAAACAATCCAGTTTTCAAAATGAGGTCACTCGAATCCAACTCGGCTGAGCAGCATTCGGAAAGCTACAACATATCTTTACCTATGGGCAGTGTCTCAAGGTGAAGGTCTGACGAGTGTGTTGCCAGTGATGACATACGAAGCAGAGACGTGGTCGCCGACTATGGGTCTTAGAAGGCTCAAAGTCACTCAGAGGGCAATGGAGTGGTGGAATAGATGTTTGTAAACCAAAGCTATCAAAGTCATAAAGTGGCTAGTCAAGAAACCTCATAGAGCTGATGGTAGGCCAGAAAAGTTGAGGTGGCCAGTCGTTACCCTGTGGTCAATACAAAAGGTTTAGCGTGGCCAGCATCCAAGGTAAATAACCGATAACTTAATAAATATGGCGGGCAAACGATGAATGAGGTTCACTATTGGTCAGTAGAAATGGTTGGGAAAGGCCCTATGCAGCACTGGGCGAATTTCAGCTAAAAATGATGAAACATCCTAGCCCTACAGTCGCTAAAAATAAAAGTACTAGGGTAGCAGAATCTTAGATGTTGTTATCGAACAAAATTATATTTTTGACCTACTCTACACTGCCTACTAAAAGTACTAGGGTAGCAGAATCTTGTAAGAGGTAGCTATCAAACAAAATTAATTGTGACCTACCTACCCTACATTGCCTACAGTACCTTAAAAAAAAGTACTGGGGTAGCAGCGGTAGCAGAATCTTGTAAGAGGTTGCCAGCAAATAAAATTATTTGTGATGTATTCAATAGATGAACTAAAATAAAAGTAGGTACTAGGGTAGTAGAACCATTTATGGGCTTCATAATTTACAAGTTTGTATTCCCGATGCACTTCCTGGTGCGATATTCGGGTTTTTTAATAGCAAATAGGAATGGCAAGTTGAAAAGTCTGCTCCTGGCAGTTTCGTGTTCCATACAGCGGTCACCATTTACCATCAGGTAAGCTCTTCGTCTGATAACAGCTATCTATATAGGTAAGGTATATAATATACGTAGTATAAAAGTCGCAAAACGGCGCGGCGTCTGTTTGAACGCGCCTAGTTCGAGAACTACTCAATGGATTTTTATGCGGTGTTCGCTGTTATAATGTGGGTTTCTCGGGGAAGGCGAGGCGCTAGTTGGCAATAAAACAATTAAGATTTATATTTTAATAAATTTTATTTAGCTATTTATCTACTTACACGATTCATTATCACCTTGGTAATCACTTACATTTGATATATTTACAATTTTTAATACGGTCATTAATTATGACAAGATATATCTTTTAATCACTTTTAAAGAGCGTAATACTTTGTCTTTGAGTCAATGTGTATGCCCTGTAGTGGCAAAAATACCTTATTTTCAAAATAAATAATAAAACATATTTATTTACTTAAATAATGCTGGTAGAAGTTGCTAGCATCGCGCGCGTGGTCACGACTCTGTACACCATGGATTCACAAATTTTATGTCAAATTTCACAAATTTAAATATTGTCAAATCAGACAGATACTCTAAAGTTGCCAATTATTTTTTCTGTCAGCAACACTAGTAATGACACGCGATGCAGTATGACAAATAGGTGGGTTACTTATAATAGGGCTACTTGGGCTTCTTCAGCTTCTAACCGCTTGCGCATGGACTCTGGCATCTCAGCGGGCGGGGGTCGTGGTACACGCAGGGAAACCTGAGGAAAACAGTTAAGTAAAGCCTATTTTCCTACTAATTTATAAACGCGAAAGTTTGTATGAATGTTTGTTAGGTTGTACTTTTTCACGCAAAAAATACTGAATAGATTTAAATGAAACTTCACAGAAATATACCACAACAGAATAAGACATAGACCATAATTTATAAATAAATTGTGTGTTTACATAATATTAGGGAAATTCATATATAACGCTCCAGCAAAGCCGCTGGCAACAGCTAATACATAATAATTAATACATTTCTAGTTTCGTGTATTGCTGGTTATAATACTGATATTGTTACCTTGACAGCGTCGTAGATGAACCATTGCAGAGCGGTGAGAGTACCGATCATTACGATCCTAGGTCCCAGCCCCTTCCACACGCCGGCCCAGCCCAGCTTGCCCATGATGGAGCCCACGGTCGCGGTCCTGTCCTGTAACGTGAGTGCGCGCGTTAGGTACGTGGTATGGTACGGTACGGTACGGTACGAGTACGGTATGGTACGTACCTGGTTGAGCTTGGACACGACGGTGTCTGCGGGGTGCGACACGATCGCGCAGAACACTCCGGCGATGTAGCCCGCCGCGAACGTGACCACCAGCTGCTCGCCCTTCGAACATTGCTCGCGGGGCTTTGGGACCACGAACTGGACACAAACATACATATTACTTATATACAAATGATAGAATATATTCATAGCTTATCTTAGTAGCAAATACCATAAACGTACCTTGTATAGAAGCTCGAGGGTCTTCTCGAAGCAAGCGAACTTCATCATGGTGTAAGGGATCTGTCGGCCCCACAGTGGTACTAAGCCTTTGTAGAATGTCCCGTAGCCTTCATTTTTGACCATCTTGGGCCACGCCTCGCGTAACGTATTGGCGAAACCAGGCATGGTTTGGATGCGGACCTTAAAAAATGGTTTTAGTAATTGCTATTAAAAAAAATCCAATTGACATGATATATTATGAACATCATATCCTCAGATAAGTCCTTCTGCTGAAAATGTATGTTAACTAATTGGTTACGGCCAAAGCTAAAACTCTGAGAGGAATGGGCGGGACACTCAAATCACTCTTTTTAATCCTGATAATTTCCTTTCTTATTGCTTACAGTGACAGACGAGTCAACAGCCCACCTGATGGTAAGTGGTATTCGCTCATGGACTTACACTACCAGGGACTTATTACCGTGATATTAATGTTCTCTTTAAACCTCGTTCAAAGTAAGACATTTTATATTGAATAAAATTTTTGGTATCAGGTATAAGCCCTCAGATCTCATAATCTAGCAGTCACAGGACAACTTCGGTGCACGACACACGCAGCTGTCGCAGAGTGACAGTTCTCTTGTCACTATGTCATGTACCGACTTCCCTCAAGCGCATATTTTTCGTCATCGGGCAATGTGGACCTAATGTTTCGAGCGGTGTCAGAGGTATTTACCTCTGACACCGCTCGAAACATGGTTTTAATGGTTCTCAACCGAAAGTTCCTAATGTCCTAAAGGCAACGCATATTATGAATTTTTTATAGATTTGAAAGCAAATTGTTTTCTCTTGGTTAGAACATGTGATGAGAATGGATGAGACGCATTATGTACCCAAAAGTTATGAGTATAAAGTGTAGCGGGATGAAGAAATAGGTTGGTCAATGAAAAGATGAATGTCCTGAATGAAAAGCGAGTGTGCTTGCTAACGACGGCTGATAGCATAGTCGAAGGGGAAGCCTATGTAGGTACAGCAGTGCACGTCATTCAGCTGTTACGATAATGATATAATAGAACCAAGACAGGCAGATTATGGGTAGCAAAAATCAGTGTAACGGTTCATATTTATCTCTGGAGATTGCAGGGAAAGTAACTTACCTTCACAGCTTCTAGTGGTGACAGTGCAATATCAGCGAAGACCTCAGCAGTGGCTGATGCTGCGAGGTACACGAACGTACGGTAAACGTATGCGGTCTCTTCGCTCAGTAAGCCAGAATACTGTACCTTGAACATTTCGTATAGACCGAACTTGCACACGCCCTGTAAGAGAGAGATAACGTATATAATACTTTTTATATAAACCTACCTAAGGGACTCCACTCTGATATAATCGTCAGTAGGATCCAGTAATGGCCACCATTCTAAAAGCCATCGTTTCAAGCTGATGGTATGATGGCCGTATAAGGTGCTTCTCACGTCCCGCTTAAAAAGACCCAGGATCAAAAATAATAAGAACAAACACACACAGTATTCTGTCATTAGTGAGGTAATGTGCCATGTTGCGGATGACTTGTTTTATTGGTGAAGACGCCAACGCCATAATTAAGCTTGTTAGAAGACCTTTTATCATACAAAAAAGGCAGTAGAATTTATCACCAGCACGCAGCAAGCTCAAGACAAATTGGCTGTGTTCACACTGACCTGTAGCGAGTATCCAATCAAAGTAGGTGCCCATCCTTTAGAGAGACCCCTGACGCCCTCCTCTCGGACCGTGACCTTGAAGCCGTTGACTACATTCTTGTACTTGTCAGGGTCTACTTGCAGACGGCACTTAACTAAGTCCAAGGGCACTACGGCTGTGTGAGTTAGACCTGAAAAACCCAAGTATTTCATGCACTACATTGGAAAACGCCACAGACATGCCAGAAGGGTGTGGTGGAACTGTTATTCAAGAATTTATTATCTTATATCGCCATCATGGCAGAGTAAGTGGTAACTATTGCTCTTAATTTTGCAATGCCAGAGACTCTCAGTGCGTAGAGTAATGTTTATGCTCTCTTTAAACCTCATTTAGAAGAAGGACATGTCATAGCGCTCGGGGAACACCACAGCTAGTAGTAGTATCCCATAAAACCCTTCTGAAGAACTACAGACCTATCACACTCGTGAGTTACATTTAACCTTCTCAAGATTTATAACTAACCGTCTCGCAAATAGGTTTGCGTCTTCCAGCCTTTTTATATAACTTCGGTTGTAAACAAGCATACCCAGCCCATCTGAGATTAAGCGGTAACCGTAATCTATATGGCTATGTTGCCGTTGCTGACCATGAAGAGAGAAGGGCATGAGGAGGAACAAGAGGGTTATTGGACTGTCGGCGCTCTTACTCACCAAGCGATACACATTAGTATAGAATGCAATTTTTATATTCTACTAGCTGACCCGGCAAACTTCGTACCACTCACCTAACATTTGATTCTTTAATTTTTATATTTTTTTATTTGTCAGACAATTTTTAAAATTTTTCTCTCCGTAAGAACCATCCTCGTACTTCAAGGAATATTATAAAAAAAGATTTAGCGAAATCGGTTCAGCTGCTCTCGAGATTTGCGCTTAGCAACACATTCAGAGATTCATTTTTATATCATAGATGAGAGAGCAGACCCCGGTAACCGGTACCGGTACCCCGGTCTGCCATTCATCTAAGTACAACCGTAAAAGGTCTTTTAACCTCAGGCAAATCTCCCATTATGTAACAATAGCAAGTAAAAGTATGTCATCGCGTGCACGTTACGACTTATTACTTATCAAACTTTTATCATGATTTATCGACACAATCGTAAAATTCTAATAATATTTGATATTCAAAAATCTTATTGTATAATAGTTTTAACACCATATTAAAGATTTTAGACATTTTCCCGTACTTAAACAAAAGTTTATTACCTATATATTTTCAACTATGTTAGCACCCAGGGCCGAGCCTGTTAAGTGTTAGGTACTAAGTAGGTATTTACCGGGCCCAACTCCGTACTTTGGGCTTACACTAAAAATTTCTTGTTAAAAAAACTCACTAGTACCACTGAAGGACATATGTACCTAGTTTTTGTGTAAGTAACAATTTGTTGTATTTAAAATCCTGACGATGTTTTTCTTTACCTCAAATGCTCTTTGCCCTTCTTAGTACTCCTATAGTAACCATTGAATTTTCTTATATAACATTAAATATAGATATGGTTGCGAAACGATTTTACAATCGCGTGAAAGTGATTCGCTCGGTCACGTGAAAATAATTTATAGGCGGACGATATTAAGTAAGTAGTTAAGTACAATAAGTTTATCTTAATAAAAGTTTCTATTTGTATCATAGAAAAAGCAGACCAAGAAGGACATTATACAAACAAATTTTCAGCACAATCCCACGCACATGCCCATCACTGTAACTCCTGTAAGCCAGGATTAACAGTTATGAACTCTTACAAACACCGAGCTTTGACACTCGGGAGTCCCAGGGACTGGTAAACCTACTGCCCCAGCAACGAACGGGCTATAGGTATCATTATATGCAATTTGAAGTGTCACAAACTGTGTATCTCTTAAAACACTATATAATTTCACCAGCCCTTCATCCACGTGGTAGGTATGGCAGTCTGCTGAAAATCAACACAAAATAGTAGACACTGTGTTATCCACCATTAAGTTGGTGTTATCTGATATAACGGGGCGGAGGCGGATTATAGCGGGCGGTGCTGCGGGCAACAGCTAGTATATAATAAGGCCTCCATCGCGGAGAACAACCAAGACATTATCTACGCTACGAACACGAACCGAATCGAAACAAAACGCTGTTATTCTGTCTCATTGTAGTAAATGAATGAATGGTTTCGAGACACCAGTTAGCAAATTATGTAACACGAACAGCTTACAACAGCAAACGTAAGATTTGAATGAAGCGTACATAAATTATTTCATTAGCGTGTGACGCGTATAAATAAAAATGAGCATAAAATTTTAAAATAATGCATGGTTTTTGAGACATAAATATGTCTATTTTAAGTTGAACTCTCATCAATATATTAATTAGGGACCTGGAGACCTAGTATCAGCTCTTAATAAACCGGGTAGATTTCGACCAGTTCAAAACGCCTGCTTACTGACTAAAGTATGTACCTACTAGATTACAAACCCTAATAATATGACGGATTGTTCAGAAAATCAAAGACGAACTAAGTATCTCTGTATTCTTTCAATTTTGGAAAAAATAAAGATAAACATCTAATCATAGTTTTACAAACTGGGCCTTTCTTAGGGACCTTGATTTTCACTTGAGTTAGTTGTGTTTTCTAAGCATTGCGAAATAATATCTTTATCAATGTCTTTCAGTTATTATTACAATCACGGACAATGCATGATTTTGATAATACCGTCGCGGCTTTCTGATAAAACCTTATCATTACGTAAGTGTACCTTTGCAGATACATTTATATAAATGGCTGAATGATTTCAATGTTATCAGTTATGATTAAGCAATAGTTAACACGTTTCACAATCATATAAAAAAAACAGGTTAAAATATAAATTTGACTGCCGACTGATAAGACTTTTCTATCAAAATATTTTCAGTTGGTATTAACTTGACGTCTGTACCTACTTGTGGTTGGTAAATGGGGAAAATATCGCCCTCTTTTATAAGGGATCAAACGTAGCTAAACACGTAGATAAACTGCCTACCTTTTTTTAGAGAAGGCGTGGTATTACACAATACACAATAGTACCTACTTACTTACTAGCTCTGTTGCGAATTCAATAAAGAGTCTAGCGTCATATCCACTAAGCATTAGGTTATCAATTACGTCAATAAAAGTTTCCTATTATAAAAATACGAAGAGGAGTCACTTACCGCAAGACAGCAGACCACCGAAGCCACACAGTGCGAAGTATTTAGAGGAACCGAACTCGCATGAGTCACCCTGAACCACGGACGTGGCGGCCATACCACTCTGCAGGCAAACAATAAATTATTTGAAATCAACCTAAAGGTAACTGGAAAAATGGGGGAGAGGGGAGAGGGCATGTCTAGCACTGGGCGTCTTTCGACTAAATATGATAGTCCTTCCTACTAATCACGCTACTAGCAACGGAAGCTGAGCAGTAAACAAAGACGCGGGTGAAATCGCGCCGCGGCAAGCTAGTAGGTATTATAAATGCGAAAGTTTGTGTGTGTTTATTATCACTCAGCGCCTATACGGCTGAACCGATTTCGCTGAAAATTGGTACGTAGATAGATTCGGTGCCGGAGACTGACATTGGCTACCTTTAATCCCGAAAATAGAACAACATATTTTACGCGCGGGCGAAGCCGTGGGCGCAGCTAGTAGCCGAGCAGCAACGAGTAAACCGAGGAAACCGCAACTTTTGATACCAGTACGAAACGAGGAGTCGCTAGTTTTATTCTATTACTACATTATGTAAGTCACAGAACTTAAAGATAGACTTGTGCAGCCTACTTTACGTAGATACTCAAAACTAGGTCGCGTAATCGAATTATGTTCTCTGTCGCTATGCAAGTAAAAGTGCTTAAGATAAACATAGATAGAAATAATCTATACTATTGTACAGTGTATACGGCGGTATGATATTATTTGTAATTACGTATAGTATTTGACATTATAAAGCGAGACAAAAATATACTATTTAATTTCTAATACTTTTTAATTTCTTCAATTCTAAACACTTTGTAAGTACGTCAAACGGTCACTGACTTAAGTCATAATCCACGTCGAAGGATAAACGTTGGCGCTCATTACAGGTCAGTGAACTTGCCATAATAAATGGTGTATTACTTTGTAAAAAATATTATTTATTTTGTTAGAAAATTTCAATTTTTTGTTTTTCATCAAATATTTTTTGTGATTAATTTGAAATCATTATACGAACTAGTAACAACTGCCTTTTCATTTAATATCAAACCGTCGTATACACTCTGTATAAAGCGGAAGTTTGTTTGTTTGTTTGTTTGTTTGAACGTGCTAATATCTGGAACGACTAGTCGGATTTGAAAAATTCTTTTTTAATTTGGTAGCCTAGTTCTAGGCTATGTAACATCACGGTACTGGCGACGGGAGCAGAGCAGTAACCAAAGACGCGAGTGAAACCGCAAAAAATAACGTCTTTGCGACGGTTAAGCAGGCCACGAAAATTGATAATATGTAGTTACGCGCACGCACTCCATAATTCTTTATTGATTGGAGTATAAAGATGTTACCTGCTCGCTTTCAATAGCCGGTGCAGCGGCTTCGCAGCTGGCGGGTGAGAGCGGCCCGCGGAACGGCGACCTGTGCGCCACGTCTAGCAGTGACGAGAACATTATTCTGTAACACAAACAACAGACCACATTACAATAAGTAACATACATTTTATTGTTCTCTTCACTAAGGATAGTTTAAGAACTATTTGTTCTTTAGTCTAGTTTATAAAACCAGCTCTGCCTGTAAGATTTCTATATCTATCGAGTACCTACCTAAAACGAATGCCAAAAAACATTATAAACCAATCGATTGTCCAATGTATTCAATACAATACTTACCGTATATTATTATTATTATTATTATTATTATTATTATTTTATACAACTGGTGGCAAACAAGCATACGTCCCTGATGTTAAGTGGTAACCGTAACCTATAGAGATGGCTGTGTTTTCCAAGTATTGCAGATGTAATAATGCTTAGCAAACACAACCAAGCCGTTGCCGACCACGGAGAAGGGGATGAGGAATGAAAAGGAAAACGGAAAAGGATCGAGGGGATATTTGGGCTGTCGGCGATATCACTCACCGAGCGAAACACTAGCATGAAATCTAATATTCTAACGTCGATCTTCTATGAGAGGGTAGAAGTTCCCCGGTCGATCCGGCCCATTCATGCTGAAACCAGCGTGGATCTACTACCATCAATTATGTAGGTACTAATGTCTTTTAGCGAACATGATGGTGACCGCTGAACAAAAGAAGTTGGGGAGTGGAAACCGCTATTATGATTATTTAATATTACGGCCTTTTACAAAGTATAGGAATGTATTTAAACTACTGAATTTCAAAATTACATAATTACTCTTAGATAAGTTGCATCGTGTTTAACATTTTAAGTAGACGTATAAAATTTTAGAAGTTACGTTTTAAAACTAAGGCCGAAAGCTGCCGCCGACTCGTGTCAACTGCAGTTACCTCTGCAGTTAGCGACATGCAATTCGTATGCAGTAGCAATAAGATTCCATTGCCTGGTAAATTGATAGGCAACTTTTTTTCTGTCGATTAGTTTTCAGTAGCCCGGCGTTTGCAATTTTGCTAGGTAAATTGCAACAGGCGCTGTTACTTGGTACCTATCTAACTTAGCTGGTGAATCGTGTGCATACCTCTGTCTACCCCCTTGAGGTAATGCGAGATGATTGTGTTATGTTTTTTACCTAACAGTACTTATGTAATTACCTAATAAGTATGTACCTAGTCTAACGTTGTTGTAATGCTAATTATAAAATACTAGCGACCCGCCCCGGCTTAGCACAGGTATTATGCTGATACTAAATATACTACAGAATGTCTTTTTAAACAACGTTCGCAGCTTTTTTGTCATGTCATATTTTTTGCAAGCAATACGTTCCTAAAATATATTAATGGCAATAGGTACGAGTCCAAGAAACTTTTAATTGAATTAGGTAGTTTGTTAGGTAAGTAGGTATGTACAAGAAATGTTTTAGGTGATTAGGTCTGTACCTAAGTACCTATAATTTTGTTTGAAAAACGTTTAATTAATACACAGCTAACGAATAATATTTAGGGATCGAAGCCATGTATGATAAAGATTGTCTCTTGCACAATAGTTTTCATTTTCACTGCGTCACTAACACCCAGTTTCTAAAAGGCTGATCAACGCACTTATATTGATTAATATGACCCCCAAAGACGATAAGCGACAACTACTTAGTTGAAATTATATAAAATACAATAAGACTCCATTCAAAATTTAACAAACGTGCGCGTTTAATTGGAACTAGCTGTTGCCCGCTATTTAAATAAAATTTAAATCTTCAAAATTTTCATGCAATCTTTTATCTCCTATTTCAACCCCCTGTTGTTCTTCAAGGTCTAGTCTATCTCTGTAAGTACCAAATTTCATCAAAATCGGTTCAGTAGTTTAGGCGTGAAAGCTTAACAGACAGACAGAGTTAAATATGGATTCTGTTTATTTTTTTCATAATTAATTAGCCCGCGTCTTATTAAAGAAACGGTCAAGGTCTTTCGTATTCAGCCTAATCTCCAGTATTACACGGACGCACACAGATAATACACCTACAGAGATTAGGTTCGACTGTCTATGGCTTCAATAGCCGTACTTTAAACTTTAAACATAGTTTCAATATTTTAAATTATAGGTTCTAAGTACAATTTATTTCGTGAAATTAACATAAATAACAGTCAGATTCAGTTTGCAGTTAGTAATAACGTTTGTGATATAACTTTATATCTAGGATTAAGATAAAGTAAGTTGCGGTAATGATAACTTACATGTTTTAAACCCGATGGCAACCCAACACTAAGCACACCGCACCGCGCGAATGCACAACGTCAACTGTCAGAAACGTCAAATAAAACAGATGGTATCTGTTGCTCGTTGTTGCTAATAATGCTGTCACTAAAATTCATAAGCATGCGATTGTTCAATAACATGCTATTCTATTTAATGTGCCATGGTAGCTGTAAATGCATTATTATTATATGCTATTCTTACCTAGTATTACAAAACTACTGTTAAATAAAAAATGTTGCAATATTAATCGCATGCTAAATATATATTAGCTTCCCGCAGCGCGGCTTCACCCGCTTCTTTGGTTTCTGCTCTGCTCCCGTCGCCAGTAACGTGATATTACATAGCCTATAACCTTCCTCAAGAACTAGGCTATTATACGCAAAAAGAATGATTTAAATCCGACTGGAAATTCCAGAGATTAGTGCGTTCAAACAAACAAACAAACTCTTCCGCTTTAGTAATAGTATAGAAAAATAATCACATGCTATTTATCGCAATATTATAGCGTTGAAATAGCATTTTTAAGTGTCGCTGTACACGGGCTACCGGACACAACCACAAAACGCGCCACTGGCATATTTTTATACATTTATGGACAAACGTGTGGTGGCTACCGGCGTCAACAGTATGCGGCGAGTCCATATTAAATTGTATGAAAACTACAGGAAATATGTCGGGGGCGGCGTCGGTGCAGCGGCGCTTTGTAGCTGTGGCCGGTGACCCGTGTGGGGCGACCCTTAATAATCAGTATCACGTGTTTATTTTTTGCACTAATAACATTATAACACAGGTGCTTCTACCGGCAACTGTAGAATCAATTTAGTAACTAGGTGAGCGGCTATCAGGTTATCATTAAATTCAACAAGATAAGACGTTTTTGATAAAATAACTTCGTATTTTACATTAAAATAATATTGATTCAAAGTCACATTAATACCTACTTGCCCGTTTTTGACCGATCTCGTGTTTACAAAGTGGGTGTCCCAACTCCCAACCATATCTTCTCTGGAGAAGAGGCCTAGGGATAGAGGATATTAACAGGTTGTAAATAATACCGCGACACACGGCTTGTTCCCTAATGCAAGAAAAAGAAAAAAAAGAGAAGAGACCGTGCATAATTAAATTTCAAACTTCGAAGCCACGCACATGTAAGCCTAATACCGCGCTTCCGTGTAGATCGCAGCGTTGCGATTCGTACACAGTACCTACCATTAAGGCAGTAAGTTCATAGCTCACCAAAGTGGCTCCACTCTGCCAGATGGTAAACAGTCAGTGGGTTCCAGAAAAGGGCACCATTTCAAAAGACATCGTCCAAAACTTCTGGTATGCTAGCCTATGGCGGCTTTATGAGGTGTTTTTTCACGGCTCAGGTATTAAGAAACATTGTAAATGTAAAATTGTTTACATTATGCATTTAAATTTGAAGGTAAAATTGATTTTCATTTATTTTTTCTCCAAATAGCGCCTGCCAATAATGTAATAGCAACATATTTTTAACCACCGTAAGTTGCGCTGTACATTCCTGGAATACTTATTAAATTCTACTTCGCCAGCATTGTTTCGCTGCTTAGCGTTGATAAATATGATAAAATAATAAGAAATAACACTACAATTTTAATATGACTTTATTTAAAATACCTGTACATTACTATAATAAATATGTTTAATGGTTTGTTATAAAATACTCTTTCAAATGTTGGTGTTTATCCCTATCAGCCCTTTTTAACTCTACTTTTAAGCTGTGGCTGCTTTTTATTTGGTATTATACCTTCACAACAAAGTTTCATTCTGGTCAAATCTGTAACTGCTGAGGCTACGGAGGTGGGTCTTTTACCTTTCTTTGTCTTGGGCTTCACAACTGAAAGCAGAATAGATTAGTATTTTCTGGGACAATGCCACCCGCACACTCGTCACTAACTTTGAGCTAGGAAAATTTGGATTAAATTCTTTCAAAAAATACACGACACCCCGAATTACTAGGGCTGCTAAACCTAGTCTCTTGAACGTCGAACTTAATACCCAAGCTAGTCAGGAGTAAGTACAACGCATATTTTCTACAAGTTCACTTTTAATACCGCACCATGCGCCTCGTCGAGCGTTTCGACGATACGCTCGGCGCTCGTACACGAGCGCGACACGAACTCCCTTTTTACACACTTGCGAGAAATCAGTTTAATATTTAAAATACACTAGGACTACATTAGGGATTGCAATCTCGCTGCTTGTTGATCTCCTGGATCCTGCATCTTTATAGAGCGGATCCACGAAGGCCAAAAAATTGGCCCTAAAACTTTCGCGTAAAGTGCGAGTAGCACGAGCGCGACGTTGCGTTGAAGGTTGTGCGAGCGTGCGAGCGTGCGTACGTGCGTACGTGCGTGCGTACGTGCGTGTTGCGCGTGTTGCGCGTGTGCGTATCCGTATGCATGTGCATGTGCATGTGCGTGTGCGTGTGCGTGTGTTGTGCGTGTGCGTGTGCGTGTGCGTGTGCGTGTGTGTGTGTCCGCAGAGCGCAGCTAGTTTTTAATACAAGTTAATTTTAACAGAAAAATCTGTAGTTTTTTTATAACTTGGGTTTTAGTAATTCCGCATATCAATCCCGTAGGATTGAATGAACCGCGGGATTACAATCTCTATACACCTTTGATGACACGAAAAATTGTTGCAACGTCACGACTATTTTCCATAAGTTGCGCGAGGGTGTAAACAGCACGTTTGCGTTCGCCACGAGTCCCTTTGGCTCGCGTCCCAAAAACTACTATCATCAAGGCGAGCGCCGACGAGCGCCGCTCGCGACCGCTCGCAGCGAGTCTGTACGAGCGGTACTATTTACATTCTCGTGCTCGTATTACCTCGCATATTATGTTCACGTAAGCTAGAGCGAGGGTGTAAATGTGGTCTACACAACATCTACCAATTATCTGAATTACAACTAACCGACAATCTTTTTCAGCTGTGCTCTTAATGGCCCCATTAAAATATGTTGTGCAAGATGTCTTTGTGTATCATTAATAAATCCATATTTCGTCATGTCCACTGACTGAGTTTGTCTGCGGCAAATTTTCTGTATAAAATCCTTAGTTTTGTTTGACATTGTGCTTGTAGCAGAAGAATGTTTTACTTTTGGTGAGGTTTGACAAGTATTCGTTTTTTTTAACTTATTTCCTGAATTTACATTTGTCGTATTTGTATTTTTCGTAGTTTTCATGGTGATTTTAGCTGCTACAGTTTTTTTAATTGAAAGGGGAAAAGGCTGATAGGAAATATTATTTACTTAGATTTAAATTTTATGATTGTTTAGAAATTGTGCTAATTATTGACAGTAGGTGATAAATGATTATTTTTGTAATCGACCAAATGACGAATCTCCTGTGAAGAAAACCTGGTAAAAAACTAGGTACATGACATGTCCTTCTTCAAACCAAGTAGATATGTATAGACCATTAATATCACGGTAGGTAGCTGCTTCGCAGAGTCCCTGGCATTGCAGAAGAATGTACCTACATGAGCGATAGTTACCACGTACTTACCATCAGGTGGGCTGTAGGCTGTAGGCTTCGTCTGCCAATGTAAGCAAAAAAAAAAAGGTCACGGATCTACCTTGATCTAATTTGGGAAGCATTTTATGTACAAAAACAATTCACACCATTCATTTCTATTGTAATTTGATAAAATTGTTAAAATCGATGTATTTGTTAGAATTGATATCAATAAATCGATTATGAAAATAATCGGTTATCATCGGAACTAATAAAACGTTTATGATGATAAAATATGCCATAGCATTAAAAACTTATAACATGCCGCAGATAAAGAGAAGATTTATGTACCAGATTAGGTATGCTCTGTGCTATGGGATAAATGGGATAAATTCTCAGTTATTCTGTAGATGGTTGGACCCATAGATTATACACTTTAAACTGAAAGTTGGACCTCTTGCCCAGCTTATATTTATTTTTTATATTAAAGCCTACCAAAGTGACTCCACCCCGCCTGATGGTAAGCAGTCAATGGAATCCAGAAATGGCGGCCACTATACCAAAAGCCATCGTCTTAAACTGCTGGTATGGTGGCTTCTACTATGGTGGGAATGGGGTTAGGGGAAGGGAATGAGGGAGCTGAGGAAAGAGGAAAGAGGGGTAATTGGGCCTCCGGTGCTCTCACTCACCGAACGAAACGCAGTAGTACTACTACTCTTAAGTCGATCTTCTATGAGAGGGTAGTACTTCCCCGGACAATCCGGCCCATTCATGCTGAAATCAGCGTGGATCTACTACCGTAAGTATTAAACTTCTTTTTCTATCATTTGTCAACGTGTTTTTAGTATTCTATTAATACGACTTGCGTTGCAAATATATTTGTTATTTTATTCTGACATCAGAATAAAAAAGGTTAGAAATCTTAATTTTAATGCGTATGTCTATGCGATACTAATAATAATAAATCTAAAAGCCTCGAATCCAGAAAAATCCTATTAAAAACAAAGTCGAACAATGACATTGACATTATTGACAGACAGGCGACAGCTGATTTCTCCAATTTCTCCATTGTATCTTTGCGTTTCACACAAACATTGATCTTGGAAAAATAGAGCAATCTTTGTAAGAAGTTCGTAAATAATGTCTCTTCCTGAAGCTTTGAATCCTATATCGTGGCTGGAAGGACGCTGGGCTACGAAGGAGGGGCGAGGAACATACCCGAACATACCGGATTTCGATTACCACGACGAGTTGGAATTTGTTTGCATTGGTATGTTAATTATTACAATTTCTCTTTTGTTTAGTGAGGCAATGACTAAATCTTGATTAGTATGACAATAATCTTTTCTAGCATTGTTAGGAAAGTTGAAGTACAGTCTCTTTTTAAAATCATAGTAAGTTTTGTAAACAAAGTGCCGGTAATTTTTGCGTGTTCCAATTTTATGTTATGTACTTACAGAAGTATAAAAAGCATAAATATAAAAGTAAGAGTTCTTTTTGTGTAAATTGAATAAAATTTTATTGTGAGCATATTTAGTGCTACAAAATCTCAGATAGCATAGGTACTTACCTAGTTGGTACTGCACCCGGCCAGTATCTATCCTGCCTGTGAGTCGCGGTTTCAAGTACCGCTACAGTTTAATTAAACTGGGTTTTCAAATCCAAAATTTTGTTTTCTTAGAATATCAATTATGTTAATGCAGGTGATATTTGCTGTAACCATGGCTTAGCGCGTATGTTACTATTTTAGTGAAGTTATTAGTAATAGTTAAGGTACTGAGTGCGGTGTTAAGCATAACATTGTGAACATGTCAGTCAAAAAATTGCTTAGATAACATCAATTTAATAGCACTTTCTAAGATATCCTACCTATCACTAACTCCTGCAAGTTAAGATTTCTAGTAACAAACTCTTACCAAAAGGAAACTACCTATATTGTTCATTTATATTATTTAAATTAAATATAAATAGAATTAAGTACTAAAATAAGTAACCAACGATTTTGCTTGACTGTAGACAGACATATTTTAATTATTTGTATTATACGTTCCAGGACAACCAATGTTCAACTATTCATCAACGTCAAGACATCCGGAGAAGCAAACACCGATGCATCAAGAGCGTGGTTTCTTACGTATTAAGCCGGGCACTAATGAACTGGCGTTCCTCATAAGCCACAACTTTGGCCTCACATCGCTCGAAGAAGGCACATGCAATGTGGAAACTAAAGAAATACAGCTGGAAACCGTTAACCTAGCCCGCATGTCTTTTGCTAAACCACCCGCAGTAAAGAAAATCAGAAGAATTTTGAGGCTGGTATCACCAAGTACCTTAGAGTTTGTATTGCATATGGAAACTGAGAACACTCCTATGACTGAGCATTTGAAAGCTGTTTATCATAAAGTAGATGCTTAACTCTTCTGTATAATGTGAAGAAATTTGTCTGCCGTTTTCATATCCAGTGAGACAATTCTAGTTTTTAAAGTATGTAATGTTCATTAATTATTATGTTACTTTATTTATTTTTTATGTTTAGTACTGAACTAGTGAGATTAGTCAAGAGTTTTGAATTTGACTCCTTTTAACCTGTCGCTGTCTAAATTCATCTGAGGGTCCTTTTGCAGTGAAGCCCGAAGAAATCTCTGTAGTCATAGGACCCTGTTATGGCAGTAACGTACTACCCCCCTGATCTGTGTAACCTAACCCAACCTCAGTTTCATTTAAAACTAATAAGCATTTATTTGTAACGACCTAAAAAGACTCAAATTTTATGGATATTTTAGATTAGTTGTTATTGGTTCTAATGGAGACAACTTCTCATATATTGTTGTTAGGTTTTGGTTCCATTTACGTTAAATATATTGTTATTTTCTATAAATCTTATGGTTTTATTTTTATCAATCTCTAGTTTCAAAATTGCGAGAATCTACTAATTAGAGTACTAGCAGACATTAAAATTAAATTTCACAATTTTTAAATTGGCCGTTAAGTAGAAAAGACTGGTTATCCTTAACTACTTATAAAGTATAAACCCACTTCATATGATCATATTGACAATGTTGAAACTCAGTTTTTTTTCTGATAGTGAAACACTAGTAGTTTAATTCTGAGAAGGTTCGCAATAAGCGTACCTCTTTTTTTTAAATAAAGGGTAAAAGTAAAGGCGCAAACAAGGGACATTTGTCACCGTCAAATCCCTGAATTGTGTTTATAATGTGCACTGAGTACCTACTTGTCACGTATTCAACGCAACGCAAACTGTGAGCGGTTTTTTTGTTTGGCCCGGAAATTGAGTGAAGTTGTTGCGTTTAAAATTCATAAGAGATCTATATCAATTGACAAAAAAGTAGGTACCCGGAGGACGGTTCCTCGTCTGTGCAGGCCTTTGTTGGAGCCAAAGAAAGTCAGTGCCCCTTTCACGTAACAAAAGTGGAATATGCAGTTTGATTTTTTTTCGAGTAGGCAAGTAATAATAATATAATAACACAACATAAATAATACTTATTTTAATTTTAACAACTTAATTCACAAAAGTCATACGCGCTTTCACATTTTTAATAATTTAGTATGAAATAGCAAATTACAAATAAAATTATCATGTTGTTGTTTCAGACACATGCTTAAATTAGATGTACCCACGTGCATGTAGCATACATGACAGGAAAAGCATGTGGATGCTGAAAGAGTACATGTCGATCATACATGCAATTTATATAGAAAAATATTTGATAGAAGAAATTATTTCAAACAAAATTATTAAACAAATACGTGCATGTAATAAATACTCTGTGGATAATAGAAAAATAATGACTTATTTCAAAAGAAAAAGTATGGATAGATTTAGAAAAATGCCAAATAAACATTCGAATTACTATCATAAATTCTGGCTTTAAGTAATTTTTTTTTTTGAGATATTAATATCTCATTATGAACAATCGAGACAAGGTATTTGTTACAAGATGTATAAATTATACTTAATACAATTATTAAACAGACATACATTACTTATATTATTTCACTATAATGTAGATAAAGAGAAACCTTAACAAAGTATAGGTGGCACCACTGTTCTGTAAAATAGAGTATTTCTGAACCTGAAACTCAAGTGTACAACTGGTGACGTCATCTCTGGCAAAGTATAACGTGGTCAGGACTACTCAAAGTTTAAAAAAATACTTTTACAAGGTCTTGAGAACAGTGTCTGTGAACAAATTAAGGAAGTACACTCACTATATTTGACAACAAACTAAAATAAGCACCAAAAGTTTTATATTTCACGCTGGCAAAAGCAGAAACTCAAAAGAAGAAAGAAAGAGTTTATCAGACAGATGTCAATTGACAGTTGTACAGATAATCTATAAATATAAAAATGAATCCCTATTTCCCTTGGTCCATCACGCGTGAACGGCTAGATCAATTTCGTTAATTCTTTTTTTGTTGTGTTTGTTATTGTCAGGGTTCTTATGAAAGAAAAACTAAGAAAACTGCTAAACCGATTTCGATGAAAATTGGTATGTAGATAGATTTGGTTTCGGGAAATACGCTACTTTTTATCCCAAAAATTGCTCTGTTTCCCGAGTTACATTAATTTAACACATAGCAATTTTCGCGTGGGCGAAGCCGCAGGGCGCAGCTAGTAAATATTTGAAAAGAAGTGTTTTTTAAAGTACCAATTTAAAATAAGGAAATCTACGAGAGTATACGAATATACATATATATTGAATACATGAATACATGGAATAATATAATTTAAGTCATTTGTTACTATTGAGTTAAAAATGTAGGGTGTCTTTGACCTTTTTAGCCAAAATGTGCCCAAGTAGGTTCTAATGCCAGTATAAGTATAACATTCACAGTAGAGAAGCATATCTCAGAATCCGGTTTTTTTAGATCTAAGTTTTTTATTGCCTACAGTGGCAGATAAGCCAACAGCCCACCTGATGGTAACACAGTAAATGGCAGCTGTCGCTCATAGACTTCTGCAATGCCAGGAACATTGAGAAGTTGCCTTTATTGCTCTCTTCAAAAAAGTTTAAAGAAGAATATTTCGTATCATCTGGTGTTCTTTAAACCTAAGGCATGGCATAGGACATTTAGTACTGCCATCATTAATACAGAAATTTTAATAAAAAATATAGTATGTCAAGTAGAACCTAGAATTTAAAAGGAATTTTACTTAAAAGAAACTTTTAACAAAGACTGTTCTTAAAACCAAAAAAAATCAGGGTGTTTAGTGCGAGTTGTTTTTACGTTAACGCGATCGAAACATTTACCGCGTTCGGCTCTCTGATTGGTCAAGAGATTGAGCAGGCCAGTCGGAACACTGAACGTCATAAGCCTGTCGAATGTGTTATAGTAAAACAAATTCACACTAGGCACTCAAATTTAAATACAATAATTAAAGTTACGAATACCAAATATTATCTTCAATTAAACGAAGTAGTGTGGCTTTCGTGCGATGATTCCATACTCCTGTAATGCAGGAGCTAAATCTTCCATGGTCATGACGTATTTCTTCTCCTTAGGACCTTTAGGGTTCTTTGAGCTTTGATTAATCTGGCTGGAGGTACGCATCTTGCAGTGCTGAAGTGCATCATTTGCGATGTCAGATAGAAACTTTTGAGACGCCAATGCGATAAGACGGATCAATCTGAAATGTTGTAAAGGTTTGTATTTATTATCTTCTGTGTATATGCAATCGTTTTTAGTACAACTTCGATATAAATTGATATGGTAAGTGGTAACTGTAATTTATGTAAATGAATACTATTCCTTAGTAATTAGTATTGTAAGAAGTAGATTTTTCTTTTTCAGTGACTAGTTACGAACCTGCGGTTTCGTATACGGCTGAAGGGTTTTTGTATTCTCTAAGCAGCCAACCTGTTATCAACCCTGAGGGATATAAGGATAAGAATAGGAGATAGGGAGAAAAAGAAGAAGGACAGAGGATGTCATTAGATCTCTGGACTATGTTTCTAGCAAGTTCTTCTCATTCTATCAACATATTGCCTGATATTTTAATTTGTAATGTTTCATTTTATTTGTGTGATCTAAATGAGTTTGAATTAGAATGTTTTACAGTAATTGAACCTTATTAGTTTCATGGTAATGAATCAAGCGAATGACTGCCAAGTGTGTATGGACGTCCATACAGAGGTTGGGGTTGGATTCCCGCTTAATGCAAATATTTGTGTGCATGAACATGTCTATTTGCATTGGTCTGGGTGTTCTATGACCTATATTTCTAGATATATGCTTACTTGGTGGCTAGATGGTTATGTGTGTCATTGTAGTGATATTATTATATATTTTGTCTAGTTACAGTAACCACTTACCCTTAGTTGAGTCATATGAATTGCAATCTAAGTTGTTTTAAAATAAAGGTATGAGATAAACGGCTATTTTATAAGTATTTTCATAGAGAAATATTTATGACACAATCAAGAATGTTTCACATAGGCGAGAGAACAATAAACAGTTATTGTTATTATGTTTGAAAATGTTAAAAAGTAATAAAATATTATTTTTTTTTTAGTATATTGAGACAAATATAGTATACTAATAATTGTTATTGTAGGCAATATTCTCATAATTTACTACAATTATTACAGATTAAATTTAACTATAAGTATCAAAAATAGTATTTCATCAACGAAATATTAAGATTTAACAGTTCGAAAATCAAATGGTAGTTCTTTCTTACCTAGGGTCCTGAGACTCAAAGCCAGACATATTTAGGTAGTGCGCTACAACGGAGTCAGGAATCGAAGGATTGTAGTTTTCGAGCTGAAGAAGGAAGTCGCTCAGAGCGTGGCCCGCCCCGGCGTCGTCATCTATTACTGACGGAGATCCCATTCGACCCATCTGCATGTTTCTATCAACAATTACAAGCAAATAATTACAAAATAAACAAAATTTCAACAAAATAGCACTGAATACTTACATTTGCACAGATAATAAAGAAATATTTCAACAATTTAATGTCATTGAGAAAGGAGGTTGGTTAACCTGATTACGTTAAGTTTGTGCTCTGTGACGTTGCTAAATAAGTAAAACTTAATGTTGTTATAAAATTTATTTTTGAACGAAATATAATAAAAAAAAATTTTAATAATAAAATATAAACCTATATATAGTAAAATACTGCAAAATTCTAGTATACGACAGATTTTATACAACTTGTGAAGCAATAATAAGACGCAAACTGTATACGTCATTCGTGTGTTTACATCATAAAATAATTTACCCTAAATCTGTTTTTCCATTTATCATAGGGGTAAAAGACTCATTTTCATAAAACTACGAAAATAAGCTCAGTAACTTTAAATATTTTATAAATAGATTTTCTATGCCAGTGGCAAAATTGAAAATATTCTACATTTTATAAAGCTTTTACGGACCTTCTTTTGCTGATAATAGTATCTCTTTTGCCCTGAATTGCAGTTTAATTACTATTTATATCTATTATTTTTATTTTAAGAGTATTATTTTGTAGTCTTTGCAATCATGTCGTCAATTTACAGTAATTTTATTTTTAGATTCTATTGGAAGTTTCATCCATTATAATGTACACCCTGACCTCGTGGTGCTTATCCATGAGGTTGGCAACATCTGCCCCTTCCTTCCTTCTTTTGCGCCGATCCGCTGGGCAGACCTGCGAGAGAACGTGATCGATCGAATTTCAAAAAAGGCACACACCTACCCCTGTGCTCCCGTAATCACGAAATAACTCTAAATCTCCTGATTAAATAAAATCAGGGGTTCGTGTTTCGTGATTTATTCCATTCCGTGTGTGTAGATTCCACCTCGACGCCCGCGAGGTAATTACTAGTGAGCACCTACCTAATCGAACAAAATGTCGAACCTCGCTGATCCGGTCGCGTTCGCGAAAGACTTCATCGCTGGCGGTGTGTCCGCCGCTGTCTCCAAGACTGCCGTCGCGCCCATCGAGCGCGTCAAGCTGCTGCTCCAGGTACAGCACGTCAGCAAACAGATCAGCGCTGACCAGCGCTACAAGGGTATCATCGATGCCTTCGTCCGCATTCCCAAGGAACAGGGACCGCTGTCTTTCTGGCGCGGTAACCTCGCCAACGTCATCCGTTACTTCCCCACCCAGGCGCTCAACTTTGCGTTCAAGGACAAGTACAAGCAGGTATTCCTTGGTGGTGTAGACAAGAACACCCAGTTCTGGCGCTACTTCGCCGGTAACCTCGCCTCCGGCGGTGCCGCCGGTGCGACCTCCCTGTGCTTCGTGTACCCCCTCGACTTCGCGCGTACCCGACTTGCCGCTGACGTCGGCAAAGGCGCAGGACAGCGTGAGTTCAGTGGTCTTGGCAACTGTCTCAGTAAGATCTTCAAGTCCGATGGCTTAGTCGGTCTGTACAGAGGTTTCGGAGTATCCGTACAGGGTATCATCATCTACCGTGCCGCATACTTCGGCTTCTACGACACAGCCCGCGGCATGTTGCCCGATGCCAAGAACACACCGCTCGTCATCAGCTGGGCCATCGCTCAATCTGTCACCACAGTCGCCGGCATCATCTCGTATCCCTTCGACACGGTCCGTAGGCGCATGATGATGCAGTCCGGACGCGCCAAGGCCGACATCCTATACAAAAACACAATCCACTGCTGGGCCACCATCGCCAAGTCAGAAGGTACCGGAGCCTTCTTCAAGGGTGCCTTCTCCAACGTACTCAGAGGAACCGGTGGCGCCTTCGTGCTTGTGTTATACGATGAGATCAAGAAGGTTCTCTAAATCTAATGTAAGAATTGTTACCATAATTACAATTAATTGTGATTCCAAATCACCACAAATAGCCACTCCCTTAAATCATGTATTATTAGACGCGAAACTAACCTAGTAACTTATTTTAGTTAAATAAAAGCGTTATACACAATTCCAACATAGATTGTTTTATTAAAAATGTAGTTATGTAATAGCTCGCTACACCTAGTTGACTATTCAAATAGTTGCATAACACAAGGGATACTCATTCCTTGTTTTCTATTTTTTGAATTTAGAATTTCATGTACTGTGCCAGCTATCACTCATTCAGCCAGTGTGTGTTATGTAACAATCTCATTTTGTTTGATAGAGGCCAAGGTTGAGACATCTTACTCTATATGTCTGCACTAAATTAAATCAAATAGGTAGTATTGTTGGAATAGACTTCTGTTAGGGAATTTATTGTGAAAATAGTGGTTATGTAATCTTAAGTGGCATTGGGAGTGAGACCTTGTACTTTGTAATAAGAGTGATATACTCTATGCTGTGACACTCCGTGTAAAAACTGGAATTAAGAATCATGTGATTGAAAGCTGTTATGTAACAATGAAGCTTGTGCTATGGTGTGTGCATGGTGACCATTAGTAGAAATTTTAATTTTAGAGCACTTTAAAAGTGTGAGATACAATGTAGTTCCAACCACATAATGTAAAATCATTAGATAACATTCTACATCAGGCCTGTTACTTCCTTGGAGCTGTTCTTTGTAACATCTATGCTCGGTGTGAGTTTTTTGTTCAAAAATTCATGCAAAGAGATATTTATAATATAGAAAATAAAATGTTAAAAAAACTTAAGTGCCTACTGCCTTTTTTTTTCACACCTCTAATGTACTAGTAAACATTATTTTGGGTCTCTTCTCATGCAGATTTAGCCTCATTTGTGTAATTATAATGTTCTTATAGGTAAAATTGCAGCTTAAAAATTTAATAATCTATGATTCTTATTCAATAATTTTACTATTTAATAGCTAACTTATTAACACTGTCTCCTCCCTACAAAAACCACAAAACCCTAAATTTGTTTTTTGCTAAAATAATATTGACAAAATATCACACTATCTTGGTCGTCATAAAATTAAAGTGCATAGAATAGACTTCCTAGGTACATACTACGATCAATGGGACATGATTAGGTAATGAAAAAATAATAGTGCTTATTAAACAGTAATTTTTACATGACCTAGGTAGGTACAACACGTTCACGCGATAAAAGCTTGTCACATTATAATTAAATCGATAAACCAGCTGTAATAATAGGTACCTACCTATCTAGAGACTATTTTATAATTAAGAAAGAAATAAAAGTACTCCTTTAACTAATTCATTTCTAGTCGGGGCAACAGAGGTCAAGGATACTCAACAGTTCAGCTCAATGTTGAACGGAACCGACTTAGTCAAAAAAATTTAAGTTAGGCATGCTCTCACATAATATTTTAATTTTACATTATTTTATGGGGTAAATTGGTTTCGTTTATTTGTAACACAGATTTAAAAAGTTTGTAACATTTTGGGGACAAATAATACTGTCCAAACAGTAATAATTGCAATATTCAGTTTGTTTTTAATTGGCTTTTGGTTTTTTATGATGATGACAGAAAAATAATACAAGCTAACAGGTTCTACCTACTTGCTAGTTATTTTTTTAAGAATGAAACTCAAGGTTTTATTTAGTATCACGTTTATTACTTACAGAATCGGATATTTTGTAGGATTCCTCTCTTCTAATTTTACATACAATAGAATTTGAACTCCAGTAAAGCTTAAATAAGACTACAAATAATCTAGACTACTTGTCTAATGTATTATTTTTGTTGATAAAAATCAGACACTAATGAAATTGTAAGATTTTACAATTTACAAAGTTGTATTAATTTATATCAGGGCTGTCCAAACCAAGGCCTGCAGGCCGCATGCGACCCGCGCGGTGTGTTTTTAAAATTATACTGAAAGAATAAATCTTTTATACTTTTAAATTTTTTGGTTCATCTAGATAATATTGAAAACCCCTACAGGCTAAGAAAATGCTACCGTATCAAATCTTCTCTTCGAGAAAAAGTGTTTTTATTTGTGCGGCACACCAATCTATTAAGTAATTAATATTGGCCCGGGATCATACGCGATCTAGACAGCCCTGATTTATATAATGCTTTAATCTATTTATTACCTACCTATCTATTCTAAAGAAATTTCCTGATGGACAAAGCCTCTATATGAAGTTTGCTACAATGACCAGCATCACACTTAGCTAGCATTGAATTGGTGACCGCAGTAAGATAATATTTAGTGATCAGGTATTGTTGCAGAGGGTTATCGATATTTTTTTAGTCATTCGCGGCAACAAATGACAAAGTTCTTCTAGGCCAGAGACCACGGGATTCGCAGTGCAAAGTGCGTTTGAATGCAGGGGCTGTACGACATTTAAATTTTTGGCTATGACTTTTGCTAGTATTATATTGCAGGCACTTTCATAAAAAATACTATTGCAATAGTAGTTTACAATAGCAGAGACTTGCCACTGTTTATTGTAGGCACATACACGATAGTTTCTCAGCCGACAGCTGTAGCGCTGACTCATTATTGCTGCCCTAAATATGTATGATAATTAATTAACCTAATAGTTCCATTATTTATTTGTGCTAGTGTGGTAGCTACATATTTAGGTAGTAGGTGTAGGTTTTTTTAGCGACAATAGCACACGTTTTGTTTTATTAACAGTACCTAGGCAAGGGTTTAAAGTTCAAGCTTGTCGAAATACATTGACTTCGTTGGCGCGAACCGCATCATGCAAATAAGTAGGTACTCAAACAATCCGGTGCTAACCGATTCAATCAAGATTCTTTCCTTTTGTTCCTATATGAATAAAACAGATCTTCGCAGCAGGCTGCTAGTTGTACGTACACGCTATTTAAACACTTATTAGTAAAACGAATAGAGGAGATATTAGTACGTACGTAGTACTACGTACTTAGTTGGCTCGTAGGTATGAATGGCCTGGGGCACAGATTACAGAAAACCTAGCCTGGATATGGATAGCGGGTACCTACATTGTAATTTGTAACTGGAACAATAGTTGTGTTTGTATTAGGTACCTACATCATTGTATTAAAAATATCCGCTGAAAAATAGGGTATAGGTAGGTTTGGTTTGTAAAGGCGACATTAATAATGTCCCTTTTATTTTTAATTAGTTGGGAGACTTGTTCACTGATGAAGAAAAATTAAAAAATTGTACTACTTACGAACAAATCTATACTAAGACTAGCGGACCCGACCTAGACGTTGTCCTGTCTTAATTATTATCTAATTTTCGCAGAACCTTCTCCTGACAATAACAAACACAACAAAAAAAGAAATAACGGAATCGGTCCAGTCGTTCACGCGTGATGCCGTGACCAAGGGAAATAGGGATTTATTTTTATATAAATAGATATTTCTAATCTCCCATTCTACAAACCCTATTTCACCTACCTACAGATATCCCCCGTAAACTTTTCACTAATTTCCCCTATTCCCCTCTCCCTTCTTCCCCACTCCTCCCATTCCGCTTCTTCCCTCCCTCCCCCTCCCCTACCTCCCCTCTCCTTTCCCCTTCATTTCACTCTCGCTTTCACTGGCTTCTCCCTCATTTCCCCCTTGCTTCCCTCTCACTTACATCTTCATTCCCCTACGTTGCCCCATACTTCCCACACACTTCCTTCTCATCTTTCTCTAATTTTCCCCTCACTACCCCCTCACTTCCCCCTCGCTTTACTCTCACTTCCCCCTCACTTCCTCCGCACTTCCCCTCACTTCTTCTTCCCTTCCCCTCACTTCTCTTTCACCCCCCGTCCCTTCCCCCTCTTTTCAATTTTCAAGTTGCTAACTTCAAAAGCAAATATCTTTCCATGTAATATTTCATCCTTAATTCTGTCCCTCTAAATCCACCCCAATTAAAAAAAAAATTGAAGTATTCCAAAACAAAATTTCATACAATCGTTTTCATCCCTTTTCAGACCACTCTTAACATTTAGGGGGATGAAAAATAGATGTCCGATTCTCAACCCTAGCCGATATGCATAAAAAATTTCACGAAAATCGGTCGAGCCGTTTCGGAGGAGTTCAATAACGTACACCGTGACACGAGAATTTTATATATTAGATTTATAAAGCGGAAGATTTTGTATGTTTGTTTTACGCGCTAATCTCTGGAACTAACAGTCGGATTTGAAAAATTCCTTTTGCGTATGATAGCCCAGATCTCGAGGAAAGTTTGTAACATCACGCTACTGGTGACGGACGAAAGCAGAGCAGTAAGCAAAGACGCGGGTGATACTGCGCCGGGGAAAACTAGTATCAGATAACGGGCAAATAGCGTAGCTGTTATATGAGCGATCTAAGTATCAGTGGGTCTTTAGACGATGTGTAAGTAATACTTAAGTTTTAAGACTAGGTATATTACGACTATTACGAATACAGCTATAAACTAAATCAATGACTTTTTAAACGCAACAGGCTACAGGGAAAATTAATAAATTTAATTCACATTCGAGATATTTTCTGACGAATTACGATAATTATTTTTGAACTATCGTGATCCTCAGACGTCAACTACTGGACATAGGCCTCTATAATTTTCGCTAACATGGCCGGTTGCGAGCAGCCATGACACAGGCGTAACTTACAGGATTCAAATAACCTTATCATGTTGCTAATATTAAGCGCCGTAATGGCCTAAGGGTTACGTTACGAACACATTCTCGTAATCACATAAGTAACCAAACAATAGGTACCTATTATCCGTCATACCGCGTCCGTAAGACATTGAAAAACGACGCAAGTCCTCAACTTGTGTTTTGAGAAAACCAGTTATAATTTTAGGTGCAGTTTTCCTTATCTTATTAACTACTAGCTGACCCGGCGAACTTCGTTCCGCCTACATTACGTACGCCGTACAGTCGATCAACATTACTTTATTTTACAATAAACGTAGCCTAAGTTACTCCTTATTACATCATCTACCTGCCAATAAAAGTCCCGTCAAAATCGGTCCAGTCATTTCAGAGATTAGCTGGAACAAACAGACAGACAAAAATTATAAAAAAAAATATTTTGGTGTATGTACTTACCGTATATAAATTCATATACATGTAGTAAAACACGGTAATTTCAATTTTTTTTTTTTTTAAGAATTTATTCACCATAATAAGATACATTGTTTATAATACATAAGCAAAATCGCCAAACTGCTGGACAGTTTGTTGGCGATAGTGGCGCTCTTGTTCTAACAATAAATTTGCACTTAATAGGTAAGTAGGTACATAACAATTTTTACATAGGTAGGTTAGGTTAGATATCTTTATATAATATTGTTGGTGAACTATATTTATTACATTAAATATGGCTATATATATTATGTTATGTAGTTACATAAGCATACATTTTCATTATTAGTAACTTTATTTAAGTACTAGCTGTTGCCCGCGACTTCGTTCGCGTGAAAATTCAGATGGGTGCCTCTTTGAGAATATTGCGTGCCTGATTTTATGGCAATCGTACATTGTATCATTATTATCCGTCTCTATGGCGAATCCAGTTTAAACCCGCTACCGCTAAAACTGACAAACTACTTTCACACAAACTTGCGACTCTTATTTGCCCATTTAATAAGGGTGGTTTCTGAATATTAAAAAAAGAGTATTTTCTAGTAATTTGGTAATCCTACTATAAAAACTATAGAAGTTTCATACAAACTTTGCCACCCCTTTATACCCCCTTAGGGGATGGATTTCGCAAAATTCCGTGAGCACCTATATTCTAATAGGAATGACAATGCAAAGTTTGAGATTCCTAGCACTTGTTGTTTCTGAAATTTCGTGATAAGTGAGTGAGTGACCTTTTGGGCTTCGCTCGCGTGGTTGTCGTTTTTTCCAATAGACATTTTTATATCGTTTAAATACTGTTTTTCATACTATTTTTTATCTCCCCCTCACTCCCCCTCACTTCCCCATCACTTCCCCCTCACTTCCCCGTTACTTCGCCGTCACTTTCCTCTCACTTCCCCTCACTTTCCCCTCACTTCTCCCTCACTTCTCCCTGGCTTTCCCCTTACTTCCCTCTGACTTCTCCCTGACTTTCCCTTCACTTCTCCCGCATTTCCCCCACACTTCCTCTTAACTTCCCCCTCACTTCCCTATCCCTTTCCTCTCACTTCCCTCTCACTTTCCCCTCCCTTCCTCCTTATCCTTAGTTCCTCCTTTTCCTCCCTCCCCCTCCCTGTAAATTTCGAGTCGCTAGCTTCAGAAGCTAAAGATCTTTGTATAGAATATTTCATCCCTAATTTCACCCCTCTAAATCCACCCCTGTTAAAATAAAATTATAAGGATATTTTTTATTTAAATAGAAGTATTCCAAAATAAAATTTCAAAACTGTAAGTTATAAAATGAAGAAGATTCATATAATCGATTACATCCCTTTTCACACACTTAGGAATTAAATTTTAAAAACCCTTTTTGAGTACAACCTCTAGACATTTAGACAAACACACCCTCCAAATTTCAAGTCGCTACGACCAGCAGTTTAGGCTGTGCGTTGTCTGTTAGTCAGTCAGTCAGTCAGGATAAAGCCTTATATAATATGTATGGGTGTATGGATGTATGGATTAGACGTATAGCCATCGGGGATCAAAGCATACAGGCTGCTAGGAATGCTAACACGTGATGAGCCACATAAAGCTGACCATGCGAAAAACAGCTAATACTTAGATCCACGCCCACAACTTTTAGTTGTGTCTGACCTTGGTCTTTATTAATTGTCATCGCGAAACATAGGCTCACTGGAAACTGGACTCATTTAAAACTAAACGGAAGATTGTTTAGAATGAGCGGAATCCGAAAAATAAAAACGCTATCAGCTATTCCGTAACCTGTTAAAGTCTCTGTTTCTATCAGATTTCGTAGTAAATTAACAAATTTTCGACGTGATTCTTTAAATTGGCATAACTTTTTTATTTATGAACCGATTGACATGAAACAAACACTAAATGTTAAGTGAAGCTTACCACAATGTATTAGTGAAAACCATATCTAAATCGGATAAGCCGTTTCTGAGATTAGCGTGAACAAACGCACAGACAAACAGACAAACAGACAAACAGACTAACAGACAAACAGACAAACAGACAAAAATTGTAACAATCATTGTTTTGGGTTCTATTTGCGTTGATAAAGGCCCCAATAATTTTTTTTCTCATATATCTTCCATGTACAGACAGCGATCGGTTACATTTTTATTATATGTATAGATTATAGTGACTTAAATATTAATAGGTATTTTATTTATCTATAAGAAGTAATGTTTCAGTCTCTTTTTTAACTTTACTGTACCCATTTCTTTGGATTTGTTTCTTAATAAATCTATTTTGTTGTATAGTATTGGGGTTACATATCGTCTAGTTCTCTTACCATAATAATTTCTAATGGATGGTATTACAAGTTTACCCTGTTCAGTCTGTCTTGTGTTATATTTATGACTTATCAGTTTTTTATGTATATCTATGTTATATTGTTCTATTGCTAATTGGTATTCTACTTTTGCATGTACTGGTAAAATTTAACATTTCTTAAATAGTTGGTCATAGTCTTGTTTACAGTCTGCTTTTACTTTTTTACTTACTAGGTATTTTATTAGCCTGATTTGAAGTTGTTTTATTCGATCTAATTGTGTTTTAAATGTAAGCCCATAGCTGCTTATACCATAACTTATCAGGGACTCAGCAAGTGCATAGTAAAGTATGTACAAAAGGACGCTCCTATATTATAAACAGACACTCCTATTTTATTATATGTATAGATATATTTATGGCATTCTTATTTTGTGTAGCAGTATAGCAAAAACCACGAAAGATTTACTACCCTCTTATAGAAACTGGAACTTTATAAAGTACAACTGTTGCCCACCCGTATAAATGTCGGATAACGCAATACCTATATATTTTTACTACAAGATCATGAACATGTCTCTAATTTTTCATGAAACTTTCATCCCCTATTTCAAGTCCTTCGAGTAATTTTTCCTATGTTGTTTCCCAAGGTCTAGTCTATCTCTATACCAAATTTAATCAAAATCGGTTCAGTGGTATAGGCGTGAAAGCGTAACAGACAGAGAGAGATACTTTCGCATTTACAATATTAGTATGGAAGTAAGTATGGATCATTTCATTTGCTCGTTGAGTGAGAGCGGCAGCTCAGTTATTCCCTCAGTTCCTTTTTTCTTCCGTTAACCCCTTTCTCATAGCATGATTGTTTTTGTTTCGAAAACAGTCATGCCCACAGTTACAGTTACCATTTATCATCAGATGGGCCGTAGTTATGCTTGTTTGCCACCAAAGTTGTCAGTAAAAATTTCTATTAATTATTCATTACTAGTCCTTTTTCCTTTTAATTATTCATTACTAGTCTAGACGTCCACCCTGGCTTCGCTTCGGTATCAAAAGTTTCAATGGGTTTCACAACAAACTCCTACGGAAAATATCATTGCTATAGTGTCGTATTGCGTCATACAGATTTACAAAAGCGCTTAAAATATTGGAATTTATAAAATGAATTAGAAACATGTTGACCATAATAAAATATAGCCTAGTTATCCTATGTTACCCGTCTTAATTTGTAGCTTTCTAAAGTTAAAAGAATTTCTTAAATCGGTTGACGGTAACATACATACAAATAAAGTAAGAATCAAAGCTTTTCCCTTTATAAATTTTAATAAGGCTTAGATTTAGAATAAGAATGACAAAATTTAAAGGTGGGTATAAACTATGTAGCTCAAGAGCGCCATCAGCATAGATAAAATGATGAACTTCAAATGAAGTTACTAAACATAGATTTGGCGCCAAGTAGCTACCGCTGCGGCTAATAGACTTCCTCATTTTTCTTTTATCTTGACACGTGCAATGTCGCGATGATCGAAAAGGAGACAGGCTAAAAATAGTGTCGTAAAGAAAGTCATGGCTTTGTATGTTGATCTGATATAGGCGGCTTACCAGCAGCTCGCCCTAGACGAGCCCTGTGCTTGAAAATTCTCGGACAAGCCATGTCTACGGCGGGTACGAAAAGTTCAGTACCTACATAATGTATGACGACAACGACAGAGATTTAAAGGTAGCTAGTAGTAGTTAAGCTTGACCAGTAAAACAAAAACCCTCACCTTAATGCGGAAACCTATTGGAAATAAGTAACTTCTATAGCTGGCAACAGTCTTTAATGAAATGTCATTATTCTCGTCTGTGTGTGTGTTGTCGATTGTGTGCGATTGTGTGTGTGGTGTAATAAATTTGTACACACGTTGTACACCTTGAACACTGACCCATTCACATGTGTATGACCATACTTAATGTTGCCATAATCATAGTTAATTTAGCGCCTCCAGAGCAGGATTTTTATTTTTCTGGTCAGGCTACTTATATATACCTACTATTTTTCCGCAGGGCGGTTTTAACCACGTTAAGTTACATCTTTGGTTACTGCTCTGCACCCATCGCCTGTAGCGTGATGTTATATAGCCTATAACCTTTCTTAAGAACTGGGCTATCATATGCAAAAAGAATTGTTCAAATTCGAATTCAGTTCCAGAGATTAGCGCGTTCAAACAAAGAAAAATAAACTCTTACACTTTGTATATTAGTATAGATACGGTAGCTACATCTCCCTGCCACCGATGTATGAACGCGGCTCACAACACCGCCAGTCAAGGAAGAGGTGCTTTGAGAAGAACTTTAGTAGTGAACGTCTTTCGGCTAAAAGTTAAAATGATGATTACATCGATACAGAGATATTATAGATAATGTATCAGCAACAAATCAGCCAAAAGACTGCTGGACATAGGCTTCTCCTAATTTTCGCCCTTCGCCACCGTGGCCGGTCGTTCGCCGCCCTCATCCAATCCATCTCTGTTGCCTGCCACCCTTATAAGGTCGTCGGTTCACCTTAGGGGTCTGCCCACGCTGCGTTTTCCGGTTCGTGGTCGCCATTTCAGAACCTTTCTGCCCAAACGGCCGTCAGTTCTGCTAGCTATGTACTGCATAGATATGTACATATCAACATTTTTAGTGTAGGTACTGATTTATCATAGAGGAAAAACCTGAACTTATAAAAAGTCAGAATTCGCTAATTTGTCTCGCGGGTATCCCGCAAGACAAATTAGCGAATTCTGACTTTTTATTTTAACTTTTTATTCTGACTTATTATATCTACTTAGGTAAATAACTATAAAAAAGGCCTTTTCATGTACCTCCATAAATAAAAACAACAATGGGTTATGTAATAAAATATTGTAATGTCGTTAGAGTGCCAAAAATTTAGTCTATTACTAAAGGAAATGCACTTCGCAATGTAATGGCGGGCTGTTATCCGCAACTTCAACATACTTTAAATTGTCGAACTCATGCCAAAAGCAATAAAAATATCCTTCAATTGTACAGTACCTAGTCTTTTTTTTATACAGCTTGGCTGGCAAACAAGGATGAACCGTAATCCGCCGTTTACATACTGCCTCGGCATTTTGTAAACGCTCGTTGTCATCGGCGTTATGTATATGGCTGAAGGCAGATTGGGTTAGAACTGTAAACCCCTGCGCACGAGACAAGCGAGCGAATCGAGCTTTTAATTTGTTGTTAAACTATTTCATACATTGCTGGTAACATATTCGGCGATAAGTAATATGCCGAGGAAGATTGTAAGCGGCCGATTAATTTAGTTTGTTTGCGACATAGACATGGTTATGTTTTAGAGCATTGGAAAAACAATATTGAGAAAGCACAACCAAACGCTGCAAGCTGGAAAAAAGGATGACTGAGAAAGGGAAGAGGACCGAGGGGTAATTTGACTGCCTCTGTGGTTCGGTGGTACTGTGTACGGACTGCCACGCAAAGGTTTTTTTTGCCTACCAAAATGACTCCACCCCGCGTGATGGTAAGCAGTCAGTGGAATCCAGAAGTGGTGGCCACTATACCAAAATCCATCGTCTTAAACTGCTGGTATAGTGGCCTCCACTATGGCGGCTGGGAATGGGATTAGGGGAAGGGAATGAGGGAGGTGAGGAAAGGGGGGAAATTATGCCTACGGCGCTCTCACTCACCGAGCGGAACGCAGTAGTACGGATACTACTACTCTTACGTTAATCTTCTATGAGATTTTTCTATGAGGTTGCGGGTGCAAAATTTATAGGCATGAACATGTCTATTTTCATTAATGTGCATAATATGACAATGTATAATGTGTTTACAAAAAATAATATGAAGTATGTTTGACGAAGTTTGAATAACGGTATTTTTAAGTATTTCATTAAGTGTTACTTAGGTAGGTACTACGCATTTTATTACTAATGTCATACTCAAATGATGCGGTTGGAATTTTAGATTTGATAGTAAGTTGATTATGTAGGTAATTAACAAATGGAGTGGAGATAACGGGCAACGTATGATAAGGCAGTTTGACTAGTTACGATGTCAAGTGGATTGTTAAATTATGATATGATATTTGATAATAATTATACATGTAGTTAGGTCGTGTGACAAAAATTATATATTTAGTACTTTTACTTTTTTAGTACGTCCACAGCTGGAATTAGCATTCCCTAAGCTTGGCCACTTTCACCGGTCATGAGCCGCCCTCACCCATCTATGTTAAAATCTTCTTAATTAAAAAATAATACAAGTAGTTTTTTTTTTAGAAATTCTACTGATGATTTTAGGCACAAGAATCACAGTTGCGATGGCATCCGGAGAGAAATAATCCACTATACAGTGTACACTTCGTGGAATACCCTTCTCACTTCAAAATCAAATTTTTCACGGTAGTAGATCCATGCTGGTTTCAGCATGAATGGGCCAGATCAACCGGGGAAGTACTACCCTCTCATAGAAGATCGACGTAAGAGTAACAGTATCCGTACCTACTATTGCGTTTCGTTCGGTGAATGAAAGTGCCGGATGCCCAAATTCTTCCCTTTCCTTTTTCCCCACCTCCCTTGATGCTTTCACCTATCCCACTCCCTTCACAGAAGGCAGAGGCTTTGCGGAGTCTCTGGCATTGCAGGAGTAATTCTAAGGAGTCTGAGTCGTTCATGAGCGACAGTTACCACTTACCACGTGGGCTGAATGCTTGTCTGCTACAATAAAAAATAGGATAGGTGGTTACCAAAGAAGCAATGCCAGACAGCAGAACAGCAACGTCACCGTAGCTTTACATTAACGTACTTAGGTCACGTGACAAGATAGAGATAAAAATTTATTGTCACGATTACACGTGTCAAACGAAATATGTCACGGTCATAGCTAATACAACAAGGCTGTAAACGTCACTACACTACATGTGTGTCACAGTAAAAGTGTTACTAAACGATCGAATACGGTTCGTTACGCACTAAAGTCCAACAACGACACGAGTACGACAACTCCTTCCCTTCTCCGTGGCGTAGAGCCTTTATTGTCCCCATTCCTAAAATTGCCAATCCTTCTCTTCCTGAACATTTTCGACCCATCTCTATCCTTCCCTTTGTTTCAAAAGTTTTGGAGGCTTGTGTACATAGACAGCTCTCGCACTTCGTTTATCAGAACAACCTCCTAAGTCCTCTGCAATCTGGTTTTAGGCCTGGACATAGTACCACATCCGCTCTCCTAAAAGTGACTGGCGACATCAGGGCCGGTATGGAGGACGGGAACGTCACAGTCTTGGCTTTGATTGATTTCTCTAATGCCTTCAATGCCGTCAGTCACGACATCCTTCTGGCAATCCTTACCCATTTCATGATCTCACCCGTTGCACTGGAATGGTTTTCAACATATCTTCAGGGGCGTCAGCAGTCGGTTCGCCTCAACGAGTCCTCAACTTGTTGGCGTGGCCTCGACTCTGGTGTACCTCAAGGCGGAATTCTATCTCCATTATTATTTTCTATTTTTATCAATCTCATTACCCCCAATCTTCAGAATGCGTATCATCTTTACGCCGATGACTTGCAGTTATATTCACAGGCAAGCACATCAAACATATCACTTGCTATCTCAAGCTTAAATAAAGATCTCGCTACAATTATGAGTTGGTCTGATAAATTTGGCTTGTCAGTGAATCCAGCAAAATGCCAAGCAATAGTGATAGGCAGTCATCGAATGATGTGCAGACTAGACCTTAAAACACTCTCTCCACTTATATATAATGGTCTGCACATCCCATACAACGCTACTGTTAAGGACCTTGGACTACTTTTAGACTCTACACTTAACTGGCGTGCACAGGTTACCAGTGTGAGCCAAAAAGTCACAGGAATTCTGCGTGCCTTTTATCGTCTAAAGAACTTCCTACCTTTTAAAACAAAGACAATGCTTGTGCAGACTCTAATCCTTCCCGTTGTCGACTATGGTGATGTGTGCTATTATGACCTGAATGCAGACTTACTCAACAAATATGACCGACTTCTTAATAACTGCATTCGATTCATCTTTAATCTTCGTAAGTATGATCATGTGTCTACCTATCGTTCCGAATTAAACTGGTTACCTATTCGTCAACGCCGTAGCTTGCGTGCTCTCACTACACTCTATTCTATTCTTAACTCTCCTTGTTCCCCATCTTACTTATCTCCTTACTTCCAATACTTGTGCTCCATACATGACAGAAACCTTCGCTCGTCAAATAACCTTCTTCTTACCTGTCATTCACATACGACAGATTTCATTCACTCCTCTTTCATAGTCCAAGCTGTTCTTCTTTGGAATAACCTTCCTCTAGAAGTCAGGATGTCCACTAACCGTTTGACATTTAAGCTGAAAGTTCGAGCTCTCCTCTTCGAAAAATTGTTGGAATCATCTCGTTGATTATCCATACTATGATATGTATATATATATATATATAATATATCTTTATATTTATTTAAATATTGTAATTATATATTAGTCTCTAATAAATAATATATTACTTTTATGTAAGTATTAATGTATATTTCATGTTTATATATATTTAATTTCCGTATCTTATCCATTAAAATCTTTGTTCTTTTACAAACACCCATTAATATCACTCTGCTTCGTTGACTGCACCTACTTCGAGTGTCTCTTCACCACCTTGGGTTGACTGGTAGAGAATGCTTTTAGCATTAAGTCCGCCGTTGTACTTTTGTGCATGAAGTTCAATAAATAAATAAATAAATAAAGTGATGGTGCGGACTGCGAAGCTCACCAAATCCGGTCGTCTGTTAAGACTATACAACCCAACTGAAATAGAGTCTTTGTCGATCTTCAGTAGGGCCGTGGAAGTATGTGCGACTGTCCTACGATACATGTAACTATTGTTTTTTTGTGTGAAAATTGTCATAAAACCTGTGACGTCTAGAGTTCAGTAATTATAATTTCTATGGTTATTACGATATATTTTTTGGACATAAGTGATCGATTTGAGATTTACCACTGTATCACTGCGTATCACACACTAGATATCAAGTTTAACACAATGGTGTTAACTTGTTAAGTTTCATATTAAGGTCAGCATGGCTTGAATGACAGCTGATTTTGAACGAATTAAACATTGGCTGAAAATAAATGTCAGATGACGTGCCTTAACATTTTGTAAAATTTTCGCGCCAAAATACGAGTGGCATAATGATTTTTTTTTTGAAGTTATACGTCTTTTGGCGCGATTGGGCAAAATGATGAGAGTGAATTTTTACGATGCGCGCGCACACTGACAGAAAAAAGCAACACCCTGAAGTTAGTTGCGATTGTTGCGAACCTTTTACACCCTGAAGTTAGTTGCGAATCTTTGTGTGTCGTATCAGTACAAATAATCAGTGTGAATAAATAATAAATATATTGGCATTTATATCAATTCAAATATTATTATTAATATTATTCATATATTATTTGGTATTTTTGAATTGTTACGCCAAAGAAGTATAAATAACTTCTAACGTGCGTACATGAGTACACACACTCTTTTTTCTCATCCTCATTTTTCCATTTTATCATTGTAATACACTATCAACAAGAATTATATTCTACACTTGACGCTGGCAGAAAATAGCTGACACAATCGTCGGCTCTGTAGCCAAAAAAAAAGAAGAGTGACATAATTTCTAGTTTCTTCTCAGTTACCTGTCAGCGGAATAATAAAAGAAAACTATTGATCTAATATTTTATATCGATTCCATCTTTTGTTTTCACGGAAGATGGATGTCATTTAATTTCATCCACATTTTTTTCTATTTAATCATTGTATTATACCATTATTATCATCAACAAGAATATTAGAAGAAAAGTTGAGAAGAAATAAACCAACAGCCATTAGAGTCTAGTCAACGAATGCCTAAAAAGGAGACCGCGGGTGAACATACTAAAAGGCCCTTCCCCTAGGAGGTGAGCCGGAAGGGTATACAGTTTCAACTTTTGGGTTTTCAATAATATCTCCAAAACGGTACATCCTCGAGAGTAGTTCTATTGAATGGAAACTTAAAAAATCTCTACAACTTATTCTGTGCATATTTTTCGCTTTATTTATCTATTAATATTTTAGATTTATTAATTTGATCTCTTTGTTTTATCGTCACCATGTAGACGTCAAACAATCAAATTCTTCACAAATGTCTAATGTCCATGACCCTAGATAATACAGTTCATCACAGAGCAGTTCATGACGTTCAAAACGACCTAAGGGACCTAAAGTACCTACCTACTTAAGTAGCTAATTAGTTTAATTTTACGTTACTAGTAAATGTAATAATGAATGACATAATTATATTTTTATAATAGGTAGGTACCGTTATATGAGCGCGGCTCACGACCAGCCAAGGTAGCGAAAATTAGGAGGGAGGGGCCTATGTCCAACAGTGAACGACTGAACGTCTTTTGGCTTTTAATGATAAAACTTACAGTAGAATTAAGGATATGCAACTGCATCAATGTCGTTCCAGATTAACAAAATTAAGGTTTGTTAAAAGTATAACACATCAGAAGCAGTTGGCTGAGGAAATATGTATATAATTTACGTAGTTATGCGTCAAAACAGTTTAGTAACAAGAAGGTTAGTACCTATTTGCGATATTAGGTCGTAGAGGTGGATCGATACGATTCAGGGTCACGACCTGCGAACGACAGATAGTGCAAACCTCTTTAGTATTTTCACTGCGCATTTATTACATTATCAAGAATTTATAACATCAATATATGAGTAATACTAGACATATTTTTAGGGTTCCGTACCTCAAGAGTGAAAACGGTGATTTATTCCTAGTAGTTCTATCTAGGCAGTCTGAAATGAAACTAATGTAACCCATAAGTTCCATGGAATTTCCAGTAGCTCCATGTATCCAGTACCACATGGACCTCAAGTTTGGTTAGTAAGTCATAACCAGCCAAGGTCGTAAACTGATAAATCCTAATGTCTATTATGATAAGAAGTTAGATAACTTATATAATGAATGACCTAAATAATTTCCGCAATGCGGCAGTTTGACGAGGAAGATCGCCTGATCGCTTGTCCCTCCTTTTACACCTCAGCCTACTTCCTAAGGGTAAAAGGCGTGATGGACGTGAAGGATGACACATATTCATGATCTCAGAAGTCCTTGTTCCGAGTTCATGACCGATCAAAGCGGACATTTTTGGGACAATTTATTATGTCTAGCAACGAATGTGTTTCGGCTAAAATAATGATGGTTATAAGTATAACATTCAATATTTAATCACTAAAACTTTTTAATTTTTACAACAGATGATTATTACCTATGTTCAGAAATAATTCTAGCTAAGTAACTCTCTGAAACGTTTAAGGAAAATACGTTATCAAATCATTACCATTCACTATTTCTCTCGTCAATGTCGCCGTCTCTCCTCGATTACAATCCGACTTATGTAGGTAGGTATAGACATCTATATTAGTATTATCTTATCTGTGTCTATAGTCTCTTTTGTGCCGATAATAATTTTTTACTTGAATGTTTCTAGAATTTTTACTGACCTAGATAGTATTTTCTTATCCTGTCAGTTGAAAAAAAGAACCATTGCATCTCTTCCTGTGGATGTGGATGATTCTGCAATACTTACACAGAGCTATTGTACGTCAAAGTTAAGGTCAGGGTAACCACCAGTGGCTTATCTTGCTCGAGACGAGTTCTGTGTCAAAATTCATAGAGGGCCACTTCTACAGCTAAGCCACAATAGAGGTTGCCCAGAGGGCCCCATATCTTTGATACAGTTGCAGTAGCTATGCCCCATATCCACGTATTATCCTGGTAACACTTACTTAATTTGTAAAAAAATCTACTAACACTAGTCTTTTCTTATTTAACTGAGCGAGAATTAAATCTAACTCTACAAGTCCACAAGTATTACGTCAGATTGACTCGGAGACTGTGACGTAATAAACGCAATCGATTTGTTCTTTACGTAACTGACCTCCGATGAACCTTATTGCTTTATTCTACGTTTTTAGGTTATCTGTCACGTTTTGGCGGGATATGACTGTAAAAAGTAAGTATTTACATAGCTTTCTGGTTACTTTTTATCGTGTTTGGACTGTGTAATAGCCAGAATATGGAATCGCCCAATTTCTTCATATTATTATGAATGCCGTAAGAGGCAACTAAAGAAACGTTGGACGATAAACTGTTAGGTAGTTCATAGACGGGCACCTGGACCTTTACGGTACCTAGTAGATCCAGGTTGGGCCGTCGTCTCCTGAAGAATATCAACGTAATGTTTACATACTAACGCGTTTCCTTCGATAAATAAGAGCGCCTCGGAAACCTCACTATCCGGTACTTTCTTTTCCTTTCTAAACGAACAACAGCTTGATGGTTTATTACTTATATTGTTTCTTCAATGTTTAGATAAGACAGCCATTTACGTCGATTCTTACTCTTTTTACCGACATAGTTCACCCAGAGCATCCGTCTGAAGAGCACCTGCGCGTTAAGCACCTAGCCTAGTCCACGTTGAGCACCAACCAATATTTTTGGTAGGTTTTTGTTAGGTGCTCTCCTTGGTACGTCTTTTCACCGAAGTCCGATAAAATTGGCGTTTGGACCAGTCAAAGAAGCCTATCATTATCATCCTACGGCAGTCTATTGTTGGACGTAGGCCCCCTCTCCTAAAAAACCGCCATCTTTCCAAAGATAGTAATCAGTGTTGAATTTATAGGTACTTTGTGCGTCCTTATTCGTGGCACTTATTAGTAGGTAGGTACCTAATAATACTTACATACCTATGTTTATTTAAAGAGAGAATTTCCGCACTATGGAACAGGTCCTATTTCGCGATAAACTTTACTAACACACAATTAACGGATACAAAGTACCTAACTACAACCAGACTCAGCACAAATATTTATGGAATATAAACACAAAGTTTTGTCCCGTGTGACGATTAAACCCACAACTTCCTACACGGCAATCGATTCCGATTACATTGCACCATGGAGGCAGGCCTAATGTAAAAACCGAGCGACGCTGCTCTGCAGTGATTAAATACTTACGTTTTGTCTACTAAACTAACATTATCTCAGACATACCTACTATTTTTATATATCTACAACTTACGTATAAGTATTACGTAGGTAACTATTTTAGGTCGGCACGTGATTTTAAATAGTATTTCACACTTGAAACGGTGCCGAGCCATTTTTCTGCCATAATCTTTTTTAGTTTTTTACTGAATTAGATTTACCTTGTAGTAAGAGTCAAGGAGAGCTATATTTTTTTTTTTAACATAGACTATCTACAATCTACAATGACGCGATTAACCCTTTGACCGCCAACGACGCCTTAAAGCGTCGACTAGTGTTGTGACTACCCCCGAATGGAAAATAAAAAATATGATAGATAGGTAGTTTTAAAAATGGTACCAGTCAAGCTTTTTACGTTATATATTATTTTACACTAACCGTCAAAAGCGAGGCGTGTAAACGGCTCTGTGTATTTTTGGTTCCGCTGAACAGACGTAATAGTGACAAGCATATTATTATTACTGTTTCCGCATAAATTTGAAGCTGCGTTTTGAACCGTAATGAAGAAGAAGACTGGTAAGTTTACGTTCTTTTTCTTTGATTTACATTGATTTAATAAAATATAATTAGCATACACAGTATGTACCGCCTTTGCTTGAAAAATTATTATTCCTCGAGTCAAAATATTTAATAATTTTGTAATAGGGTAGTGGCCCTCCATTCGAATGTCCATACATCAAAAGAGATAATGTTATATATAAAATTCCTAACTCTAAGACTACTTAAGTACAGCCAACATGTGTAACGTATTAATTAAACATGATTTTACGTAACAATATATATTATTATTTGTATCGCCTATTGATTTTACACAGATTTGAAGCGCCCAAGAGAGCAATCGACGAGCATCCTACCCCAAGTTGCTCAAACACAAGCCAAACATAAGCCTACATCAGCTGCAACTTCTCAACATACTAATGTTGAAAAAATTATCACAAGACCATGTTTAGAATGTAACAAATATCAACGTGATGATAAAAGTAACTACTATTATTGTCAATTACTAAATGAAGAATTCATGTACATTAAACCGTGTATTCGTTCACGTTGCTACATAAAAATGTTAATTTTTTTAGAGCATGCAAAGAACACTCACTTTGACGAAATAGATTTATCAGACACAGAGAAACAGTAGGTAAAGATTATAATAGGTTTCGATATGTTTGAAGAGTTAAAAAATAAACAATATTCTTAATACAGTATTTTTTTTTTCAATATAATATAATATTTATTATTTAACATAGTGCCTAGTTTCTAACTAATATGTATTAAGTAGGTATATTTGTGTGCAGTACCTACATACGTTGATCTATAAATATAATTTAATTACCTAGGTACTTAGTTTCCTTGTAACATTATAGTTTTCCATTTATTTAAATAAACATCGACAACTTATTCGAACATTACTAATAATCACACATTTTTCTATGTCGTGAACGCCGTTGACGACTTAAAGCGTCCGCCTATGACGTCACAAGCGAGAACGTTGTTAGTTATAGTGTTGGGATTTGACGGTAGGAAAAAATAACATTTTATGGATAGACATAAATTATTATTATAACTGCAATAAGTATTTCACTAGCAGATCGTTTTCTGTTACGCATTTTTATTAAATTTGATAAATATGGATCACGAGGAGCTCCTTCGTATTTTAGAAGGTGTCGATTATGTTGGAATCACAATTGAATCTGCATCGGACAGTGAAATTGAAGCTGAATTTGAGGTGAGTCATTTCTAAGTTCACAAACCTACTTCTAACATTACAAGCTATACTCCGCTGAGATTGGACGGCATGCCCGAAATTTAGTTTATCGATGTTTTATCGATTTACTGTTTTCCATCACTATCTTTTTGTAGGTATAATACAAGGAATTTATTGCTTGGCGTAGGGAACACAGTTTCTCGTAATTAGCGTGGCGGTCAAAGGGTTAAGTCGACAGAAAATGAAATGGTGGCACATCTAAGTACGTACTATTGTATAAAGCGGAAGAGTTTGTTTGTTTGTTTGAACGCGCTAATCTCTAGAACTACCAATCGGATTTGAAAAATTCTTTTTGCGTATGATAGCCCAGTTCTCGAGGAAGGTTATAGGCTATGTAGCATCACGCTACTGGCGACGGGAGCAGAGCAGTAAGCAAAGACACAGGTAAAACCGCGGCGCGGAAAGCTAGTCTATTTAATACGAGGTATAACTAAACGGATATACTTACGTATAAACAAGAAAGTAGGCGTCCGACGTTTGTGTATGAAAAGATTAAGAAATTTTAAAGAGCCAAAGGAGGTAAATATGTTTGAATTGCAGCAAATGGCGTTCTACAGACTCTACTTACTTACCTACTTCATTAAATTTAATCGTTACATGCGTAAAGTTGTGTGTATGTAAAGTAGACGAACAATATTAAAACAATCAATTTCTGAGCTTTAACTTTTTTACATGTCGCAAGTATGTTTCTCAAATAAATTCTTGTAAAACAAACACTAGCGTAACCAGCGAGAAAGCTAGGGAACATCTAATTAAGCCCCTCCGAACCGCGTTCGCAAAATTAAATGTACCTATGTGCTTAGTGTTTACCGTGGTAAAATCCTATCCTACCACAGGTAGCCTCAAGCCCATCCCAAATCCAAATCCGTCTCTCAAGCCCCTCCAAACTTAAATCCTGGATCCGCCACTGCTCACAAAGAATTTTGATATAGTTTTTTCAATCAGTTGGATAATTTCTTACTGAAAGTTTTGTGTAATACAAAAAAATACGAAAAAAGAGAAATGACGAAGATTTCAAAGATTTTTAATTGTCGTAAATTGTAGTGTCCTCATGTGAAGTCGGGGCTAGTTGCTAATGTATTGATAAACAACACGACGAAGCAGACGGTACATAGACTCCTGACATTTCGAATAATAAATTACATGTCTGATAGTCTGCACTAAAGCTGAGTGCATACCGCAGGTGGAAGCAATAAGAAAGAAAGAAAGAAAGAAGAAAGAAAGAAATAAATTTATTTTGTATGCAAATGAGTAATTACATTTTTTATAAATAATATAATATAATTGAAACATGCAACAAACAAAAAGGGTCCCTTTCTCAGCTATGTGCTTAGGTCAGTAAACTGACTTAAGCGCTGATCTTCCGAAAGCGCCCTTGCGTGATTTCACGGACTGAATAAAAGAATTATAAATAAAATTAAATTGTAAATACATAAAACAAAGCAAGATAAATAAAAAAAAATAAAAAATAGCATACAAGTTTGAAAAATTAGTTGAAAGTAAAATTAAACATTGAAAATAATTATAATTATGTGTTTTAGAATAAAATTAAATAATAAGATAATCAGTTAATTAATTAATAATAAGTAATAAACTGACTTGATGACCAACAAGCATATACTATAGGTACAGTATCTGATGATACGCGGTAACCGTAATCTATTAACGAGGTGTTCTCTAAGTATCGCGGAATACTGCTAAAAACAAGCAAGGCGTTAGCGACCATGTGGGAGAAGACAATGAGGAAGAAAAAGGGAAATAGAAGACCGAAGGGATAATTGGGCTGCTGGGCGGCGTTCCAGTTCAGCAGGACCTTAGGTAGGTACTACAAGTACTCTAGCTTTGTTTTTTTGAAGTTATACTTCTTTTGGCGCGATTGGGCAAAATGATGAGTGAATTTTTACGATGCGCGCGCACACCGACAGAAAAAAGCAACACCCTGAAGTTAGTTGCGAACCTTTTACACCCTGAAGTTAGTTGCGAATCTTTGTGTCGTATCAGTACAAATAATCAGTGTAAATAAATAAAAAATATTTTGAGTTTATATCAATTCAAATATTTATGTATGTATGCGTTGTGTTATTATTTGGTATTTTTGGATTGTTACGCCAAAGAAGTAGGTATAACTTCTTACGTGCGTACATGAGTACACACACTCTTTTTTTTTACTATCATCATTACCTACAACACTATTTTTCCTACAGCTGGGCATAGGCCTCTCTTAGTTTGTGCCAATTGCCACGCTATTTTTTTGCAAATTCAATAAAACTATAAATATACGCGAAACTATTGAGTACACTGACATAAAGTCCAACCCCATTCCTTGATCTCTCAATCTCCAATTTAATGTCGGCGAATATAGGTTAAACAACAAACAGATAGAAATATTTATACATTAAAAACGTTTTTTAATAATTTAAATCAAGTAGGTTTCCCCGCCAAATTTCTGTCTGCATAACTTTTTAACCTTATTTGACAGTTCCTAATTTAGTGTTCAAGGACATAATTTATTCAGCCACTGGCATGCACTTGCCCGGTGTCAAGTACAGTCACGAGTAGTTACATAAGAAAGGACAAGTCGAATTGTGTCCCGTATTAGCGCGTGCCGACCTGGATCATAGCCAAGTATTCTACGCACAAATCATAAGTAGCGCAAGGTCATTACACGGGTCAAATTCAAAAAAATAAGGTGTTGTTATGTAAGGTGAATAAAAAAAATTGTCTATACTTCTTTAGAGAATTTTTCAAAATTACCTGTAAAAATTAACCTGCAAATAGACTTTACCATGATGACCGTTGTACTAACACACATTGGTCATGACGTTTGTCTTGTCCATGTTCATTTTTAGGCCCACATATCGAGACTCTACTGAGCATTGTACGTCATCGAGCATTGTACTGAGGTCCTCCACGGTTTAGCTATAGAGTGCAGCAAACACAGCACATAAACAAAATAATAATGGAAGCGTAAGTTTGTATCAAAAATCAATAAAAACTAAATTTAAACTGAAATAAATTTATTATCTACAATATATTAAGGATTTATACATAAATTGATTACAGAAAAACAGTATTCATTGGAATGATAATCATGTAAATTTAATTCAGTTTGACTTATCGAGAATATCTAAAACCATAGACAACAATCTCAAAAACTTTTCACTATAGAGGTCAATTAAAATTAAACAATACCTTTTATTAGGTTGGTAGCAATGATGAAAAAAATACTTTTTTTCTGTTTTATTGGTTCGTTTGTCGGTTTTCAAATAGGTGGTAAATTAATTAAATAGTTTATAATACATTTCGACTCAATCATCACTTGTAACACTTAAGCTAGGCGTTGTTGTTGCTAGACGAACTTATTGAACTTTGTTGCCCTGTAAAGAGAAAAACGGATATTAGGGTTGGGGTACATTGAGAGTGCGGCTATCCCATAGACGGGTGACCGCATAGTGGTATTTGATCTGATATGAGCGCCTCCGTGATTTCGGCACGTTAAAAGTCGGTTCCAGCTGTTTTCATGTTGATCACAGTCATAGATCAAATCGGATGCCTACAATAAAATAGTCGATCTAAAAAATTCTGTCACTAGGTTGACCATTAACCACTTGCTAAGCAGAAGAATAAATGTACATTTTTTAGAGTATGTGTGAACAGGAGAGGAGTTAATGGTTCACGACTGCTAGCAGTAACCATTAATGTAGATGAAGAAAGATAAGAACCAAGGATCCTAATAACTTGTGAGACACCAAAGTGATTTGTGAAATAGAGGTACATTGTGAACTCCTGTGGTAAAGTAAGTTCATCTTACTTTATACTTATACCAAAAATTAACAGTTTATATAATATCTACATAGAAACATTTATCACAGTTCACATGTTGCCTTTACCTTTTGTAGCAATATGCAAATTGAGGCAGCCTGTAAAGCACACATTTTACTTTTTAATTTTTCTTTACAACATAGAAAGCTGTAAGTAATTAAGTATCTATAGAGTTAAGTGTATTGCCTGCGTCACTTTGCATGCTACTTGAAACTGTAACTTACAAAAATTGTAATAACCTGGCGATTAAAAATAGTGGCCTGAGTTTCTTGCCAGTTCTTCTCATGGCTCTACTTCGTCAGCGAACTGGCTGTAGGTTAATTTGCTGACATTTTGTAAACTTTGACGTTCATAAGTGTTAATTTAATTAACTTAAATGAATAAACATAAACATATAAACAATTCAAAATAGTAAAATGCAGACTAAGGCTGTCCTTAGGCTTACGATATATAAACTGATAAATGTCAATATATCGACTCTAGTATATCGATATCGACCATACACCGATATCGATATCGATGAATTTAAAATATCGAAACGAAATATCGTAAAAAAAAAAACGAGCCTCAACTTACATCCTAGAACTATCTGTAACAGATTTATTTATGTTTACATTATTTTATATTTATTTTTATTTGTTTTAAAATGACAACTCCCGCACTTGGGAACAAGCCCTGTGTCGCGGGGGACTTTACAAACATACATTTAACGGACACAAAGTACAACCAGGCTCGAAACAACAAATATTAATGGATCACACAAACTTTTGTCCTGTATGGGTATCAAACCCACAACCTCGTGCACAGCAGTTGGTCACGAGCCCGCACATCGGAGATATATTGACCATTAGAATTGCATTAAATAGCAATGCCCCTCCAGTAGATAAACACCTAATTGGTTAATATTTTAGACACCCGCCCTTTATAACATTACAACTAAGTATGATCCAGGGTCCTTTAGCGGGACGTGAAAAAGCGTGACTAAGCTGCCATAGTGGAGGCCACCATACCAGTAGTCTGGCTTTTGGAATGGTGTCCACCACTTCTGGATTATTAGGATTGGATACTGACTGCTTACCATCAGGCAGAGTGAAGTCACATTTGTAAGCTAATATAAAAAAAAAGATGTGACTAGTTCAAATTCATAATCCATACTAATATTATAAATGCGAAAGTAACTCTGTCTGTCTGTTATGCTTTCACGCCTAAACCACTGAACCGATTTTGGTAAAATTTGGAATAGAGATAGATTAGACCTTGGAGAATAATATAGGCTATTATTTCTTTAATCGCAATGAAACGGCTTAAAGTAGTTGAAATAGGAGATGAAATTTTGAAAGAAAATCGTTAACGCAGAAGAAAATTTTAAACGATATAACCGACATTCACGCGGCCAGAGCTGCGGGCAACAGCTAGTATACTATGTAAGTTTATCCTGGACATTAATAACTCGATGCTAAAGTAAACATCATAGGTAATTTTTTTCTGGAAGTTCTGGTACTCGCACCTAGCAAAACAAGACTACAACACACTTCTGCGTATTACTATTTACTTCCATAGTAAGAACGCTATCACAGAATAGAACCCAAACGCTATGCACACTTCTAGAGATCTTTGGCTAATATTGAAAATTCTACACAAAAATGACATGGAGATCGAACCTGAGACCACAAAATAGCCATACAAATACTACTAAACCACTGCAGCAGTATTATACAATAATCTACATTATGTGATACTGTTCAAAAATTGCTCATCTTACTTGAGCAAGCATGGAGATCAAATAACTCGTAACTCATTTAATCATTTAGATCACAGTGATACTTTTTTTTTTTTTTTGCGTTTGGTCTGCAGACCATAAATAAGTTTGTTGTAGGTTAATGGTGATGGTATGAAGGAGCGACCGTCGCTGCTCCGTCCCATTAGAGTATGTAGTCTCTTTTCTTCCTTAGATTATGACCATGATTGTTGAGTTTAGCATCTCAGCAATGAGAGGGTTGGGATGGGATGTAAGTAATACTTATGAACACCTAATATATCAATGCTCGTGCCTTCTCTATATAGAAAGAGACTCTTATACTAATTGGATAATAACAGACTGCAATTATTATGGCAAGAATACAGTTTATAAGTTAAATCTTTAAATAATACTAGGTAGTCGCTGTTTTGTTTCACTTATCAATTTCAACAATTTGTAACCATATCATAAAACATATTAATTAGTATTAATGTTTGTTGCCAGCGTGCTAGTAACATATACTGTATTCTCATCATCATACCAGCCAGTTATTATCTTACTACAGGAAAAGGCCTTTAAATAATAATTAAAACATCTTACCCAAGTACGAGACATCCAGATAAGAGTCTCGTTGTCAAGTCTGGGTCCAATCAGGGGGTTCATCTGCGCCATATAAGCGCACAGCCAACTGAAAATACAAATTTATTCATTAAAACACAAGGTACAAAACAAAAAACAATTTTTGATGACAGAAATCCCATAGTAGGGAACAAGCTGTGTCGTAGGGGACTTTTGAAACATACAATTAACAAGTGCACTCAGACTCGGCATAAAATAATATTTATCAGGAAGGAGGAAGACATCTCACTAAGCCTTTATAGTGGAGGCCACTATAGGTTGGTTTCATAGGTTAAATATAAAATGAAATTTAAAGATCATTCACAATTTCTGTCTATGGCAGATGACTCACATGACTTACAGTCACAATACCACTTTGGGAAGGTAAAAATTATGAATTTCAATGAATATTCAACAGTCTAGATTATAATAACGTGTATACGCCAAGAGGGTGTTGTACGTTCTCCTCAGGATTGACGCAGGGAACTTCGTGAAGAATCTTTGCATGCAAAAACGTTTATGTGATTACAACAAAAATAGAAATAAATACTCACAATAGCCAGCACGTCGCTGCAGTTAGCATTAAAACCACCTGGATGATGCTGAAATAGAGCAAGAAAATACGTCTTTTAATCTATTTAAAGTAAAAATGGTGAATGTGTTAATGGGCTTCAGTACTTACCCTCTATTTGGTCCTTTAGGAGCGAAGAATGGGCATACAATACCCACTATTCCCCACAGGACGGTGAATACGGTGATGGGAACGAAAGAGGCGCCCATTTTGAGATGTTATTTAGAAATATTTCTAAATTATTTTATCTCAAACAAACATCAGCTGCATAAAAATGGTGGACAAGCTGATTTATGTTGGTAGCACTGCTACTAGTCATATGACATTAGTACGTTCCGTTCAACTCAGAATTTTTAAAATACACTACTGTCTGCCGAAATAGTAAAAATATTTCCGATTTTTATTGGCACTCCATATTTTGGAAACGAAGAATAATATAAAAAAAATTGAGAAAACCCCTCTGGAAAATCAGGAATGGGTCGTGGTCCACCTGCTTAGTTCACCTGGGTAAATTTAGTCAGCTACAATTTGAGCCTAATGCCCAGGCCTGGTTTTCAAGCCAGGACAGCAAGTCACTTTCAGTAAGCCAGCAAGCTAGTACTTCGTGTACACACGTTTGCTTCTTGTACACAGAACTAGGTTCATTTTCAAGCGAGTAAGCTAGTTGACAAGCCAGGATAGTTTTTAATAGAATAGAGTTCTATTTTTGAGGCCAGTTGCGCCCCCCAACACTGAACGGATTTTACTATCCTAGCTTGTGTATGTGATAGACTAACTGTATTTTCTCAGTGTACTAGCACTAGCTTCATGTGACCTGCGACTCTAGTCATAGAATATACACCATACTGAGATACTAGTTCTCAGTTGGCTCGTAAGTAGGAACCACGTCGTTTGTATATATATGATAGTTTTTTATAATTAAGTAAGTAGATAATTTTATGGGTAGTAATTAACACGCACGCACGCACGCACTCGCACGCAACCACGCATGCACGCACTTACGCACGCAAGCAAGCACGCATTTATAATATTAGTAGCAGTACTAATGTACATTAATTTCATCATTTTTTTAGAACCTTTTTTCTATTTTCTTTTTTGTTTAAAATTCTTCTGAAAATAAGGCAGACGATCCACGTTTATCTCTTCTTAAAATCTACGGTCTTGTCCACACCCGTTTTTGGCATTCATCTTCTAGTTTATCTAGTGCGAATTGGCACAGTTTGTGAAGTAACTGTTTCAGTTGAAAGTATTTTTTTTCGCATGCAGTTCATTTTGAACGTGTGGTCACCTTAGTCAATGCAATGACACTAACATAAAATAATCTATCCTCGTGTAAACAGTAGCATACAAAAATCAGAACTAGGGCCCTGCCACAACCTTTTATAGCAATCTTAATTTAATCTTACTTTGTCTTTATTTTTGTTTTTAATGTTACAGAAGAAAAAGACAAAACACAAAGTAAGATTAAAATAATACTGTTAGATGAGATGGTGGGTAGACCCACGAGTTGTTCCAAGTCAGGTGGCTTGCTGTCCAGGCTTGATAAACTGGCTTCGTGTAATTCAGGCATAAAACAAACCGATCGAGTTTGCCCTGTAGCCTAACTTTTTTGAAAAAGTCAGTGACATCGGCCGAAAGGGAAACTCGCTTTATGTGAGGAAAATTTTGGAATTTGTTTGTCCACAGGCGCTATTTCGCGGACACAATAAATGTAAGTAAATACTCCTCAGTGCCACAATTTCTTCTTTCATATTCTCCAAGGTGGTGAATTTCTCAGACGGGGCTCGTATCTCCTGCAGGATCGCTGAATCGGATTCAGACATTGGTGATCTTGGCGAGACGGACATGGTTAAGAATAAAATAATTATCATTCAATGTTGTAGTTTTATTTTGTATCCTTTTCCTTATTCCGAATTTCTTTTGCTTCAGCTACAATATTTTCGAATTCCGTAGATTCATTTCCGATGTGCTCGATAGTCGTGTGGGGCACGAAATCTGTAATTTTTTCTATTATAACATGCAAGCACGATAGTGCTTGCATGTGCTTGTAGATAACAAGCGTAGCGACTTTGCTTTTCACTATATAATGTACTTATAGCAATATACAAATAATATTTTTGCCCGACTAACGCAGTCAAGGAGGGCAATGTTTTTCGAGCGTATGTATGTAAGTATGTATGTCTATTTCTTTGGCACGCTTTACAACTTTGGCTTGATGGATTTAAACTTATGAGGTATCATTAGATTTGTATTGATTGGGTGACTGAATTATCTATACTATTATAAAAAGCGGAAAAGTTTGTTTGTTTGAACGTGCACTACCAGTCGGATTTGAAAAATATTTTTGCGTATTATTTTTTTTTTTTTTTTATATTAGCCTACCAAAGTGACTCCACTTTGCCTGATGGTAAGCAGTAAGTGGAATCCAGAAGTGGCGGACACCATTCCAAAAGCCAAACTACTGGTATGGTGGCCTCCACTATGGCGGCTTAGTGAGATGCTTTTTCACGCCCCGCTTAAAAGACCCAGGATCAAAATTAGATGGGAACACATGTGCTGGCAAAGAGTTCCAGGCTTTAATTGAGCGACAAAAGTATGAAGTGCTGAACCGTTTGGTTCGAGACCCTTTAGATTCCACTGTGAAAGGGTGGCACTTTAATATAATACATGATAGACCAGTTCTAAGGTTAAAGGCTATGCAACATCGCGCTACTGGCGACGGGAGCAGAACAGTAAGCAAAGACGTCGGTGAAACCGCGGCGCGGAAAAGTATATAAATTTTCAATGTAGCGTCGGCACGAGAAAAAAAATGGGTTTTCTTTCTTTTTACTTTGTTTTAGGCATGCAGGCTTTTTGTTTTTAATACTTAATATATATTGTTTGTTTTCATATTTTTATTAGGTACAAATGACAATACAATCAGCACACAGTAGTAAGTTGCTGAACAGTTGCACAGGCTAACTCCGACGTCTGCAAACAAAAACAACAGCATATGAACAATCTCTTGAAATGAAAAAATAAGTAACAAAGTATATAAGTAGGCAGGCAGGTATCTGTTCAACACTATGCTAAGCGATATCATTAATTAATACTTGTCTACACTACCGCAGTGTCATAGGACCAAGGTCTTTGACCAGTGAGTTAGTACTGTCAGTAATGACATACGGAGCACGGTCGTGATCGCTAACTATGGGTCTTCTCAAAAGGCTTAAAGTCGATCAGAGGGCGTAAGAGCGAGCTACGCTATCATTTAAGAAACGAAGAAATCCGCAGGCGAACCAAGGCAACTGATGTAGCTTGCAGAGTTGCTTCACCGAAGTGTCAATGGGCAGGACACATAGTTCACAGAACTGATGGCCGTTGGGATAGAAAGGTTCTAGAGTGGAGACCCCTCACTAGATGGGCCGACGACCTCATAAGGGTGGCGGGCAAACGGCAAATGAGGGCGGCTCACGGCCAAGGTCGCGAGAATAGGAGGAGGTCTTAGTTCAGCAGGGGACGTCTATCGGCTATTATGTAATAATGACTAGCGACCCACCCCGGCTTCGCACAGGTATTATGCTGATACTAAATATACTACTGAATGTTAACAGCTTTTTTGTCATTAGACAATACAAACATGTTTTCTTTAAAGGCCGGCGGCTCCCAGCCGATAAATACCACCGCAACCGCTATGTCCTTGCATTACTTTAGAAACCTCAAAAAATACCAGTGTTTCTCTACTATATTTTGCACATATTATACATATAAACCCCTATCTATTAAAAAAAACCGCATTAAAATTCGTTGCGTAGTTTTATAGATCTAAGCATACATAGGGACAGACAGCGAGAAGCGACTTTGTTTTATACCATGTAGTGATGAGAAATATATAAGTAACCTGATTTTTGGTCTTTTAATTTTTTTTTGGGGATTTCTACGCGGTTTTTTTCTCATCCTTCTTGCCCGTCTCTCTTGTTGAGTTGACGTACTACTATGCTCCTCTACTGCAGCACGTTGCTGGCGTTTCTTACGTGCCTTGTAAATTTCACACGAGTCTTTTGGCATCACCTTCCACGATCCTAGAACTTCAGGTTGTCTCAATCTCTAAAAAAAATATTGAGAACTAGTTGGCTAGTACATAACAATTTACAACTAAAATTCTTTACACTGCGTCAAAGTCCCGCTCCACTGTTTGATAAGAGCTTAAAATTATACACTATTTTAATGACTCTGCTGCAATCAAGTAGGTGGTTTCGCTTGTCCTAGACGGGCTCTGTATCAAAATTCACGGGGACATTCTGCGGCAAAGTCCAAAAAGGTCGGGTCCTATAAAACCGGTGGCTTAAGTGTCATCGCTGTTGCAGATAGTTCGATTTTGTGGCGTAAAATAGAAAAACTTTGCCGCTTTTTGCAACATAAGTAGAGACACTTAAAATAGACTTTTACTAGAGAGAAAAGAAGGAATGAACACCATTTTTACTAACAATGAGATGAGTAAATGAAGTCAGACTGTCAAGGTTCACGCTGGGAATACTGACTGTACTGTTTCTCAAGCACTTTGGTTTTCTTGATTGGTACTTCTTACTAACACGGAACTGGTCGGATTTTTTATGTTCTGGCCGCTTAAGAGATCTTTCAGATTTCATTATTTTTGCTAAAATAATGAATAATACAATTTCGTTATATTAATATTAATCGTTTTTCACTTGCACATGGCCGACGATTTCTGCCAAAGTTATAAATTTTTATTATTGGTAAATTTTGTTTTCTTTAAGAACGTAAACGCAAAGGTGACAATAAAATATCGACCAAATATTGTAAAAATAAAAAAATTTACAGTTTGATTTACCAACTCTGCATCCTACAAATTAATTTTAAAAGTTGACATAATAATAGTTCACAGATAACTTAGTAAGTTTTGCTTATTGCTGGCACTTCACATCGCTATTCGGTGTTCGTGTTGAAGTACGAATAACAGGATTACACATCGTTTATAAACAGCGAATATACCGAACATTTACGAATATTTTCGGTACAGTATCGAACGCATCGAACGCAAAGATGGACTTGTTGACTGCAGCAGCGGCTTATTATTTACATTGTGTTGTAGTTAGTACATGTAATACGTACATAAAAACAAAGTCGTTAAAAGATCATGGAGAAGAAGACGCTGGTGGATGACTGGTGCCATGATGTCCCATGAGGGTCCCACATGCAGGGATGCATTTGATAGTATCCCAATATCTCATAACAAGGTATTTTGGGTAACAAGGAAAAATTGTCCAATCCATTTTGGCGCGATCCAGCTGAAAAAAAACTGTAACCACATCCGTTGTTGTACCCCGCACACTAGACGCTACTGAGCAAGCGATGTGTGACTGGCAAACAAACATATTCGGCATATTCGCTATTCTTTGATGTGTTGCAAAAAACCGACATGCGGGTGAATAGGTACGGGTGTTCGTGTATTCGTGTATTCGTCTTGTTCGTGAGAAATGGCAAATATAGACAAATAGTGCCGCTTCACATCGTCGTATTTGGGCGAATACGACTAATACGCGAACACGAATAGCGATGTGAAGTGCCAGCATAATATTTATAAAATCTCTATAGTTATTAAACTCTTTGCATAACTCGTACTTGGACTTCGAATACGTGAGGAATCAGAACATTAAAATGAATGTTGGTGTGTCTAATACCTCTGTCTGCTGCTATAGGTAACCGTGAACTTATAAAAGCAAACACTCTTCCTGTTATACAAGTGCAACCCCTACTATTAGTGGCAAAAGTAGGGGTTATTTAAGCGTTTTATTTAACCATACCTACTAATATTATTAATGCTAAGGTAACTCTGTGTCTGTCTGTTATGCTTTCACGCCTAAACCACTAAACCTATTTCGATGATTACTTTTTAGGGGTATGTATGCTAGGTAGGTATGAATACAGCTGTTGGGTTAACAGCTGTAGGTACTGTCCCTAATATACTGTATCATCTGATTTACTGTAGGTACTAGTGATAAAGAGGGACAACGGCCGAGGTACTTTCCCTATGAACTGTATCAGCTGATTTACTTGGTACTGCTGTAGAGCTACTTATTAGACCGGCCCAGTGTTTCCACCTTCGTACCGTAGACTTAATAGGTAGTGTTGAATAATACTCGAGAGATGACTGTACAATGTTTATTTACTTTTTTTTTTTTGTGTGGTTTGGGTTGTTAGCCTCTGATGGCTTTCACAACCTTACGCGGACTGTCGGTGAGCAGAAGGCTCTCAACCGTTGTGTTTATTTACAAAAATGGCACGGTTTATATATACAAATGTAGTCTGACACAGGTATGGTATTTACATGAGCGCATTTTGGTTGTTGACCAATCAGGAGCGTTATACAATATTAAAATCTCAAACTAAAATCATTAAAATGCTGCAGTTGTCTGCTTGATACGAATATCACAGGTGAATGTGTGGAGTGTGAGTGTGAATGTGTGTGTGCAGTATAAAATAAGTGCCACTATTTAAGAAGTGGTCGCCGCGTTCCGCTATCATTATCACAGAGTACTTTATTAATATCATTATTGACTTGGCTCGCGTGCCGCGCGCACGCGCCGATGCATTTGTAGGGCTCCGCTGCTGTCTCTGTACGCTACAACTTACTTCTGCCAATTTCGACGTCTCATACCACGGTCTTATAGATGAGTACTCATAATGAGGAGTAGTTAAGCAGTCGACTGGACCTGCATATAGATTAGGATTAACGTAATATGGCTTGAACCATAGATTTCTACCTAAACTCTTCAGAACACAAAAGAAAAAAGAAGTATGACAATCTCATCCAAAAGTGACAAATTATAACATAGAATGACATTTTCGTAACGGTAGCGGAGGCAAAATTAATGTTTAGTAAAAATTTATGAATTAAAAATTCCAGTAAAAGCAAACTAGAAATGTACGTGAAACTAGCAAATTTCAGATGTCTGATCCGATGATTGTAGAGGGTTATGCCATCTATCTTATATGGTTGACCATTTGTTCAGTGTATACTACGCTTTTTACCATTACTGTAGTATGTGTGATTTTTTTATAGTAAGTTGCTGTCTTATTTATTCGCACGCTTTTCATTATTTTATTAGTTAGATACCTTTATTTTGTAATATTATAAAAGTAATCTCTGTCTGTCTCTTACTGTTTCACGCCTAAACCACTGAACCGATTTTGATAAAATTGGATATAAAAATAGATTAGACCTTGAAGATCTTTTATCGCCTTTAAAATAGGAAATGAAAGTTTGTATGAAAAATCGTGAACGCATAAACAGAGACTTGTTCATGATTAGTAAAAATATATTATTTAATATAGATAACCGACATTCACGCGGACGGAGCTGCGGACACCAGCTAGTAATGTATATACTGTGTGTATGTAGTAATGTATATATACTGTGTGTATGATTATCTTTTAGATAATATAATAATTATAACTAAAACTGTATTTAATAATAGTAAGTCAATTCCTCTTACTTATTAATTATTATTTTAATAACAGCCTTAAAAGCCTTATACCCGAACTTTAAAATCTAAGTTCGAATGAAGCACGTAAAAAGTGTAAAAACTTAAAACTGTCAAAGTCAAAATTTAAATTTGCTGGTGGCCGACGGCCGTTGCGTTGTATTTTCATTCGTTTCAAAATAAACAATAATAGCTAATTAAGTTTGTAGAATAGTAATGAGTTTGTTGTGTGTTGTGGTGAATTACTGTTAAATAATAATTAGTTAGCTAGGAGGATGGATGATACACAACAAAGTCGCGTATCAGACGCGGCTGCGACGTAAGTTTTTAAACTTATCCGTGTTTTTTTGTAGTTTTGAAATCTTTTTTTACGCTATTCCAGCTTCAATACTATTTTCAGTTATGTTTGTAAACTTGAATTAAAATTATTTACGATAAATAAATACAAAATTCTGGCTGCTATAATAAGGATTTCAAATGAATTGCAATCTGTTTGTAAGGAGGCCCATCTTAAGTTGACTGCAATAATGTACTAGTGGTTCTTGCGGTCATCATTTACCACTATGCATATACTCACCCACAAAGTTTTATCAATAAATAGTTAAACTTTATATTTGGGTTCATAAAAGTAAAGCTTTTTAATAAGTCACGTCTTTTTTCTGGCGGGGTAGAGAGCTGTTACATTCACATTTCAGCAGCTATATCAATTATGATCAAGTGAGGTGAGCCTGATAATCCAGGCAGAGGCACATCCCGAGGTCCACGATGTCACGATGTCCCGATGTCCCGAATAAACAATAAAAACCATTGTACTGTAAAAGTGTACTTTTTTTTTATAGTAGCCTACCAAAGTGACTCCACCCCGCCTGATGGTAAGCAGTCAGTGGAATCCAGAAGTGGCGGCCACAATACCAAAAGCCATTGTCTTAAACTGCTGGTGTCATGGCCTCCACTATGGTGGCTGGGAATGGGGTTAAGGGAAGGGAATGAGGGAGGTGAGGAAAAGGTAAGGGGGATAAGTGGGCCTCCGGCGCTCTCACTCACCGAACGAAACGCAGTAGTAGGGATACTACTACTCTTACGTCAATATGCTATGAGAGGGTAGATAGTATGGACGATCCGACCCATTCATGCTGAAACCAGTGTGGATCTACTACCATAAAAAATAACCGTACCGTGTATTGCAGTTATGGTAGCTCAAATACAAATGTGAGGGTCGATCCATATACATACATGTACCTATTAACATATAAGTTATTTTGTCTAGACTTACAAAGTAAAATAGTTCTTATATATTATTACCTTCTCGTAGTGCAATTTCACCTGTGTTAAATACATCTTTGGTTACTGCTCTGCTCCCGTGTGCTCCCGTTGCTCGTAGCTTGATGTTACATAGCTCATATCCGTCCCCGAGGACTGGGCTCTCAAACGTAAAACAAATTTTCAAATTCGATTTAGAAGATCCAGAGATGACTCCCCTACAAACCCTCTTTACCTCTTCATAATATTAGTACAGATGACATAACAATATTATTCTGTTACCTTGTACAATAGCCATAGACTAAAAAGTTTTGCCTATTCTCATCTTTTAATGTTACCCGCTCAGTCTCCATTTGGCCTGTTTCTACTGTCTTCTCTTTTCATTAACTGTTGCTATTAATTTTGTCAAAAAATTGAATCAGGCAGCAGGCAGATCTACACTAGACACAATGTTATATCTATTGTGTCTAATATTATAGTATACAAGAGGTTAAGAACATGAAATGCAAAACAAATTATTTAAATCCTGGTAGTTCTAGAGATTAATTAGCAAATAAACAAACTCTTTCTTTATATATTAGTGTAGATTCCACTGTTCTACTAAAGAAAACGGATAGTCATCATCGTGATTTGAGCCAAAGGACATTCATTGGAAGACAACTATCTCAAAGATTTTCTTTCTTGGCCGGTTGTGAGCTGCTTCATTGGTCACATCACCCTTATCAACTTTTTTTTTTTTTTTTATATTAGCCTACCAAAGTGACTCCACCCCGCCTGATGGTAAGCAGTCAGTGGAAGTGGTGGCCACCATACCAAAAGCCATAGTCTTAAACTGCTGCTATGGCGGCTGGGAATGAGGTTAGGGGAAGGGAATAAGGGAGGTAAGGAAAGGGGAAAGGGGGAAAGTTGGGCCTCCGGCGCTCTCACGCACCGAGCGAAACGCAGTAGTACGGATACTATACTCTTACGTCGATCTTCTATGAGAGGGCAGTACTTCCCCAGACGATCCGGCTCATTCATGCTGAAACCAGCGTGGATCTACTACTGTACAAACTTGGTAGGTCAGTCTTGTTATATTACCCCATGAAAGGGTGATACACCGTTGTTTATCTTACTAATGGCAGAATGCAATCTCTACTAGCTGAGAGTATAAGGTACCCTACTAACTCAAATACACATCCAACTCAAAGCAAGTCTCATTCACTCTCTCAGACACTCGTGAGATTCTTAACAAAATACTATTCTACATAGTAAGGTTGCTCCTATAGAATCAAAGTGTGACCGGGAGTGGGGAAACAGAGAAATACTGACCATTAAGATCTCATAATTGACTGCAACGTTGGTCTAGTGGTTAGTGTAACTGACTGCGACGCCGGGTGTCGTGGGTTCGATTTCCGCGGAAGGCAATTAGTGTGATGAACATTTGTATTTGTCTTTAGTCTGGGTGTTTCCTATGTATTCTAAGTATGTATTTACATAAAAAAAGCATGTATATGTATTATATTTCAGTTATCTAGTACCCATAACACAGGCTCTGCTTAGCTTGGGACTAGATAACGGTGTGTGATAGTGTCCACATATTATATATTATTATTATTATAACTTCCTCGCGCCGCTGCAGTGGATAGGTTCTATTGGTAATATTTCTCGCATTTCTCAGCTCTGCAGCCTCGCTCTACTTCTATGAACAGGCTCTTTCGGTTTTATACCTCCTCTTAGTTCCTGTTATGTCTAGTGAACTCTATTGCTGGCAGTCTAAGGTATGAAATCCAGTCATTTACACATAAATAAATGAAACCTTTTTCTTTACAGTCGAAAGCGTCGTTCGTCGATACTCAAAAGCCAGCGGCCAGCGAGAACACCATTTTCGGAGCTAGAGTTTAACGTCGCCACCCCGACTGACACTGCGAAGAGCCGGCGTGTTAGTTTCTCTAGGCGGACTGGGGTTGCGTAAGTACCAAACACATAATTAACTAATACTGAACATTCTTACATAAGAGCTATACATATACTACACACGATCAGCATGCTGCCAACAGCAGATGTAACTGCAGGCGTTGCCAACGGCAGAGGTTACTGCAGCCGACATTCCAAATGCGGTCGACGACTGTTGTTGTCTGCTGTTAGTAAATTGCTGCTGTGTGTAAGAGCTCTAAGAGCAGCAAGCTGACAACTTCGCTTTTATACCGTTTTTTACCGGCGATATTCTATGGGATGAGTATTTACCCGGTCGTTACGGCGTATTTATGGCGAAATACGCAAAGATCTACTTCTACTACAATAACTTAAAAATGCGACGTTGCCAGCCCTTCCGGTGTAAACGCCGTTATAATTAATACAATCTCTCAAAAATGTTGTAAATTTTAGGGAATTCATAACGCACGAAGCGACTACAACATGGAAAAACGTATATGAAGAGCACAACAAATCGTTAGAATCGTCTGGCAACGATTCTGACCTCAACCATAAAAGCCAATCGTCAAAAATCGGTCACCTAGGCAAACGCATATTCGACGACCAATTCGAAGAGGTAGAGGCTATCGACTACATAGGAACTCTAACCCCAGCCCTGAGCACCAGTAGCTCTATAAGCAATGTCAATTTTATGGAACAAATAGCATCACTAGAATGTACCTCAAATGATAAACTACCCACACCACAATGTCACTTCGAACTAAGCGCGTTAACAGATCATCAAACTAAACTATTTGGTAATGAGTTCACTGTAACCGGCGTAGCTGAATTGTCCGGCCGTATAGAAGTTAATTTTTCGGCTATTCAGCGCCTCGATGACAATGACGATCTCGCGGATATAGAAAAAGATCTTGTTTCCAATGTAGTCTGTCGCGGGCCTACCAATCACAACCTATCAGAATATATAGAAATAGATTTGAACATGACTAATGTTAAAAATGATGCATGTGATATGTCTATAACTGATACCATAAACTCGCCTAAAGTTCAAGATGTATCTAAAAATTGTTCAGTCGATAAAAAATGTAGTGATAATGACTGGGTTTCTGATAAAGAGAATATAGCAGTTAATCCTTATGCAGCACCTTGTGAATCAGACAATTTCGCTATAAATGAAGAGCCAAATCAAGTGTTAGTTTTTGATGGGAAAAGACTTGTTTTACAAACGGAAAGTACAGAGAAAGAGTATAGAAAAACTTTACTACCAAACAACTCAGCAGAAACACCACAAAGAAAAACTATAGTTTTGAATATGGATGATGATTTGCCTAATTTTGTAAATGATGTAAGCGTAAAATCAGAAATTGAGTCTAAGTCCATCATTGCATCTGAGTTGTCTATGACTCAGCCTGTGAATAAAATAGAAATTTTCCCAAAAAATAAATCTATATACGATACAGGTAATATATCAATGACAGAAGCGTTACCTTCTCATATTATAAGCGCGGCAGATAAGCGCCGGACTATGGTGTATGAAGAAGAAGAAGCAAACATATCGATGACTCAAGCATTACCTGCAAAGATTATTACTGAGACCGTGCAGTCAGCTGAACGGCGACGGACTATTGTATACGAGCAGGACTCTGCCGATATATCTATGACTCAGATGTTGCCTTCTAAAATTCTACAGAGCGAAATTAATAAAGAAAATGCCTTTGATGATAAATTTAATATATCCGAAATAAAATCTAGAAATCAATCACAGAAAAGAAAAACGATTGTATTTGACAATGATGATGGTAATATTTCTATAACACAAGCACTGCCTACTAATATAGTAATAAATCAACAATCAAAAATTGCTCCATTTGAAAATGATGATGATAATATTTCTATAACACAAGCACTGCCTACTAATATAGTAATAAATCAACAATCAAAAATTGCTCCATTTGAAGATATGACGTGTGACTTATCAATGACCGTAGCTATCCCAGCAAAAATATTACCTCAGATATCAGAAGAAATAAATAAAGCACGAACTATCGTTTACGAAGATGATGTAGATATATCTTTTACGAAAGCCTTGCCAACTAATATTGTACTAGGGAGTTCGAAATTCGACGAAAAGATTTCCATGACAGAAGTTTTACCCGATAATGTTGTTTTAAAACGTAACGATCCCACTAAAACTATAGTCTTCATGGATGATACGGGAAATATTTCAATAACACAAGGAGTTGCTCTTGAAAGACCTATATTTGATAACAATTCTATGAATGAAAATGATATACCGATATCAAGCAAAGATAATGATATTAAATACAATGATGACGCAATGGATATCTCAATGACAGAAATGATAGATTCTAATATAATACCATGTCAAAGTGTTCCGCCAATAAAACCTAAAATTAATATATCTTTGGCTCCATCTGTTTCACCCAATGAATTTTTATTAAGCGGCATTGAGTCAAGTTCTAATCAAAGATTTGGAATGCAAGAGCCAATACATACAAAAAATACTGAAGATAATATCATAGAAGCTAATTTTGAAAATAAAGTTCTTATAACAAATGATTTGCCAGATTCAGAGAGGATTATCGCCGAAGCCATACCTACAGTTGAAAATATACTAAAAGAACTAAACCTTAAAGCTGATCATGGGCATTTATCTATGTCTAAACCTATACCACCTGATCTAATATCGATACAGAATGATAAAATACATCAATTAGTAAATAAACCTTTAGAATTGGTTGAAGAAATACAAGACGCTAATCAAAATCAAGGCGTGATAGTATATCATGCTGCAAACACAAATATTGTGACTAACGAACCACAGGCTGACTCTAAAAAAGAGACTTATAATAAAAAGGCAGATGCTCTACTTATAAGTACAACCAAATTTACAAATTTCACTTCTTATAATGACGTCGATGACGTAACACATCAATCAAAGGAAAATTATGTGGAAGTAATAAAATCAGAGTCTATTAGTTTGGATATGCAGTCCAATGTATCGAAATCTCCTGTACTTATTGAGAATGTCCCTAAAGTAGAAAGCACCAATTTTGTTGATAATATTAATAGCGCAGCACAAAAGTCAGCGATGACTGTTCTTCTCAATATGTCTGAATTCTCAATGGATACAACAAAAGGTTTTATACCTTTTGAAGATGATGTAAAAGATAAAGAAACGACCGTAGATATGCCAGACAATAATGCGGCAATCGTTATGCAAGACGATAAGGCAATATATATAGAAGACAAGAATTCAGAAGTAATTATGGAGGATAAGAATGTTGGAGATACGGAAGACCAAGAAAATAATGCAGCAAATGAACCAGAAGGGATCAAAACTCCAGCAGCGGATTCCAACGAGACATTATTCTTTATCATACCCGATAAAGAGGTGATGTCACAAACAGATAATGTCTCCCAACAATCTATTAAATATGCAATTGTGGAAGATCCTACACCGAATTTAGAAGGAGGTATCCCACTCTCAATAGAATACAAACAGTTCGACGAGGCAGTCCAAACACAAATAGTTGAAGTAAAAGATAGATCTATTGATGATATAGACGAATGTGAAGAAGATTATCCTAATGAAGTAAATGAAAACAGACTATTAGGAATAAAAAATGTTAATAATACTCAAGAATTATTAGATATGATATCCAATTTTACTGATAAAACCTGTATTGAGGTATCAGAATCTCTGACACCACCGACAAAATCTGAGACACCTCCAAAAGAACCCGAGATGCTACCGAAGGAATGCAACATGCCACGGAAAGAATTCGAGATACCACGGAAAAAAGCCGAGATACCACGGCAAGAATCCGAGATACCACCGATAGAATCCAAGATACCACCGATGACAGCCAACGATCATGTCATAGAAGAGAAAAAGGTGATTTGTCCACCCAAAAAGCTAAGTTTTGCATCAACTAGACAGTCTATTGTATTTAGTAGAGAAGACTTGCTTAGTAACATATCTATGGCTGAAGTAGCGTCGCAGGAATCACGTACAGAATTAGATGAAAGCGCTTCAGCTGATAATGTTTCTACAGACGGGAGAATAATCGTATCGACTAAAGATTGCTGTGTTGACACAGAAGTAGTCAAAACGTTACAATTCGACGATGAATCTTTTACTAGAAGCAGTCAGAAATCCAATTTAAGTTTCAAATCACCTTTGAAAAAGTCTGCTTTTCATGATACGTCATGCGCTAAAGATGACAAAGCAAAAGTCATACCTTCATACTTGAAAGACGTGTCTGAAAGTCTAAAGGAGTTAATGTCTGATTTAGTCAAGCCTATGGCCGACTCGTTACCTTTTGAATCAATTGGCGATTCTTCCAGGTATGTAAAATCCTCTATTTCCACTACCAGCACTCAGATCCAAGCTAATCTGATGACTTCCAGTCAAATAGATATAGATGGTGAAAATGAAGACGTAGAAGAAGTAAACACTGTGAATATGGAAGAGGATTGCGTGACCATAGAACCGAGTTGTTACAGCATGGAACGAACAAGCTCCTCGTCGAAACCTTCTGTCAATGTTTCAAATTTCAATATTATGCCAAATTTAGCACGCTTTCAACTGATGCCACCTTGTTTAACAAACGAGTTAGCTTCAAAACAAGTGTTAATATTCGACGAACATAATCCTTTAAATAACATATTGTTAGGACCTTTAGAATACGCCAATACACATAAATATAGTCCGAAGAGGTTGATAGATGAATTAGATAGACGTTCCGAAGATACACTCTGTGAAACACATTCTTTTCCACCTTGCGAAATGAATGATGAAAGGTCTTCGAACGCTCTGCACGCTGAGAATATAAGTACCCAGTTTATAGTTGAGACTAGTGTAATAAAGGCAGATATAAATACGAAAAATTTGTCTGTAGCCAAACCTACATCCCAAGACCAAGGTGTGGGAGCACATCAAGAGGATACTAAAGACTCAGAAACAAATACAGATATTATAATGAAAACTAATAAGAATACTGATCTACAAAACCCTGCGCACAAAAATCAATGTATAGACGCGCATCTTGTGGTCGTGAAAGATTCTGAAGTTAACACCCACATTGCTATGAAAGACAACAAAGATTTATTAGAAGCGAGTTCATCCTTAACATTAGTAGACTTCAACGTTAACAATAAAAAAAATACTCCACCAACAGATCTTAAAACCAAAATGTCGCCAGTTCGAGTAATATTTAAAACTGAAGGAGAAGAATATCAAACTCCAAATCAGTCTAATGACGCGGTAGCGACAGGGAAGAAACGTAATTATAAACCAGCTACACCGACTAAAACTAGCTTGAAGAAAGTAGATATAACACCTAAACCTAGCCTCAAAATACAGAAATTATCTGACAGTCAACATAATTTAGAAGAATCTAGTAAAATTACGCCTGAGAGAGATGTAGACAGTAAATACAAAGAAAATAAAAAGACAAAATTGCATAAACCAAAAGGGGGTTCAGGAATAAGTGTCCAGCAATTGATCACAGAATATCGCGTAGAGACTTGCATGAATAACCTTTCGACTAAGCCGAACCATTGTATGGTATACCCAAGTTTTAAGTCTGAAAGTTCGAGTATTTTATCTAGTATGCAACCGTCTTCAACGTATACGACAGATTTAGGCAATGTAAGCTCTTTCACTAGTAGCAAGAATCATGCCACGAGTGAGTCATTGCATTCAAAGAAAAGTCATCTGAAAAGTGAGGCCAGTAAACAAGATTGGCAATCAGGTTTAACTGACTCGAATAATGCAAGTGTGTGTGATTCCGGTGTTAATATTGTCGCGAAGATTGATATGCTGCCATTCATGGGGTGAGTGTTTAGTTATATAATTTTAAATTTACTAGCTTGGGATATGGGTCTGACTGCCTTTTCCAGTGGGTGTCGTAAGTAGCAATTAAGGTAATGAAATCGGTTAGCGGACAGCAGCGTTTACTTCATTCCTCTCTACTAAGTGGAGAAGTTTGCCATAATCACCGGTTTTTGCTAGCAGGTTGGTTATACGACAAGGTATTTGGTAACCAGGTAATTCTGCTGTCTGCAATGCTTCCAATATGTCTGTAGAGCGTAACGATGGCAAATCGTTACCTATATATAAATAAATAAAAATAATACTAGCCTGTTTATTGTCCCACTGCAGGACAAAGGCCTCTTCTCATATAGAGAAGGCATGAGCATTAATCACCACGTGCGCTTAAGGCGGATTGGCAATTTCAGACTTTTCGAGTCCAGGTTTCCTCACGATGTTTTTTTTTTTCACCATTCAGTCAGAAATGTCCAAGATAAACTTAGAAAGTACATATGGTTTGAAAAATCACATTGGTACATTGGCGCTCTCACCTATATCCCACCCTAACTTAGAAAACCCTTCAGGAGTAAGTCTACAGGCTGTGAGAAGTGTGTTAGTGCTGCGATTCATTGCATTCGTTTTAATTAGAACTCAAAATTTTGACAAAATGTTTTTTTCATGTGATCTATCTATTGCATAAGGCAATCGCCACGAGCGGCAATGGTCTTAAATTCTACATATATAAATACCTTCAGGCCTGACTTCCATTAATGGGGTAAGCAAAGACATAGAACACCATTTGCTGCGATCCAAACATACCTACCTACATTTGATAATTAATCTGATGTAGGAGCTACGAATGCGAATGGGAATCGTCATCTGTGGACACGTGGTGCTTCCGACTGTTGCACGGTCGGATCCGTATCACTGTACGATTAGCTCACCGACACGCGAACGTGACAAGGACGCGAGTGAGGGCCGACACTCCTGTCAACAATATAACCGTGGAAACCATTCAGTTAGGTAAGAAATTTTGCCATTTCTAATTTCATACATAAATATTGTTGCAGTTTAAATTACATTTTGTTTTTATTCGATCGAAGGCCTTTGTTCAACAGTGAACGTATTTCCGCTAAGATAATGACCTAAATATTTATTTTGTTATCTAATATTTTTAACCGGCTTCAAAAAAGGAGGAGTTTTCTCAATTCGACAGATTTTTTTTTTCGTTTTTCTTTTCATACTTCAAAGTGACACAAATACATGAAGAAATGTTTTATACATATTATGTTGTGATGAAACCACACGTTTTTTCCACACTCATTACACACCGCGCCATGCCGCTTGCTCGCGGCACAAATTATATAGAAAAATGAGACATCTCTCTTCTCCACTTTGGTGAAAACCGGGCCTAAGACTATAATTTATTTTTAACGTTAATAATGCAATGTAAGAAAAAGAGAGCCTGTAGTAATAAAATCTAATTCATATGACTTTAACTTTGATGGGTTCTTATTTTTTTAACTTTCTTTATAGAGAAGAAAAACCCAGTAGCAATCCTATGCGTTCGTTTCGCGTCAGAGACTATGAAGTTTATGGTGTCGCGAGGATGTCGGGAGCCTTGCCTGGCTAAGGATGTGCCTCTACTGTTACGACGTTGTGCGGCCGTGGCGAGGGTGGCTATAAGATGGGGCCGCGCTATGCACGACGCGAAGATTCACCTTGCTTACACGCTCGATGGGGAAGGACATTTAGCATTAAAGGTTGGTTGTATGATGTGCATAACGTATGAACTTTCTTGAATCTGCTGATTGCTTTAGAAACAAAACTATGTGTGATCCATAAATCGTTCCATAACAACCCAATGAACGTATCGACATTCAGACTTAAAAAATTGTGATTAAACGGTACTCCAAATGCAGTTCCAAAGAAAATATTCTTTTATATGATACGTTAAAATAGAACTCTGAAAATACCGTGGTGTAATTTAGGACCACATAGTGAAGAAAGAATTTTTTTTTTTTACTTTTTGTAAAACGTTTACGTTATGGGACGAAATATTTTGTTCCTTGTCTGTTGTTTAACCTTAGCTTCAAAATTGTGCGTTGTTTCAGGTGGCGAACATCCCTTTGCGCTCAGTATGGGAGGTGTGTATGGACCTGGAGCTGGTGGTAGAAGATGCGGGCGAGGCGCCGTGGCCGCGCGCCAGTAACGTGCGCGTGGCGAGCGTCGTGTGCGACGTGCCGCTCGGCGAGAGGGACGTGCGCCGCGCGCTCGCCGCGCCGCCCAGGGACTGGGGACATGTGCCGCGGACACTGTGGTCAGTACTAATGATACACCGGGCTTATGTACCCCACTTCGTCCCATACGCAATTCGTCCCATTCCCAATTCGTCCCACTCCCAATTCGTTCCACTCGCGCTTCATCCCACACTCAATTCATCCCATTTACAATTTGTTGTCCCGTTGGTCGTCCCGTTGGTCCCGTGAGCAATTCGTCCAATTCGCAATTTGTCCTTTTCACAAATCGTCACATTCACATGTCGTCCCATTTGCAATTCAACCTACTCGCATTTTATCCCATTCGCATTTCACAAACTGCAAATAGAACGAAGTGCTAACGGGACCAACTGTGAATGTAGTGCGCATAATCCGGCTTATTATTAAATCTAAAAACCTTAACAAGACTCAAACCACTACTTTAATTTTGCTAATATAAGTCCTTTTTATTACAGGCGTATATTCAGATACCTGAAACACAAGACACGCGACGACGAGCTGCTATTAGGAGCTATGTCTAATGAAACTGTCGCGTGATATGCATGGGGAACACTGAAGCGTCATAATAAGCGATCATGTGATACTGACGATATATTAAACTTAAAAACATTGCCTAAATTAAAGTTGATGTTAGCCCCCTGTATCGTAAGCTAAGTCCACAACAACTTAAATACAGCCTTAGTGTCAATTTGGTACCGTCATCATGTACTTTTTAGTACCAAAAGTCCAGTTATAACATCCACTAATGTGTTGGCCGGACAACCAAAATTGTATACATTTCACTAGTATTATACTTAGAGCATTAAATTATAAAAATGCCTCCTTTTGATTTTCTTTATCAGCCATTTTTGGTACCGCGGGGTACACAGGCCAGCACACGACAACACGTCAGTAGTTTAGCTTTTGGTATAGTACCCACTGACTGCTTACCATCAGGCAGAGTGGAGTCATTTTGGTAGGCTAATAAAAAAAAAATATACACGCACTTTAAATCAAAATATCGTGTTATATCTACACTAAATCGATACTATTTCACTAAAATAACGTACACTAACATGACAAAAATTTAAAAGAATATACGCAAAGGCATCTTCATAATTTAATAGTGTATTGTATAAAAAAAATGTATTTATAAAATAAAATAAAAATCTACTGATGTATGCATTTATTAAGAATTGTATAAATTGTTTTGGGTTACGGCTTGATAATATTGTTATAAATTAATATTATTAAATATTGAAGTCATTAGTTGTATAATTTTAAATGGAGCAGTTTTTTTTCAGATTTAATAATAATAATAATAATAATAATATTCTACCACATTCACACAGCGCCATCTAGCCCCAAATTAAGCAATTATATTTGCTTGTGTTATGGGTACTAAACAACTGTTATACTACTTATATACATTTTTTTTTTGTAAATACATACATTATAGATAAATTACACCCAGACACAGAACAAACAATCATGCTCATCACACAAAGATTTTGAATGTTTTTATGCAAAACGTAGGCTTTTCTATTCGTAATAAAATAAAAGTTTTAGTTAAAAGTATTTTTAAAATAACACAAATACATTTACATGACTATTTTGGATTTTTATTTTATATATCAGTTAAAAAATAGCCGCGTTTACTACCCTTTTTAATAAATTACGTGTAGTAACCTAATTAGAATTATTTTTCGATATTATTATCACATAAATGTTCATTTTGCAATTTAGAAGTTTTAGGACTCTTCAATAAACATTATGGCTAGGAAAAATCTAGAAGCTGCCGATTAATTTCGATTTATAATAAATTGTGTTACATTGTAAAAATGTTTTAGTGGACAAAAAACAGGGTATTCAAAAAGTTAAAAATGAAAAAAAATATCCGTACATTAGAATATAAAGAATAAACTGTTGAATTTTTTTACTTATCTAGGTAATGTAAATTTCCTCATATTTAATAATAAATTAAATATTTTAATAATATTATTGAGCCGTTGTCAGTTCTCTGAATATCTGTAAGTATTATAAATTAAACAAATTAAATAAATTTTTTTTTATATAGGCAGTCAAATTCCTTTTGTTTTTTTTTTGTTGCCTACATTGATAAGTCTGTGTATGTTAGTCACTGGCTAACTGCTAAAGCTTACCGTGTGTGGTCGAACTTACTATGCTGAAAGTTGACTACTACTAGAACCTATAATTATGTGATTAAATAAATAAGACATTAGGTTTAATTTAAGAACATAATTTTATTCACACAAATTCCACACATTAAACAGAAATTATAGAAAACGATTTTTATTTGAACACAATTTTTTTAAAATTTCATATTTATTTTTTTATGAGAATCCGCCCCCGCTTATGGGTATCAAAAGTTGCGGTATCCCAGCTTGATTCATTTTTATCGTTGCTGCTCGGCCCCTATAAGTGATAGAATAATTTATTGTATACCAAAACCTTCCTCGAAAAACGCACTTTATAACTGTGTAAACTGTATCCAAATACATTATGCAGTTCTTGAGATTTAGCGACATAATACAGAGAGACAGAAAAAAACATCTGTCTCAAGCCGACTTCCTTTTATACCTACAATATATAGATAGATCAAAGTACAAAGTGATTTCTATCATTTCAAAAACGCATGTCTAGCGCTATTATGTGCCTTAAGCCGAGTATTTGGTGCCCCCGTCACCCAACGTCCGTCTCGTAGCCGACGCGTGGCCCGAACTTCGACCAGAGGGTGACTGCTCAACGCTCTGCCAAGAACTCTCACCGTATCGTATGTAAGGGATGGACGGATTATCTGTAAAGGAAAGGTTTGTTTTTAATAAAAAAGAATTTCTACACTAGGGAACAAGCCCTGTGTCGCGAAAACTCACATTTTACGGCTTTGAGAAGCCTAGCTTGTTGAGTAGGTAGGTACCTCAAGCATTTTACAGAAAATCACTATCAGGTAATAATATTTTTTATTTACATAAGTAATATTAAAATTGTTATAATTGCATCAATATTTTTTTTTTTTTATTTATGTTCTGGGTTCTTCTTCTTCGTCTTTTTTTTTTTGGCAACAGAGCCGACGATTGTGTCAGCTATTTCTGCCAGCGTCAAGTTTAGATAATATTCTTGTTGATGATATTAATGGTATAATACAATGATAAAAATAGAAAAATGTGGATGAAATTAAATGAGAACCATCTTCCGTGAAAACAAAAGATGGACTCCATGTTTTGGGTTATCGACAAGCAATAAATTATAATGCCATCTTGTCTTTTTTATCTGTTTTCATCCATTTTTCTCTAAAGTACCCTCAATTACAATAGTAACACATGATATTTGAACGGTAGCGAATTACCATGGCATAAACCACGGAGTCAACCAATATACCTACTTGTGTGTATGAAGTGTTATGTCGGCGACTATTATAATTTAGCGATATTATGACACTTAATTGATTTCATTGTACGGAGAACGCCGTGAGGTAAGCAAGTCAGCAGAATTGTTTGGAGGGGAAACGATGGATGCCATTTTTTTATTGGACTTGGATGTTAACGATCAGTCAGTGTGTGGCGATCGAGGAGTTCAGATCTTCCAAACGGGACTGCTGGTGTACTCGGCTCAAATTGTCTTCGATGTGTGTGTACCTAAATCTGTGATTGCTGTAAAATAAAGTGATTGTGAGAAGTGCATATTTGTGGTTAAAAATTTACGCCATGAACCCTTTAGCAGAAAAAAAAAATACTGCGAGTGTTGTATAATTCAGATACAATGAGTGTTTTCTAAATATGGCGCCCACGAGGTGGCAGCACTGAGGCGTCAGGTCCAAGTACCTGTCAAACCGCTTTTAATCTTTGATATATAATCGTGAACGTTTTATTGATTTTAAATTAAACTGTAAATGAAATTTGATTTTGAATTTTTGTTAATGGAAGACCTTTCACCTAAGTGGCGCTAACTGGTCGCGAAATTTTTTCTAAAAACCCTCATTGTGTGAACTATTTTACTGGGTGTGTCATACAGAAATTAAGAAACCAAGGATTGCCAGAGGAAAATAACAGACTAGACGTGTAGGTAAGTGTTTTAAAATCTAACTTTTTCACCTTGTTTTAATGGCTTTATTACATGTACACTATGTACAGTGTATTTTTAAATTTGTGTACTAATTAGGTACGTGAATTAAAAGTTTGCGAAGAAGCAGATAAAAGAAAACAGACTTTCCTTTACACTTACACTTTGACAACCTCTGTGGTTCGGTGGTGCTGTGTACGGAGACGGACTGCCACGCAGAGGTCAATACCCGCTCAGTGTAAATATATATAAACGTGTGCATAAACATGACTATTTGCATTGGTCTGGGTGTTTCTATGAATAATATGCATGTATTTAAAAAAAAAAGAATGCATTCTAGGAGCCATACACAAGCTATTATTTAGGCTTAGTTTGGGTCTAGATGGCGTTGTGTGTTATTATTATTATATTATACTATTTAGAGCTGATGATCGTCATGTACCTACCCTTCCAAAGACCACATTATGCAGATCAAACTGTGGCAATGGTTTGAAGGTGATGTTAAAAATGCCGCACAACTCGTCGTCACACGTCACTCTCATTGACAACAATCCTGCGACACGGACAAATACAGACTCATTTATCATTCTATTTATACATATAACATTAAACAAGGAAGATGCCTGCTAATGTCGCGAAAAAATTTGATGATCTGGTGATTTGGTGATCTTCTAGTGTATCTCACGCACCGCTGGGCGTTAGCCATCGAGAGTCAAGGAAAGGCACTGGCTACTAGCCTGGATATAGGGAAGGCGTTCGATAGGGTCTGGCACCGGAGCCTTCTGTCGAAGTTACCATCTTACGGACTCCCCGAGGGGTTGTGCCAATGGGTTGCCAACTTTTTGACCAGCAGAAGAGCTGTCGACGGTTGTTGCTCGGATAGCCTGGTCATAAATGCTGGCGTCCCGCAAGGCTCCGTACTATTCCCGACGCTGTTTTTGCTGCATATCAATGATATGTTGTCCATCGACAATGTTCATTGCTATGCAGACGACGGCACTGGGGATACGTATTACACGGGCCGGGCGAACACCCCTCGTTCCATTAATAATAATAATAATAATAATAAAACGTTTATTTTCCTTACACAAATGGAACTTAAATCTATATAACAAATTGAGTGAGTAAATACTACGTCTAGTGCTCTCGATTTCAGACACAAGTCTTTTTCGACTTTCCTCCACAATGGAGGAAAGTCGAAAAAGACTTGTGTCTGAAATCGAGAGCACTCATAACAGAGTCTCTGATTGGGGACGACTAAATCTAGTCCAATTTAACCCCACAAAGACACAAATCTGCGCGTTCACCGCTAAGAAAGCTCCATTTGTAGATACGCCGCAATTCCAAGACACAGCCTTTACAACATCTGAAAGCCTTGAGATCCTTGGAATTGACATCTCCAGCAGCGTCCAGTTCCGCATCAAAAAAGTTCGGTGTGCTCAACAGGGCGAAGCGGTACTTCAGTGCGGGGCAAAGACTATTGCTTTACAAAGCTCAAGTTCGTCCCCACATGGAGTACTGCTGCCATCTTTGGGCGGGAGCACCCGGATACCAGCTTGGGCTGACGCGGTCCAAAGGCGTGCTGTAAGAGTTGTCGACAATCCCAGGCTAACAGGCGGTATTAAATCACTAGGCTTAAGGAGAGACGTTGCCTCCTTATGTGTATTCTATCGCCTATACAATGGGCTGTGTTCTGAGGAATTGTTTAGGATGGTGCCAACGACCACTTTTTATCATCGCACCTCCCGCCATCGGCTGAGAGTTCATCCTCACATCTTAGAACCTCTTAGGTCCCGTACAGTGAGGTTTCAGAGAAACTTTCTCCCTCGTACGATAAGGCTGAGGAATGAGCTCCCCGTCGAGGTTTTCCCGAGAGACTACAACATGGAGTTCTTCAAGAAAGAAGTTAAAAGGTTTTTAACAGGGTCGGCAACGCGCTAGTGATGCTCCTGGTGTTGCAAGCGTCCATAGGCTACGGTAACTGCTTACCATCAGGCGGGCTGTATGTTGGTTGTCACCTTAGTCGTATAAAAAAAAAATACCTACAGAGTGGACGAAGCCGTTTGGTACACGGCGACCCCTAGTGGTTTTGCCACGTGATATACTATATGTTACTAGCTTTCGCGGCGCGGTTTCACCCGGGTCTTGATTCTGCTCTGCTCCCGTTGCCAGTAGCTTGACGTTACATAGCCTATAACCTTTCTCGAGAACTGGGCTATCATATGCAAAGAGAATTTTCAAATCCGTAGTTATTTATTAGTAGTTCCAGCGATTAGCGCGTTCAAACAAACAAACAATCTCTTCCGCGTTATATAATAGAATAAATAAACATGTTATTCTACTCCCATCCCTTCAACTTGTGAAACCAAATAAATACCTACTTCAGTTATTTTGAGACACTCATCATCACAGTCATCACATACTTCTCAATCACTTAAAATTAATTTATTTACCTGGCATAGAATGCGGGAAGTGATAATTTTCAGCGCCAATCGGTTGTGCCCGTCCTTTTTGCGCGTAACAGCCAAATCCGTTGTTGTGTATTACGTCGCCTCCCGACCAATATAGGTATGGCACCTTTCTAAATAATGAAATTTATTTTGAAATGATAGATATATTTTTTTAAACACAGTGTATATATTGCCCTGTATTCACTAAAATCCATTGTAAAGATCCATTGATGGATTTTTTTTGCACTCTCATGGTTTATCGGTCAATAAAAAACTGAAACTTCTTATTAGCGTTCGTGATTCTAGAAATAATAAAAAATCACATTGAGAAAAAAGAAATAAAACCGAAAAATAGAAAATTTAATAAAAATAACAAAACTAAACATCACAATAAATTTAAATACAAAACATAATTAATTTCTTTGCCGTGAAGTAGACGGGGTCGACGTATGACGCACACTCCTTACTTGGTTTTCTTCTGAGAACTGATTCACAGCTAGACAGTACTTCTCCGAGTGATAAGTACGAGATATTTGAGATAATAAAGGACTGCCATGAGGCGAATTTAGCCACAAAGAAGCACTCCCAGTCTGACCGACCATTCCTATAAAAGCAATCAACATTCTCGTATTTAAAAGTCCGCGTTGAATCTGTGGCTGCTTTAACAATGTTTGCAAAATTAACCCATCAGGCAAACCATTTACAAGTTCGAATATACTAGATCCTCTTTCTCCGATTAGGTATGAAGCCGCAGCAGGGATATTACAGCCTGTATGACGTAACGCGTTATCAGCATCTTCTTGAGAGAAACCCAAGTCTTTCAAAGTGCTAATTGATTCAGGATTTGGTGGATCCGCAATTTTGTTTCTCCATATGCGAAATTTCTCTAGAAATCGCTGCAAATGTGCTGCGCGACGGAAAACTTCGTTGCCCTCATTTTTGCCAGCTTCTGGTTCGTCGGCAGGTGCCATATCAGCCGCAAGTCTCGCCGCAAGATCCTCTGGAGTGATCACTTGGATGACAGCCGTTTGCATCTTCCGAGGCTCTTCTAAAGCTGCTGATAGTTGCGCTAATGTCATCTCATAGTTTCTGCCAGAAGCAGCAAGACGTGCGCCAGCTTCTATCAGCGTTATAAGGATCTTACGGAGCTCGTACGACAGTTCGTTTGTTGATAGTAATGACTGGAGGTTTGGCTGACGGATGGGGTTCTGCGGCATAGGTAAAGATGCAGTAGCAGCAGTTATAGTGCTGTGTTGAGGCGCTCTGACTAATCCCAAGTCCCACAAAGTGGAAGCTTCAGGTATTCTCCGTTCAACCAGCAACAACTCCTCTTGTACCGTGACCTGTTCTTGAGCTATCGTCAGGAAATCATGGAGTGTTGTTGTGTCGAAAACTCTCACGATTTTGTAGCGACTCGAGCCTGTTTCTCCCGTCGGATAGAAGAAGTCTATGGCTCTGTTCTTCACTTCTTCTATAAGAGTGTCTTCACTGAAGTATGCGGTGAAGGTCTGGCCCTCAGGGCTGATAACTTTGATGAGGATTTCGCTGCTGCTTGAGACTCCAGTTTCTGGGACGAGCATCTTTATATCGTGGTCGTAGACTGGTAAATCAGCTTAATTTTTTTGCGTTTATTAACACAATACGTATGATTATAAGAAAAAATATGATGCTGCTAAATAATAATGTTACGGTTCCAATGAGTTTAATCATGCTGTTTACTTCGAATTTAGTTGTCAAATTTTGACGTTTTATTTTTCGTTTTTACGACATTTTGGCTAAAGGATTTCAAAAAGGTTTTGTTATATTTTTTAGCCACCTAAAAAGGATTTAAAAAGTCATAAAAATATCAGCTCTAAATAAAATTATCGATTTGTGCATTGACATGGGTTTGTAATATACTTACTTCTCGTTCTCGTTTTGCGTTAGTCATGGTACCCTCAGCAGCTCGCTGTCTCCGTAACCTAATTCAAATATTTATGCAGCATTAACCTGAAGAAGCGGGTGCCCACATAGCCATGGCCGAGGGTGTCTCCATCCAGCAGTTCTGTAAAGAGCTGACAAGTCGCAGGACATATGTCAGTAAATAGCTCAAAGCATAGCTCGCCCAACACAGCGCAGCCATGCAAACCCACTGTCATGTAGACCCTGTGAGACAAGAACCTTGTTAGTTTAGAAATATTTACCAAAAATAGTAGAAAATAGACAAACTACTTAAACTTAGTTTTAATATTATAAGTATCTACTACTAGTGACCCAACCTGCTTCGCACTTATTATTAATAACGATTTTTACGATATATGTAGGTACAAATATTTAAAATTCTTGGCTTTTCTCTGCTATATATAAAACATGCATGTATTATACAATTATCTACATATAAGTAGTTAGGCGTAAGCCTTTCCGAAGACATTCTTTGAATGATAGTAAGTACTTGGAAGTATCAAACCCATTGCGTGGCTTATAAAAAGTCAGGTACGAAACAGATAGGAAAAAACAGCGAATACCTACAATTAAGTTACGCCTTAAAAGTCTTTCCTTCGCTAATTTATAAAACTAAACGATACCTGGTCTATAAAATTAAGTGATGTTTGTAAAGGATTTTTATTTAAGTATAGGTGTAGGTAAGTAGATAGTATATCCACGCTGGTTTCAGCATGAATGAGCCGGATCAACCAGGGAATTACTACCCTCTCATAGAAGATCGACGTAAGAGTAGTAGTAACCTTATACTGCGTTTCGTTCGGTGAGTGCGAGCGACGGAGGCCCAATTGCCCCCCTTTTCTCTTTCCACACCCCCATTCCCTTCCCCTACCCTATTCCCAGCCGCCATAGTGGAGGCCACCATATCAGTAGTTTAAGACGATGGCTTCTGGTATAGTGGACACCACTTCTGGATTACACCGACTGCTTACCACCAGGCGGGATGAAGTCACTTTTGTAGGCTAATATAAAAAAAGGAAAGAGGTGTAAGAAATAATAAGCATTCCTATAATTACCTCGGTCTCGTAACGCCTGATGGTGTCGCGAACGCCGGGTCTTCTATAACCTCGTAACGTAGTGGAGGGAACAGCACGAACTTGTTTAACGCTCGGTTAACGATTTCTCTTCGGTTCCGATGCCAATCGCGGTTTAAAGACGCTGTAGATTGCACTCGAGCAGTCTGGATGGTCAGAGATGAAAGGGAAAAGTTGTTACTCGTACCCAGGTCGACATCGTACCAGCCCATTATAATCTCACTGCGCAGTAAAGGCCTCTTCTCATACAAAGAAGGTATGCTATAATCACCACGCTTGCTCAAGGCGCATTTTCTCTCGATGTTTTAGTTCAGCTAAGAACTATCACAACAACTACACACAACGCCATCTAGATCCAAAGTAAGCATATATTATGACGTCTAGAATGCGGATGAACATACCTAAGTAATATATACCTACTTTTTTTTGTTAGTAAACACAGGTACATATTTAGCTTGCCGCGGTGCTGCTTCACCCGCGACTTTGCTTACTGTTCTGCTCCCGCCGCCAGTAGCGTGATGTTATAGGTATAGCATAAAACCTTCCTCACGAACTGTGTTATCAAGCGCAAAAATAATTATTCAAATTCGACTGGTAGTTCTCAACATTAGCGCGTTCAAACAAACAGACTATTTCGCTTTATATAATAGTACCTACCTATAGATAGATTTTGAATAAAAGAATAAAAGAATATTTATTTTGCTCAAAACATGGTAACAGGATGTTTACAAGTAGTATACAGTACAGCATGTCTTACCGCAATATTACGGTATGCAAAAATATACACATCAGGTATAGTTTAGGCTAATTTGAAACATACGAGAAAAGTTAACAGACACCTTAAGGCTAAATAATATTAAAAAAAAAAAAAAAAAAAAAACTATCTATGAAACAATATCTAAATTATAAGACGAGATCATTATGTGTTGATACCGTGGTTGATACCTATTTAGACCTACTAGTTACATCAATTTACTTATGAACCTCTAAAAGACCTAATTTATTTATTTTTCTATGAAACAATATCTAAATTATAAGACGAGATCATTATGTGTTGATACCTATTTAGACCTACTAGTTACATCAATTTACTTATGAACCTCTAAAAGACCTAATTTATTTATTTATCTATATAAGATTTGTATTTTTGACTATTAAATTTACTTACAGTATCACTAATTATTTTGTACAAAGCCAGATTGTCGCGATATACTCTCTTCAAGAAATCTCTTCTAGCTCTGTAGTACTGCAAAGTGCGTAAAGGCTCTTGTTTCCAATGGCTGTCTACTCTACCCTGGAAATAATGTAATTTTTGTCTAAACGGCAATTAAGAAATACCAGTAGATAAGTGGTTTCTACGGTAGAGAACCACTTATTCGGTATTGTGCACGTATGTTATCCTGTGTGCCGAATCTATTACGTAGTTATGTTTGGTTATACTGCAATCGCAAGTATAATGGTAGCTTGGTATAAATACTTACTCCAGTCATCTGAACCTTTCGTATTAACATCAGCTGGTAGACATTCTGCGAGTATAGGGAGATTAGCTCCCGAGCCCAGCGATGCTGTCTTCGATAAGCCGCCTTGTTGTTGAAGTAGGGAGGCGACGTATCCACTTGGGCGGGTATGTGAGAGTACTGAGAGAAAAATTGGCATATGTGTACGTTCTTATAATTATATGCTAGCGCCTAGGTAGTAAGGCCAAGGAGTGCGTGTTCTTTCGTTTCTTGTAAGTATTTCCGTTTATATAAAGAACACGCATGGTCCAACACACCGAAAATGCACCCACGCGCGTTCATGCAAATCACGCGCCTACAAGCGGCGAAACACGCACCCACGTGCGTGAGTGCAGGGCGAGACGCAAGGTACGGCACACCGAGTCCCGCAGTGAAATACGTGCGTAAATCCACGAAACGCAACTACGCGCGTGAGTGCGTAAAAAACACGCACGATGTTGCAGATCTGCACTCCCGTAAGTAGGTACGCGCGTAGGTGCGTCGACACGCAACATGCAGCGTGGTGCGTGGCAGTGTGTGATCGGCCTAAGTAGTGCCCTATCTTTAGGTATATTGATATTAGCATTCCGCAGCGCGGGTGAAACCGCGCTATGTTACATCTCTGGTTACTGATCTGTTTCCGTCGCCAGTAGCGTGACATCCCAGTTCTTGAGAAGGCTATGTTACCTACACATAGCCTTCTCAAGAACACATAAATAATTATTTAAATCGGAATGGTAGATCCAGCGATTACACGCGTGCGGGGAAAACTATATAGCTATATACCTACTTACAGTGGCGCTATTAAGAAAACTCAGTTCCATGAAAAAAAAACTTTCAAATAGTTACCTTATATTTCTCTCTCCTTCTAGTATTAATTATTTCTTCATGTATTTCCGGCGGTGGCGATGCATATTTCTTTTCATGGATATTAATTGTAGAAGAACTTTTTGCCTTCTGCAATATGGCATCTAACAAAGTCATTATAGGTACCTATATGAAAAAATTACAAAAAGCCAATAATAAAAAGTTAAATGTATTATTTTAGGTCTTCAATTACTGGATTTAATTAATTTTTAAAAATTTAATTAAATCGAAATTTCGTAAAAAAAATAACATTAAAAATTGATATTGATTTACTAAAATGTCTCAAATCTATGCGGCTTATTATTTGTCAAGAAACAAATGTAGTTATTTGTCCCCCTATCATCAGGTCACAGCAGGGAGTCCATATACCTTATCAGGACACGGCAGCTGTGGTATTAATACCTTAATACCACAACAACCACACAATGCCATCTAGACCTAAAGTAAGCATATATTAATAACTTGTGACGAATGAAACGAAAACGATGAAACTCTTATGGGTTCTAGAATGCGGATAAAAATACTTATATACTTTTTTTTGTAAATTCATACATATTATACATAGAAACACCCAGACCAATCCAAATAGCCATGTTCATGCACACAAATATTTGCACTGAGCGGGAATCGAACCCACGACCCCTGTGTGGAGTCCATACACAGTACCACCGAACCACAAAGGTTGTCAAAACTTGATAAAATGTCTCTGTAATCGCTAGTATGCCAGCTAAGCCATAGCAAAAACAAAGTCGTTGCAGACTATTAAAGGAAAAGGAGAATTAAAAGAACTGAGAAGTTCTCACTCACCGGACGAAACGCGCAATAGTATAAAAACTATAATACATCGATTTTCTGTCAGGGTAGATCTTTCTCCTAGAGGGTAATGTATTGTCTGCGTCCTTGCGTCACTTTGCAAGCTACTTAAAATTGTAACTTACAAAAAAAATATAATACCCTGCCGATTAATAAGATTGGCCTGAGTTTATTGGCAGTTCTTTTCATGGCCCTACATTTTGTAATTTTAACGTTCATAAGTGTTAATTAAATTAACCTAATAAATGTATGACTATAGACTTCTCCGATCGACCTGTCCATTCACGGCTTTATGAAAGCATTTTATGAAGCCGCTAAAATAAAAAAGGATATTTAAGTTGAATTAAAAACCATAAATATTGGTAAAAAATCTTTATTTCAGTAATTGCACAACATAATAATTTATCACATGGTATAATACGCGATTATTTGTGACTGTTTCATACTAATATATTTAGGTGGTAGGAAAAACCTCTCTAAAAATGAAAACTGGTATTTTTGTACGATAACAAACAAGCATATCTGATAGCCTGATGGTAAGCAGGTACCGTAGAATATGGACGCTTGCAACACCAGGATAAAAAAAAAGATAATCAATTTTAAATAGTAATGGCCTTAGCAGATTCCGTTATCAGTTACGGGTTAAGCAGCTATGGCAGAACCTACAAAACTTACTTAGCAGATATATATAGATTACAACTTAAACTATTAAAAATAATTGTGCCCGATCATATTAGAAAAAAATTCAAAGATAATGACAGTGAGTTATTCAAATATTGTAATGTGTTGAATGTTTACAACAAAGTTAAATATAGTATACTGGCGGAAACAATTACGCCTAACTTGTTAAAAGAAAAGTCAAGACCTGAGTTCCTAAGATCTGTCCCACAAAAAAATAAATATATACTGCCTAAAACGAGTAATGTTTATGGGACAAGAGTGGTTAACTATTTAATTCCATATTATGTAAACAGTATACCGGAGAATTTGCAAACCCTCTTTAAAACAAGCTCGAGGAGCTTTAGATATAAACTAAAAAAAATTTTTTTAACATCAATTGAATGTGACTGATGGATTTTATTTTTATTATTTATGTATAACTATGTATGAGGCTCGCCGTTACACAGTTAAGTCCGAAGAGGTTTATGTGTACGGCTTTAAACAATGTGTAACTAGTTTTTAAGTATTTTGGAAATAAATAATAAATAAATAAAAAATAAAGTAATTAGTTTAAATTAAACTAATTATCCATGCTTTTAGGTTACTTCACATGAGATTTAACAGGCGATTAGTTAATTTCTTGTTGAAAAGCCTTTCAGGAACTGGGGCTAACAGTATCACTTGCGAAGTTGCCAGTACTTCTCATGGCTCACTTTAGTCAGCGAATTTGATGTAGACAAATTACCTGACAGCTATTCCGATTACTATTACTTTTACTATAATTCAAGTAATCTAAATGAGTTTGACTTTAAATAGGGTTATACCCAAAGTACTCCATTCTTTTGTTCTAAAAAGATAATCTCATACATTAATTCCACAGTTACTTCCACTAAATTATTATTATTCAAAAATGCATATTTTTGTTTACATTCTGCTTCAGAACTCTTTTCGGAGTACTTTGAACCCATTGTAACGTTAAGTATCGTTCCATAAACACGGTAAGTGAGTAACAGCAGATTAAAATCACCAATTTTCAAAACCGTGAGCGTTTACCTAACACCCAGCATTATAATACTTAAATCACTGGAATGTGACTAGTAAAGATAAATACTGTATAAAATAGCTTTAACTTAAAAAGTTATTGACAATAGGAAGGGAAATAATAAAGTTTTCACAAGATGGCGTTTGCCGCTTACAGCCTAAGGGTTCTCAAGTTCGTCCTCACCGCGAGCATATTCGAGTGTAAAACGTTACAGACCCGGCATTAAACAAGAACTTGTATTATCTTATCTGTGACACAAGTGAGGGAGGAGTACCGAGCATTATTACAGGAACTATGATACAATGTGTAATATTTTGGATCTGGAATGTTAAATTTCAAACGAATGTTTGGCAGTCATAGAGGCAGTAATATAACGTAGTTCTCAAAATTTAATCTGTAATGTTAAATTATAGGCAAATGTTCGCGGTGAGGAAGCACTTTTAGGCTGAGAAGTCTCGGAGCCTTACCACAACCTCATAGCAATGTAATTATAACCTTACTTTGTCTCTATCCCTATTTTTAATGGTACAAAAGAAAAAGACAAAACACAAACATTAAAATAATACTGCTATCAGAGGTGGCGGGCCCCTGCGAGTGGACTTTATAAGGCTTATGTGAGATCAATTTATATAATCATGAAAATTCGTTAAAAGCATAATATAACGTTTTATTACACTGTTAAATCGGGCGCCGTCTCTATGAAATTCAAGATTTTTTGTTTTAATTATCTAATTGTTTAAAACCAAAGTTTTAATTACAAAAAATATAAAATAATACAATAATTTGTAAAATTTTGTCATGATTTTTTTTGAGCGTAAAATAAATACTTAAACATATGATTATAAAAAAACACAATCATACATTTTTTATAAAAAAAAGGAATTTATAAGCACTTTTTGTTTAGTACAACTTGTAGTACAGGGTGGCTCATTGAACTAAGCTCGATTTCGAGGAGGGAGAGGGGAAGGAAAAGGAGGACTATGGAGAACCTCTCTCACTGCGAGAGAAGACTCATGTCACTCATTTCTAAACCGAAACATCCTATATTTTAAATTACCCGCCTTTTTGTATCAAAAGTTGCCCGGCTTGGTTCACTATTATTGTTGCTGCACGGCTCCTATCGGTGATAGGTTGATATATATATATTCCTAAACCTTCCCTAAGAAACCTACAATATAACAGTGAAAACCGCATTAAAATCCTTTGTGTGGTTCGCGATATTAGCGCGTTCAAACAGACAGACGCTTTCCAGCGACTTTCTTTTATATAATAAGAATAATTCTAAATCTATCTATAAACCTATATTTTGGTTAAAAATAAGTAAGTATATTAATGAGATCCTAAGCCTACATAGCCTTTTTTTTAATTTTTTTTAATACTTTTTGTATTTTTTTTTTGGTTTAAATAATGAATGCTAATATTTCTAAGCTGAACAATTTTTTTTGCAGTAATCACAGAAATACTTCTTCATAAAACATGCCAACATAAGTGAAAACTATTAAAAAAATTTGACATTTCTTTTCCAACTTTAACTACATACACACTATAAAGGTAGTGTTTTTTTGTGGCTACCATAATAAGGTAGTTACTACCTTCATTAAAACAAATGATAACCTATAAAATATTTGACAACTTTCTATCATTAATCTACAACACTAGCTAAGTAGTGTTTTTATCGTTGCTGTATTTCTGCAGAGAAGATACTCTAATAGAAACACGATTTATTATAAATTTGATAGGTAGTGTTGTGTCAACTTTCAAATTAACACTACCTAAGTAGTGCTAATAGGGTTGCGATATTATATCGTGGAGATATTTCTGTAGAAAAGTCACATTAATAGAAACGCGATCTATTAGACATTTTACAATATTCTATCAACATTTAACAACACTACCTAGGTAGTGTTTTTACAGTTACGATATTATAATAGAAATACAAACGCAATCTATTCTACTAATTGTTCTAAAAAGCAATATTTATAATTTCTGATACGTTTACTGACGTTGTCTTAACGCCGTGTGCGGACGGGGCACAGCAGAGGTGTGGGGTCTTGCGAGTCTAGTAGCAGGACGACTGTTTACTGTGCTATAAGATAGGTAGCGGTCAGATAGATCTGGCGGTTCGACCTGGAAAGAACAATAATAAAGTTATGGAAATTACGACCTTATCATTTGATAATAAAGTACTATACGCATATAAATTTAGTAGCTGTCACCGGAAGCTTGGCTTGCGTAAATTAAAAATTTACAAAATATCTTTACCGGTATGCGGCCTGACCTGATGGTAAGTGGTAACCATAACTTTTGAATATGGCTACCATTTTTAAGCATTGCAAATAATGTTTAGAAACACAACCTAACCGATAACGACGATATAGGAAGAAGGGGATGAGAAAGGAAAAAAAAGGAAAATTATAATAAGTACGGTCGAATAGAGAAACCTTTTATGAAGTCGGTTAAAAAAGGAAGGACCGAAAGGTTGGTAGGGCTGTCGGCACTCACACTTATTGAGCGAAACACATTAGTATGGAAACACAATATTTTATGTCGATCTTCTATGAGGGAAACCAGCGAGGATCTTAAATACGGTAGTAGATCTACGCTGGTTTCAGCATGAATGTGCCGGATCGACCGGGGAAGTACTACCCTCTCATAGAAGACCGACGTAAGAGTAGTAGTATCCGTACTACTGAGTTTCGTTCGGTGAGTGAGAGCGCCAGAGGCCCAGTTTCCCCCCTTTCCTCTTTTCTCACCTCCCTCATTCCCTTCCCCTAACCCCAATCCCAGCCGCCATAGTGGAAGCCACCATACCAGCAAATTAAGACGATGGCTTTTTGTATACTGGTCACCACTGACTGCTTACCATCAGGCGGGGTGGAGTCACTTTGGTAGGCTAATATAAAAAAAAACTACTACTAATAAAATATAAAGTCATTCCTATTTAAAATAAGTGTTATACATACATGTTGTGAAGTATGGTTTCGTTCAAGTTGTGAGTGCGTGTTCATATTGTTGCCGGTATAGGCCACACACTTGACTTGCCACTCGCCTAGCTGCTCGTTCCAATGCACATATTTTTCTATCAATGCCTGCGAATAAAATATTATTTATAGCACACTACATATTATAAAACATAGTAATTAACTAATTATTTTGTATATTTGTTTGTTTGTATATTGCGAATTAAAATTTAAAAAGTTATTTGACCTCTAGAAAACTACAAATGACGTTTAATATATATTTTATTAAGTTTAACATAATTTTTCAGTCATATTCAAAATTTCAATATTCGCGCCTTTGGTAATCTGAATGATGCAATACTATTGCAATCATATTTTATGTAGGCGTATTTGAATAATTCTTTTTGCGTTGGATAGCCCAGTTTCTGAGGAAGATTATAGGGTATGCAACATCACGCTTCTGGCGACGGAAGCAGAACAGTAAGTACAGACGAGGGTCAAAACGCTCTGCGGAAAACTAGAAAGTTATATAATTACCTGATACTCTTTAGGTATATAAGAATCCAGTACTAAATCAGCTAACTGTATTTCTCTCTTCAACGCTCTAACGCTATCCAGTATTCCTTCCATCTCCCTCTGCTGTTCCCTCTGTTGGTCAGCTAGCTCTGCCTTAGCGGAGTTTAAAAGTTGTACAGCGCGTTTAAGTTTACGGGTTTTTGCTGCGTTTTCTTCTTGTAGACTTGAGTAACGTTCTTCTAAGTCTAAGCGTTCCGCCTGTATGCAAATGACATAAATTAATGATGTTATACTGACTAAAATTAAAAGGAGGGTTGAGGATTTACGCGTCATAGGCGATAACGTCGCAATTTAGTGTGATATTTCGTGATTTTAAATTTTTATTTTATTTAAAAATATGTTCTGTACTTATGCTAGAATTAGGTGAAAGCTGTATAAAAAGTAAGTTACCATAATGCTTACAACGACGCAACCTTAGTTTCAAATGTATTATTCGCATATAAATAGAACTGTAAACGCAATGATTTCTTAATATTTATACAGCTTTCACCTAATTCTAGTATTTGTACAGAACATATTTTTAAAATATAGCTCCGATTAAGTAACTGATAAAAATTTAAATGACACTAAATTGCGACACTGTCATTTGCCTTTTAATTACGTTGACATAGAACTTAGTGTAAACAAGGACAACAAAGTGACCCTAAAAGAGTTTCGTTCCACTTGAGGTACGGAACGCTAAAAATAAATACCATATTAACATTTATTTGTTCTGAGTCGAGCTCACAAAATAAACAGGAGCACGTAGCGCTGTGGGAGATATTTTAAAGTACCTCCTAAGTTCGAACTCTCTAGCCGCTTGTTCTAGCAGTTGCAGTAGGTGAAGGGAATGAGGGAGGGAAGGGAAAAGGAAAGAGGAGAATGGGTCTCCAGCACTCTTACCTCTTTCTTCTGCAAGTCTTCTTGTAAGCGCAGTTCGTTTAACTTCCTAAGTTCTAACTCTCTAGCCGCTTGTTCAAGCAGTTGTCGTTGCGCGTCAGCCTTGTCCAGAAGATTCTCGCCTCCTACTAACACCTTGGATTCAAGGCGTTGAAGCTTTTCTTTTAGTTCTTCTTGTTGTTTCCTAGAAATTAGAGGCATATACGTTTATAATAGGAATAATATAACTTATATACTTAGCTTTGTTATAGCCTCTACAATGCGGATAAATTTATCAAATACCATTTGATTTGTAAATACACTCAGACCAATACAAGTAATTACGTTCATACACATAAATAATTGCTCTAAACGGGAATCGAACCCGCAACCTTTTAAATTATTGAAATCGGACATTCCATTTAAAAGATATTACGAAATTAAAAATGTCAATATGAACAAAAAATACACGCCGCCGAGCGCAGTGAGCAACGCGGCGAGATTACCTTTATTTATAATCTCTCTAGTATAACATGTATGTATTTATAAAAATATTTACAACGCCGCAAGTATAATATGTATGTATTACAAAAAATAAAGTATTTAAGTATGTATATCCGCATTCTAGAATCCATAACACAAGCTATAATTTGCTTACTTTGGGTGTAGATGGCGTTGTGTGTTGTTGGTGTGATATTATTAACTTCTCATATTAATTGTAAAACGACCACTATGGTCGGCGATGAATTTTTTTAACCCCAAATTGAATTTAAGTATATTTTTTTATACAACTTTGGTGACAAACAAGCATACGGCCTACCTGATGGTAAGTGGTAAACGTAACCTATAGAGATAATAATAATAACAATAAAAATAATATCACAACAACCACACAGCGCCATCTAGACCCAACGTAAGCATATTATAACTTGTGATGATAATTATGGGTTTTAGAATGCGGATAATCATACTTATATTACTTTTTTTTTTGTAAATACATACATATCATACATAGAAACACCCAGACCAATGTAAATAGCCATTTATGCACACAAATGTTTGCACTGAGCGAGAATTGAACCCGCGACCTCTGCGTGTCGTACACAGTACTACCGAACCTCAGAGGTTGTCAGAGATGCTTGTGTTTTCTTTCACAGAAACAATGGTACTTACTTGGTTCTTTGCAGTTCAGCCTTCTTCTCTTCGAGGACCTTGCGTGCGTGGTAAGCTTTTTCTCTGTTTATTTTCTCCTAAACAAACAAATCATTTTAGTAATTTATACGGCCCACCGAGAATGATCTAGTGTAACACATAATAAAAAGCCTGCTACTACTGTCCTACTGCAGGGCAAAGGCCTTTTCTCCTAAAGAGAATTAATTAATTTAGCATTAATTAACACGTTCAAATTCTGACTTATTTTTTACTAGCTGCGCCCTGCGGATTCGCTTGCGCATTATACTGTATGTGTTTAATTATCAAACACGGACACCAGACCGATTTTCGGAATGAAAAGTATCCTGTGTTAGTCTCTGGCATCGAATTTATGTACATACCAATTTTCATCGAAATCGGTTCAACCGTTTAGTCGCTGAGTGGTAACAAACACACGTCGTCGGTATGTAGATAGATTCGGTGCCGGAGAAGGACATAAGCTACTTTTCATCCCGAAAATCGGTCTAATTCTCGAGGAAACAGTGGGGTGCAGCTAGTAATTCATAAAGATAATAAAGAATAATTATAAAGAAACAACTATAATACGCATCAAAATCTTAATGAAAGTAATGAGCAGAAGCTTGTAATAATTAATATTATGGTTGGTCACCGTAAACCAACAAAATGGGGGGTTTAGAAAAACTTTCGCCACCAGTTAGCGCCACTTTGGTAAAATGTCTTCCATTTTGACAGCGCTATCAAAACAAATATTTTTCAGCGTGTATTTCGGCAATTTTAATGTTTAATTTACAAAATGGATAATTCACGTGCTGGACGAAAGAAAATTGCTGAGAGTTTTCTAAAATGGCGCCCACGAGGTGGCAGCACCGATGCGTCAGGTCTAGCTGTCAAGCGCTTTTTGAAAGTTAACCCCTGATTGGCCCAATGTGACAGTTGAAGTGGCGACAACTGGTGGCGAAAATTTTTCTTAATGGAATGGTACCTAGTTTTGAATAATAATCCAATTCAATAATGCTATTGAATTTTTATGGTTTTAAAATTTACAGCACACAAAAATTACCTTCTCCTCTCTTCTCATCTTCCTCCTGAGCTTCTTTTCGTCAGCATCGAGGGAATCCAGTTCAGGGTCTGTCAACGTATCGGTATCGGAGAACTCTTCCTCAGATAATTCCTCTTCCTCGCTTTCCTCTTTTACTTCTGGAGAAGCAGACGGTTTATGTCGGTTAATGAGTAATTTTTTTAAAGTTTATTATTTTGGCCTGACGTCATAGACTATGACACAAACAAAACTGAATCTTACCGTTCGTATTCTCTTCCAATTGTTTCTTAAGCTGATCGATCTCTTGTTGGAATCTGTACAATAAAATAATTAATCAGTAATCTACACTTATATTATAAAGTGATTTGTATTTTTGTATGCATCGAATAAACTCAAAAATTACTGGACCAATTTCAAAAATTATTTTACCATTAGAAAGCTCATTATCACTGAGTAACATAGACTAAATTTTATCCTAGTACTCCCACGGGATCGTGAACCACGCGGGTGAATGCTGAAAAAAGGCCTCTTCTCATACAGAGAAGGCATGAGCATTGTTCGCCGGGTGTGCTCAAAGCAAATTGTCAGTGAAGTGTTTTAGCTCAAGATGTTCACTTCTGGGCAAAAACCTCTATTTTGCCCAGCAGTCACTTTGGGTTGCCAGCTGAAAATGAGCGCTGGACATATTGTTCAGCGTATGCTGAGATGGTTACCTTTTCCGACAGGGTTATTAAAATTTGACACACTTTTAACGTAAGTTACGTTAAAAGTGTGTCAAATTTTTCTTAATTAATTAATGCTCTTTTTTTAGTTGAAATGACAGTTTATTTTTATTAATTCAAATGGTTTTTGTTTTGGACACTGGTTCTTTTAGAAATTAAATACGTTCTGTTGTAAGTATGTGCGTCGTATTTTTAGCAAATAAAGTATTTCTTTCTTTCTAGTTGTAAGTTCTTGTACCTACAGTATTTCTTGTATACATTAACCCCCTTATTCATAAAAATCTTATATGCGTTTAAAGTTAAATGTGTTGTCTCTTTCTTACTAGTACAAATGTCAAGGTGACAGATAAAGACAAACGAATAAAATACCTATTTTATCTATTAAAAGCTTATGAGATGTTTAATTTGGGGGTTAAATTGTTAAATTTCTTGTACGGCAACAGGAATAAAAATTGTTTTCTTACTTTCACAATCCATACATACCTAGTAAGTAATGCATCACCAGGCTCGCTGTTAACATGAGTCTTGTTCTCAATGTTCTTAGCTCTGTTGGCGTATCGGAGAGTACTTATAGTTTCTACGTAATTCGTATCAGCTGGACCTATCGTTGCGATCTGTAAAAGATTAAAATATAATATTATGGTCAAATAACATGTTATAATACATAGCTTGCAGAATACTGTAGTAGATTCACGCTGGTTTCAGCATGTAAAGGCCAGATCGATCAGGAAAATACTACTAATTGAAGATCGACGTAAGAGTAGTAGTATCCGTACTACTGAGTTTCGTTCGGTGAGAGAGAGCGCCGGAGGCCTACTCACCTACCTCACTCCCTTCACGGTAGATAATCTCTGGCATTACAGAAGTACTTAAGCGGCAGTTACCAATCACGTAGGCTGTCGACTTTTCTGTTAATGTCAGCAATAAAAAAACAGCCGTAGGTGTAGGTAACGGTTACAACTTACCAACAAGTGAACCGTATGTTTGTTTGTCACCGACATTATACAAAAATAATATAGTTTTTACTTACCATGACAGTTTTAGAGTTCCCTCCTAAAGAATCTTGCAATAGCCTCGTTAACTTCGAGTTTCTATAAGGTATATGAGTGGACTTTCCATCAACTAGTGCTGATATAACATTACCTAGCACAGAGAGAGATTGGTTAATTTTAGTCGCTTCTTTTAGGCGTGTTCCTGTGGCCTGTGTCTTGCTTTGGCGTTCTGAACCCTGTAAATAAAAAGGTTACAGTTTACAAAAAGGATACATTTTACTTAAAATAAGGTTACATTTAAAAAAAATAAGTTACATTTTACAAAAAAATAAAATAAGGTTACATTTAAAAAAAAAAGGTTACATTTTACAAAAAAATAGTTACATTTTACAAAAAATAAGGTTAAAACTTAAAAAAAGTGTCTCAACGAATATAGCTGTTTTAAGTCTATATCTAAATGGCTGTCTTTCTAAAAATAAAAATATTTCTATAAACTCACGGCTAAATCAACTAGATGCAGCTTCCCCATCTTAACATGCATCTTTCCATCTGCCCCTCGTTTAGAGCTCTCCACCGTTATAGAGAAAATAGCGTGAGACCGAGAACTCTCCGTATTCATCGCAGTTGCACCAATATGACGGTTTTTGTTACCAACCGCCATAATTTTTTCTAGTTCATCTGCGTTGTGGACTACATAGCCTGAAAACAGATATCATAATATCAACAACACACAACGGCACCTAGACCCAAAGTAAGCATATATTAATAACTTGTGTTATGGGTTCTAGAATGCGGATATAAATACTTAAATACTTTTTTTTTGTAAATACATACATATTATACATAGAAACACCCAGACCAATGCAAATAGACATGTTCATGCACACAAATATTTGCACTGAACAGGAATCGAACCCGCAACCTCTGCGTAACAGTTCGTCTTCGTACACAGTACAACCGAACCACAGAGGTTTTGTCGTTGAGTTAGAATGCCGGTGGTCCACGTACCAAGTACCAAGCCCAAGTTGTATTAAAAAAAAGCAACCTTTGGATGGCCTTAAAAACCAAAAACCGTACCACATGCTCCTTTATCACGTGTATCGGTAAATACATACCAGTAAGGTCCTTAACAAAAACTCCAATATCTGGCCTCTCCTTGACCTCCAGACTTTGGTGAGGGTTGTTGCCAAGCAGATCGCGAACTTCTTCATTGTAGATCTCTAGGTATGTCACGCATACCAAGAACCTGAAGGAAAGAGTATAGTAAGGTTTTTTTATTTTAGCCTAGCAAAGTGACTCCACTCTGCCTGACGCCGGCAAGCAGGCAGTGGAACTGGTCACCATTCTAAAAGTCATTGTGTTAATCTGCTAGCATGATGGCCTCAAACATGGCGACTTGACGATAATAATATGCTTTTTCACATAACATAGGATGAATCGTGTAATTTGATATCTACGATACAGATAAGCCTATTGTGGCGTCGATGTCTTAACAAATCTATCAATATGTAAGTTAAACCTGAATAAACTATTTCATATCCCATCCACAGTCAAACCGCTAAACCGGTTTAGTGGAGCACTATTTTATTAACATACTTAATGTAAAACTGTAATAAATAAATAATAATAATAATAATAATAATTTATTCAGAAACCATAGATACATATTAAAATAATAAATACAGAGTCTTAAATTAGGTAAAAGTAATCTAAACAAAGTCTGTGCCTGAACTAGGTAATCCTGTGTTTCAGGCAAAAAATGTACATAATCTTTATTCTTAGATAATCTCATATTTATTATATTAAGGGTACAGATTATAAGTATAGGTATTATACAATATAGCAAAACTTAATGAATATTACTTAAATAAAATAAAAGCAGATTATGTTAGCTTATCTAAAACAGAGCATAAGTGTATTTATGAACTTTCTTAGTAAATATATCAATAAAACTAAAAGTAATTTATTAAACGTGTATGCTTAAATTTACGTTAGTTTCCCAGAGGGGTTGGTAGATGTGACGACAATAATTATTTATTTTATCACAACTATTAATTTTTCTGTATCTTCATATGACATGTTTTGAAGGGCTTCTTGAATGGATCTTTTACAGTTTTTGTACGTCAGGGGATATATTGTTTTAATTGCATTAATTCTATTGTAGAGAAGTGGTCCAAGGAATATGTAGAATCTACATGCAAAGGCGTGTTTGGTTACTATTGATTTAATGCAAACTATATCTTTCCTTCTTTTGTTAGTCACATCAGAGCTAAATAAATAAATAAATAATGAATAAAAAATATTATTCTGCATCGCATGATGTCATCTTCTTTTTGAAATTCCTATTATGTGAATATTTTAATATTTTAACAGAGTATTGTTTGTTAGAGGTCGTAATAAAATAAATAATTGATTATTTAAGTATTAGAAAATATTTAAATACATACGTTAATATTCGTTTCTACGTATTAGCGACCTTCCCCTGTTTCGCAATATTTTTAAGCTTTACATAATTACCTACAAATTGTTTAAATTCAGTCTTTTTACATATACATAACAAAAAACAGCTTTATCCTATTCAGAGATATACTTAGAGTATTACATGAAATTTAAAACTTTTAAAACATTATAATTCGGTAAAATTTGTTAGTTATATTAAATAAGGTACTAATTTTGTTGTCAAAATGTGATACTGCATAATAGCCGTAATAAAACCGCTAAGAGAAATTCCGGATTATACATTTAAGTACCGCAATAAATAGGTCCCGGCTTCGCGATCGATGTTGCACCGGGTACATTCTCCCCAGCCTCCCCTACGTTATTAGGTCATCCGTGCTGCAGAGTGGGAGGGAGACAGATTCTACGAGTACACTGCAATACGGGATTGCGCAAGTCTGACACCCCTATGAGATTGGGCGGGCTATTTACTTATTTGTTAAAAGTCTTATGTACATCTATATGGGGATTAGGGCGTGAAAATTATGGTCAAATTATAGCCAAAAATTGACGAAACTTGGTCCATATCAATATTTATTTTATGACTTCTTCGGTTCTAGCATATTTAAATACCCCTCGATACCGTTCCTTTTACTTCATGATCGGAAATGGCTTCGCTTTTCTTGGGCCTTGTAACTGCTAAGACAACACAGCCATATCCGTAGGTTACAGTTACTACTTACCATCTGGGGGCCTACTACCTTTTAAAGCAGTATTATTTTAATACTAGCTGACCCCGCGAACTTCGTTCCGCCTAACAGTCGATCAACATTACTTTATTTTTCTAAAATAAAAGATTTTTTCTAAAATGAACGTAGCCTAATTTATTCCATAGTACATCAATTACCTGCCAATAAAAGTCCCGTCAAAATCGGTCCAGCCATTTCAGAGATTAGCCGGAACAAACAAACAAACAGATAGACAGACAAAAATTGTAAAAAATGTTATTTTGGTGTATGTTATGTTGTGTACCGTTTATATATTCATATACATGTAGTAAAAAACGGTTATTTCAATATTACAAACAGACACTCCAATTTTATTATATGTATAGATTACTTTGTGTTGTCTTTGTCTTTTGTACCATTAAAAACAAGGATAGAGATAAAGTAACGTTATTATAAGATTGCTAGAGGTTGTGGAAGGGCCGCAGGTAAGCCGTATCACAGGATAATAAATAGTATGTAGTAATTAAACTAGGGAGAACATAATATTATATTAAATCAGGGAGATCTCTTCGCGCGTTTGCCCTCTAGCCAAGATGTTTAGCAATTTTCGAGCGTATTGTATGTATGTGTGTGTTTGTATGTGTTTGTATGCCTATCTTTTTGACGTGCTCTACATCCTAAATGAATTTTAACATAAATTATGAGGTCATTAGATTCGTACTAATTGTAAGAGGTACATAGGGTTTATAATATTACAATGTAGCGTCGGTGTGTGATTTGTGTAACAGATTTGTGTTAGTGAGATAGCTTTTAATTCAATTCTTAGTGCTACAAACATTACTTACTACCAAAGTAGCATTATTATAGCACGTTTAATCGATCCTATGACCTAGTTACTGGTGGCGTTGCATTTGGGTCAACAGGTCGCGAACACTTATAGCCTTTTTATGTCAAGCAGATTAAATCGTCGGTTTCTAAGATGTATATACTAACGACCCGAAGCTTTGTACTTAGGTAGGTACTTTTATGTTTTGCACCATCAACAAAATATTTACATCAAATAAAAAAAAATATTTTTAATCATTATACAAGTATTTTATAAAAACAAAGTAAGCATAATAATAAAACAAGAATGTCTAGACCCAAAGTAAGCATTGTTATGGAACACTAGTTGTTGCCCGCAGCTTCGCCCGCGTGAATGCTGGTTATTGCATAATACACTTTTACTAATCATGAACATGTCTACTAATCATGTTCATACATTGATGATTTTTCATACCGACTTTCAACACCTTCGCGCAATTTTTTCGCAATAAAAGATAGCCTATATTGTTCCCCAAGGTCTAGTCTATCTCTATACCAAATTGCATCAAAATCAGTTCAGTGGTTTAGACGTGAAAGCGTAATAGACAGACAGTTACTTTCGCATTTATAATATTAGTATGGATTTTTAAATTCAACTCCTCCTTTTTACTTCTAATTAAATTCGTTGAGAGGTTCAAGAAAGTAGGTTTATCAGTCCCCGGGACTCCCGAGTGTCCTATATATAGATTGGTGTTCGCAAGGGGTTTTCACTGTTAATCCTGGCTTAAAGGCGTCACAGTATGGGCATGTGTTTGGAATAGTCCCGAAATGTTATAGCAGTGATATGGATTCTACTTGACTATAAAGATGGATAAATATAGATACTTTACTTACTTCTCATCATCTTTAGCTTTGGCGATATGGCTGAAGATATGAGCGAAGGAGTTGGGTATGATGCCTCTTAACTCCGGAGCCGTGGTACTGCCGGCCATGGTATACGTTTTCCCAGTGCCAGTCTGTCCATACGCAAATATGGTGCCATTGTAGCCTTTGAGAACCTGCTCTACTATAGGATTGGCGGTCTGCACGTAGATGTCCATCTGAGGAAAGAATTCGATTTGATTATGGCTGTTGAACAGAAAAATGTCTGAAATCGGTAGTAGATCCACGCTGGTTTCAGCATGAATGGGTCAGATCGACCGGAAAAGTATTACTAATAGTAGATCGACGTAAGAGTAATAGTATCCGTACTGTTGCGTTTCGTTCGGTAAGTGAAAGTGCCGGAGGCCCAATTTCCTCTCTTTCTTTTTTCCTAACCTACCCCGATCCCTTAGCCTAGCCCACTTCCTTCACAGTAGGCAGCGGCTTTGCAGAGCCTAGCATAGTAGGACCAATACCAGGACTCTTAAATCGTCCATGAGCGATAGTTACCACTTACCATCACACGGCCTGTTTGGTCGCCTGCCACTGTCGGCAATAAAAAAAAATCCTCATGCCTTCTGTTAGGAGAAGAGACGTAGGATAATAACTGGCTGGTATGAAGATGATGCTGAAGACAGAAACGAAAAAAATCACCACTTCTGAATCCCACTGACTGCTTACCATCAGGCAGAGAATCGCTTTGACAAACTAATATAAAAAAAAAAACTTACGACATAAAAATACGTTTAAACCCAGACATAGAGAAAACTAGCTTAGAGCGGCTTCACATGGGTGCTACTACACTTGCTTAAGATCCCAATCCCGTGAAAATATTGGGAGATTTGGAAAATTGTAACTCATACCAAAAATTACAATCTGGCGATTGGTTTTCGGTTTTACCACCCTTCGGGTTGAGTACATTGGACTGACTGAATCTGGTGATTGATAGAGTCTCAGTTTTTTGTCAATTTTTCTCACAGCTCTACTTTTGTCAGCGGAATCGCTGTAGACAAATTGGCTTACATTAAATTAATAAATAATTCATCTTTGAAAATTCTTAGGTTTTTGAACAAACCCAATAGAAAATATTTTCTTCTAAAAATGGCATAATAAAGGTTGTAAATTTGTTCTATAACCACGTGATATAATTGAAACCGTGGCACATATATTACATGACCCAGATGTTGAAACGCCCTAGTTTACTTAGGTCGCAGGATCGATTCTGAAGCAAATAAAATATCTTGTGCCTTTTTGCCGTTTTTATACATAAATACAGTTTTACGGCTTTTATCCCCGAAGGGTTAGGCAGAGATGTTTAACCCACCCGCTTTTTATTTCACCATACGCATAGTAAACAAAAGCAAAATGTGCAATACGCAAAATGGTAGCTACCAGTCGGATTTGCATAACTCTTTTTCCGTATGATAGCCCAGTTCCTAAGGAAGGCTATGTACATACTTACATACTTACATAACTTCACGCTACTGGACTTTCGCACCACGGAAAGCTAGTCATACAATATTTACGTAATCATGGCGAAATTAAACTGGATAAATCGTTTAATTATACTGAAAAGGTACTGTAAAGGAGACATTATTTTATTTAATCTTAAGTACCTGTATATTTGATGGCTTTTCCAAAAACCGGAAACGCCAGTTTACTCTATTGAATTAAAACTACGAATATACCTAATACTAGCGGACGTCTCGCGGTTTCACCCGCGTGGTTCACGTTCCCGTGGGAGTACGAGGATAAATAGCCTATGTTAGTCAGTGATAATGTAGCTTTCTAATGGTAAAAGAATTTAAAAAAATCAGTCCAGTAGTTTTGTTTTTATTCGTTGCATACAAAAATACTCTTATAAACTTATAATCTTTATAATATTAGCGTGGGTGTTATTTTGTGTTTTGTAATTTGTGGTGTGTAATATTAAAGAATAATATTATGCTGTACTATTCTAAAATATGAAAACGGTAATTAATTTTAATTTGCCTTTCGCCAAATAATGAATCTAAATTAAAAATTAATAAAAAAAAAAAATTAAAATTAAATTAACATAATTTAAATTTAAATTAATATTAAAAACTATAAACGTGGTTGTAAATACTTCTAGGTATCTCATTCGGGGAAAACCGTGAATCTATATGTAATATCTTGACATTTAGGTCGAATATCGCTTAAATACTCCTTCCCCTCTGGTGCAGATAGTGACCTAATTGCAATAACCTAGATTAAAAACTCGACGCCAGGGAACTGCACCTATGATTTAGGTCAGTAGGTATGTCATAACCACACCCGGTTTTAGCTTCACAATTATTTCACCTAAGTATGTTTCAAAAGTCCAGTGGATAAGGCATCCGATTCGTGAACACGAAGTAGTGGGTTCGCATTCGGGCAAGTTCTAATGTGATGTTTCAAATCATATGTTATTTCTAAGTTTATCTTAGACATTCTGACTGACGATGAGAGAAAACATCGCGAGAAAACCTGGAGATAAGAAGTCTGAAATTTGCAAATCGGCCTTGAACGCAGGTGGTGATTTAATGCTCATGCCTTTTCTATATGAGAAGAGGCCTTTGCCCTGTTGTGGGACAGTAAACAGGCTGGTATTATATGTTTAAAAAAAAAGACGCAATGGCCCAGTGGTTTATGGTTACGTCTTTGGTTACTGCTTCAGCCCTTTGCGTCATTTCGTGATGTTAAATCTATAGACTATTTGTATAAAGCGAAAGAGTTTGTTTGTTTCTTTGAACGCGCTTATCTCTGGAAAAACCAGTCAGATTTGAATAATTCTTTTTGCGTTTCATAGCCCAGTCTGTAACATCACACTACTGGCGACGGGAGCAGAGCAGTAAGCAAAGGCGCGAGTGAAGCCGCGCCGCAAGGGCTAGTATAATATACGGGTGACAAACCTAACTCTACACACTGTTGGCTTGGAGGAGAAAAAAGTCTGATTTGCTTACAACCTATGAACTCTTCCTAATCGCTAAATAATATACTTACCTACTTGAGTAAAGTACCTAGTTGTTTTTATTTCTCTTGTGTAATAGGTACCTACATGCGTAATTAGGTATTATTAGAGAAAACCCAAATATTTAAAGATTTGTAAGTAAAAAACATAAAGTAGGTAGAGGTATTTCGTGCGAAGCTGAAATAGGGGAATAAAATTTATTAAGTATATACCTATAGGTATATTATTCGATTATAAATACCTACCTATACTTAAATAATAACATGAAATTAAACTATACGGTAAATAGGTACATACATCAATACTATTTCTAACATACTGTCCATAGATAAAAGTCCTTGGTTTTAGCATTGACGACATGCTACGTTGCCGTTCCGCTATTACGTTAGCAACGACAGAACGGCAACGTCGCGTCGCAGATATTTTCCATCATTTTTTTCAGAGGAGAATTTCGATGTGTTGATCATTTTTGTTAGATAAAGGCTCAATAACGCTTTATTATAGTAAAATTATGGGTACCTACGGATATTTAGGATGAAATTTTATTAGAATAAGTAATAGTTTAGGTAGGTAGGTACTTAAGTACTTTACAAAAACGATTGATAGATTGATAGGTAGCTTGAAGCACTTTTATAAAAATCTACGGCGAGGTTAGAAAAGTATGACAATTTTACTACTATTTTCTGATTTGATTAGATTTATACTGTGCTAGATACGATACTATACGGATCCAGGAGGCAACAAGATTAGGCACTCAAGCCCCCATACACATCTAAATCCTGCGGATGCCGTAATAAATCATAATCCTTTGATTTGTTTTTCTCGATGAAACGTTCCCTGGCGCGGCGAGATCATACCCTCCCCAAAACCCTCAAATCCTGTAAGTATTCGCTATTGGTTCTACATTATCTATGAAATTCGTCCATAACCTATAGATAGGCACCACTACCTATATAGTGATTTACTAGTGATTGTACCTATACCTACCTACACGAAGTTGGTGGATTCGGATGTAAGAACCATAGGTACCTATTAGGTATATAGTTACATCACTCAGAAAGATACAGGAAAGATTATTATCCACATTATACGACATGACAGCTTTATAAATATTATCATAGAAGGGCAGATAAAAAGATGGCGAGGTAGGGTAACTGTGAGTCTGTGACGATTGATGTTAACAGTTTGCGGAAGGATTCTCTTACCACTTTCCGGGACAGTAAATGGATATGGCCGTGATGACAATAAAATATCTATTGTGTCTACAGTAGTGTCCATGAAAGAGTTAATACTGCCGAAAAAAGATCTCGGGATAAACATAGGCTATCTTTTATCGCGAAAAAATGGCTTATAGGGGTTGAAATAAGGGATGAAAGTTTGTATGGAAAAGAAAATCGTCAATGTAAACAGAAATATAACCGACATGCACGCGGGCGGAGCTGCGGGCAACATCTAGATATTCATATATTTGTGAAACACGAGGTACCTAGCTTTTATTTAGAAACGTTTTGTAGCTTAGAATAATGGTTTGGATGCTGAAGGCCCAAGTTCTCCTCTTGGTCCTCTTTCTTTTCGTTTATTCCCGTTCAGTCACACTAGAATGTGTAACACTCTTACCCAATGGAAAAAAAATCCTAACACTGTTCCTATTCGATACGCAGAGGTTTATTCCCCTTTCATCCGGATGAGTTTCAATTTGGCCATTTCAGAAAGTCACGAGATTATTTTATATTTACCTTACCCATGGATATGGTCTTAGATACATCGCAGCAACATTATAAGAAAACAAAGCACTTGCCGACTGTTTAAGGAGTAAGGAATGAGGGTGGAAGAGGAAAAGGACCGATAGCTCAAAGATCAGCAGCAATACAATATACATTATTGCTTTTTTTTATACAACTTTGGTGGCAAACAAGCCTTACCTGATGGTAAGTGGTATGGTAACCGTAGCCTATACCTAGATATAGCTGTGTTTTTCCAAGCATCGCAGAAGTAATAATGCTTAGAAAACACAACCAATTAGTTGCCGAACACGAAGAAGGGGATAAGTAAGGAAAAGGCGCAGGACTGAAGGAGTAATGGGCTCCCGGCGCTCTCACTCACCGAGCGAAACACAACGCATGAGAACTAATATTCTTTCATCGATCTTCTATGAGAGGGTAGTACTCCTCCGGTCGATCCGGTCTATTCATGCTGAAACCAGCCTGGATCTACTACCGTCAGGATAGTGTTTAATATAGTACTTGAATTAAATTTGTAGGTGGGGTAGCCTATTGCAGCGCCCCACCCCATGAGTAGAAAGAGGGCAATTAGGTCGAGTTGCAATTAATTTTGTCTATGATGAACGAACTTCAAGCTAGTTGACAATATTTGAACAATTATTAAAGTTGTTTAGTTTCTTTTCTTTGTATATTCATTCATAACTATTATTTATGTCTTTGTTGATTTTACGTAGAAACCGCCATAGATTTACATGTTACAATAAATATCTCTAACTGATAAAAGAATATACTACAAAAAGAAATTAACATTAAGTGTATTGTATATATTTATAATAACACGTATGAATTCCTTATTGCTATGCATATTATGTATGTATTAACAAAAATTGTTGTTATTATTATGTACTTTGCTAATGAATGTCGGTGGACAGACAAAACCGTCTTGTTGAATTTCTCGTGTTCTGATAAAGAACCCATTGAGATATTAATACATGAATCGCAAATTAGCACAAAATACGATTAGAATTATTTTTATGTGTCCCACCGTAGTACAACTGAGGGCCCCGCGCTGGATAAGGCGAAATATTGTAATTTCTAAATGGTTGAGTAAGATTAGGATCATTACTAATATTATTAATGCGAAAGTAACTCTGTCTGTCTGTTACGCTTACATGCCTAAACCACTGAACAGATTTTGATAAAATTTGGTATACTTCTTTTATCGCGAAATTGGCTTGAAGGGGTTGAAATAGGCCAAGTGGTTAAGGCATCCTGGGCCATTTTGACTTCTACTCGACACTCTACTCTTTCTACTTCGACTGACTAATAATAATAACACAACAAAAACACAGTGTTATCTAGAACTAAAGCAATCATATTCTACAATGCGAATAATCATACTATCCATAGAAATGTGGTGTTAACAATATTCTATCAATCTACATTTATAAGCTTTGAATCTAAAACGCATCAAGTATAAACCCAGACTTGGTTGCTGCACCGATCAATACACGAATGGGGCAGAGCGCATGCGTGCGTCCCATTGCCCCCATTTACAAGGGCCACGCCTCGAGTACTAAGTATGTATGATACAATTTGTCTTATATCTTGGAAATTCTATTATATTAATTTGAATTCGTACGTGTAGAAGCACACCATAGTTATGTACCAATGTACTTTCGAGTTGTATCCCAAACAGCCTGGAGCGTATGTGGCGATTAATTTTCATGCCTTCTCTGCATGAGAAGAGGCCTTTGTCCAACAGTAGGACGGTAAAAGTCTGGTATTATTATATAGTATTGTAATATAAAAGCATTTGTTAGCAAAAAAGTGAACACAGGCTTTGTATAGTTGACCATAAAATTGCTTTACCAGAGTGGTAAAGTAAAATTAAATGTCGTTTGCTTATTACAAAATAATTATGTCTATTTTTGCTTGAAAGTTACAGTACAGTGGCAATTGTCACTGTCATAATGAGTCATTGAATTTTAATTTTAATGGAAATTTTTGTTATAAGTTGTAATTCAAGGCACTTATAAAGCTAAACCTAATTGCTAATCTGAATAACTATACAAACTTCAGAGCTTCCCGAGCAAAGGCGTAGCAGATGTGTTTACTAAAAAGGGATCGAGTATGGATACGACGGGCTAAGAAGTCATATGAGCCAGAAATTTATCGCTGGTAGTTTGCTGGTTGCAGAATAATTATCGCGCATCGATGAAGTACTACCCTCAGTATATTAACGTAATTTATTAGTGACCCGATGACTAAAAGTGTCGGACAACCCATTTGTGCCATCAATGCTCTTCCTCCTTCGTCATTTTCTACGAATGTTTCTACATTAGGAGAGGCAAAATGTTGGAGCACCTGTTATGATATGACAGCCTTATCTGTAATATTCTGGAAGGAAAGATAGAGGGAAAGAGAGGAAGAGGAAGGCCTAGGATCCCGTACCTAAACCAGATAAAGAGAAATGTTGCTGCCCTGTCGTACCAGGAACTAAAGGAAATGGCACTGGATAGGACTAATTGGAGGAGATTGCATCAATTGCACCGACAAGAGCAGAGCTCTTAAGTTTAAGAAGAAGCCTCGCCAAGCTGCCTCACTGGTGGAAAAAGTGGGATGCTTTAAATTTGCAGTGGAATCTGCTCCATCCTATACGGGCGACAACGTCTTAGTAGTGAGTTCCTGCAATTTTTGGAGATCACTGAGAGATCCTGCGATGGCCATGTCCATAAATAAATAGCTATACAAAGGCGTAAGTAACAAGGGCTTAAAAGATGTGCTGGATACGGGGCCGAGAAGTCATAATCAGACATCTAACGTTATTAGAGCGGACAATGAATTGACTGGATAGAGAAAGCACCTTCTTATACAATATCAACGTAAAGTTTTAGGTCGCGTCATAGAGTTTCGTTTGATGAGAGAGAGCGCATGAAACCCAATCTATATTTACTATTATATAAAGTGAAAGAGTTTGTTTCTTAGTTTGAACGCGCTGCTCTCTGGAAGTACCAGTCAGATTATAAAAATTCACTTTGCGTATGATAGCCCAGTTCTCGAGGAAGGCTATAGGCTATGTACCATCACGCTACTGGCGACGGAAGCAGAGCAGTAACAAAAGACGTGGGTGAAACCGCGGGAAGGTAGTTGAGTAGGAAACTAGCCCGCCAGTTTCCTTCCTTTTCTACCTAGCTTGGTTAGCAACCTTGGTTGTTTTCAAAGCTATATTATGCTATGCTTTGATAACACATCCATGCCACTAGGTTACGGTTACCACTTACAGCGTCATAAGTAGGTACGCTTGTTTGAGTTTGTGGCAGAATTTAGTAGAGGTTTTTGCTTAGTAAAAAACAAGACATTCAGAACAAAACACCGCCATTCGTTCAGAGCTAAGGCGACGCAAGACGGACAATATTAATGTCTATTGAGTTTGTACGGTTGATATGCTGCTCGCTTGTATGACGTCATATTCTGTATATGACGTCATACCAAAATCTGGGGCGTTTGAAGTGCCCGGCTTAGGTATCTTTTTATTTTAATACTAGCGCTCCGCCTCGCCCCGCATTAGTACTAAAAGCTGCAGTCCGTTTCCCACTTAGTTCACTTTTATCGTTACTGCTCGGCTCATATAGGTTGATGTATTGTGTATCTAAACCTTCCTCAAGAAATTCACAATATAACAGTGAAAACCACATCTAAATTCATTGGTTGGTTCACGAGATAAGCGCGTTCAAACAAAATTTAGAAACTCATCAGTTCAACCACTGCTATCTTTGAGTCTCTAAATCCCTCCTGCTGCCTTTACCAGTCCCTCCTGCAAAGTAAAATCTAAAAACGCTGTGCAAGCGTCCCTCAAATAGCACCCTCTTCTGCTACCCTGGCCTAGCTATGTACTACTCTGGGGCATATGCTATAGGCTATACTGCTCTGGGGCAAGTCTGCGGATATTGAGTCAATTTTGATAATTCAAAAACGAGCAGTGCGATCTATTTACAATTTGGGCCCTAGGGTTTCACTAAGAGATTTTTAAAGAAATAGGTATTCTGACGGTGGCGTCTCAGTATATCTTCGCCAATATTATGTTTATCAAGAAAAATATAGACTTGTATTCCAGAAACTGTGACATGCACTCTGTGAATACTCGACGTAAACATAAATTAGTTGGTACATATTATCGCCTACATAAAGTAAACAACTCATTTGCGGGTCTAGGTGTACGTTTCTATAACAAATTACCCATTGACATTATGAATCTACCCCTACAAAAATTCAAACAAGCTGTTAAAAACCGCCTTATTCTAAAGGGTTATTATACTATTAATGATTATTTAAATGATAAAGCAGCATGGGTATAGTTGCTCGTTTAATGCAAGATTAATGTTATATTGATTATTATTGTTGTAGCTATATTGACTATTATTATCATTAAGTATATTGATATTTTTATTATTGTACTTATATTGACTATTATTATCATTCGGTATATTATTATTATAGTAATTATATTGACTATTATTGTAATTATGTTGACAATTGTAGTAAAAGTTTAATGTGAAGTGGATGCATATCATGATCATTACGAGTTCGTAAGGCATAATACATTTTATTAGGGTTCTTTTACCACCCATGCCCTGCATTGTCATGCTCACTAAAATGTCATTGCTTGTGGTGTCGTATTGGCCGGGTCATCACCTTCCCTCTAATATGGCGAGGGTGATGATGGCTGGCCCGTGCGTCATGCTCGTGAACGGGTGCTACTTGGGATGACTGGTCAATCTTGGCATGGCTTACATTTAATATTCAATCCAGTATTACCTTGTTGTTCAATGTGACCAGGGGGTGCATTTACCAGTTTAATTAAAATACGTAGTCAAATTACCATACTAGTTGGAACTAAATAATTGAAATCCTCGTTTTCTTTCTTTAATCTTAGTATTATATTAATTAGTTAATTTGTAATAATTACTTTGTATGGTTCTTTGGTTGCGTTGAGTGTTTAAATTGTAACTCATTCAAATAACTGTAATTATCTGGCGATTGAAAAGAGTGGCGTGAGTTTCTTGCCAGTTCTTCTCACAGCTCTACCTCGTCAGCGAACTGGCTGTAGGTCAATTGGCTGACAAAATGTAATGTTGACTTTTCATAAGCATCATACTTTTTGATCTAAATGAAGTAAATGCTTTGACTTTGACTTTTGACTTACTCATTAGAAAAATTACTCGAATAGCATGCTTCCTATAGCTAAACTTCTGTAATGGTGTTCCACTGGGGGCCCAGGATTTGACTTTGGGGGTTTGAGAGATGGATTTAAGGGGTTTAGGGGCTTGACGACACCGGGGTAGGATTTTACAAAGGTCTGTCTGTTAGAAGCGTAAAAATGTATGTGCTTATAGTGCACATACATTTTTACGCTTCTAACAGATGCGTTTGGAAGAGGCTTGAGCTCTCTATCCCCTCCTCTAGATCTGCCATTGGGGTACCTATATAGTAGCTAGTTAGGCTGGTTCAAAGTCATATCTCGGAAGGTAAATAGAACTCGTAAGATAAGTATCTAAATCCAAACTATTTTAGATAGCTTCTTTCAAAATACTTTATTTATTTATTCTATTTTACAGAGAGCCAACGGACTAATATTAAAACTAACATACAGTGTAAATTCACAAATTGCCAATTAAAGGCTCCCACATATGTTTAAGAAAAAAGTAAAGAAAAAGATTTTAGCAACAAGAAATTCCAAAAAACAAAAAAAAAAAACTAGTAAGTGTAATGAGTGTAGAATGTAAGATCGAAATTGTACACAAACATAACAAAAAATAGAAAAGTGAAATAAGTTTAAACATTTATTTTAATCTATACTGATCAAAGTGTGTGTCAGCTAACAGTCGTCTCACGGTAGCTACACAAGTGCAGTACAGGTCAATGTTGAGATCACGAGGAAGTTCATTGAAAATTGTGCGCTTCTTATGGAAGATGTTCTGCTTATAATTTGTGCTAGAAAAAGGTATATCTAACAATGGTCGTTGGCGGAAACCTAACAAATTTGTGCGTAAGGAGACGATAGCTACCAGCTCCGGGCAATCAATTTTACTATTAGCTATATTCATAAGAAAGCTAATGTCACCAATATGACGTCTCGTTTCAAGAGGCAAGAAGTGGTACCTTTTGCATCGGTGGTCATAGTTCACGGAGTACTGCTGCGCCCTAAGGTCTAAATACCGTAAGAATTTTCTTTGGATACCCTCAATACGAGACTTATAAACCTCGTATTGAGGGTTCCAAACCTGGGATGCGTATTCCAAGTGACTGTGCATGAATGCACAATACAGGCCGTCGCTCGCAGTATGAACCCTTAGGCTTTTGATGCTTTTTTTACTATACTATCAATATGTAAATCATAGAGTAGTTTACTATCTTGCAAGATCCCTAAATCACGAATACTGTCCACTTTGTTAATTGTTTCATGATTCATAACATAGCTGTGATGTATTAACGTTTTGCGAAGAGAGAACGTTATGTGGAAGCATTTTGACACATTCAGTTGAAGTTTGTTAAGTCTACAGATGTCTCAAACCTATGTAGGTCATCTTGTAATTGGTATGCGTCAGATATGGTTTTTACAACTTTGTGGATCTTCATGTCGTCAGCATAAAGTAAAATATATGAATGATGAAAGCAATTTTTGATGTCATTGACAAATAGAGTAAACAATAAGGGGCCGAATATTGAGCCTTGCGGCATGCCTGATGGTACGTTGCACCAGCTGGAGGTGTAGCATTGGAGAACGACGGCCTGTGTTCGGTTTTCTATGTATGTGGAAAACCACCGATACACGTCTCTGTGTATACCAGCGGACAATAGCTTTTGCAACAGAATACGGTGGTCAATGCGGTTGAAACATTTGGTGTAGTCAGTGTAAATCACGTTCACTTGACGTTGTTCCATACCTTTTAGAATGAACTCATGTGAAAGAAGTAGGTTAGATGTAGTGGAACGGTTCCGTATAAAGCCGTGCTGTTCATCACTTAAACTACACTTGTACGCCATGTAGACATCGGTATGTACTATACGTTCCATAATTTTAGAAAATGGCAAATTTTAGATATTGGTCTGTAGTTTTCTATATTGGCTTTATTTCCCTTCTTATAAACCGGGGTGACGAATGCAGACTTCCAGATTTTCGGAACCATGCCTTCAGAGATAGAACGATTGATAGGCTCAGTAAGACCGTCAGCACAGCCGACTATAAACAGCGGAGGTATTAGGTCCGGTCCACCGGACTTGGTGAGGTCCAGTCTCTTAAGCAACTCTAAAACCCTCGCCTGATTATGTCAACTGTACTAACGGACATTATGGTATTACTGCACTGCACCCCTGGAGTGAGTTTAGTTCCACTTTGTGATTCTGGTTCCAAAAACGTGGTTTAAAAGTATGTTGAGAAGAGGTCGCTAATACCTTTACCTGTATCGGCAAACGTTCGTTAAAGTACATAACGTTTGTAACGTACCAGTGTTTCGCTTGCTCTTTACAAACGTCCAAAATGACTTTGGATTATTCTTAATAGATTGCTCAATCCTGTCCATATATACCTGTCATAGCATACCTTTTCTAAGTTATTAGCCCGACCGCGAAGCAATGAGAACGAATGATAATCAGATAAATTACCGTATCGTTTATACTTTTTATGGTATTTATGTTATACTTTAATTATTTTAATTAATGATGGGGTGAACCAGGGTAGATAGGATGATTGATTTATAGATTTAAATGGTATATATTTATCCCTAAGTGTGTATAAAATATTGTAGAATTTAGCAACAGCATCCTCTAAACTTAGCGGCAATCCATCTAATATTATAAATGCGAAAGTTTGTGTGTGTGTGTTTGCAACGCCTAAACGGCTAAACCTATTTTAATGAAAATTTGTATGTGCATAGATTCGGTGCCGGAGACAGACATAGTATAAAATACAAAATACAAAATACAAAAATCTTTATTTCCAAAAAGCCTTATAACTAGTACAACTTACTTTCCAATGGTGCCCGCACTAGGTCAAGCCTGTATCGCGGGAGGCCGTGTTAAGATTACCATAAAAAAAACAAAAAATATAAATTTATTTTCGAGAACTATTGATAAAGAAAATGAAAACAAATAATATAATTTAGTAAAAAGAAATTGGCAAGTACATAGGTATTAAATAAAAGGTTCTTTTCCTACAACCATGTGCTCATTATGTGTGTATGTGTAGTAGTGTAGTAGTATACTTTTTATCCTGCAAAATCAGTCTGGTTCCCAAGTTACATTAAACACATAAGATACCTACCATTTTCCGCGCGGGCAAAGTGGCAGGGCGCAGCTAGTATGTACTAATTAGATAAATAGTTAAGGATTAAAGTGCTTTTATTATAATACCACATAGAAGGTACACGCTTCTAAAAATTAAATTTAGTGCTACAAAATAATCTTTTTGTTTCTAAAATTTCAAACGCTAAACGATCTTGTTCGCCGTCCTAAAGATTTTCCTTGTGTTTATGTGTGAATGAACACAGTTTTTATTTACTACCTATCTAAGCCTCTTTTGTTTTCACGGGAGATGGTTGTCATTTAATTTCATCCACATTTTTTCTATTTTTATCATTGTAATATACCATTAATATCATCAACAAGAATATTAATCTACACTTGACGCTGGCAGAAATCAAATCAAATCAAAAATAGCTAACACAATCGTCGGCTCTGTTGCCAAAAAAAAAGGAGAAGAAGAAGAAGTATGTGGCCGACTAAACCTATCTAAGTATTTTTTTCTCTATGAGAAACAGATACTTACGTAGATGAGCATAGTTCGACTGTTCTGGTTCTGGCAAGTGTAGTGCCTATAAATGTTCCGTCTGCTATATTACATGGTGGTAAAAGCAGGCCCCAGGAACTACCAAAGTAACTTCAAAAGCAAAAACTAATACCTTATTTTGGTACATGATGAGTTCGCAGTTTAACCATTTTGTGTATTATTATAGTTCGCGATTATGTCCGCAATTAGCGAATAAGTCATTAGGTACTATGGCTATAGTTAAGCCACATAGCTCGTTTTTTGCTCGACTGCTAAAGTTAAGAAGGATAATGTTTTTCGAGCGTATGTTTTTTTTTGCCGTGGCAGACGATCAAGCAGCCCACGTGATGGTAAGTGGTAACTGTCGCTCATGTACGACACAAGAGTCTTTAGCATTGCACCTGCAAGACCAAGGACTCGTGTGAAGCAGCTGCCTACCGTGAAGGGAGTGGGGTAAGTAAAAGGATTGAGGGAGGTGAGGAAAAGGAAAGGGGGAAATTGGGCCTACGGCACTCTCGCTCACCAAACGAGACACAATAGTACGGATACTATTACTCTTACGTCGATCTTCTATGAGTGTAGTACTTCTCCGGTCGATTCGGCCCTTTCATGCTGAAACCAGCGTGGATCTACTACCGTTGTACCGTATGTATCTATGTCAATATGTCCATTTTTTTGGCGCGCTCTACAGTCTAAATAGTTTAATGAATTTAAACATATGAGGTACCATTTGACTCGTATTAATTGTGGGAATGACATGGGGTCAGTGTATATAATTTTACAATGTAGCGTCAGCACGAAAAGATGTAGGTATATTAAAATTTGTCTATAATTAGATTCCAAATAACTAGCACATAAGAAAAAAAAATTACTAGTCATTGCGGTACCAAAACTACTGTAGACCTGTGTTATATTCCCACTCCATAGTTTAAGCTTTTAGTCATGGCGGTACCGAAACTACTGTAGACCTGTGTTATATTCCCACTCCATAGTTTAAGCTTTTAGTCATGGCGGTACCGAAACTACTGTAGACCTGCGTTATATTCCCACTCCATAGTTTAAGCTTTTAGTCATGGCGGTACCGAAACTACTGTAGACCTGCGTTATATTCCCACTCCATAGTTTAAGCTTTTAGTCATGGCGGTACCGAAACTACTGTAGACCTGTGTTATATTCCCACTCCATAGTTTAAGCTTTTAGTCATGGCGGTACCGAAACTACTGTAGACCTGTGTTATATTCCCACTCCACAGTTTAAGCTTTTAGTCATGGCGGTACCGAAACTACTGTAGACCTGTGTTATATTCCCACTCCATAGTTTAAGCTTTTAGTCATGGCGGTACCGAAACTACTGTAGACCTGCGTTATATTCCCACTCCATAGTTTAAGCTTTTAGTCATGGCGGTACCGAAACTACTGTAGACCTGTGTTATATTCCCACTCCATAGTTTAAGCTTTTAGTCATGGCGGTACCGAAACTACTGTAGACCTGTGTTATATTCCCACTCCACAGTTTAAGCTTTTAGTCATGGCGGTACCGAAACTACTGTAGACCTGTGTTATATTCCCACTCCATAGTTTAAGCTTTTAGTCATGGCGGTACCGAAACTACTGTAGACCTGTGTTGTATTCCTACTTCAATAGTTTAAGCTTATCATACAAAGAAGAAAATGAGCTTGCTTGCTCAGAACTTCCAGGATAATAAATATTTAAATCAAACAATAAAAGGTTATTAATTAATAATTCATTGTGACAACATCCACATTTATTATTAACAATAATGCGTTTTTAACATAATATATAATTTATTATTAACTCTTTTTTTTTTCTTTTATTTTAAGTGCCCTTTACATGAAAAATGTATGTCGGTCCTATAATAACCTAATCCTTATGTTACATACTGCATTACAGGTCATCTAGAAGCCATAAATAACAAACCTTTTGCTTTCTCGCTGTTAGGTTGAGATAAAATACTGTGAAATACCTATACGAAATTTGTTTAGATTTAAGGCTTTCACATAGTCATTTCGTAAAGCTTCAAATTGGACACATTCTATCAATAAATGGTACAGATCTTCTATTACTCCACATGTCTCACAGTTAGGCGATGCGATGATCTCTCTCATCATTAAACCAATTTTATTGCATAGAATGTGTCCAGAACGTAATCTATAGCTACCACAGACAATTTTCTATTTTAATTTAGTTTGCATGCACCAGGGTATATAAGGAGGATGACATTGTAGTGTTTTATACCAAATTCCTTTATCTATCGAGCGTTGGTTAATATATTCCTTCCAATCTTCATAGCATATGTTTATATATTTAGGTAATAATTCTGTAAAGTCCGGTAAAGCTTCTATCTCTTCCATCTGTCGTCGCATACTTCGCTAAAATATCAGCTTTTTCATTGCCCTATTAACTCTTAAAAACAGTAACTTTATAATATTAAAGGCTAATAAGTAATAAAAATATGCGAAAGTAACTGTCTGCTACGCTTTCACGCCTAAACCACTGAACCGATTTAGATGAAATTTGGTATAGTGATAGATAGATTAGACCTCCGGGAACAACTCACATTTTTAAAAAAATGCCTTAAAGGGGATAGGTGATGAAAGTTTGTATGAAAAATCGTCAATGTATAAACAAAGATATAACCGACATTCATGCGGGCGAAGCTGCGGGCAACAGCTAGTAATAAATTTCTATAAGATAAAACTAACACAATTATAGTAGTAGAACAATATCCTTGGACATTCATTTCTAAACCAGTGTTCAGAAATGAATGTACGGTACCCATTATAAGATACATGTCTAATCGAGAAAAAGTCTTTACCCTACAGTGTAACAAGTATTATTATTAATAATTTAATGAGTACCAGGGAGCCTACTACCACCTCTTATAGCACTATTCTTTTAATATTACTTGTATTTTTTTTGTACCATTATAAACAAGGATAGAGACAAAGTATGGCTATAATAACATTGCTATAAGAGGATGTGGTACAACACCAGGCCTCAGTAAATTATTTATTCAATTTATGAAGGTATTCAAAAAGCAAGAACTAATTATTATTAAAATATTATTATTTTAATCATTTATTCAAATAACAAGACTGATTTAGTGATAATCACACAATTAAATTTTTCAAGACAATTTCTGTTTACATAGTTTTTGACAATAATAAAAACCTGCAGCCTATTAATGACACAAATATCAACAGAATCACACCAAAACCTAAATTGTTTGGTCACCTAGGTCCAATTCCCTAAATGTCTAGTATGTATATTTCGTCCAATTCCCAGTATGTCCACTCTCCGAACGTCCAATTCTCCAGATGTATATTTCGCCTAATGTCGCAATCTGTGAATGCCCAGTCTATCTATTTTGTCCCAAAATGTTCATACCCGAACGTGCAATTCTCTAGATGTCCAATTTCTCGATTGTTGTCCTTCCGTGAGGTGACCTTGATATTTTTTATTCTTAAACAAATATCAGTCAAACATTACTATCAATCAAAATGTCACGTGACGTCACGGCTCTCGGCTCGGTTCAGTATATACGTTTATTCACGAGCACCCACGCCTAAACTTTAAACTAGTCATAATGTGCAAAGTGTAGGTATATAACTATAGACGTTCGGGGGACCTTTTGGAGAAAAGGCAACGTAAATAGACAAGAAACAGACATACAAGTAAACAGGCATTCGAAGAATAGACAGGTAAGTAGACGGTCGGAGAACAGACATTCGAGGAATTAAACATTTCGAGGAATAGACTTTCAGACAATAATAGGCTTTCGGAAACTGGACATTTAGGGAATTGGACCTAGATGACCAACTCAAAGAAAACACTATATTGAAAAACAGAGTAAGTCTTCGCCGAAAATACATTGTTTTCCTTTTTTTACAATGATAACGGTAAAAACGACAGTGGCACAGTCAAACTGACAATTACAATAAAAAAAAAAACAATTTTACAATATAAAAAAAAAACAAAATATTTTCCAAATCTTCTTTCAGCAACTGCAGTTCTCCTCCGATGCTATTACACTTATATTTCTTAATGTCTTACAGCGCATCCAACGATAAATAGACCGAAGTCAACGAAAGAGCACTGAAAGACGCATTAAGAATCTTACGTAGGTACTCCCAACAAACCAACCAAGGCATCCAAACATTACAATAAAAAGAAAACAAACAGCGCCATTTAAAAAAAAAAAAATTCAGCAATATAATTTAGGCACAAATGTATTTTAAATTAAAGAACAAAAACTTTAAAAATGGCAGCAATATTTACAAATACTATTACAACAATCTCGCATAAAAAAATACAAACAAAAAATGGCGACAATATATTTTGAAATTCAAAAAAAAATTATGATACGATTATAAAATAATTATTTTATGATATTTTAAAAATAACAAAATAATAGACATTTTAAATATAAATATATATATAAATACAATAATTTGAACAAGTCTCTATGCAATTTTTCAACAACAATAATACATCTAAGGGGTTACTGCCATTGTGTTGTACACAATGTAAAATATCTTTATTATAGTGCAATAAGTTTTATACTGTACTGTGAACTGTAACCCTTCTTTACATAGAATACAGGGTCAAATCACATCTCACAAAACAAAAACTACTTTGTACGTAAAAAGTTTTATCATAAAAGGTCATATTCACAAAAGGTCAGGTGATCAGGTTATAAAAGGTTTGTTACATAAAAAAATATTTTAATAAAATATAATTAAAAATAATTAAAATATTTTTTCGTAAAACTACCATATATATTTAGATATTTCCTGCAATAATTTATACAAAAAAAAAATTCATGTTACAAAATCAAGGATAGCAATCATTTGTAAATGTTATTTATAATTAATACTTCAAATAATAGTCAAAACGAGGTTATTCTCGGATATATTCGAAACGACCCAAAACTTCAAAAAAAAATCAATGAGCTCGCAACTAGGTCACCCAGCTGAAACTGGCACGAAACATCTGCATTACGTTCAGATACACAAAGGAAGTTGCAAAATACAACCCGAGAATAATTTACAAACAATACCTAATAAAGAAAAACAAATAATAAAAAATATTTTCTAAAAAAAAAAAAAAAAATACGCAAAAATAAAAATTGTGATCAAAAGATTGAAAATAATTACGTAAAATTAAAAAAAAAATGATTTAGGGCTTCAACAAAAAAAAATTACTTTGACACAAAGGAATTTCTACACATTTGCGATCTGAGACAAAGAGTTATTAAAAAAAAAATACGATACACAAAAGACTATCACAGACCCTACCACAACCTCTTACAGAATCTTATTATAACCAACTTTGTCTTTATCCTTGTTTTCATTGGTACAAAAGAAAAAGATAAAACACAAAGTAACATTAAAATAATACTGCTATAAGAGGTGGTGGTAGGCTCCAATTTAAAACACATACAATATAAAAAATACAACCAAACAAAGCACTTCTTTTTCTTTCTTCTTCAACACTTCAGGATATCACACACAGCTCACCCACCATTCGACAAGACTGAAGCGATAAGCAGCGCCAGTCAAGACGAACGGTGGACGAGACATGAGTTTTATCTTCTCTTCTTTCTTCTATTATCTTCTCTTATATTTACACTTAAATCTAACACAACACAAAGAAAGTGCAGCATTTTCGACTCACTGATTACCAATTAAAAATGGGTTGTCACAATGAATTTCAGTAAACTCTTTGTTCACGAAATCTCTTTCGAAGCCTAAGTTTTCATTGTCTCTGTTAAATTTAGCTTTCTATCTACAATATCAACCTAAATACATTTTATTTTTAAACACTGAATAAGATTTTATGTAACAATGAATTTAAAATATTTTTACGGAGAGCACAGGTCTCGATGCGTCTCGGGTTAAGAGCGAAATACAACTAACAGGTTGCACGTCGATCGCGAGACTCAGGGATTTTTACGTCGTTGGGTCATGACCTAGTTTCCCGCCCCACCCGGGGAATTGCAACCCCACAAACTAACACCCAATACTAAAATACATAATGTCGTAGTAGATAACGACTATTTATGCTATTATTATATGAATGTTGATAAAAAAGAATTTAATGAAATCGGATGAGACGTTTCTAATATTAATGTATGTAATATTGAACAAAGAAAATTTATCGAGTGGTCATAATCAACCTAGTGTCAGGGTTTGTTCAGGTCGCCCATTTATTAAAAAGGCATCCGATTTGAAAAAAGAAAATGTAGGTTATAAAACTAGGTCAATTGAATACACTCGATAAAAAAGGTGCTTATCAACGAGTATGACATTAATATTACCCATTTTTTTTGCTTAAATTGGAGCACTACCTACACTAGACTGCGGTAGTAGTATTATTATTTATTACTGATGGCAATTTTGCCTGCAGATTTAGTGTATAGACATGGTAGTGGCTACAGATAGGCACATAACTGGGCTATTGATGTTTCTATGTTCAATTCTATGGCAGTTAATCATAATGCTGATAGGTGATAAAATGGTAAATCACAAAAATATATGATAGAGAGACATCTGCCACGCATCTGTATATTGCACTGAACCACTGAAGCAGTCAGTTCCTTTTCCTATCGAGTAGTTAGTGGTCAACCTGGTGTCAGAATTTCTTCAGGTTGCCCATGATTTATTATAGAAGAGACTTGACCTAACGACTTATCAACATGAACAGGATAATGGTACCAATTACCATGGACAAATAATGACGTTAAACGACGTTACCCGTTCATAAGAATTTCTAAATAAATTTGATTGTTGGACATTTTGTCCGCAAAAAAAAGCAATGCACATATATTAACAAAAAATACAGTACTATATTTTGGCGGACTATTAGTCCGCTTCCTCGATATCAAAGTATTTAATGCAATTATAAAAATATTTATCATACTCAAAATTAATTGAAGTGATGGCGAGAACATAATTTCAACCCCTCTACCGAAATATACAAACATCAGATGCTGGAAAATTAGTCACAACACAGGACGGGCAGCCATGTTCTGTGCTGATAAGACTGCTGCCAATATAGTTAGCAATAAAAGTGCTAGGTGTAGCTATAATGGTTAAAAAAAGCAAAGTCCTTAATTGCTATAATGGCATATTGCTCTACCTGAAAGTACATTTGTATCATACTAAACTTCCAACAAATAGTATAAAATTAATTGTCATACTTTTCTGGCATTTTGAAGGCAGCGTAGTCTGGATAGAGACCGATGACGAGCTCTGCTGAACCTATCTACTGTTCAATTTAATACATAAGTGCTCACGACACAAATATTCACATACCTGACTAGTAGTGCTATCGAAGACCGCATCATAACCGTAGACTCTAGGCGGCTCTGGTGGGGTTACGTTGTTTCTCGTCACCGCTACGGTATTGTTCACGGCGTCCACGGAAACACAGTTGTAAGAGCCGTCCAGTTTCTCCCGCTGGTCCATCGGGCGGACTCTGACCACGACGCGGACATTCTCCACGGTGGGAGCGGCGAGCTCCGCATCCTGATGCAAAAGAAAAATTTAGCTTGTTCTAATAGTATGGCGGAATAATTGTCCGCCTTGTGCTCATAGTATATTAGGTGATAAATAATATTATAAGCACAATAGTGCCAAACACTTTTAAAAAAGACGACTACATATTGTTGAGTCAAATTGAGAATTTCATAAAATCGGCTTACATATGCCGATTTTATTAATTTCTCAATTTGAGTGATAGATTTTAATGTAATTTAAAAATATTGCTGACTTTGAAAATATTTCTGATTAGTGACTGTAGTAAAACGCTTTTGCCCTGTGATACCCACAAGCACATTGGAAATTACAAAAAATTTAAATTTATATTTGTCCAAGCTTGTTCTGAACAAAGCAGTTAGTCCACATCAGAGGAGTCAAGAATAATCTTTGGTCATAAGATATGAAATGAAGCGGAACTTCTATTTCTAAAACCCAACCTAACCAATCAGAGTTGCTCATTTCATACCTCTGAAACGGTGCATCTGAGCATAAAAGTTTAAAAAATAACAATGTTTTAGTTTTGACCATATTATACGATACAATAATTTTTTTTTTAGTGCTCCTTATTGTACAGTCCAACATAATCTTTATAATCCCTGTTAACCGAACCCTTCTAGCTTCAATAGATCTGTGTGCTTTGACATGTCCATCGGTACTTTAGTACCCATTTATATTATGCACGTTCATAACGATGCAAAGAACTAGTTTTATAGTACAGAAAACTAAAATCAAGCACGAGTCACCAAGGGTTCCGTACAAACTTATAGTCAATGTAAATAACATGAACTGGCCGTTCATTGGATTGTGTTGACATAGAACTTTTATATTTTTAGAGCTTCAAGAGGTTACAGACAAGAGTATTCAAATTAATTAATGCCTGATACCTACGTGTGTTACTAGAAAAACATCTTGACGGACCAACAGACAGTAGTGATACTATAAGGGTTCCGCTTTGCCTCTTGAACCCTAAAGGACTAAATCTTTATAAAACGGTTCTCATCGGTAACCATTGTATGCAATAATAGTTAACCTTGGTCTTTTGTTAATATCCCTCAATGAATATAATGTACTTTGATACAAAGAGGTAAATATTAATTTGTATTGTAGCAATTTGTGCTATTCAGAAAACGGTACTAAATTGAATTAACCGTTTTTCCTTTGTATATGCTTAAGCAATGTTGCAACTATGTTTTATAATTATAGACCTTTTAATTTAAATGTTTGAAAATATCTATCTTATTTTAATAGTGATTCGGTATCTAATATTGAAATGAAGAATTTTCTTTAATTAAGTATTTATGATTACTACTATATTATTACTACTATACTTGTACATAATATGTTTAATAATACAAAGAGAAAATATTTGATTTGAGTATTTACTTGGCACCAACTTAAAAATTATAATAATAATAATAATACCAGCCTGTTTTTCTGTCCCACTTCAGGGCAAAGGCATCTTCTCATATAAATAAGGTTTGAGCATTAATCACCACGCTTGCTCAAGGCGGATTGGCAATTTCAGACTTTTAAGCCCAGGTTTCCTCACAATGTTTTCCTTCACCGTCAGTCAGAAATGTCCAAGATAAACTTAGAAAGTACATATGATTTGAAAAACCCCATTGGTACTTGCCCAGATTCGAACCCACTACCTCCTGTTTACGAAGCGGGTACCTTATCAATTCTTATAAATTATAAAATACTTATTTAATTATCTCTGATTAACTAAATCAAAATTCTAATTACTTTGTGCTATGTAAATTTATTTTTTACTTTTTAGTTTCCTTCCTGATTCAAGTTGGTTTTCTTTTTGTTACAATAGATTTAACATCTATTAGGTTTTCTAACATAGCTGATAAATTTGTTTTGTTGTCATGACAATAAGAGGTAGCTACAACTATCTTTAGAAGACAGGTCCGCTCGGATAAAAACGTCTAAATAAATGTAGACAAAAAAAAAAACTTCAGAAGCTTAACCCCGTGTATGCTACAATATCAGACACAATAGAAATAACATTGTCTCTTGTGCAGATCAGATCTGCATCTAAGCATACAACGGCTTAAGGGGCGGAATTGCCTATGGCTCTAGTAGCTATGGCTACCTGAATAAGCAAAAGCTTTCCAGTTTTTAACATCTTTGCTTTGAAGCAGTGTATATTTTAGTAAAAGCCTGCCAATTATAATGTATATGGTGCAAAACTGAGCAAGTATGATTGACCTTCTCAATTAAATATGGTCTAATTTATATTGGACATAACTGGAATACAGTGATTATGAAGAATCAAGTCATTTTACACATGTATATTGGCCAAGAGTGAGACTAGTGTGTTCTTCTTTGTTACAGAAGAGGTCTTTGTCACAGTGAGGAAACTAGGAGTCTGAAATCATCAATGTGTTTTGAGCAAACATGTGGATACTATAATATAAGAGGTATCCTAGTGGGAATATAACAGCAAACTCTAAACCTTTTAAGAAAAAAGTACTTATGTTTTTAAATTAAGTTCTTTCTAGGATAAAGACTGTTTGCTATTTGGTTTATTATTTACTAAACATTTAGAATGAGTTAAATAAGATGTGAACATTGTAAACAAATTTGTCTACGGTTCTAGGTCTGAAACGTAGTTTAACAGAATTTGGTAAAATAATTTGCGAAATATTTGAGGTTACATTTAGAGCCATATGGCATGTTTTATTAGGTCTAATACGAGGTTACAAAAGTGTATATGAGAAAATCAATAACTGCTACCATCTTTTCTTTGTTTAATAAACTTCTAGCTAATAAAGAAATATTATTAGATTACGCATGTAGACCAAATTACATACAAACTCACGCATAATTTAAAATTTGAAGTATCAAATTCGGCATTCAAAAGGAATGCTGTATCTATGAGAATATGTATCAATAGTTTCTATCAAAAATGGTAATGGAAATAGCAAACACTACAGCCTTAAAATGAAACGCCAAGCTGATGGGTAGGTACTTTAAATATACTGCGTAATTCGTAGGTACGTAGGTAGGTAGGTACTTATACGTAAGCAAGCACAGAACAGCGACGGCAGTTCATATGACCCTGACACAAATTAAGGCATGACTCATCATTTCGACAACATTAATTACTATAATACTGATAATTACATACTACTACGGTATATAATGTCGAAGAAAAAGTAATAAAATATCGATTAAAAGTTAATTTTATAATCCAATAAGAATCAATATCAAATTGCCGGAAATCACGAGATAATGTAATACTTACAGGCATTCTTCTTGAATTCAGCCACCAACTTCAGATAATTGAATTTGTTACTATCCCACAAAGCAGAGCTACGTCTTTTGTTTGACGAATGAAGTAAAAATCAATAGTGACGACCTACTTTTCCGTTTCAATTTCTTTGGCGAACGAAATGGAAATGACATCAGACATGACGTTTTTCGTGTAATGTTACCAGAATTTTAGTAGTAAGCAATCTACTAAATATAAATATCTTGCCTTCTTTTAAGATACTTCCGGTAGAAAAATTTGCACCAAGGAGTTCGATTCTAATACAAAATTATTTCTAAATTGCACATGTAACTTAAATTTCTTAAAGATTATTATTCACACGATTGCCTTGGTGGTGCAGGCTTGTTTCTTATTGTGCAAGTTGTCTTTTAAAAAGGATAAATAAAAATAAACAATAAAAATAAACAATAAACATAAGCTTAATGCCGTATACTAGCCCGCTTCTGTTGTACAGTGGGAGCGCAAGCGACTGCCGTGAGTGTAGTTGAGGGGTTAATCCTTTCACGGGACAACACTTTGTAAAATCCATAAATATTTATTTCAATTCGAATCTTGGTGTACTAGGTATGTGCCCGTTAGTTTATTTATTTATTTATTACTCTTAAACTTACATCGATCTTTACAGGCAAGCCTAATGCGACAGAGAAGTTTAGCTTTTTATCTAGTTTATAACTATATTTATTTCTACATCCTGATACATTATTAAAACTAACCTAAGTACTGCAGATGCAATAAGCAGTCTTAGTAAATTCGTTCAGTGCACATGAAAACAGATCTATCCGGTCAGACAGCGTGTTGAGCACACGCAACGCCCGCACAAGCAGTGCGCGCTGCAGCAGGTTGGTGCGTGCGCAAGGTCGGCGACGCCCTCTGTATTCATCCGGAACGCACAGCTGAACCGTCTCTAAGATACCCGGATTGTGTATCTTACCGCGTATTACACTAAATATGTAGGTGGTGAGAACTACTTCCCTTCTTACTTCGAGTCTGTAATAACCCACCATTCCCATAACAAATAAAGTAGGATACAGTAGTGGGTACCCTGGGAACACGCCATACTGCTTCAGATATAAAAACCTAAGAAATTTGTTTTGTATGCGTTCTATCATTAATTTATACTTTTCTTCGTGTGGAGACCAAATGACCGCATTGCACTCCAAGTGACTCTTTACGAGTGCTTCGTACAGTGCTTTCAAGGCCCTTATATTGGTAAAATTGTTAGTTTAAAGTTTATAAGACCTCCGTGACACAACACTTAATCTCTAATGTGCGAAATGTCTTAAAAAAGAAATCGAAGCTACGAAGGCATTACGTTAAACTTTGTCTTTTAAAAATCTTTGAAATATTCTTACTTTTAAGACCTTAATTTAAAAAATTTGAAAAATTTAGAATATACTAATAAATATCAACTAGCCAGCTGTATAAATATCAGCTAGCCAGATGTTTAGTTCTACTAAGGTCAGGCAGGCTAAAAATAAATAGTAATTTGACGAAAGAATGTAACAATATTGAGTTAAGAAAGCTAAGGTTAATCATCTCATCAGAAATAATATGGTATACCATCATTCATTATCACGGTCAACTATTCATAAAATGTAGAGGTTGTTTGTAAATAGCTTTTGCTTATCTCATTATTAGGAGACAGGCTATTACGAAACGTTAATTATCATTGTACCTACCTCCGTTATTAAACTCTATCGCCGCATTTGAATTATTTATGTGAAGTTTTATGCAACCTTGCTCACCCACCCGCGCCGCATTCGCCACAGTACAAGTACAAAAAGTGACTGCGGCGCATGCTTTGCGGCCACATTTGCTTTTACCTTTATTAACAAAACAATGTTTTGTATATAAAGCAAGACAAATAGAATTTGGTTATAAACTAAATTATAAACTGGTATTAATGAACTTCACGACTGTGCGCGTATTTTGCGTGACAATAGACGTATTTAAATATTTGGTAGTAGAAATTTCAATTATCTAACTTGTATCCGTCGGCATATATTTTTGGCTGGTAACAATTTTGAATCTTACAAAATGTGTTGTCAGCTTTAAGTATGTTATTTTTTTATCTTGGTAAGACATGCTACAAGAAGATTTTAATATTTTAAACGTTAATGTACACATAAAATAACTGTAAAGATTAAAGATATTAATATCTCATTACTTTGTTACTTTCTTTATATCGTTTTTTAACATCTTTCTTTTATTATTATTGTTGCTGACAACACCACAAGTATACTGTCAAGTCAAGTCAAATGCCAGATCAGATGTCAACGAATCGACGAGGAACGTCAAACACTGCTGATGTTTATTTTTATGAAAAAAATATCATTAATTTAGTTTCTTCATGGCTTTAGTATTCATGAATATAAAATTAAATGTATTAGATTATAAATAACCATTGTATTAACCAAAAATGTCGATAATATCCGAAGAAAAGGAGACCCATATTGATTGTGTTGACGTCGATGAAAAAGTGAAACAAATTGAATCAATAATTGAAATTAATTGTGATTCTGGGCTTGAAATCTTAAATTCTTGTTCTTCCAAATTCCCAGCTACTTCACAAATAGAAGAAGGTGATATAGGCTTTACACCAGATTGCCTGTCAGACGAAAGTAGTTTGCCTAGCCCAGGCTTAGATGAGAATGTTAGTGACAAGGAAATACCCAAAATATCTGATATACCGACATTTATTAATGACACGCAAGCTCCTGAAAAACGAGACAAAGGCTTTTTAGCGAGCCTATCAGACGAAAGTAGTTTACCGAGCCCAGGCTTAGATGATAATGTTAGTCACAAGGAAATCACGAAAAATCCTGATATACTGACTATTACTGATGACACACAAACCCTTGAAAAACGAGAAAAAGGCTTTTCAGCAAGCCTATCAGACGAAAGTAGTTTACCGAGCCCAGGCTTAGATGATAATGTTAGTCACAAGGAAATCACGAAAAATCCTGATATATTGACTATTACTGATGACACACAAACCCTTGAAAAACGAGAAAAAGGCTTTTCAGCAAGCCTATCAGACGAAAGTAGTTTACCGAGCCCAGGCTTAGATGATACTGTTAGTCACAAGGAAATCACGAAGAATCCTGATATACTGACTATTACTGATGACACACAAACCCTTGAAAAACGAGACAAAGACTTTTCAGCAAGCCTATCAGACGAAAATAGTGTGCCCGCAGGCTTAGATGAAAATAGTTTGAACGCAGGCTTGGATGAAAATAGTTTGAACGCAGGCTTGGATGAAAATAGTTTGAACGCAGGCTTGGATGAAAATAGTTTGAACGCAGGCTTGGATGAAAATAATAAATATAAGATATTCGAGAAAAATCCTGTTATTAATGTCAATGACACACAATCTGAAAAACACGATACTGATGATAAAGAAAATAATTACAAAGAAACAGACCTTGAAAACATAAACAGAGTACTTACAATATCAACAAAGAGTTTAGACGAAGAGAATATTCTAGAAAATCCTATACTTAAATGTCCACTTAGTAAGAGTGCAGAGAACATATCAAACATTACATATAATGAGAAATCCGAAAACCTTAATAACAGTGACAAAGAATTAAATGCAGATAAAATCCTTTCACAATTCTCAACACACAAAGCTAAAGTTATCGCTGTACAAAAAATACCCGAAAATATAAACATAGATACTAAATATACCCGTATACCAAAAGAACTACTATCGCAGGACATTGGAAGTATAGTCAAAAACGTACACGGTATATTTTCATCTGTAAGCGGTAGCCTAAAAAGTGCATATACACACAGAACAGCTTACCAGAAACCAGTTAAAACAATCAAATTACCGAATGGTAAAGTAATGAATGATATATTTGAGGACGATGTTGATACGAAGAAAAATATAGAAAAGACAGATGATATACAAGCAACAGAAAATAATATATTTACAGAAATGACAGTTACAATGGAAGAAAATTCAGAATCAGATACAAAGAAAGACTTACTGAAGCTGCAGATTGAGTCTTTAGAAAGGTTATTAACAGAGCAGAGAAAAGAAAACTCGTCATTAAGAGAACGAGTAAAACAACAATGTGACGAATTGCAGCAAAAAGACCAGACTTTTGTTGATTTGGAAGCCAAATTAGAGCTGGTGAGTTAATTCCACTAATATTATTATATAAAGCGGAAGAGTTTGTTTGTTTGAACGCGCTAATCTCTAGAACTACCCGTTGGATTTGAAAAATTATTTTTACACATGATAGCACAGTTCTCAATGAAGGTTATGTAATATCACGCTACTGGCGACGGGAGCAGAGAAATAAGCAAAGGCCGCCATAGTGGAGGCCACCATACCAGTAGTTTGGCTTTTGGAATGGTGTCCGCCACTTCTGGATTCCACTTACTGCTTACCATCAGGCAGAGTGGAGTCACTTTGGTAGGCTAATATAAAAAAAAAAAAAAAAAGACGCGGATGAAACCGCGCCGCGTAAAGCTAGCTACATAATAATGATTAATTTTTTTCTACCTTTAGATGTCAAAACGCGTAGACCATGCGGAACGTGAAAAAGACGCAGCGGTGATGCGTTACGCGAGTGTTGAATGTGCAGCTATAGAGGCACGTAGATCAGCTGACAATGCAGCCAAAGCGGAGAAAAACGCTCACAATGAAGTAGAACTTCTTACTGCGAAGTTAAAGTCTGCTCATGGAGAGAAACAGAGGATTTGTCAGCTTTATGATGACAAGGTATGTTTCTTAGATATTGTTTTGTATTACCTACAGTGTACAGTAAATAGTTCATCTAATGGTGAGTAGTAACTGTAGCTCATGGATGTCTGCAATACCAGAGCGAGGTAAGTGAAGGAATGAGGAAGGTGAGGACAAAATAAGGTGCTCTCACTTATTGAACGAAACCAAACTATCCTGGTCGATCGAAGAGGAGAGGACCTGGCATTACCAACAGTCCTCTGTGCAGAGCATGCATAGAGCATTACGAAACCGTCGTTCTGGGCGGAGTTGGGCTGGATGAAATAATCCAGCCAAACCGGATGCAACAAAAGACCTAGAGGTCTAAATGCGGACAACGAGCCCACCAACAAGTAACCTGGTCGTTCCGGTGAATACTAAAAACCAAAGAAAATCTGCTATCGCAATTAATTTGGTCGATTCGGTCAGTTATTATTAATAATATTTCAACAACTACACAACGCCATCTAGACCCAAAGTAAGCATATTATATGCTTGTGTTATGGGTTCTAGAATGCGGATATACATACTTAAATACTTTTTTTTTTGTAAATACATACATATTATACATAGAAACACCCAGACCAATGCAAATAAACATGCCATATTGCTATATATAGTAATTTTCTTCGTATATCAGCCGCCTATAAAGACCATCTCTGTGGTAGATGATTTCCAGTCCATTTCCTGCTCCGTATGTCTATAATGTCCAAGATACGGCTAGCAGATATAGCTTTAAGTAAGGTAAAGATTATATCTTTTTATCAATTCAATTTATCTAATCAGATCCATTAAAGAAAGATTAAAATTTGTCGCGCTTTTTTATTTGCAAGGGGGTAGGCAGGGGGAGATTTACAACAAACCACACCTAGTATCATGAAATTGCACTTTTCTAGGCTTTTATCCTTTTCTGACACTCAGAATCAGTCATTTACTATAGCGAGAAAAAGAGCAGCCAAGAGACCGCACGCAGTCGTCCATGGACCTGTTCTCCATGCCAGATTATCGCCATCATCGATACTATAATTCTGTTCTCCCACAGTGCCACGAGCTCTCAGTTTGTGAACGGGAACTAGCAAAAGTTCGCGAAGACATGCGGGAAATAGATGGAAGACTTAAGTGGACTCAGAGCAAGCTACGAGTGGAGATGGATGCTTATAAGGTATGATAGTAGATGCTTTTGTAATCTTCTAGTTTAAGTTTTTCTTTATTTTCTCTGTTTTATTTTATTAGCCTACCAAAGTGACTCCACTCTGCCTGATGGTAAGCAGTCAGTGGAATCTAGAAGTGGTGGACACCATTCTAAAAGCCAGACTACTGGTATGGTGGCCTCCAGTATGACGGCTTAGTGAGATGCTTTTTCTTCTTAATTATACACTTCATATACATTAACCAATATTACTTTTCTTTCTAAAGCCTATTCAAATCTTAGCGGTTTTCGCTACCGCCTGCGGTAGAGAAGTCCGAGTGGTTTATACTACTGGTCACACCAAAGCGGATTTCGCTATCCTTGTAGGTAGAATATAGCATGAGTTTCGCTCACGAAGGTATGAACTTTTCGACAGTTCGAGTAGGTATGCGGTATTCCACTCTAGCCGCGGCACTTCATACTAAATACCTGAGCGAAATCCGCGCGGTATGTACCTCCCATAGCGATCTTAAGGTTTGTCTAGATAGCTCTGTTCTGAGTTAAAGTCGCCTTGCCTCACAGCTACCCGCGCGAAACTACATACTAATTTTCATGTAAATCGGTTCAGCTGTTTAGGCGCTGAGTAGTAACAAACATACACACATACACACACACACAAACTTTCGCATTTATAATGTTAGTAAGATTTTTTAACAACCGCTTACTATATACGATCTTCCATCTGAGATTATTTATAAATCTCGATTTTATACAATAAATCGTTCAGCGCTGAATTGCTTTTTTATAATGTGTAGGTAGGTAGTAAGGTATAATGAGATAGGAGATTCAGCGCCAAACGACCAATTGCATAAAATCTGGTTTTATATAGCTGTATATCATTGTTGTATTCGCTCTTGTATCCGGGTCACTATTGGCCATCAGATGACGCCATAAATCCTAGTAGTTACTTCGACGATCCTTCTTATCATTTTTCTTTATCAGGAAAGCTCAGAGCGCGTAGAGAAGCTGACGCAACAAGTCGCAGAGCTGGAAGCCGCTAAAGAAGCCGCTGCTGTTAATGCTTCAGACTCCATCAAGGCTAAGCAACTGGGTAAGTAACTGGTAGGGATACGCTATCGAATCCGACGATGGTCCAACTGACAAGAGCGTCAATTGGACCATCGTTGCTGACGTAGACGTTTATTGGTAGCATAGATTTACTTTTTACTAGGTGTTGCCCGCAGCTCCACCCGCGTAAATTTTTCAAACTAAAAGATAGCCTATGTTGTTCCCCAAAATCTATTTTATCTCTATACTAAATTTCATCAAAATTTGTTCAGTGGTTTAGGCTTGAAAGCTCAAAAGACAGACAGAGTTACTTTCACATTTATAATATTAGTATGGATTCCGATAAAACGTCCCCCACCACCCGCGCGGACTATGGGAGTGTCATTTATTTGCCAATTTCTAAGACTGTTATATCTAAACCTTTGCAGAACTAAAGCTTAAAGAAAGTCAAGCAGCATTAATACTGTGTAAACATGAGCGTGATGAGTTGGAACGAAAGCTATCCACCTGTACTTCTCAATTAAACGACTGTACGAGAGAAAGGGACATAGCTACTGAAGCTCTCACTCGCACTACTGCTGAGGTAGGTTTGACTTTGTGTTTTTAATATTGACAATTTTTATTTTTTTTATTGGTTCTCTAAACAGGTCGTAACACTTGAATATAGTATAAATCAATTTAATAGAAAATACATGGGCTAGTGTACGGCCTTCACGAAGTGAACACAGCATGCAAAATAATATATGTAACAAAATTTTATTCTGGCATGAACCGTGCACAATGTTCCAACAGAAAACTAAAAATAAACGAACTAAAATTAACAATTTAACTCTAAATGATTGATCAACCTGTGCCAGTGTCACGTTCCCGTCTCGGCCGTGTCTTCATGACATGATCTTTCATATACATTTTGTATGAAAAGTTATTTCTAAAATTTTTCATCCCGTCCGTATAAAAACACGCCACGTAGTAGAAAATTGCCTTGAATGTGCCGAATAGGGGTGTTTAGGTAATTTTTCGCCATCAGTTGGCGCCACTTCAACTTTCACATTGGGTCATTCAGGGGATAACTTTCAAAAAGCGCTTGACAGCTAGACCTGACGCACCGGTGCTGTCACCTAGTTCGCGCCATTTTAGAAAACCCTCCAGCAATTTTCTTTTGTCCTTAAGCACGTGAATTATCCATTTTGTAAATTAAACATTAAAATTTACGAAATGAGCACTGAAAAATATTTGTTTTTGATAGTGCTGTCAAAATGGAAGACCTTTTAGCAAAGTGGCGCCATCAGGTGGCGAAAATTTTTTTAAACACCTTCATTGAATAAGACGTTTTTCTGACGTATTTGAAGTACTCTGTTTAAAAAAAAATTGTGCGTGTGCGTTTCTTTATATTAACCTACCAAAGTGACTCCACTCTGCCTGATGGTAAGCAGTCAGTGTCCATTAGTGGATACCGTTCTAGGAGTCATCGTGTCATACTGCTATCATAGTGACTACCAATTTGGCGACTTTATGAGATATTTGACTATAACCTGTGTTTAGCCTATATTGATAGGTAGTAATAGACCTGCAGTTATTTATTATGATATTATATAATATAATAATATAATATAATATTCTACCACATTCACACAGCGCCATCTAGCCCCAAATTAAGCAATTATATTTGCTTGTGTTATGGGTACTAAACAACTGATATACTACTTATATACATTTTTTTTTGTAAATACATACATATTATATATGAATTACACCCAGACACAGAATAAACAATCATGCTCATCACACAAAGGTTTGTTCTGAGTGGGAATCGAACCCACGACCTCCGGCTTAGCAGTTATAAGGGTCACTAACCACTAGACCAACAGGCCAGTCGATATTAAATCCTTGTTGGTTTCAATATGATTATGCCGCATCGATGGAGATGTTTTTTTTCACGTTTTGTGGTACTTAGTCATATAGGTTTGACTTTTTTGTAGATGGTGTTTTTAAAAAAATGTGTGTGTATTTGTGTGCGTCTCTGTGCGTGAGTGAGTGCGTGCGTGTAAGCGTACGTGAGTGTGTGCGTGCATGCGTGAGTAAGTGCGTGCGTGACTGTGTGCGTGCGTGCGTGATGAGCGTGCGTGCGTGATGAGCGTGCGTGAGTGTGTGTGTGTATGCGCGTCAATGAGTGCGTGCGTGAGGATGTGCGTCCGTTCGTGAGTATGTGCGTACTTGAGTGTGTGTGTGACTGCGTGCGTGAATTTGTGCGTGTGTGCGTGAGTGAGTGCGTGCGTGCGTGTGTTTGTTTTCGATTGGTAATATTTATTTGTTATTGTAGGTAAAAGAACTACAAATAAGCAACCTACGATTAGAAGAAGAGGCCGCAGAGCTAGCCGCCTTACGTGCGAAGGCAGCGCTGTCGGACACACTGAGCGCGCAGCTACAGCGCGAAGTACAGCGAGCCGCGCAGGCTGAAGAGGCGCTGAGCGTGGAGCGCGCCGCCGCGGAGACCTGCGCGCGCAGGGAGGCCGCCGCGCTCGAGCACGCCGCCAGGCTCACCCACGCGCACGTCGCCACCAGCGCGGCGGCCGAGCGGCATGAGGCAGAGGTGACTATGTAGTACACTAGCGACCCATACCACATATGTAAGTACACGTCGCAGAGACCTGCGGGCGCAGGGAGGCATGAGGCAGAGGTGACTATGTAGTACACTAGCGACCCATACCACATATGTAAGTACACGTCGCAGAGACCTGCGGGCGCAGGGAGGCATGAGGCAGAGGTGACTATGTAGTACACTAGCGACCCATACCACATATGTAAGTACACGTCGCAGAGACCTGCGGGCGCAGGGAGGCATGAGGCAGAGGTGACTATGTAGTACACTAGCGACCCATACCACATATGTAAGTACACGTCGCAGAGACCTGCGGGCGCAGGGAGGCATGAGGCAGAGGTGACTATGTAGTACACTAGCGACCCATACCACATATGTAAGTACACGTCGCAGAGACCTGCGGGCGGCCGAGCGGCATGAGGCAGAGGTGACTATGTAGTACACTAGCGACCCATACCACATATGTAAGTACACGTCGCAGAGACCTGCGGGCGGCCGAGCGGCATGAGGCAGAGGTGACTATGTAGTACACTAGCGACCCATACCACATATGTAAGTACACGTCGCAGAGACCTGCGGGCGCAGGGAGGCATGAGGCAGAGGTGACTATGTAGTACACTAGCGACCCATACCACATATGTAAGTACACGTCGCAGAGACCTGCGGGCGGCCGAGCGGCATGAGGCAGAGGTGACTATGTAGTACACTAGCGACCCATACCACATATGTAAGTACACGTCGCAGAGACCTGCGGGCGGCCGAGCGCCATGAGGCAGAGGTGACTATGTAGTACACTAGCGACCCATACCACATATGTAAGTACACGTCGCAGAGACCTGCGGGCGCAGGGAGGCATGAGGCAGAGGTGACTATGTAGTACACTAGCGACCCATACCACATATGTAAGTACACGTCGCAGAGACCTGCGGGCGGCCGAGCGGCATGAGGCAGAGGTGACTATGTAGTACACTAGCGACCCATACCACATATGTAAGTACACGTCGCAGAGACCTGCGGGCGCAGGGAGGCATGAGGCAGAGGTGACTATGTAGTACACTAGCGACCCATACCACATATGTAAGTACACGTCGCAGAGACCTGCGGGCGGCCGAGCGGCATGAGGCAGAGGTGACTATGTAGTACACTAGCGACCCATACCACATATGTAAGTACACGTCGCAGAGACCTGCGGGCGGCCGAGCGGCATGAGGCAGAGGTGACTATGTAGTACACTAGCGACCCATACCACATATGTAAGTACACGTCGCAGAGACCTGCGGGCGGCCGAGCGGCATGAGGCAGAGGTGACTATGTAGTACACTAGCGACCCATACCACATATGTAAGTACACGTCGCAGAGACCTGCGGGCGCAAGGAGGCATGAGGCAGAGGTGACTATGTAGTACACTAGCGACCCATACCACATATGTAAGTACACGTCGCAGAGACCTGCGGGCGGCCGAGCGGCATGAGGCAGAGGTGACTATGTAGTACACTAGCGACCCATACCACATATATAAGTACACGTCGCAGAGACCTGCGGGCGCAGGGAGGCATGAGGCAGAGGTGACTATGTAGTACACTAGCGACCCATACTACATATGTAAGTACACGTCGCAGAGACCTGCGGGCGGCCGAGCGGCATGAGGCAGAGGTGACTATGTAGTACACTAGCGACCCATACCACATATATAAGTACACGTCGCAGAGACCTGCGGGCGCAGGGAGGCATGAGGCAGAGGTGACTATGTAGTACACTAGCGACCCATACTACATATGTAAGTACACGTCGCAGAGACCTGCGGGCGGCCGAGCGGCATGAGGCAGAGGTGACTATGTAGTACACTAGCGACCCATACCACATATATAAGTACACGTCGCAGAGACCTGCGGGCGCAGGGAGGCATGAGGCAGAGGTGACTATGTAGTACACTAGCGACCCATACTACATATGTAAGTACACGTCGCAGAGACCTGCGGGCGACCGAGCGGCATGAGGCAGAGGTGATTATGTAGTACACTAGCGACCCATACTACATATGTAAGTACACGTCGCAGAGACCTGCGGGCGGCCGAGCGGCATGAGGCAGAGGTGACTATGTAGTACACTAGCGACCCATACCACATATGTAAGTACACGTCGCAGAGACCTGCGGGCGCAAGGAGGCATGAGGCAGAGGTGACTATGTAGTACACTAGCGACCCATACCACATATGTAAGTACACGTCGCAGAGACCTGCGGGCGACCGAGCGGCATGAGGCAGAGGTGACTATGTAGTACACTAGCGACCCATACCACATTGTAAGTACACGTCGCAGAGACCTGTGGGCGCAGGGAGGCATGAGGCAGAGGTGACTATGTAGTACACTAGCGACCCATACCACATATGTAAGTACACGTCGCAGAGACCTGCGGGCGCAGGGAGGCATGAGGCAGAGGTAACTATGTAGTACACTAGCGACCCATACCACATATGTAAGTACACGTCGCAGAGACCTGCGGGCGGCCGAGCGGCATGAGGCAGAGGTGACTATGTAGTACACTAGCGACCCATACTACATATGTAAGTACACGTCGCAGAGACCTGCGGGCGGCCGAGCGGCATGAGGCAGAGGTGACTATGTAGTACACTAGCGACCCATACTACATATGTAAGTACACGTCGCAGAGACCTGCGGGCGGCCGAGCGGCATGAGGCAGAGGTGACTATGTAGTACACTAGCGACCCATACTACATATGTAAGTACACGTCGCAGAGACCTGCGGGCGGCCGAGCGGCATGAGGCAGAGGTGACTATGTAGTACACTAGCGACCCATACCACATATGTAAGTACACGTCGCAGAGACCTGCGGGCGCAAGGAGGCATGAGGCAGAGGTGACTATGTAGTACACTAGCGACCCATACCACATATGTAAGTACACGTCGCAGAGACCTGCGGGCGGCCGAGCGGCATGAGGCAGAGGTGACTATGTAGTACACTAGCGACCCATACCACATATGTAAGTACACGTCGCAGAGACCTGCGGGCGACCGAGCGGCATGAGGCAGAGGTGACTATGTAGTACACTAGCGACCCATACCACATTGTAAGTACACGTCGCAGAGACCTGTGGGCGCAGGGAGGCATGAGGCAGAGGTGACTATGTAGTACACTAGCGACCCATACCACATATGTAAGTACACGTCGCAGAGACCTGCGGGCGCAGGGAGGCATGAGGCAGAGGTGACTATGTAGTACACTAGCGACCCATACCACATATGTAAGTACACGTCGCAGAGACCTGCGGGCGGCCGAGCGGCATGAGGCAGAGGTGACTATGTAGTACACTAGCGACCCATACCACATATGTAAGTACACGTCGCAGAGACCTGCGGGCGGCCGAGCGGCATGAGGCAGAGGTGACTATGTAGTACACTAGCGACCCATTCCACATATGTAAGTACACGTCGCAGAGACCTGCGGGCGCAGGGAGGCATGAGGCAGAGGTGACTATGTAGTACACTAGCGACCCATACCACATATGTAAGCACACGTCGCAGAGACCTGCGGGCGGCCGAGCGGCATGAGGCAGAGGTGACTATGTAGTACAGTAGCGACTCATACCACATATGTAAGTACACGTCCCAGAGACCTGCGGGCGCAGGGAGGCATGAGGCAGAGGTGACTATGTAGTACACTAGCGACCCATACCACATATGTAAGTACACGTCGCAGAGACCTGCGGGCGCAGGGAGGCATGAGGCAGAGGTGACTATGTAGTACACTAGCGACCCATTCCACATATGTAAGTACACGTCGCAGAGACCTGCGGGCGCAGGGAGGCATGAGGCAGAGGTGACTATGTAGTACACTAGCGACCCATACCACATATGTAAGCACACGTCGCAGAGACCTGCGGGCGGCCGAGCGGCATGAGGCAGAGGTGACTATGTAGTACACTAGCGACCCATACCACATATGTAAGTACACGTCGCAGAGACCTGCGGGCGCAGGGAGGCATGAGGCAGAGGTGACTATGTAGTACACTAGCGACCCATACCACATATGTAAGTACACGTCGCAGAGACCTGCGGGCGCAGGGAGGCATGAGGCAGAGGTGACTATGTAGTACACTAGCGACCCATACCACATATGTAAGTACACGTCGCAGAGACCTGTGGGCGCAGGGAGGCATGAGGCAGAGGTGACTATGTAGTACACTAGCGACCCATACCACATATGTAAGTACACGTCGCAGAGACCTGCAGGCGCAGGGAGGCCGCCGAGCTACAGAATTTTGGGATATGATTCTCATTTAGTACAAAAGTTTAGAACAAAATTTCATGTGATCCCCACATCACAGAATCTACGATTGACTTTGCCCCTCTCCAACGTGTACGTAGAGCAGCGACAGTGGGGGCGGGCGGTGGTCATTCGGCTGATATGATGATGAGCTAAGATAACGACGGGGTCGCGGGCAATCCTGGTTTTATTGCGAATAAGTAGGCAATTTTCCTCCAATAACTTTGACGCCATAACTTATTTTCACAAATTGCTCTGACAGTTTATAAAGAATAACAGATTACTGTATTAATACATTTGTTATCATTTCTTATGTTTAAATCTCCACGTCACAAGTTTTTATATAATAGTAATTCCAGATCAATAAGAAGGCATGAGCATTGATCGTGGCGATCACGCACTCACAAACACACTTAATTAGGTACGCACGCACGCACTCAAGCACTCACGCACACACGCACACATGCACGCACGCACGCACGACACACGTTCACACTCATGTACCCACGCATTTAATCCTGCCCTCACGCACGTACGAGTGGTTAGTTTTCAACCATTGTCAGGATTGGTACAGGTCCATTGTTTATTATAGGCGTCCGACTTGACCTAACAACTGTTATGATTGTAACAGCCAGGACTGACTTAAAGTCCTTTTTATCTAGGCACGTGCATTAAGCGTGGACAATACATCACTTCGAGAACGTATCATGGTGTTAGAAGCTGAATGTACCAAGCTGCAAACTGCCTTGGCAGAGGAAACGGAGAGGAGGAACAAGGAAAACAGAGTGCTAGCTAGAAAGGTAAGTCTAAAAACGGTGTAATACTTCATACTCGTAGATTATCTCCTAATATTTGTTCTGAATCGAGCTTACAAACATAAGGGGTAGGAGATGTGCGAAACGTTAATTTTGTGGGTCATAAAACAAGGGGAAAGATTTGCCGGGCGTTTTCTTAAATTGTTATATTTATAAATTTAGATGTACTCGTACTCGTAGATTAATAATAATAATAATAATAATAATATTCTACCACATTCACACAGCGCCATATAGCCCCAAATTAAGCAATTATATTTGCTTGTGTTATGGGTACTAAACAACTGATATACTACTTATATACATTTTTTTTTTTTTTGTAAATACATACATATTATAGATAAATTACACCCAATAACAGAACAAACAAACAGATTATCTCCTAATATTTGTTCTGAATCGAGCTTACAAACATAAGGGGTAGGAGATGTGCGAAACGTTAATTTTGTGGGTCATAAAACAAGGGGAAAGGTTTGCCGGACGTTTTCTTAAATTGTTATATTTATAAATTTAGATGTACTCGTTCCGAATTTTAACTTTACAACCACCATCTTTGACGCTCGTGTCGCTATATTGGAAGAATGTCGCCAAAAAGCAGAGTGAACATTTTGAATGTTCGGGTTATTGAGGCTATATCTCCTTTGATACTCATTTCACGATAAAAGCATGCATTACAAAATGAAACTATGGAAAAAATTACAATTTTTGTATTGAATTTTTTTCGTATTTTGGCGTACGAGCGCTGTAAAGTGTATAGTCGAGAGGTTTCTGAAAGGCTGATCATCGAAAAATTTACTAATCACCTGTTAAATCTCATGTTTAATTTGATCTAATTAGTAACTAATTAGCTTAATTTGATCTAATTAGTTTTAGTAACTAATTAGATTAAAATAAACTAAATATTCATGCTTTTAGCAACCCAATTGGTACTTCACATGAGTTTTAACAGGTGATTAGATAATTTTTCGTTAAACAGGCTTTTAGAAACTGGGGGTAAATGTCGTTTGCATATCACAAAACGTCTATTTTTGTTTACAAGTGACAGTTGTCACTGTCATAATATGTCGTATTCAATTTTAATGTTTTTTTTTGTGGTAAAGCAACTATATGGTCGACTATACATACTTATTCGTATTATACTTGTGTGTTTTTGTTTTGTAATATGTAATGTGTAATAAACAATATTCTATAGGTAGCAGAGTTGACAGAAGAAGTGGCAGAAGCAAGCAAGAAGTTAGAGTGGGAGAAGGGAGAAAATGGAGTGCTAAAGAAGAAACATGCCAGTGCTATTAAGGTAAGTCTTCTTCTTAAAGTAATTGAGCATGAAGGCCATGAGGATAGAATACTAATAATACACACACACACGCACGCACGCATGCACGCACGCACGCACGCACGCACGCACGCACGCACGCACGCACACACACACACACACACACACACTTTCGCATTTATAATATTAGTGGGATTTGATTCCAAAAAACTATGACGTCACAACTATGTATACACACAAAGCACGAACAAACAGATCGCTTAGACGGTTCATAAAAAGAAGTATTGCTACAATTATCTTTATAAACTAAGTTGCCAGAAAGAAATTGCTTTTAGCAATAAGTACGCTAAGTAGATAATATAATAAGAATTGGTTTAAGTACAATAAAGAGTGTTCTATTCTATTTTACTTGCTTTAATTTAATAATTTTGTATGACAATGACAATTTAGACAAATGTTACTAGGCATAACTTCATATTATTAACCTTATCTGCCTCTATGGTTCGGTGGTATTGTGTATAGACTGCCACACAGAGATCGCGGGTTCGATTCCCTGTCAGTGCAAATATTTATGCGCATAAACATGTAATTTTGCTATTATTATTTACAAAAAAAAAAGTATTTAAGTATGTATATCCGCATTCTAGAACCCATAACACAAGTTATAATATATGTTTACTTTGGGTCTAGATGGCGTTGTGTGTAGTTGTTGTGATATTATTTTAATTTCAGGAACTAAATCGTGAACTGCAACGTACTTTAAAACGATGTGAACAGTTGGAAGCGAAGCTACCACATCCAGACGCACCTTCTACTAGAACTGGTCAGTTTTAAGTTACTAGTGCTATGACATGTCGTTCTTCAAACGAGGTTTATGAGGGTTTACGCGTCATGAGTGGTAACGTCGTAATTTAGTGTCAAATTTCTTGGTTTTAAATTTATATCATTTAAACGGAGCTATATTTAAATAATATGTTGTTTAATTGCTAGAATTAGGTGAAAGCTATATAAAAAGTAAGTAACCATATTGCTTACAGATATTTTACTATGAAAATAACGCAACATAAGTTTCCAATCTATTATTTGCATATAAATAGAACTGTTAGCATTATGGTTACTTACTTTTTATACAGCTTTCACGTAATTTTAAAAAATGTTCTGATAACATTTATAAAATATAGCTTCGATTAAATGATAAAAATTGAAAACCACGAAAATATGTCACTAAATTGCGACGTTACCACTGTTATGTGTGTACGCTCTTAAAGTGTTCAGTCAAACTAAAAATATAATAATTCTTCAAATACTAATTTTCAACTTTCACTACGAAACAAATAAACAATCCTGTTAGTTATAATTATGTAGCAGTTTTTAAAATCAATCTAGTATTTTTCAATTTAAATATTTCAGTATATTGATTAATATTTTATTATAGGCTCAATATCATCTTTAAGTAGTGGTGAGAACGCGCCGCAAGAGGAAAGATTACAAAATGGACATATCGATACTTTGCCGGATATACAAGTATGTATACATATTATTACTTTAGTATGGTTGTATATAAGTAAGTCGCTAAAAAGCGTCTGTATGTATAAAATAGCTAATCTTAAGAACTAGTAGGGGCTTTACGCGTCATGAGTGGCAACGCCGCAAGTATTATTATTTTTATCATTTAATTTTAGCTATATTTTTAAAATATGTTCTGTTAACATGCTACAATTAGGTGAAAGCTGTATAATAAGAACAAATTTTTAAATTATAGCTAAGGTTATATGATAAAAATTGAAAACCACGAAATATGACACAACGTGTGACGTTGCCACTCATGACGCGTAAACGCTTTGGATACAATTTTGACTGTTATTTAGTGCATTTTTCGAGGAAGGTCTTGGTATATACATTGAGCTATCACCTCAAGTCAATCAACGATAATAGTGAACTAAAGCATATTTTAATCATTCCGCGGGAGGTGACTTAAAACATACGTAGCTTCAAACCTTTTATTCCCGAAGGGGTAGGCAGAGGTGTTTAACCACCCACTTTTCGCCATTTTGATTTTTGGTCTATGGTATTGCCATATATTTGCACAATTCCAGACTCCGGGCTAATACTGAGAATTTTTCGACGGAAATCCCCAATATCACTTTACCTGACCCGGGGATCGAACCCGAGACTTCTGCGTGGTAATCCGTACACGGTACCACCGAACAGAGGCAGTGACCTAAAATATAAAGAAAAGGATTGTTTTACCAAATTGTATCAAAATTGATTCAGTGGTTTCGACGAATAAACGTTACACAGTTACTTTTTATATAGATATAATATTATAACCATTGTTTACTGTCTCTGCTTACCCAGGAGCATACAGTGGTAAGATATATTAATTTAAATATTCTTTCAGATTATGTTTCCAAGTTTATTTGGTAAACTATTTTCTAAGGTTAGCTATTCAAATCTTTCAATTTGGTAGTAAAAAAATATAATATACGATCTAACAGATTTACGGCCGAAATTAAAAAATCTCTAGAGATAGGCCTCAGAACAAGGACTATCCTTGTTCTGAGAGATAGGCTATCTGAGAAAGTTGTGTGGAGGTTAGGTCGAATGGGAGATCAATAAGACAACGTATTGATGTGACGATTTAATAGCGACTGGTTGTACAAATAAAATATAACGCGCGGGCGCAGCCGCGAAATGAGTATGCAAATACAAGTAGAGTACCGTATAATATAATTAAATTGCTTGTGTCCCTACAGTTGATCAGAAGCCCTAGACATGTGGCAAAGATTTCTATTCTATTCATAGAATAGATTATAAAATGTATGGGATTGACATAAGCCAACGCCAAAGCATGTTATTCCAAAAAAAGAGTGTATGTACGCACGTAAGAAGTTATACTTCTTTGGCGTAACAATCCAAAAATACCAAATAATAACATAACGCATACATACATAAATATTTGAATTGATATGAACGCCAATATATATTTTATTTATTCACACTGATTATTTGTACCAGTGGCGCAGCGTCTATATAACACGATTCCTGCCGGCTTCCCTTTCAAAATATACCCTGACCTCCTTATACCTATCACTGCTTGAGTGTCTACTCAAAGTCTAACTGGCCTTCCGAAACTCAAAGTATTTTAGTCCCACCGGCTTCCCTCCTCGGAAAAGTGACTCTTCGCTACTGATTTGTACTGATACGACACTCAAAGGTTCGCAACTAACTTCAGGGTGTTGCTTTTTTCTGTCGGTGTGCGCGCGCATCGTAAAAATTCACTCTCATCATTTTTCCCAATCGCGCCAAAAGAAGTATAACTTCAAAAGAAATTTTTTTTTTCTATTGACAATTGTCTAAGTCTTCTGGATACTGGTTACCTAGCAACCGTCGTTATTTTGGATATATTATCAAAAAAATGCTAGGGAACTATCTTATGTAATTAATTTCGGGCGTTAAATCACTTAAAAGCTTATAAAATAAAAATAAAAATAAAATTTTAAGGATTTGGCAACTATTGTCGGATTTGGAAAAGACGATTGTGAATATATAACTATTTTTTATATAACAGTAGTTGTAGTATAGTCATTGCTTTTTGTATCGTAAATGACATTTTTGGTAATACTTCTTAGTTACAAGTAATTATAATTATGTTAGCCCGTTTAAATTTTTACTTTTTACTCACTTAGTTATTGATCCCGTTTAGATAGATGAAAACAAAGTAGCCTATATCACTCGCAAATAAAGGACCTTTTCATACGTAAAAGAATTATCAAAATCGATGAAGTAGTTTTTGTTTTAATCCGACACAAACAACGGTAGTAGATCCACGCTGGTTTTATCATGAATGGGCCGGATCGACCGCAGTACTACCCTCTCATAGAAGATCGACGTAAGAGTATTAGTACTACTACTGCGTTTCGTTCGGTGAGACGGAGGCCCAATTTCTTCTCTTTCCTTTTTTCTCACCTCCCTCAAAACCCCCAACATACACCACTCCTTTCACAGTCTCCGAGTCGTCCATGAGCGACAGTTACCACTTACCATCAGGTGTGCTGTATGATCGCCGGCAATTAAAAAACATATTTTTCTAGATTCGCGAACCAGACCGCCAGACTTTAATAGAGCGTATAGTATCATTACAACGTGCAGCAGCGAGGCGGGCAGAACGATGTGAATTCTTAGAAGAACATGCTAAGCAATTGACAGAAGAACTGCGGTCTAAAGCACGTCTACTAAGACACTTGCTATGTGAAATGCCAGCGGGCGCAGTCGGGTCTAACCATAGAGATGCTAATAAGGTAAGCTATAATTTTATATTTATAGTACATCTTAATTTTAGCAGATAGACCGAGGAAGTACTTTTTTTAGGATTCCGTACTTCAAGAAGAAAAACGGAACACTTATAATATCACTTCGTTGTACGTCTGTATGTCAAGACCTTTTTCTCAGTAACGCGTGGATAACAAGCTGAAATTTTGTATCGAATACCTGCTACCTATTTAAGCTGTAAAAAAACATTTCTATGTTAATACAATCAAAACATATTATGGTCGTTCAGCTATTTGTATTGAGTAACCTTCGGTGCGCGATTCTAATTCACACTGGACTAAGTTTTTTTTTTTTTGATAATAGATCTCGGGCTCGATCCCCGTGTCGATTAAAGTAACAATGAGTTTTTTTTTTTATATTATAAACGTAATTGTCTATTGTTTTTAATAAAACTTATATGTATTTTGTTCATGCTGCCATAGCCTAAACGAAAGATGACTAAGGTAATAAGTTAATTATATGAATATGCAAAATCTTTTTTTGTATTTGGCGCTCAGATTTTTTGTTAAAATCCAGCAATCTTCACAATGTTTTCCTTCACCGTATCTTATCAATAATGTTAAACTGTGGCTATTTAACCTTAACCTGGATGCCCGGAGACATGCACGCCAGAGAACCTTATGAATACCTTCGACATGGCGATTTTATGAGCTGAAAAATAAATTTAAAAAGGTGACACGCCATCGACACGAATGAATAAGAAAAATATCTGTAATGAGTTTATGAGCGTTTACGCGTCATGAGTGTCAACGTTGCAATTTAGTTTCATATTTCGTGGTTTTCAAATTATTTTTAGGTAACCATAATGCTTACAGTTATTTTACTATGAAAGTAACGCAACTTAAGTTTAAAATGTATTATTTGCAAATAGAACTGTAAATGCAATGATTTCTTACTTTTTATACAGCTTTTGCTTAATTCTAGCATGTTAACAGAACATATTTTAAAAATATAGTTCCAATTAAATGATTGGCCTGTTGGTCTAGTGGTTAGTGACCCTGCCCTGTAAGCCGGAGGTCGTTGGTTCGATTCCCATTCCCACCCAGGAAAAATCTTTGTGTGATGAGCATGACTGTTTGTTCTGTGTCTGGGTGTAATTTATCTATAATATGTATGTATTTACAAAAAAAATGTATATAAAAGTAGTATACCAGTTGTTTAGTACCCATAACACAAGCAAATATAATTGCTTAATTTGGGGCTAGATGGCGCTGTGTGAATGTGTTAGAATATTATTATTATATTATAATTAAATGATAAAAATTGAAAACCATGAAATATGACACTAAATCGCGACGTTACCACGTAAACGCTCATAAACATAAGTTTTATTGTATAATGTGTATGTTAGTCTGTAAGGTATTTATCTATGGGTCTATGCAACCTGAAAATAAATGTTTTATTATTATTATTATAAACTAGCGAATAACGGTATAAGTTGTGCGTGTATGCCCTATAATAGAGGTTATTTGTGAGATCTATGTACAACTGTGGACGTTTTCCTGCTTTTATAATTTTCTGGTTGATATTATAGAAGGAGATAGCTCGATTAGGAGGGGGAGCTATGGCGGCAGTATGGGGGGGAGACCCTGGCGGAATGACTGCAGAACTGTCGCTAGAGATGAATAGGAGGCTTCAGGCTGTATTAGAAGACACCCTGCTTAAAAATATTACGTTAAAGGTAGGTTGAAAATTTAAAAATTTCGACCCTCTACACTTTTGTACGTAAATCCACGCTGGTTTCAGCATGAATGGGCTGGATCGTCTGGAGAAGTACTACCCTCTCATAGAAGATCGACGTTAAATATTGGTTTTCAAACTAATGTGTGCTCGGTGAGTGATAGCGTCGGACGTCCAATTACCTCTACAGTCCTCCCTTCTCCTACATAGTCAGCAATGGCTTGTTGGTTTTATTAACCGACTTTAAAAAGAAGGAGGATTTCAATTGGAATCGTTTCTTTGTATGTCTGTTTCCGCAAAACTTGGTCATGTATGTTTATACATGACCGAGTTGAAAAACACGATTTGAAATATTCTTTTTTTAAGGGTATACTCTAAAATTGGACCCACATTTTTTTTATAAAAATGGTTTAGTATTTAGCTTTTAGTTTTATATTTTGTGAAAACGTATACAAGAAGTAAAAATATTTGTAAAACAACGCGTTTTAATGATAAATATATTTTAAATTACAGGAAAACATGGATACTTTAGGAGCTGAGATCTCAAGACTAAAAGATCAAATTAAAATGGCCAACGAGACTAAATGAAAAAATTAACTGTAAATTATAATTATACATATAAGCTATGAAATTCCAATCTCACATTGGAATATATTCCAACATTCCAAATGACATTAGATATTGTAAACAAATTATTTTCATCGTCATTCTGCTTGGGCACTATTGTAATATTTTCATTTTCAAATACATGTCTTTTTCTCCACTACTGGACAAAGATTATTTAAAATTTGCCCCATAGTATTAGATCGGTCATTCGAAGTGTTTTTTATTTTCCCCACTGCTGGTCTTCACTATATCTTAGAGAGGCCCAGTTATTCCATACTTCTGATATTGTATCCAGATCGCATCGTCAGCGTTTCTTAAATATTTAACTTAAATATATACGTGACACCAAATACATATAAATAGTTTTCTTCTATTTCTCTCTTTCAGAGGAATTCTCTCGGCATGTTTTATAATACATTCAATATTATAGCAGAGAAGCAGAAAAAAATCTTTTCTGGTATGCATTTTAATTTCAGTGTATTTTCAAATTTGACGCGTTTACTTTAAAATTAACTCACCTACGTCTTCCTAAGAATAATCCCCGTTGATCTTTACACCCCTTAGAATCTTAAAACCCAGGCCTAATACATACAAAAATTGACACTTTAATTATTTGTAAATAATTTTGTACATTTTAAATTAATGTTTGTAATAGAAATAGTGTAATACGAAGTGTCAGCCTTCCACGGTGGAATTTCGAGAACTTAATAGTCTAGAACCAAAATTCCATTCTGCCTAATAAGCCACCATTCCAAAAGCCACTGTGTCAAACTACTGGTATAGGGGCCTCCACTATTGCGGCTTTATGAGATGCTTTTTAATGCCGAGCTTAAAATCCGTAAGTTATTAGTAATTTTATCATTCCCATTTCTATTACAGACTATATTATGTCATTGTTAAAAATTAATTTGTAATGTAATTGACCAAAAATGTATTATTTTGTATTGTATTGTATAAATGACAATTATGTGCTGCGGCAACATTGTAGCATATTTTATGTAGCATGAGGCTGCACTTTCGCAGACTTTATGTAGCATGATACCGCATTGTCGCATGTTTTATGTATCATGACAATAGAATGGTAGATCTTGCATATATATTATATATTACAACATGCCGCATGCGACATAACATGCTACATGTGACAGAACATGCTACATGCGACATAAATGCTACATGTGACAGAACATGCTACATGTGACAGAACATGCTACATGCGACATAAATGCTACATGTGACAGAACATGCTACATGCGACATAAATGCTACATATGACAGAACATGCTACATGTGACAGAACATGCTACATGCGACATAAATGCTACATGTGACAGAACATGCTACATGCGACATAAATGCTACATGTGACAGAACATGCTACACGTGACAGAACATGCTACATGCGACATAAATGCTACATGTGACAGGACATGCTACTTGTGACATAACATGCTACATGCGACATAAATGCTACATGTGACAGAACATGCTACTTGTGACATAACATGCTACATTTTGCCGCATTGTAAATCTATGTGTATTGTTAAAGTATTATTTTTATATTACCACTGAATGTTTATTACCACTTGGTGAAATTTTTTGACCTATGTAACCTATGTGATTATACAAAAATGGAGTTGGAGACAGTCGGCCAAAAAACTACACGGTTCCAAGCGCTGGCTATTAAATATTTTCATCAAGTAACGAAGTATAACAGTATATTTTTTTGTTCACTTTTTTCAATAAGTGTTAAGGAAAATTTTCGCCACCAGATGGCGCCACTTTCACTTTCACATTACGAAAATCAGGGTTTAACTTTCTAAAAGCGCTTGACACTTGACAGCTAGACCTGACGCGCCGGTGCTGCCTAAGCACGTGAATTATCCATTTTGTAAATTAAACATAAAAATTTCCGAAATGAACACTGAAAGATATTTGTTTTGATAGCGTGTGACAATTAAAGACCTTTGACAAAGTGGCGCCAACTGGCGGTAAAAATTTTCTTAAACACTCTTATTGTGTGGTTTCTAAACTCTGTTGGATACCAGAGAATATCGCCGCCTATTTAGATTATATAAATGAATTAATTTTATTATTTGTTTATTGTGAAAGCATTAACTTAGGGAGATGTCTGATGAAAGAAACTTGTCTGCCGCTTTCAGTGCGGGGTACATACGACAACAGTACACACACTAAAACAAAATATCGTTTCATACGCACACAAAACTATCTCACTAACACAAAGCCCTTACACAAGAACATATAAGAAACATTTTCTTGTTTACCACTTCTAATAAAAATACCATCAAAATTAAAATTCAATAAGACTCATTATGACAATGACCACTGTCACTGTACTGAGGTAACTTGCATGCAAAAATAGACATTATTGTTTTGTGATATGCAAACGATATTTAGGGTGCGTTTTCACTGAAGCAGAGCTGGGCGGAGCGGAGAGGAGCGGACCGCGAATTGACCAATCACAATGCTCGAAATCTTCACTACGCGTCTGTGGAAACAGTGTAAGCGGAGCTAAGCAGACTTTCGAATAAAATATGTAAATAAATAAAATATAATATATAAAATAAATAAATAAATAAATAAATACGCGGCCCGAGCTGGACAGAGCGGAGCCGTGCAGTCTGCGGTGCCCCCACTCCGCTACAATACTTTTCACTGCTCTTCTTTCCACTCTTCCCAGCTCTGTGTCAATGGAAACACTTGCCACTTTTCACCGCTCTTCTCCTCTGCTCCGCTTCAGTGGAAACGCACCCTTATCCTAAGAGTGGTAAATCAATTTTATTGTCGACTATAAACCTACTTGCGACAAAATAAAGGCACTTTCCTAATTTAATGTTCTAACATTTGAATGGCTTTCTCTTCATGTTTTAGTTCAAATACTGTGTCATATTTATATAGTTAAATACATGATTTATGTATGAATTCAGGGAGGTAATTGACATATTTTGGTGAAAATTATTGGAGATTTTTTGACAATGGATTTATTTATTTATTCTAACATAAGAGCATCACACCTTTTCACCCAAAGTGGTAGGCAAACGTGTATAACACCTACGTTTTGTTAGTTATCTTTGGTTTCATGTAAAGGCGACCTTTTGAGAAAAGAGGAGTGTTGTAATGTTATAAAATCTTAACTCAGTTACAAAAAGCCACAGCTTTAGTGTTCAAAATATTTTTGTGTTATCAAGCCATAGATTACTCCGTAATAGATACCGCATTAAGAGCGTTTATACCATAAGTAACAACGTAGCAATTTAGCGTCATATTTCGTGGCATTCATTTTATCACTTAATTGAAGCTATATTTTAAAGATATGTTCTCGTAACCTACTAGAATTTGGTGGAAAAATGTAAAAGGTAAGAAATCATTGCGTTTACAATTCTATTTATATGCAAATAATACATTAGAAACTTGCAAAGCGTTATTTTAATAGTAAAATAAATAACTATAAGCAATAAGATTTCTTACTTTCTATACAGCTTTTACGTAATTCTAGCAGGTTACGGAAACATATTTTTAAAATATAGCTCTGAATTAATGATAAAAATTGAAAACTACGAAATATGACACTGAATTGTTGCCACTCATAAAGTGTAAACGCTTTTATCATTTATTTGTTCTGAATAGAGCTCACTAATACTGCGCTGTGATTGGCTATTTCAAAGTTAAGATTTCGATTGCATAGAATTACACCAATCACAGTGTCCGTAGCGAGTTGTTATTGCTAGCGAATGTATAATAAATTATATAAGTTGTGTGTCTGCGAAATTATTAGGGAGTTTTCTGTGCCTCAAGCATTATATTCTACGTATTATTACATGTGTAAATTTCATATGAAATATAATTTCGAATTTATATTTTAAGTCTTATAAAAGTTGTTTTTCGACTAGATTAAAATGTATTGAGTTTAATTTGTATTAAAAACCGTAAGACGTCCCCCGCCAGACGTAAGACTTAGCAACATTATTTTGACTTCAATTTGACCATGAAAACTCATGAAATGTAGACAGAAAGACAAAGTTTTAATAGAGTAGAAAGAGACAACACTATATCTGACGTCATGAAATACTTTTAATACACATTGTAGTATAGTCGGAATACTAACGTAAACGATACCTCATTTCGGTGTCTATTTAATGATGCAAGTAAGCGATCAAACTTTATCTATACGTGTTATAAAGTTATTTTAAATATTCACGCACCATTAGTAAGGACTAGACGATCTGGTGGATTTCGGCGCTGGAGCAGCACTGTGACAATATAAGTAAACGTTTTAATTTAATCCAGTCCAGCATCCAGTATTCAAATGTTTATATTAATAGTGCTGATCCAGTCCCAGAATCCAGTGATGCTGGCGCCAGCTACTGGATCAATGTAATTCAGTCATATGAGTGACAACGTCGCAATTTAGTGTCATATTTCTTGGTTTTCAATTTTTATCATAAATCAGGGCTATATTTTAAAAATATGTTCTGATAACCTGCTAGAATTAGGTGAAAGCTGTATAAAAAGTAATAAATCATTGCGTTAACAGTTCTATTTATATGCAAATAATGTATTTGCTGCGAAAGATGCCTCTTTAAAAAAGAAGCTTAAGTATTCGGCATTAGAGCCTTTATACTATTTTGTACCCATAGCAGTAGAGACCATGGGCAGTTGGGGCACAGAGGCAAAGAACTTCGTTCGAGAATTAGGGCGCAGACTCAATAATGTGTGTGGTGACTCCCGCTCTGGGTCGTTCCTGGTGCAAAGGTTGGCCATTGCCATTCAGCGCGGGAACGCGGCAAGTGTTATGGGCACCTTTGCACCGGGAGCGGCCAGGGGCGGGTTATTTGATTAAAATTAGTTTTTATTATTGACATATTTAATTGAATAAAAATAAAATAATAAAAAAAAACTAAAATTTGAAACTTAAGTTGCGTTATTTTCATAGTAAAATAACTGTAAGCATTAAGGTTACTTACTTTTTATACAGCTTTCACCTAATTCTAGCATGTTAGCAAAACATATTTTTAAAATATAGCTCTGATTAAATGATAAAAATTTAAAACCACGAAATATGACACTAAATCGTGACGTTACCACTCATGACGCGTAAACCCTCCTATCGTAGAGAAAGGCATCAGTTCCAATAAAGAAGTATTATTAGAACCTCGTGTTGTTGGTGCGTGTATATCAATGTATATTATTGTGAACTAATATTGTATAGTTGTTGTAAAATGAGAATTCTAAGCCGTTGTGTTGTATAAAATATATTTTCAGCATTCATTTTTTGTTTTACTTAAGTATTCTTTCACCATGTCATCTGGTTTATCAAGAGAGCTAAATTTGTAAAAACGAATGTACTGTGAAATAAATGGTTTATTGTTACTTAGGAAACACACCAAAATATTTTAAAAATTACTAGATTATATACATCCTTTATGCCCGTTGAGTCACACTAGAATGTGTAACCCTAGTACTTTAATACGTTTATTCCTATTGAGTCACACCAGTTTGTATAAGTTAAGCAATGGGAAAAAATCTCGAGAAGAAAATAAGTTCCGCCTAAGTCTCCCATATTAGAAACAGTTTAAGGAGGTTAGTATGAAATAATGAGGAATTATCATTAATAATTAGGAATCCAGTATAGGTATACATTTCAGTACGTACGCGATGTAGTTGTAGTATGTAGTTTAGTTTTTTTATGTGGCAGTTCCATTTGAAGGTCGTTCTAACCCTGTATTAGCGTCTTTTTATTCTCATTTGATGAATAAAACTAAAATCAATCACACAAATTCTAAAATATCTATAAATTATGAAAGTGTATTAAATGTACCTACTTATAGTTTACTTAATTCACCTAGGTGCATCAATAAATTAAGTGCTTTAAGTACACTACGGGACTTTCAGTGACCTTAATGCACCTACGCAGATGCACAAAGTTTACTTAAAATATCTATGAAATTTATTCTAAAGCTGAAAGTGTATTAAATGTACTTATAGTGTACTTAATTCACCTAGGAGCATCAATCCAGGTGCTTTAGGCATACTACGGAAAAGTAAGGATAGATGAAATTCGTTAGAACAAGACATGTTGTTTTAAAGGAACTAGGGCGGCAGAAGTTTGCAGGGGGAGTAGTTCTTATTCTCCTTTTTTTTTTTGGCAACAGAGCCGACGATTGTGACAGCTATTTCTGCCAGCGTCAAGTTTAGAATAATATTCTTGTTGATGATATTAATGGTATATTACAATGATAAAAATAAAAAAATGTGGATGAAACTAAATGACAACCATCTTCCGTGAAAACAAAAGATGGACCCCGGTGGGGGAGGGTAGTTGTTAATAAGTTTGTTAGAACAGGTACTGTCATTTCACACGAAGTACTTGGGTAGCAGCAGTTTGCAGGGTGTAGTTGAAAAATAAATTGGCTAAAACAAGCTGTCTAATGTCGGTTCACGCAAAAGTACTAGGGTAGCAGTAATTTGCAGGAGGTAGTTTTGTGAAATTAATTTCCAACTATCAAAACATCTCACTAGATGTCGCTAGTTTGTATACGAACTGGGTATGTTGTTTGACTAGATGTAGCCAGTTTGTACCACAGAGTACATTTTACATACTGAGAGTTCGTACTAATCCTTCCGGGTCATGGATGTTCAAATGGTTTAAATTAGCACAGCTAATTAGGAAAAGGCATAGTTATCGCATGAACATTAAAATTTATTTTGTTCTGAATCGCGGAATGCGCGGAACGTAGAAGCTGCGCTGTGATGGTCTATTTCAAAGGTCAATATAAATTCTCACATATACCACGCACGTAGCGAGTTGATCGAATGCCGGTATGCGTGTCTGTGGCCATGTAAGCGGCATCTATTAGGTAATTATCTGTGGTTGTATATAAATAAAACTAATATAAACTGATCAACACGTATATTGTATTAGTCGAGCTCGAATTCGATGATGTTGCCGAGATCGATGTGGCCGTCACCGTCGCTGTCGCTGCTGTACCCCTCGGCTGCCTAAAACATGACGATACAATGAGTATTTACGTATAGTAGCTATTAATTGCTTTTAAACTCTATTATAAACATGACATATTTTGTCTTCTGTTTTTTGTTATTATGATTTTGTTTATGATAGTTTTGATTTTTGCCTGTCACACAACATCAAGGATCAAGGAATATTATATAAAAAGAATAGCGAAATCGGTTCAGCTGCTCTCGAGATTTGCGCTTAGCAACACACACGTTGAGCGATTCATTTTTATATTATAGAGACTGATTTTTTCGCGCTATATAGAAATCATCTGTTTAGTTTAATGTTCTAAATAACATGCAACAGCAGCGTGGTGTTTGTCGTTTTTAAACTACTTTTGACACGGTTTTACTATCGTTTAGTTTAGTTTCTTCCAAAGGTATATAAGTATAATACATGCATATATGTAATTGTAACAAAAGGATTGAAAATTTCAATGATTAAAAACAAAGTGCAGGGATGGGTTGTAATTCATATGTTTTAGGCCTTGTTTCACCACTAGCTGCTAGTGTCTGATATAATATATAAGTAACAGATAAAACATCTTCTAGTTAAATCTGTTTTATATTTTTAAAGTGTTTATTTCTCAGTTAAGGTTATCAGGCACTTGTGGAACATATTTTAGAGTACTATCTGTCGGTTAAGTTTCGAATAGGTTTACGTACTTTCAGTAAGTGGTGAAACAGGGCCATAGTTTTATAAATTGATTACGCCACGCCACCGTGCCGCTGTAAGCCAACATACCAACCCGTATAAACTATGTAATATGTATCAAGGTAGGTAGTTGTAGTAGTATATTGTATATTTATTATATAGCTTTTTTTACTTATCTCTTGGTGAAAACTAAGAGAGGCGTACGCTCATTAGTAAGTAAACTTGGTGATAAAAAGAGTGGCTCGAGATTCACGTTAGTTATTCTCAGCTTTTTTTAAATAGTTATGAGATTAAAGTTTAAACATTGCAAAATCAATTGAATGGTTAGAGGGGACATTAAAGCCCGCCAATATGACGTATATATTGCATATTTAGTTTTAAATAATAAAACTTAAAAAAATCGTCATGGATTTCGAGTATTACCGGACATGACCTGGCTAGACATGAAACAAAAAAGGTATACTTAAATAATTTTTGTGTTTTGCATGCATTTAATATTCATTGAAAACATATAAAAAATATCTATTTTTCTGATACTTTAGAGAGTACAGCAACTAAAAAGGTCATAACAGTCATGCGCAAGAGTAAAAAAAGATAAAAAAAAAATATTTACGAATAAGTACTTTCACTATTTTTACCTATTTCAAATTTTTTAACGACTTCAAAAAGACGGAGATACTCAATTCAGATTGAAAGTTTTCTAAGTTTATTTTTGTATGTTTGTTGTGCGATTTCTTCGCCAATTATGAATGGATTTTAATGATTCTATTTTCTGCAAGGTAGGTCATGTTTCAGAAGTGGTTCCATATAAATTTGATGCCAATAGGTTCAGCGCTTTTTAATAAAATAAACAAGAACAAAATATACATAGATGATGTTTTGGTTTGTTCAAGTTATATTGAGGAATTGTTTTAGTTTTTGTAAGTTTGTACATATAGGTACAGTTTTAAAGTAGGTTAACTAACAAAATTATCATGGACATAATGGCGGTAAGCATGACCGTCATGCTTCAAAAAAATACCTTCCTACAATAGTCCATGCGGGTCAGTAATTTAGTAAATACCCACGCCCCCCGGACTCCACTCACCCTTCTCCGTCTCCGTCTCCTCCGTGGTCTCTCCTCGTTCTCCTCCGTAGAAGAATCGCCAGAATCACCATCAGCCAATCCCATCACTGCGTTACGCAATATAGACGATGCCACTGTATTTATTTTTAATAATGTATATGTATAATTTATTTTTTGTACGAGGAGAGTAAATTAAAAAATATATATTATAAAAAAATAAAAAAAACAAATATTTTTAATTAAATGGGGTCTTAAATGAAGATAAATGAATAAATAAGGTGATTTTTTTATGAATTAGGATAACTCTCCTCTTACAAATTACCTGTATTAAATCTATAACAAATAATATATTTTTATCGATTGTCAATTTTGTTGGCAATACTTGAGAATTTATATTATTCTCATTGCTGAGATGTTATCAAAATTAGAGTCATGGTGTAGAGATCGGAAATTCCAGTGCATATTTACCTAAACTTCGAGGAAGGACACGTGCGGGACGACAGTGCCACCCTTTCACAGTGGAATCTAAAGGGTCTCGAACCAAACGGTTCAGCACTTCATACTTTTGTCGCTCAATTAAAGCCTGGAACTCTTTGCCAGCGCATGTGTTCCCATCTAATTTTGATCCTGGGTCTTTTAAGCGGGGCGTGAAAAAGCATCTCACTAAGCCGCCATAGTGGAGGCCACCATACCAGTAGTTTGACTTTTGGAATGGTGTCTACCACTTCTGGATTCCACTGACTGCTTGCCATCAGGCAAGAGTGGAGTCAATTTGGTAGGCTAATATAAAAAAAAGGACGTAACATAGAGTGGATAGTACCAGGATTTAAAAACCATAAATTATTTACTATTAAAATAGTGTAAAATAAAATGTTTTGTTTTAATTACGTAAAATAAAACTAAGTTGGTTTTGTTTTTGCTTCAAATACATACTTTCATACGTTTTGTTGCATAACTTTGTGGCGGTTTCTTTTTGTTTCACAAAAAATATGTTATAGTTTACTATCTCTTTCTTAAATATAGTAAATATTTGCTATTTTTTTCACATACAAAAGCTGTGTGAAAGAGATGCAACAAAACGTATAGAGGTATTTAAAGCATATGTTTAGGTAAATATGCACTGGAATTGCCGACCTCTGGTCATGTGTCATTATCAGAAACACAGTGAATAGTAAGGTCTGTTATTTTACAATAAATAACCTTGTAGTAGATTACCTCTGTGGTTTATTGTATATTACATATAGTCTTGGGTAAAATAATATTGGGTTTCTTGTCGATAAATTCTCAGTATAAGCCCTCATAATATAAGTCTGGAATTTTGCTCGGTAAATGTCAACTTTATGGCAAAAGAGTTCTTAATTCGGTGATAATTTAATTATGCCTTATAAAGGGTTACAGAAAGAAAGATATACTTTCTTTAAAGGGTTATTACAACTTGGGTACAATACTTACAATCATCGTCGTCATTATCCGAACCACTATCGGAATTGTCATTCTCCGTGCCAGCGGCCAAGTCGTCCTCTTCGTCTTCCTCCTTTATGTAGAAAATATATTGTGTAATAAGTGAAGAAAATGTTCTACTAAGACATTTTATTAGTATAATTTTATTAAGTTAAAGTTTATATGGAGTGTATTAAGCCAAATATATAGTTATAATAAAGTATTACGGTTTCTGTTTTGCATTTTAACTACAACAAATTTAATTACTAAATAACTAAAATTAACCAATCATTAATTTTAAAAAATACATTATTTCCAAGTTTGTTAATAACTAGCTGTTGCCCGCAGCTCCTCCCGCGTGATATCGGTTATCGTATTTTTCATACGATTTTTCCTCGCGATAAAAGATAGTCTATGTTGTTACCCAATGTCTATGTTATCTCTATACCAAATTTCATCATAATCGGTTCAGTGGTTTAGGCGTGAAAACTTAACAGACAGAATTACTTTCGCATTTATTATTAGTATTAATTAGCCTTTTTTGTGGAGTTATCTATACTCTTATATAAAGCGGAAGAGTGTGTTTGTTTGTTTGTTTGAACGCGCTAAACTCTAAAACTATCAGTCGTATTTTAAAAATCCTTTTTGCGTATGATAGCCCAGTTCTCGAGGAAGGTTATAGGCTATGTAACATCACGCTACTGGCGACGGGAGCAGAGCAGTAAGCAAGCCGCGGAAAACTAGTAATAAATATAATACAAACCGCATCGTCATCATGGTCCCTCTTTCTTCCCACGTCGTATATTTTAACGCAAGATTCTTGCATCTGTTCAAAATCGCCCATGTTTTCTACCAACGATATCTGAGTGCCGTACCGTGATACGTTTAACGCGTATATGTTGCGTTTAACGTCGATTGTAGCTGTTGAAAAGAAAATATATTTTTTATTTTTTTTATTAGCATACCCCCTACCTGATGGTAAGCAGTCAGTGGAATCCAGAAGTGGTGGCCACTATACCAAAAGCCATAGTCTTAAACTGCTGGTATGGTGGCCTCCACTATGGCGGCTGGGAATGGGGTTAGGGAAAGGGATGAGGGAGGTGAGGAAAGAGGAAAGGGGAAATTGGGCCTCCGGCGCTCTCAGTCATCGAACGAAACGCAGTAGTACGTATACTACTACTGTTACGTCGATCTTCTATGAGAGGGTAGTACTTCGGTCGATCCGGCCTATTCATGATGAAATCAGCGTGGATCTACTACCGTAAAATTTATTTGAAGATATTGGTATTTGTTTTATAGATAGGTAGTTTCCCTTTGGTCCCAAACTAAGCTAGTGCTTGTATCTTGGGTACCATCAGGATTACAACATATCAATATACTAGAAAAAAGTCGAAATGGTCCAGTGGATAAGGCTTCGTAAATACGAGGTAGTGGGTTCGAATCCGGGCAAGTACCAATGTGATTTTTCAAATCATATGTACTTTCTAAGTTTATCTTGGACATTTCTGACTAACGGTGAAGGAAAACATCGTGAGGAAACCTGGACTGAAATGTCTGAAATTGCCAATCCGCCTTGAGCAAGCGTGGTGATTAATGCTCATACCTTCTCTATATGAGAAGAGGCCTTTGCCCTGCAGTGGGACAGTAAATAGGCTGGTATTATTATTAATATACTAGACGTCCCACAACAATGTCGTATTGCAGCCATTCATATTTTCATACTCTTATAATATAGAAATTCTGAATTACTGAAATATTTAAATATAGCATATGTGACCTCATTTATTGATTTCTAAAGTTGAAAGAATTTTGTTAGTTGAATCATTGCAAACAAACATGCAAAAAATCAAATCTTTTCTATTTACAATATTAACTCAAACTCAAAGCATTTATTTCATTTTGATCTTAAAGTATGATGCTTATGAAAAGTCAAAATTACATCAAGTCAGCTAATTAACCTACAGCCAGTTCGCTGACGAGGTAGAGCTGTGAGAAGAACTGGCAAGAAACTCACGCTACTCTTTTTAATCGCCAGATAATTACAGTTATTTGTATGAGTTTCTATTTAAACACTCAACGCAACCAAAGAACCATACATAGTAATTATTACAAATCAACCAATTAATTTATTACGCACGCACGCACACTCACACAAACTTTCGCATTTATAATGTTAATATGATTACTTACCTATACTAGAATAATCATATGGGTCTAATGTCTTAAAGCTGGTGTCAAACTGACTCCGTTCTTCAGAGTCCTGATCCGAGCAGACTGCATAAATAGCGCTGCATGTTGGATTGAAAATTACCTGAAAAAGATATAATTATCATATTTTCTTTATATATACATAATCTTATCTATATAAAAAAGAAGAGTTTGTGGAAGTACCAGACGAATTTGAAAAAATATTTTTGAGTATGATAGCCCATTTCTCGTGGAAGGTTATATGCTATGTATGTATCATGCTACTGGCGACTGGAGCATAGCAGTAAGCAAAGACGCGGGTGAAGCTAGTATATAAACAATTCTTTATTTTAGGCATCACGGTCTGTACAATAAATACCATAAACCAAAATACATATTAAAAAATACTACGCAAGAATTATTTAAATCAAACTCTACCGCATTATATAATAGTACAGATTTATATCAAAATTTTTAGATTACTGGAAGCAAGTTTTGAGAGTGCCCGAGGCCCAATTCCTCCTATACCTTTTTCCACACTTTCCTCAATCCCATCACCTACCTCACTTCCTTCAAGGTAGGCAGCTGCTTCGCAGAGTCTCTGGCAATCCGGGAGCAATGCCAAAGACTCTGAATTGTCCATGAGCGACAGTTACCACTTACCATCACGTGGTCTGTTTGCTCGTCTGGCACTGGCAGTAAAAAAAGCAAGCAAACACGAGACTTTCTTTTATATTATTTACATAAAACTTACTTCTGATTTGTCTAAAGTTGGCACTGTTCTTAATAAATGGAACGTTCTTAGATCCCATACTTCTGTATTTGATATAACCTGCAATCAACACAATATTATACAAGTGATCTAAATACGCATGTATTTCATTAAATATTCAAGTTTTGTTCTTGTTGAGAGTCAAATAGTTTTTATGTATTTTTTTTATATTAATCAAATTAATTATCGAGTGGTTAGTGGTCAACCTATTGTCAGGTAGTGATAGAGGCTTCCGACTTGACCTAACGACTGTTATCAACTTGGTAACAACTGGGACCGACTTATAGTGCCCTCCGAAGTATGACGCTCAGATCAAATACCACTATGCGGTCACCCATCCATGGGCCAGCCCCACTCCATGTTGTTGTTGTTGTTTTACATATTATTGACTCTATCTGCCTGATAGTAAGCAGTCAGTGAAATCTAGATGCATTTGCATATATGTTAAAATATTTTCAATAGGAAATAACACTCTGTACTGATAGTAAAAGACGTACTGTTGCTTACATAAAATTTTATTTCCACTAAATATAAAGATTCTTGATTATAATAATATCTTCTCTATTCACGACTAGCTGTTGACCGCAGCTCCGTCTGCGTGAATGTCGGCTATATCGCACATGAACAAATCTCTGTTTATACATTCACGATTTTTCATACAAACTTTTATCCCCAATTTCAACCCCTTCAAGCCATTTTTTCACGATAAAAGAAGCCTATGTTATTCCCCAAGATCTAGTCTCATCGTCATCATATACGGCCGTTATTATTCCACTGCAGGGAAAGACCTCTTCTCATACAGAGAAGGTATGAGCATTAATCACGCTCAAGGTAGATTGGCAATTTCAGACTTTTGAGTCTAGGTTTCCTCACGATGTTTTCCTTCACCGTCAGTCAGAAATGTCCAAGATAAACTTAGAAAGTACATATGATTTGAAAAGGTGTTTACGAAGCGGGTGCATTATCCACTAGGTCATTTCGAGATCTAGACATTACATCCAAATCGATTTGAGTGGTACCATGAAATAATTTTTTATTGTGTAAAAATGGCCTAAAGGGGTTGAAAGAGGGGATGAAAGTTTATATTAAAAATCATCAATGTAAATAGCGATTGTACCAGACATTCACGCAGGCAGAGCTGCGGGCAACAGCTAGTTTATAATGTATGGATATTTAGTATAGAAGTTATGATAAAATATTAATTTACCTCTAATCCATTGGGATGAAACACTCCGCTGTGTGTCTGATTGAGTTTGTCGAACTTATGTATTTCTTTACCCGTATTCACGTCCCATAGTACACCGTCTGCAAATAGTAAATATAATTTAGCTTTGGATAAGTTCACCTAAGGCCATCTCTTATAGCAGTATTATTTTAATGTTCTTGTGTTTTGTCTTTTTCTTTTGTACCAATGAAAACAAGGATAGAGACAAAGTAAGGTTATAGTAAGATTGCTATAAGAGCTTGTGGTAGGGACCCTGATGGTAAGTGGTAACCACAACCTATAGACATGGTTTTTATACAACCATGTCAACAAAATACAAATTATTAATATTTTTTTAAAACATTACATCTTTGGTTAACGTGATGTTAAATAATCTAAAACTAATGTCATGTCATGTCAACGCCATCTAGACCCAAAGTAAGCTTATATTATAGCTCGTGGTACGGGTTCTAGAATGCGGATATACATACTTTAATACTTTTTTTAAATATTATATTATACATAAAAACACCCAGATAAATGCAAATATTCATGTTGCACAAATATTTGCACTGAGCGGGCGTCGGACCCGCGACCTGTACGTGGCAGTCCGTACGCAGTACTAGCGAACGCCACGCATCGCTCTTTCTCGCATTAGTAAAAGTAGATGCAAGAAAATGCAAGTCCATGCTGCCAAATGTAGTTCAACCTTAAAAAGACCACTAGACATAAACTGCGATTGTACTATTCTATTTTTTGTACTTTAAAGCTTTTACAATTTTACTCCTCTTACCTGACAACACTAGTTCATCAGTGGGATTAAACACAGCCCTATTCTTCGCGTACTGGTTACTGATGGAAGGGTTCAGGGTCATGATCTCTCTGCCAGTACGAGTGTCGAATATAGTCGCCGTCTCGCTCTTAGTACCAATGATCCTTTCATCAGTCATTTTTGAAAATTCAACGTATTCCTCGTTGTCTAGTTGGAATCTAAAAATATATATTTATTAATTTTTTTTTGTGGCTTTTGTCTCTATTGCTCTTAATCTACGCTTTGGTCTATAGCCAATGTAAACGAGTTTGTACACAGAAAGATAAATAATAAAATAATTATTTTATAGAAATCGTCTCACCATCTTTTTGATTATTTTAAGTGGTTCCAGATTTGTTAAATATTTATTCATATAATTTAAGTAGCAAACGATCGTACGGCACACTGATGGAAAGGCCATCCATTATCGGCACAATGCAAAACAGAATCGAGCCGTTACCGACCGTCAAATACATTTATGTATTTGGGTTAATAGAATTAACACTTATGAATGATATAATAACAAAATGTCACTCAATTAACCTACAGCCAGTTCGCTGACGTAGGGTAGGGCCATGAGAAGAACTGGCAATAAACTCAGGTCACTCTTATTAGTTGCCAGGTTGTAAAAATTTTTGTAAGTTACAATTTCAAGTAGCATGCAAAGTGACGCAGGTAATTTACTTAACTCTTGAAGAAGGCTATAAAAAGGGAACTTTGAAGTTATCATTCACCTACTATAAAAAAATTACTATTCGTCGATATTCTACAAGAAATACTTTTGCTATAGATCCGGCCAATTCATGCCGAACAAACAAGAATCTAATTATAAATAAGTGATATAAATATAACTTACAATAATTCAAACTCTTTCATATTCCATAAAGCTGATAGGGGTCGCCACGGTGTTGTCGCTGACGCTAGTAATAACATCCCGTCTCTGCTTGCCTGTAATATATATACGACTTATTATCTGCTAGAGTAGTTAACTCATTGTACTCCCACAATGAGTGTTTAGAATTTTTTTTGCCACTAGTTAGCGCCACTTAGGTGAAAGGTCTTCCATTCACAAAAATTCAAAATCAAAATTTATTCACAGTTTTAAATCAATAGAATCGTTCACCGTTGATTGGTTGATTGAAAGCGCTTTGACAGGTGCCTGCACCTCGTGGGCGCCATTTTAGAAAACCCTCATTAATACGAATAGTAATACCTCATATATTAATCTATTAACCTATTTAGGCTTATATTTCGAGAGCGCCGGAAGCCCAATTTCCCCCTTTTCCCTTTTCCTCACTTCCCTCAAACCTTTCACCTACCCCACTCCCATCACTGTAGGCAGCGGCTTCGCAGAGTCCCTGGCAATGCGGGAGCAATGCCAAAGACTCTGAGTCGTCCATGAGCGGCAGTTACCACTTACCATCACGTGGGCTCTATGCACGTCTGCCACTATCGGCAATAAAGAAAAAAAATAAGGCTGTAGAGCGTACCAAAGAAATAGACTTCTTCATTTCGGCAGTCAGGCAAAAACAGAATGCTAGACCAAAATGAACTTTACAAACATAATAATAAGAGTATATTACCTGCATATGATAGATGTAGGATTCGTGTACTTGATACGAGTTCTCTTCCATCCCACTGAATAGGTTAAATATTCTAATATCACCGTTGGAAGTCGCTGCTAATAGAGTTTGTTGCGTTGGCTAGAAAAATATGAAGAGATTTTTTTTTGTAATTAAATAATTACTGAATTACACCGACCAAAATGTCGGGTAAATAGGTGTGGCATCTTATAGTAATTTCTAATACGACTAAACAATAAACTTGTGTGTACAAATCGTGTGAGTTTAAAAATATTTATTTTAATGAATGGCTAGGATAAATGTCTTTTAATCGGCAATTATTGAAAATCAAAATAGGAAAATACCGTAATATGGGGTGAATAACAACACCATTTTTATTTCTTAGTTTTTAAGTGAAATAATGCTTTAAATACGTGAGTCATAAGTTACTCTTTTTTGGTAGATACCTCAGAAAGAGTTAAATATTTCACTAATAAATAATTACAAAAGAATATTTTTCTATGTTGTTCCCCAAGGTAAAGTTAATTTCTATTTCATCAAAATCCGTTCAGTGGTTTAGGCGTGAAAGCATAACAGACAGACAGACAGAGTTACTTCGCATTTATAAAATAAGTAAATATAGATTTACAAACAAAAAATAATAGAAATAAACTTCCAACACATTGTTGGTTCGTTTGTATAAACAGCAAACAGTAATCAACATCTTACTTACATGTGTTTTCAGTTTTTACGTAATCTTAATCAGAAGAAAGAAGAAAAGAAAGAAGAAATAAATTTATTCTGTTTGCAAATGAGTAATTACATTTTTTATAAATAATATAATATAATTGAAAAATGCATTAACAAACAAAAAGGACCCCTTTCTCAGCTATGTGCTTAGGTCAGTAAACTGACTTAAACGCTGATCTTCCGAAAGCGCCCTTGCGTGATTTCACGGACTGAATAATCGAATTATAAATAAAATTAAATTGTAAATAAAACAAGGCAACATAAATTTAAAAAAAAGAAAAAAAAATAGCATACAAGTTTGAAAAATTAGATAAAAGTAAAATTAAACATTGAAAATAATTATAATAATGTGTTTTAGAATAAAATCAAATAATAAATAATCAGTTAATTAATTAATAATAAGTAATTAATAAACTAACAACAAATTAAAATAAGTAACAGGAAATAAAAACAATAAAATTACACAACAGAAAATAGTTGCCACATCTACACAAATTTGCGAATCAGTGCTACGCGTATCCGAACGCAATGCGTGCAGCAAGAAGCATTTGAACATTTTCTGACATTTACAGAAAGAGTGAACTGACATTACAACAAAGAGTAAATTTATATCATTACAATTATTACAAAACATTCTTTCACTGCGAGTTACTTTAAACGAAAGTTTATGAAAACAGTCTGAATTGCCGACTGTGACCGAAGACAGACATTCTTCATCAAAAGCGCTACATCCAACATTAACTGTAATATACTTACAATTATTTGTCATTGCAAACTACTGTACTACCATACAGGTTGTTGACATTTATCCCTAATCCCACTAGTTGATGTTAATCGACTCAGTCGGTATTCAAGTAATTGTTGCAAATTACCCCATTTTGTGAAAAATTTCAATAACTATTTCGATCATATTGTTACAAAAGTTCACACTGTACTGCTTACCTGTTTTTTTTTTTTTTTTTTTTTTTTTTTTAATACTAGCCTACCAAAGTGACTCCACTTTGCCTGATGGTAAGCAGTAAGTGGATTCCAGAAGTGGCGGACACCATTCCAAAAGCCAAACTACTGTGTGGCGATGCTGACCCCACACGCCTCCGCCGCTCTGAACCCTACCACCGACCTACCATCGCCGCGCCCCGCCGGGGTATATAAACGCCGGCAACAGTCGCAGCTCCTCTTACGCTCCAGCCTGCGATCAAGATAAGTGTCTGCCTATTTGTTACTGGCCAGACACCTACGAAATCTCCCACGTTACACCCACGCCCTAAATATATTCTTTTGCTCTGTATAAAGCCGCGGCAAACTCTTTTCATGTTAACACTACGATTTAAATTCTGCTAAGTATTACATTCATGTAAATTCTGATAGACTTGTATTTTATTCCTCTCTGAACTAAATTCCCTACCGGCTGCCACGTTCTACAAACGAGGTGGCCCTTCACCGTTACAACTGGTATGGTGGCCTCCACTATGGCGGCTTAGTGAGATGCTTTTTCACGCCCCGCTTGTTTAGTTAATTTATAGCACAAGGCACTAGGCTAGCTTATTTAAGTGCCAAAATGGTAGTTTTTTTTTATATTTTCAATAGATAATCGTAAAGTTTTTGTACTTTGAAAATGAAATACTCACGAATTCGAACAAATGGCTTAACTCAATACCGCCAGTTTAAAATTAGAAATTAGAGCCATATATTGGCATTATTATTCTTTATTTTAGATAATGCCGGATATTGTCATTAAAGGTTATTTTTATTCAAAATATGTAGTTTTTACCCCTGCGTTGTTATTCACCCCAAATTACCGGTACCTACTATTTAAAATCTTTTTATTTTACACGTTGCAATTATTTTTATACCAAAATATCACAAAAAAATGCTCAAACTTTGAATGGCTATAAATTTTTAAAAGGCAAGATATTTTTGAATAATTGTTAATGTTATAAAATGTAAGTTAGAAACATGCTCTATTTCTTATTTCAAAGGTGCTCTTCTCTTTTCAATGGGTTACGAGGTAGTGTGTCGGTACTCACATGGAAGATAGTGTGCGTGAAGTAAGCGTCGTCGTCCTGCAGGCGCAGCGTGCGCGCACACGCGAAGTGCTCGTGCGCGAGGCGCGCGTAGTGGCGGGTGCGCGGCGCGTCGCCCAGCTCGCGCCGCAGCACGCGCGCGCACGCGCCGCCGCGCGCGCCCGCCGCGCCCCCCGCGCCCCACGCCAGCCCGCCCGCGCGCGGCGACGGGCACTTGTGGGGCCTGCGATACAATACATACTCAACATGAGCCCACGCAACGAGTCTAAGGATACACCGAACATCATTAAAATACTAAAAAAATCATCTAATTTTGATCCAAGTTTTATAATGTAACGTAACGTTTCGCATAACGTTAAGCATTTCTTAAAGCTGCCATAGTGGAAGACACCATACCAGTTTCAGACGATGACTTTTAGAATCGTGTCCACCAATTCTGGATTCCACTGACTGCTTACCATCAGCCAGAATAGAGAAACTTTGGTAAATATTTGACTACCAAAATATGTCTATCTACAACCTGTCCTGAGGCGCGGTTGGTATTGAGGTTATTACTTGTATAATACTAATATTATAAAAAGAAAAGATAAAACTTTTTGTCTGTTCATTTGCAACGACATAACTAAAAATCTGCATTAACAATTTAAAAAATTCTTTCACCTTTAAAAATCAAAAAAATCAGCAAATAAAGACTATATTTTATTATATTTCATATATTTTAAAACAATTTTCAGAATTTAAATGTTTGTAAATTTGCTATATGACAGCAAAAGTAAATTTGCAATATAGCAATAATATTTCACAGACGTAGATAATATTGTTATCATATTTAATGCAAGCACACGAGACCGAATAATACTAAACTTTTGATACCGAAACAAAACGAGAATAGACGTCTAGCATAATATACTATTGTTGTTCCCCGCAACGCGGTTTCACCCATGTGTATCCTATAACCTTCCTAAAGAACTAGGCTATCACACGCAAAAAGAATTATACAAATCCGACGCGGATAAGTAACAACAGGATTCTTGTACAACGCGTGTTGATTATACAAGTACTCTGTAATAATGCTGTGTAGTGTGACTCTGTGCTGAGGCGGTGTAGGTTCTGTGCCTACACTCATCTGCATCTGGAGCGAGCGCTTGTGCTCTGATGTCGGCGTTTGTATTAGGGTTATTGTTTATTATTATAATACTTACTCAAATAGATTAAACTGAGGACAAGTAACAACAGGGTTCTTGCACAGCGCGTGTTGATTGTACAAGTACTCTGTAAAAATGCTGTGTAGAGTGACTCTGTGCTGAGGCGGTGTAGGTTCTGTGCCTACACTCATCTGCATCTGGAGCGAGCGCTTGTGCTCTGATGTCAGCGTTTGTATTAGGGTTATTGTTTATTATTATAATACTTACTCAAATAGATTAAACTGAGGACAAGTAACAACAGGGTTCTTGCACAGCGCGTGTTGATTGTACAAGTACTCTGTAATAATGCTGTGTAGAGTGACTCTGTGCTGAGGCGGTGTAGGTTCTGTGCCTACACTCATCTGCATCTGGAGCGAGCGCTTGTGCTCTGATGTCAGCGTTTGTATTAGGGTTATTGTTTATTATTATAATACTTACTCAAATAGATTAAACTGAGGACAAGTAACAACAGGGTTCTTGCACAGCGCGTGTTGATTGTACAAGTACTCTGTAATAATGCTGTGTAAAGTGACTCTGTGCTGAGGCGGGGTAGGTTCTGTGCCTACACTCATCTGCTTCTGGAGTGAGCGCTTGTGCTCTGATGTCGGCGTTTGTATTGGCGTTATTGGTTGGGTTTGGACTTTTCTGGAACAATCAAGTAATTATTACAAACACTTCACTTTAAGATTAAATGCCTTTAATAACGCACTTGATATTACATTAATTAATTGCTCTTGAGTTCTTTTATAAAACCTTTAGAGATAATACTGAGGTGGGAAATATAATGACACTGTCTTATAAAGGGAACAAATACAATATTTTTTTATGAAAAGTGAGACGTCCCGAAGGCCTATTGCGTATTTTTGCATTTCAAGTGATCAACCAAATTTCTTCGGACACTGGACTCAGTCAAAGATATTCATTCATTTGGATTAATTGAATTAACACTTATAAACATCGAAAATTACAAAATGTCAATCAATTAACTTAGAGCCAGTTCGCTGACGTTAGGGTAGAGCCATAAGAATAACTGGCAAGAAACTCCACTCTTTTAAAAAGCCAAATTATTAAAAAAAATTGTAAGTTACAATTTCAAGTAGGATACAAAGTGACGCAGGCAATAGGTACAGACACAAATTTGAAGTCAATTGACCACTGACGTTAGCCAATACGAAATCAGTAGTTTAACAGGTAATAGTTGGCCACTTAAAAGCAATGTAAATAATTTTAATGCCTGTCTGCATGTGTCGGTATATATGTATGCTGATTTAGTTGCAAAGTTATATAAAAATGCCTGAAAAATCGGTAGGGGTCGCTCTAGACGGACATACACGGATCAAATAGGAGATGTATTGACAAAGGGCACAATTACAAGCACCCGTAACCGTCGTGCGTATGAAAAGACATGAATGAAGAATGGTGTTCTAGTCTCTGGTTACCCTACTAATGGGACACAGGTGTGAGTTATGTACGTATATAAAAACTGACTTACCTAAGTTTAATAACAGTAGGCATTGGACTATCACCATCTATATGCGCGTTTGACGTGTTATGCGCATTGGGCGTGTTAAAAGGCGTGTTTAGATCACTGTCACGCACGCCACTGCCGTTCGGACGTGACACTGTTAGACGCGGCTGTGGAAAAACGTATAAATATAATAACACAGCGACATCTAGACACAAAGTAAGCATTTAATAACTTGTGACATAGGTTCTAGAATGCGGATGTACATACTTATATACTTAACTAGCTGTGCCTGCGACTTCGTCCGCGTGAAATAGTGATTTTGGGCAGCATTTTTTGGATATATCTTTTGGTTTGTTTTGAATTATAAACATCTTCGTTTAGGTGAATAAGAAAAATCTTTACAGTAAATGCTTCTCTATCTACGATATTAGACGTATAGCCATCGCGGATCAAAGCCATACAGGCTGCTAGGATTACTTACACGTGACAAATCCACATAAAGCTGACCATGCGAAAAACAGTTAATATTTAGATCCACACTCATTAATTGTCATCGCGAAACATAGGCTCACTGGAAACTGAACTCGTTTAAAACTAAACGGGAAATTGTTTGGAATGAAAGGAATCCGAGGAATAAAAACGCTATAAGTTTTTTTTTTATATTAGCCTGCCAAAGTGCCTCTACTCTGGCTGATGATAAGCAGTCAGTGGAATTCAGAAGTAGTGGACACCATTCCAAAAGCCGAACTACTGGTATGGTGGCCTCCACTATGGCGGCTTAGTGAGATGCTTCTTCACGCCTCGCTTAAAAGTCCCAGGATGAAAGTTAGGTGGGAACACATGCGCTGGTAAAGAGTTCCAGGCTTTAATTGAGCGACAAAAGTATAAAGTGCTGAACCGTTTGGTTCGAGACCCTTTAGATTGCACTGTGAAAGGGTAGCACTTCAGTCCCGCACGTGTCGTTCTGGATAAAAAGGGAGAGGGTAGAATTAATTTAAAGAGCTGTTGAGAAGACTCTCCGTGGTAAAGGCGATAGAAGACGGCCGTTGAGGAGGCGATGTCTCTTCGCAGCTGTAAAGGCTCAAGGGTCTTAGGCCTCCGGGCTTCCATGATACGGACTGCTCGCAAAAGGCCGCCGAACCGTCTCGAAAATGGTCGCCGGGTCCCACTATCCGGTCACCAACCTGCACGACGAACCACTCCGAGATTATGCGCAACCTGGTGGGGCAGTCTCTTTTTTTTTGGTTAGATCTAATTGGGCCCTTGTACAATGCCGCGGGCGGCCAGCGGCACCACCGTTTATACGGTTCTCCCTGGCCGACGGGTTGACCCACACCACCCACACAATGACTCCGCGGATACTCAGCTGGTACCACACATGCTGCGAGGTCAACGCCATCTAGACCCAAAGTAAGCATATTATATGCTTGTATTATGGGTTCTAGAATACGGATAAACATACTTAAATACTTTTATTTTTGTAAATAGATACATATTATACATATAAACACCCAGACCAATACAAATAGACATGTTCATGCTACAAATATTTGCACTGAGCGGGAATCGAACCCGCGACCTCACAGTCCATACACAGTACCACCGAAATACAGAGGCAGTCGATTTCCCCCTGACTTTCCCCTCCGTTTCCCCTGACTTCTCCCTAACTACCCCCGCACTTTCCCTTCACTTCTCACTTCTCCCTTCCTTTCCTCTTCCTCCCCCTCCCTTCCCCCTCCCTCCAAATTTAAAGTCGCCAACTTCAAAAGCAAAGATCTTTCCATACAATATTTCATCCCTTATTTCACTCCTATAAATCCACCCCAGTAAAAAAAAATTATGAGCGTATTTTTTATTTAAATAAAAGTATTCCAAAACAAAATTTCAAAGCTGTAACTTAAAAAATGAAGACGTTTCATACAATCGATTTCATCCCTTTTCATACACTTAAGGGTTGAATTTTTAATAACCCTTTCTTTGTACACTTCTAGACATTAAGACAAACACACCCTCCAAATTTCAAGTCGCTACGACCAGCGGTTTGACTTTACGTTGTCTGTCAGTCAGTCAGTCAAGACAAAGCCTTTTTTAATATGTATGGATGTATGGATTAGACGTATAGCCATCAGGGATCAAAGCATACAGGCTGCTAGTAATGCTAACACGTGATAGAGCCACATAAAGCTGACCGAAAAACAGCTAATACTTAGATCCACACCCACAACTTTTAGTGTCTTACCTTTACTTTAATTACTTAATTAATTAATTAATTTAATTAGTCATCGCAAAACATAGGTTCACTGGAAACTGGACTCGTTTAAAACTAAATGAAAGACTGTTTAGAATGACAGGAATCCGAGGAATAAAAACACTATCAGCTATTCCGCAACCTGTTAAAATATCTGCTTCTATAAGATTTCGTAGTAAATTAACGAATGTTCGATGTGATTCTTTAAATTGGCATAACTTTTTTATTTATGAACCGATTGACATGAAACAAACACTAAATGTTAAGTGAAGCTTACCACAATATATTAGTGAAAACCATATTTAAATCGGATAAGCCGTTTCTGAGATTAGCGTGCACAAACGCACAGACAAACAGACAAACAGATAAACAGACAAACAGACAAAAATTTTAAAAATCATTGTTTTGGGTTCTATTTGCGTTGATATAGGTCCCAATAGTATTTTTTCTCATATATCTTCCATGTACAGACAGCGATCGGTTACATTTTTATTATATGTATAGATAATAATAATAATACCAGCCTATTTTACTGTCCCACTGCAGGGCAAAGGTCTCTTCTCATATAGAGAAGGAATGAGCATTAATCACCACGCTTGCTCAAGGCGAATTGGCAATTTCAGACTTTTAAGCCCAGGTTTCCTCACGATGTTTTCCTTCACCGCCAGTCAGAAATGTCCAAGATAAACTTAGAAAGTACATATAATTTGAAAAATCACATTGGTACTTGCCCGGATTCGAACCCACTACCTCGTGTTTACGAAGCGGGTATCTTATCCACTGGACCATTTCGACTTTTTTATAAATACATACATATTATACATAGAAACAGCCAGTCCGATGCAAATAGCCATGTTCATGCACACAAATATTTGCGGGCATCATCATCGTTATTCCTCATTAAAATCATTGCCACAACTCTTTAGAATGGGACAGCTGCTCCCTCTGTTATATACGCCAATGTTTAAAACCATCACTACAACACTTTTAGGGGGAGAGAGGGTAGCTGCCCCTCTCTGCCTGTACCTCACTACGCCTATGACAACCACCAACATTAGCTCAATTTCCCCCCCTTTCCTTTTTCCTCACCTCCCTTAATCCTTACACCTTCCCACTCCCTTCACGGTCTTCACGGTAGGCAGCGGCTACGCAGAGTCCCTGGTATTGTAGGAGCAATGCTAGGGACTCTCGAGTCGTGTATGAGCGACAGTTACCACTTACCATCACGTGGGCTATTTCCTCGTAGTGGCAGAATAAAACTATTATCTTTAAAATATGTGTCACTCACCCTAGTAGGAGTAGACGGTGTGTAAACCGGTGGCGGTGGCGCAGGCGGCGCCGGGGCGGCGGGCGGTGGTAACTTCGCTTCTTGTCGCAATACATTAGCGCTTTGAGTAAGTCCCCTAGCCGATAAATGGGCAGCTACCAACTGAAGTAGCTGTCTCTCGTTGTAATTTATACGAGTCTGCGCTACCACATTTGCCTATAATAAATAATTATATCACAACAACTACACAACGCCATCTAGACCCAAAGTAAGCATATTATAGCTTGTGTTATGGGTTCTAGAATGCGGGTATACATACTACCATAAAAAATAGTAAACATTCGATTTTTTAAATTTTTAATTGGAAGAAAGAAGGTCTCAATATTGAAAATTTGTAGTGATAGCTGATGGTAGAAAACTGACATATATGTCGCAGTGAAACTGTATGACAATGATATGATTTTTTTAATTAATGGGACCGTTTCTCTTCCACACAGTTTAAAGACAATGAAACGTCACAAATATCAACATTTTATAATATAATAATATATTACATTTGACAGTACCAAAAAGAACAAAAATAGTTATTAAAATCTATACATGCTAATAGAAAAGAAACAAATTACAAAACCCGTAACCGATGAATGAGTATGATAAACGCTCCTACGCACTAGCGGTTAACCGCAGAGGCGACAAACCTTAGACTAGCCGCTTTTCCAATTTCTACTGCTTCGTTAATAGCGTTACTCGTTCGAAAAAACAAATCTCTTCAAGTAGAAATGTGACTCGATGCGATTTTGTATTCTCATCTAGTAACACTGGTGCGTGAATGGTGGGTGAGATTTGTTTTTCCGAACGAGTAACACTATTCACGAAGCAGTGTTACTAGATGAGAATATAAATTCACACTGTTACTCGAAGCGAATATTTTTCTAAACCAGTTTGTGTGACAGGATGCAGTGTGACTCGTTGCGAATAAACGCATGCCTTCAAGCGGTCCGACCGCTAAACGCGGTTTCATCGCGACTATGGCCGCCAATAGCAAAGAAACTGTGTTAAGCGGCTGGACCGCTCAAACGAACCGCCTGGGCGGCTAATCGCTAGTGCGTAGGAGCCAAAATTAATTAATGATTCACATGAATGAAGACGTATAATGAGGGTGTTTAGAAAAATTTTCGACACCAGTTGGCGCCATTTTGGTAAAAGTAAAGCAAATATTTTTAGTGTTCATTTCGGAAATTTTACTGTTTAATTTACAAAACGGATAATTCACGTGTTTTAAGGAAAAAGAAAATTGGTCGGGACAGTTTTCTGAAATGGCGCCCACGAGGTGGCAGCACCGATGCGTCAGGTCTATATGTCAAGCGCTTTTTGAAAGTTATCCTCTGATTGGCCCAATGTGACAGTTTAAGTGGCGCTAACTAGTGGCAAAAGTTTTACTAAACACTCTTATTGTGGACTGTTGATAATCGTGGGAGACAGTGCACATGAAATATATTTTATAACAGCACTATGTAATCGAAATAAAAATAGGATATCTTAAAATTTTACGTTCATTGCGAATAATAGTGTACTGTTTTTCCTACTCTGATTTAGAATTCATATAAAATAAATATTAGTTATTTAATGATGTATAATCGACCATATAATTGCTTTACCACCCTTAGAATTAATATCGTTTGCATATCACAAAACAATAATGTCTATTTTTGCTTGCAAGTGACCTAAGTACAGTGACATAATGAGTCTTATTGAATTTTAATTTTGATATAAATTTTTGTAAAGCATATATGTAGTCGACCATACTATACTTTATGTTAGTTACTTACATAGATACCAAATACCACTTATATGATGAAAAGCGATGTTAGTGCAACGATCCGCCTGGCTATAAATCTCAACAAGGTACAAATAACTACTACTTTGTCGAGATTATGGCCAGATGGACCGACGCCATCTTGTACATCTTGTACCACCACCTTAGGGTTAACGGTTATGACGTCATGCTGTTAGAAGATAAAGCAGGTGGAAGGAAAAGTGTCGAAAATGAAAATTTGGTAGTTAAGAAGATTTTTTTTAAGACAACTTCCACCCAGATTCGGCAGAAATATTTATGGATCACGCAAAGTTTGTTCCATGTGGGGATTGAACCCACGACCTCGTGCACAGCAGTCACTTGCGCTCCTGTTGTGCCACGAAGGCAGTCAAGTTTATATTATAGCAGTAAAATACCTATAAGAGAGTATCAAAATTTTCGTGAGCGTTTCCCTTCCAGTTTATGAAATTAGTAGAGTAGTATATGAAATTAGTATAGCATTATACCGCCATTTATTGTCTGCCGCGATAAGGATAAAATACGTATATACAAAAAATATGACGGAAATACACCTCTATGGTATAGTAGTGTATTGTCTGCGTCACTTTGCATGTTACTTAAAATTGTAACTTACAAAAAATTGTAACAACCTGGCGAATTAAAGAGTTGTCTGAGTTTCTTGCTAGTTCTTCTCATGGCCCTACCCTACGTCAGCGAACTGGCTGTAGGTTAATTAGCAGACATTTTGTAATTACAACGTTCATAAGTGTTAATTCTATTAACCCAAATGAATAAATGTCTTTGATTACAAGTATATTTTTTCCGCAGATTTATACGTCTTTTATCCTGGCGGCAGATATGGTTATTATTATTTTTTATAAAAGCAGGTAAATTTCTCTACTGTTATTATTATTTTATGAACAATTAACATTAGTATAAATTACGTCAATAAAAAAATATAAAAACAAAAGTTTTTTTTACTTTATGAAAAAAAGAAAATCATATGTACTAAAAAATTTAAACTAGGTATAAAATTATTATTTAACCATATTTTTGTTTTAAAATACCTATATTTTTTGTTTTTATTATAATAATTATTATTAAACCAATTTAAAGTAATCACTCACCCTGTGTATATTAGCCAACGACGTCTCAAACTCTGCTCCCATATGTTTGCTCTTTCCAGAAACTCGTTCTAGAAGTTCTAGCGCGTACTTCTGAAACATTACGTGTTCCTGCCTCTTCTCTTGTAGTATCGGGTCGCGCATTAATACTGTGTAAGAAATGTATAATATCACAACAACTACACACAACGCCATCTAGACCTAAAGTAAGCATATATTATAACTTGTGAAATTGGTTCTAGAATGAGTACTGATATAATAATAATATAATATAATAATAATAATATTCTACCACATTCACACAGCGCCATCTAGCCCCAAATTAAGCAATTATATTTGCTTGTGTTATGGGTACTAAACAACTGATATACTACTTATATATACATTTTTTTTTTGTAAATACATACATATTATAGATAAATTACACCCAGACACAGAACAAACAATCATGCTCATCACACAAAGGTTTGTCCTGGGTGGGAATCGAACCCACGACCTCCGGCTTAGCAGTCAGGGTTACTAACCACTAGACCAACAGGCCAGTCGAATATATGATATACTTAGTAAAAATTTTTTTTTGTAGATACCTACATATTATACATAAAAACATCCAGCCCAATACAAAGTTATGTTCACGCACACAAATATTTGCACTGAGCGAGAATCGAACCCACGACCTGCGCTGCAGCCCGTATACAGTACCACCGAACCACACAGTTAAAGGAGTTGTAAATAAAAAGTCCAGTGGATAAGTCCGCTTCGTAAACACGAGGTAATTGGTTCGAATCCGGGCAAGTAGATGTGATTTTTCAAATCATATATGCTTACTAAGTTTATCTTGGACATTTCTGACTACGTGAAGGAAAACATCGTGAGGAAACCTGGACTCAAAAATCTGAAATTGCCAATCCACCTTGAGCGCACGTGGTGATTAATGCTCATGCCTTCTCTATATGAGAAGGTACCCCTGCAGTGGGACAGTAAACATGCTGGTATTATTATTTATTATTAAATCATACCTTGTATTTGCGAAGTAGTAAACAGAGGCAGCTTGGATATAATCTGTCGCACAGTAGGACATCGAGCTAAACCTGCTAAAGCTCGACACGCGAGCCCTCGAAGACGGTCCGCGTCGGTGATAGGAGATTTTACCATCATTAGGGATAGCAGCACCTGGATAATAGAAAAGAAAATAACGAGGTTTAAAGAAATATTCATAGCGGCATAGCGAGTCCGTGAGCGACAGTTACCACTTACTATAAGGCTGTTGGCTCGTATGCCAATGCATGCTATAAAAAAAAAACTTAGCTACTGGCCATGTCATCGCATGAGTGTAGCTGGAAAAGCGTTTGCCTATTATAAATCACTAATCTCGAGAACCGCTCAATAAATTTAAATGCGGTTTTCATTCTATTAATCTATGTTTTCCGATGAATGTTTTTGTGTATGTACATAATATTTTTTTTGTATGTTCATTATCAGGAAGCAATAAAAGAATAGGCAACGATAATAGTGAACCAAGTCGGGCAGCTGCAACAATGCAACACGTATTGTAGTAATTTATGACTCACTAGCTTCCTGCAGCGCGGTTTTACCCGCGTTAAGTTATATCTTTGGTTACAGCACTGCGCCCATCGCCAATAGCGTCATGTTAGTATATAACCTTCCTTAAGAACTAGGCTATTAAACGCAAAAATAATTATTTAAATCCGAGTGTTAGTTCCAGAGATCAGCGCGTACAAACAAACTCTTCAGCTTTTTAAAATAGTATAGGTTTATGTAGTATTTAATGACGAATACGCTTTGTTGGTCATGTATGTTACTATTGGCCTGATAGATACACAAGAGTGATAAATATTATAAATATTACCACAAAAACCACACAACGCCATCTATACCCAAAGTAAGCATTTATTAATAGCTTGTGATCTGGGTTCTAGAATGTGGATAAACATCACTTCTTATATACTTTTTTTTGTAAATACATACATATTATACATAGAAACATCCAGACCAATGCAAATAGCCATGTTCATGCACTGAGAGGGAATCGAACCCGCGACCTCTGCGTGGCAGTCCATATACAGTACCACAGAACCACAGAGGTTGTCAATAAAAACTTTATTATTTTGAACTTACCATAATTCCATTATTGGTTCTGACGCTCTCCCAAACTTTCTGTATGACATCTTCGTAAGATTTTAGCGCAGTTTTCTTTCTTGTAGAGCCGGTTAATGAGAACCTGGTAGTTGATGAACCCGCCTGTGGTGTAAAAATTAAAAATTATTTAGCATTCACAGTTTTCCTGCTAAGGCATAAGCAGAGGTCAAAAAAACAAGATTTTTCTAAATACATACATAGAATCACTCAGACCAATGCAAATAGTCATGTTCATGCACGCAATTATATGTACTGAATGGGAATCGAACCCACGACCTGCGTCACCACGGGGCTGTGACCCACAGCGGTAGTTAATAAAAACAAAGTACATTGTTGGCAGCCCCGGATTTAAGATTCTTTCAACCCGGGGCAGGCAGTTATTAGTGTCCCCTCACCTTTTACCAACTCCAACGAATGGGTAGAGTGGCGACGGGAGGGGAGGACACTCGAGTGATGCTGAGAAGGCGCGCGGTCGAGTGGGCGGTCCTTCACCTCGCACGTTTTTGACCTCTATAAATGGCGGGCAAGTGCCTCGATTTCTCTCCCCCCCTCGCCTTGATTGTTGGACACAGGCCTCCTCCAAGTTTCACCACCAGTTGTAACCCCTCATGCATAACCAGCCACCCTTATTAAGCGGATTCCTCTCCTGAAGAGTCCAGTACCAGTTAAAATTATAAAAAAAATCCTTGACTTACTCTATGAACAGGCGCGCACACGCAGTTAACGAGCACGTTCAGCGCCGCCTTCTGTACCTCGGGCTCGGGGACTATCTCTCCGTCCGCCGCGCCTGTAGCACACATATCTACATACATACATATTGCATACATACAAAATACAAAATGTTTCGTAATCCTACTATTTTGTGTGTTTGTTACCACTCAACGTCTAAAGGCTGATTCGATTTCAATGAAAATTGGTATGCAGATAACCTATAGTGTAACCGAAATTGGTAAGGTAGATTCGATGCCGGAAACGGATTTAGGCTACTGTTAATCTCGAAAATCGATCGGGTTCCAGAGAGATACAAAACATATTTTAATTGGCTTACATTTTGTAAATTTAACATTCACAAGTATCATTGTTTTAAACAACGGGCTTTTTGTTTCGTAATAATATATTTTGCATATTCTTGTGTACTTATATAAGTAAACTAGCTTTACGCGGCGCGGTTTCACCCGCATATATTACATCTTTGGTTACTGCTCGGCTCCCGTTACAAGTAGCTTGATGTTACATAGCATATAAGCTCAAGAACTGAGCTATCAAATGTAAAAGGAATTATTTAAACCCGACTGGTAGTTTTAACGGCAGCCGCCCCGGCTTCGCACGGGTGGACATTTTTAAAGCATTTTGGGATAAATAAAGACACTTTTGTATGGGAATATAGAAAACTGTTCGTACTTCAAGGAATATTATAAAAAAATAATTAGAAAAATTTGTTTAGCTGCTCTCGAGACTTGCGCTTAGCAACACGTTCAGCGATTCATTTTTATATTATAGAGAAACCACATAAAAACTTACCTAGTACAATATTCACTCCTGTGGTTAGGTCCGCATCTCTCATGTCGATTTTCTCTGTTAATAATAGTTGGACGCGAGGAGCTACACAGCATACGGAGACCACGTCGAGAGCTGATCGTACTGTCTCTGACCTAAGGTATGATAATTGAACATTTTGAAGACTTTTGCGACTACTATCCTTACACAAACAAATCGCAATGGTCCAGTGGATAAGGCACCCGCTTCGTAAACACGAGGTAGTGGGTACGAATCCGGAAAAACCGATGTGTTTTTCAAATTATATGTACTTGGACATTTCTGACTGATGGTGAAGGAAAACATCGTGAGGAAACCTGGACTCAAAAGTCTGAAATTGCCAATCAGCCTTCAGCCCACGTGGTGATTAATGGCCATGCCTTCTCTATATGAGAAGAGGCCTTTGCCCTGCAGTGGGACAGTAAACAGGCTGGTAATATAAATGCGGTGCTTAGCTAATTAGTTACTTGAGTCCCTATCCAACCTCTTATAGCAATCTTATCTTACCTATTATATATAACCGTACTGTTATTAATAGTACAAAAGAAAAAGACAAAACACAACAAATCAAGGACAAATATTTGTGTGATGAGCATGATTGTTTGTTTTGTCTGGGTGTAATTTATCTATAATATGTATTTACTTAAAAAAAATGTATTTAAGTAGTATATTGTTTAGTACCCATAACACAAGTAAATATAATTGCTTAGTTTGGGGCTAGATGGCGCTGTGTGCATGTGTTAGAATATCCTTAAGTATGGACATATTTTTTTGTAACACTAACATGGACATGGAGCCTCTCAGGCTACTATATATAAATGTCTTTTTCGTTACTAATATATTCTTATTTACTAGATTTTTTTGTTACTAAATCAAGTAGAAGGTGTCTAAGAATAATAAAACGTGCATAAATAATCAACTTTCTTCTAAATATTTATAAAAAACTGAAGAATCAAATGCCTAGGTTTTTTTTTATATATTATAGCCTACCAAAGTGACTCCACCCCGCCTTATGGTAAGCAGTCAGTAGAATCCAGAAGTGGCATCCACTATACCAAAAGCCATCGTCTTAAACTGCTGGTATGGTGGCCTCCACTATGGCGGCCGGGAATGGGGTTAGGGGAAGGGAATGAGGGAGGTGAGGAAAGAGGATAGGGGGGAAATTGGGCCTCCGGCACTCTCACTCACCGAACGAAACGCAGTAGTACGGATACTACTACTCTTACGTCGATCTTCTATGAGAGGGTAGGTACATCTTTTTGTAATTTTGTCTATGGTTTAAGAGCTGAAAGTATAACATAACTAACCTTTTTAGTTATTTTGACTTTTAAATCTTAAAATCTAATATTGGTGAAGTCAAAAAAACTTGACATCAACCTGGAGATCAATAATAAAAAAAACGATAACCGACTTTTATGAGCAAATTACTGGCAGTCGTTACATAAGGGACGTGAACATTGCATTATAAGAGGTGGTAGTAGTTCCTTTGTACAGCCAGTCTACACTAGTTGATCAATACACTACCTGCCGTTAAAATTCCATTCGTAAGCGTAGCCCACAACCTGCAGGAGCAAGGATACACCTCCCAGCTCTACCAGCTCGTCGACCGGAGCCCAGCGACACCAAGCGACACTTTGGAGTAACTCGATCTGTTCTTGTATCTCTTCTGGTGACGATTTTGATGCCTAGAACAATTAAATATAATATTAATTTACTAGCGACCCGCCCCGGCTTCACACATGTATTATGCTGGTACTAAATATACTACAGAATGTCTTTTTAAACAACGTTCACAGCTTTTTCGTTATTAGACAATACAAACATGTTTTTTTTAGAGGCCGACAGATTTCCGGGACAAAAAGTATCCTATGTCCGTCTCCGGCACTAAATACCAATATTTATTAAAATCGGTTCAGCTGTTTAGGCCCTGAGTGTAACAAACACTCACACACACACAAAAACTTTCGGATTTATATATATATATCATCATCATCATCATCATCATATCAGCCAAAAGACGTCCACTGCTGGACATAGGCCTCCCACAATATATATATATATATATGTATATTAGTAGAAATTATGTTAGTACTAACCTTATAAGGCGGTGGTTCAGGAATATTATCTCCATGTTGCCTCGCGACTTGTGCCGCGCGTAATCTCAAATGTGCTTCTAAATACCTGTCGAACAAAATTATTATCAAAAACATTACATACCCATAATCTTATCGAGTGGTTAATGGACAACCTAACAGGATTTGTTCTGGTTGCCCATAGAGGCATCCGACTTTTGAGCGTTTACGCGTCATGAGTGGTAAAGTCGCAATTTAGTGTCATAATTCGTGGTTTTTAATTTTTATCATTTAATCGGAGCTATATTTTAAAAATATGTTCTGTTAACATGCTAGAATTAGGTGAAAGCTCTATAAAAAGTAAGTAACCATAATGCTTACAGTTATTTTACTATGAAAATAACGCAACTTAAGTTTCAAATGTATTATTTGCATATAAATAGAACTGTAAACGCAATGATAAGCATATAAATGCTTAGAAAACACAACCAAGCCGTTACCGATATACAGGGAGAAGAGGATTAGGAAGGAAAAGGAAAAGGAAACTTTTTTTATACGCCTTAGGTGGCAAACAAGCATAAGGCTCATCTGGTAAGTGGCAACCATAACCTAGAGATATTTTCAAAGCATTATTAAAGTAAATTCCTCACCTCCCTCTTTCCCTTCCCCTAACCCCATTCCCAGCCGCCATAGTGGAGGCCACCATACCAGCAGTTTAAGACGATGGCTTTTGGTATAGTGGCCGCCACTTCTGGATTCCACTGACTGCTTACCATCAGGCGGTGTGGAGTTACTTTGGTCGGTTATTATAAAAAAAAGTAATAATGCTTAGAACACCAACCAAATCGTTGCTGACAACGGAGAAGGGGATGAGGAAGGAAAAGGGAAAAGGATCAGGACCGGTATTTGGGCTGCTGGTGCTCTCATTCACCGAGCGAAACAGATTAAATACTAATATTCTAACATCGATCTTCTATGAGAGGGTAGTACTTCCCCGGTTGATCCAGCCCATTCATGATGTAACCAGCGTGGATCTACTACAGTTAGAAACTCACCTTCTTAACGCCACACAGACATGCCTTACAATCTGTCTAGCAGCACAGGTCTCATCCTCAGACACCCTGGACTCGTCCTCATCAGAACTCAATATGGGTAGTGTTGATATCACATTGTACAGCTTTCGTAGACCATCCTGGGGACGATAGAACAGATCATATCAGAATAAGTAAATCTGTGATGTTAAGCACACTTGTCGAGACCAGTTTTAGGATGGGTGACCGTTAAATTAATATCAAATGTCCTATATGTCAACAACTGAAACTCAATGTAGCTTAAACACACATGAACGCACGCACGCACGCACGCACGCACGCACGCACACACACACACGCATTTATAATATTAATAAGATGTGCTAATTCATTCGCCCCTAGATAGGTAGCCCCATAAGTGGCAAAGTAAATCACTGGTTTTTACGCTTTCATGGTCCATGGATCACGGATGGTCATACCTGATGATCAAACTCTTCAAGAATAAGTCTGAATTGGAAGGAGAGTCCGAAGAACATCGTCGCATGGCACCTGCCAGAGTCGTGCGAACATTCTAGAAGCCATAGCGCGTATCTGTAGAAAAAAGAAAATATAACAATACCACGAAGTCATACATTACCTCCTATTAATGCCTCATTAACATGAATCGAACTCACAAAGAGTAGATACGGATATTATATTATTTTATTATTTTACGAGAAAACAGCCTTCCTGATGATAAGTGGTAACAGTCGCTCATAGACGACTTAAAGAAGCCGCTGCCTACCGTGAAGGGAGTAGCGAAGTTGAAGGGATTGAGGGAGGCGAGGAAAAAAGAAAGAGGAGAAATCAGTTGAATAAGTTTTGTGTGAGTATCATTATCAGAATATCAGCTGAAAGACGTCTACTGCTGGACATAGACCATCATCCATCGGTTGCCCGCCACCCATACAAGGTCGACGGTATACCTTGTGAGGGGTCTGCCCACGCTGCGTCTTCTGGTTCATGGTCGCCACTCTAGAACCTTTTTGCTCCAACGGCCATCAGTTCTGCGAGCTGTGTCCTGCCACCGTCACTTCAGAGAAGCAACTCTGCGAGTCACATCTTTATATTAGTTCGCCTGCGGATTTCTTAAACAATCGTGCAGGGAGACGCCTAACATAGACCGCTCCATCGCCCTCTGAGCGACTTTAAGCCCGTAGCTATAAGCTCCGTATGGCACTGGCAACACACACTGGTCAAAGACCTTGGTCTTGAGACAAGATATGTTGCAGCTTCCCAAACGCTGTATATGTGTGCATATCAATAAATAAATACATATCAGTTTACCCAATCAGAGGATCGAACCTGGATCCTCTGCGTGGTAGTCCATACATAACACACTTACCGAGGCATTCAACAATTATATTTATCTATTTTTATACCTAAGAGTTTCATAACGCAGTAGCCAGAATAGAAACCAATACATACTTAACAAGATCAGCGAGCATCCTTCTGGGTAGTAAACATACTCTCTCCATGGCATCTTCACAGTACGCTAAATAGTACAGACATATGGAAACGCCAGTCGCCGCTACTGATGGTCTTGGAACTTCTAGAAATTTCTATAAAAAAAATGATGTGTAAATTAGGTTATTTTTAAATACTGTAAAGTAAGTCAGTAGGTTTGTAACTTCTTATTAATTGACTGGCCTGTTGGCCTTGTGGTTAGTGACCCTGACTGCTAAGCCGGAGGTCGTGGGTTCGATTCCCACCCAGGACAAACCTTTGTGTGATGAGCATGATTGTTTGTTCTGTGTCTGGGTGTAATTTATGTATAATATACAAAAAAATTAATTTACAATCTATAATTTACAAAAAAAAATGTATTTAAGTATGTAGTATATCAGTTGTTTAGTACCCATAACACAAGCAAATATAATTGCTTAATTTGGGGCTAGGTGGCGCTGTGTGAATGTGGTAGAATATTATATTATTATTATTATCGAGCTACAGTTGTTGTTAATGACCAATCCCTATCCAAATTTCGCTATCGAATATAGGTATTTCAATCCATTTTGTGTGTGGAGCTTACCAGTAACCAATCTATACATATAATAAAATTGGAGTGTCTGTTTGTAATATCGAAATAACCGTTTTTTACTACATATACCGTATTGAATATATATACGGTATATACACCAAAATAACATTTTTTACAATTTTTGTCTGTCTGTCTGTCTGTTGTTCCGGCTAATTTCTGAAATGGGTGGACCGATTTTGACGGGACTTTTATTGGCAGGTAGCTGATGTAATAAGGAGTAACTTAAGCTACGTTTATTTAAGAAAAATCTTTTATTTTAGAAAAATTAAGTTATCTTGATCGACTGTTAGGCGGAGAAGTTCGCCGGGTCAGCTAGTCCATAGATATAATTCCTCACGCCTATCTCCTAGTAGGGTAAGCAGAGACTATAGAACGTCATTTGCTACGATCTAAACATACCTCCTTTGTCTCTTCAACATTCATTAATCTTTTCATACACACGTCGGTTACGGGTGCTTGTAATTATGTACGCTCAAATTCCAAACAAATATTTATTACTAGCGGCCCGCCCCGGCTTCGCACGGGTGGAAATTTTTTTAAACATTTTGGGATAGATAAAGATACTTTTGTATGGGAATACAGAAGTGTTTTTTAGGCAGATTTTAAATTTTTGTCTCCGTAAGAACCATCCTCGTACTTCAAGGAATATTATAAAAAAAGAATTAGCAAAATCGGTTCAGCTGCTCTCGAGATTTGCGCTTAGCAACACATTCAGCGATTCATTTTTATATTAAAGATTACACAAAAATTTTTATCCCGTATGGGGACCGATCCTACAACCTCGTGCACAGCAGTTGCTTGCGCTCCCACTGCGCCACGGAGACAATCAATTATTTATTTATTTATTTATTTATTTTATTAGGTTTATCAACAGTTGTTACAACATTTCATGCTTAATTATAATTGCTGAAACTTAGCCTATTGTAAAACTAATTATAGATAAACACAACATGCTTTTAAAATATCTACACATCAATATTAATTAAATTAAATTAAATTAAATTAAAATTAAATTAAATTAAATTAAAATTAACAATAATGAATGAAAATAATTTAATGATTAATTGAAGCAATAGTAATGAAATACAATTGCGAATTATTAATTTATTATACAAAGATTAAAAAAATAATAAACATAAAATTTGTCATTATAATCCATAATTATATATAAGTATATAATTATGGATTATACATTTAATTTTATATAAGTACTTACATATTAATATAACAGATGAATTAATTATCAATTTGGAATAATATAATTTATTTGGCGTTTAAAAGCATTTTGACTTACCACTAGTATGTCTACAGATCCGACGTGATTATTATGAGCTCTACAGAGCCGGGGAATTGGTGAATTAAAACCTAACACTGTTCTACGGTGAGGGGCCACTAACATAGCAATAGGTTTACGGGGTATATGATATGGCACTCTGAAACTTAAGTTACTCAATAATAAGGGGCAATCTATTTGGTTATGGATAATTTTATATAGGACGTTAAGATCTAGTAATGTTCTGCGTTTCTCTAATGATGTGTTAATTAATATGTATTTTATAGTTCTTCTATTGTATCTATTTATTTCTCTAATAAAATAATAATAAATAACAATATTTTCTTACCTGCAAACCACCCATTTGTATAAAATCAATGCTGAACTTCTTATGACACAGTAAAGCTGCGAGATACTTCAACGCTTCGAAGGCTAGGCGAGAATCACGAGATTCCCTCACGTTTAGGTACCCTAGTATAAGACCTAGGGCGTTCTGTTCAAATACGTGCGATAAGAACTGCGGACAAAAGAAAATATATAAATACAAGATCCTACAAATATTATATATGCGAAATTTTGTATGTGTGTGTTTGTTACCACTCAGCGCCTAAACGGCTCGACTGATTTCGATGAAAATTGGTATGTAGATAGATTGGTATGGACCTCGATGGTTCAGCTGCGTTTGGATTACCAAGTTTGATCCCCGGGTCGGGTTAAAAGATATTAAGCTTTTTTGTTCCATTTTTTTTATTGCCGACTATGGCTGACAAGCTAATGGTAAAAGCGATGGTAAGTGATAACTGTCGGGGCAACGGAATGGGTAGCCGACCTCTAACTCTCCCGACAGATACACCACCCGCGACCCGCGCCCTTTAATATATATTTTTTTTATATTAGCCCACCAAAGTGACTTCACCCCGCCTGATGGTAAGCAGTCAGTGGAATCCAGAAGTGGCGGCCACTATACCAAAAGCCATAGTCTTAAACTGCTGGTATGGTGGCCTCCACTATGGCGGCTGGTAATGGGGTTAGGGGAAGGGAATAAAGGGTGAGGAAAGGGGAAAGGGAGGAAATTGGGCCTCCGGCGCTCTCACTCACCGAACGAAATGCAGTAGTACGTATACTACTACTCTTACGTCGATCTTCTATGAGAGGGTAGTACTTCCCCGGACGATCCGGCCCATTCCTGCTGAAACCAGCGTGAATCTACTACCGTAATAATAGTTTAAATTTTATCTTGTACTTAATTAATTATACATTTATACACATTTTAATACAGTCCACTCTTTTATTACTAGTCAACAATCAATCTAGTACAAACATATAACAATAACTTTGACTGGCCTGTTGGTCTAGTGGTTAGTGACCCTGACTGCTAAGACGGAGGTCCTGGGTTCGATTCCCACCCAGGACAAACCTTTGTGTGATGAGCATGATTGTTTGTTCTGTGTCTGGGTGTAATTTATCTATAATATGTATGTATTTACAAAAAAAAAATGTATATATAAGTAGTATATCAGTTGTTTAGTACCCATAACACAAGCAAATATAATTGCTTAATTTGGGGCTAGATGGCGCTGTGTGAATGTGGTAGAATATTATTATTATTATTATTATTATTGCTATAAGAGATTGTTGTACCTGGGACGCAAAATTCATAGTACTAGCACGCAATCTGGAACTGTCCTCGGCATATAGCTGTAGTAATGTGGGTAATCTGCTCACCCTTCTAGATAAAAAGTCGTGATATACATACCTCTTGATATTCTCCCATGGGCGTCAAATATCTTAATATAAGCATCTGTTTTGTAGCGTCAGTCGGCGGATGTATTTGTATATTACCTGTAACATAAGATACAATAATATTAATAACTAGCTGTTGCCCGCGACTTCGTTCGCGTGAAAATTCAGATGGGTGCCTCTATGAGAATATTGCGTGCCTGATTTTATGGTAATCGTAAATTGTATCAGTATTATCCGTCTTTATGGCGAATCCAGTTTAAACCCGCTACCGCTAAAACTGACAAACCACCTTCACACAAACTTGCGACTCTTATTTGCCCATTTAATAAGGGAGGTTGCTGAATAATAAAAAAAGAGTATTTTCTAGTAATTTGGTAATCCTACTATAAAAACTATAGAAATTTCATACAAACTTTGCCACCCCTTTATACCCCCTTAGGGGAAAGGATTTCGCAAAATTCCGTCTAAGTGAGCACCTATATCCTAATAGGAACGACAATGCAAAGTTTGAGATTCCTAGCACTTGTTGTTTCTGAGATTTCGGAATAAGTGAGTGAGTGACCTTTTGCTTTTATGTATATAGATAGCATTTTTATATTGTTTAAATACTGTTTTTCATACTATTTTTAATCTCCCATTCATACAAATCCTCATTTACCTACCTAAAGATATCCCTCGTAAAAACAATATACAATACACAAAGGCAAATTTTCACTACAATAACTTTCCCCTTCCTCTTTTTCCCTATTGCACTTTTTCTCCACTCTCCACAGTTTCCTCCTTCCTCTCCTCCCCTCCCCCTTCTCCTCTTCACCTCCTTCAGCATCCTTTGCCCCTCCTCCAGCATCTCTTGCCCTTTCTCCACTTCCCTCTACCTTGCCTCCTCGTTTTCCCCTCTCTTCTCCCTTCCTTTTCCTTTCTTTTCCTCCTTTCCTCTCCCGTCCTATCGCTTCCTATCCCTTCCCCTCCCTTTCTCCACCATTCGAGAACTCCTTTCTTTCCGCGTTCCCTCCCCTTCCCTTCCTCTACTGTCTCCCTCACTTTCCCCTCACTTTCCTCTCATTTTCCCCTCACTCACCCCTCACTTAACCCTTACTCCGCCTCACTTCCCTCTCACTTCCCCCTCACTGCTCCCTCACCCACCTCACTTCCCCCCAATTCCCCCTCACTTTCCCCTCACTTGACCCCTCACTTCCCCCTCACTTCCTCCTCACTTCCCCGTTTCTTCTCCGTCACTTTCTCCTCACTTCCCCTCACTTTCCTCTTACTTTCCTCTAACATTCCCCTCAATGTCCCCTAACTTCTCCCTCACTGCTCCCAGGCTTTCCCCTGACTTCTTCCTGACTTTCCTCTCACTTCTCCCGCATTTCCCCCACACTTCCTCTTCACTTCCCCCTCACTTCCCCATCACTTTCCTCTCACTCCCCCATCACTTTCCCCTCCCTTCCTCCTTCTCCTCAATTCCTCCTTTTCCTCCCTCTTTCCCTCCCTCCCACTCCCTGTAAATTTCAAGTCGTTAGCTTCAAAAGCTAAAGATCTTTGTATAGAATATTTCATACCTAATTTCACCCCCTTAAATCCACCCCTGTTAAAATAAAATTATAAGGATATTTTTTATTTAAATAGAAGTATTCCAAAAAAAAATTTAAAACTAAGTTAAAAAATGAAGAAGATTCATACAATCGATTTCATCCCTTTTCACACACTTAGGAATTAAATTTTAAAAAACCCTTTCTTAGGACAACCTCTTGACATTTATACAAACACACCCTCCAAATTTCAAGTCACTAAGACCAGCAGTTTAGGCTGTGCGTTGTCTGTTATAATATGTATGGGTGTATGGATGTATGGATTAGACGTATAGCCATCGGGGATCAAAGCATACAGGCTGCTAGGAATGCTAACACGTGATAGAGCCACATAAAGCTGACCGTGCGAAAAACAGCTAATACTTAGATCCGCGCCCACAACTTTTAGTTTTGTCTGACCTTGGGCTTTATTAATTGTCATCGCGAAACATAGGCTCATTGGAAACTTGACTCATTTAAAACTAAACGGAAGATTGTTTAGAATGAGAGGAATCCGAAATATAAAAACGCTATCAGCTATTCCGTAACCTGTTAAAGTCTCTGTTTCTATCAGAAAATGTTCGATGTGATTCTTTAAATTGGCATAACTTTTTTATTTATGAATCGATTGACATGAAACAAACACTAAATGTTAAGTGAAGCTTACCACAATGTATTAGTGAAAACCATATCTAAATCGGATAAGCCGTTTCTGAGATTAGCGTGAACAAACGCACAGACAAACAGACAAACAGATAAACAGACAAACAGACAAAAATTGTAACAATCGTTGTTTTGGGTTCTATTTTTGTTGATAAAGGCCCCAATAATTTTTTTTCTCATATATCTTCCATGTACAGACAGCGATCGGTTACATTTTTATTATATGTATAGATAATAATAATAATAATAATAATATTCTACCACATTCACACAGCGCCATCTAGCCCCAAATTAAGCAATTATATTTGCTTGTGTTATGGGTACTAAACAACTGATATACTACATATATACATTTTTTTTTTTGTAAATACATACATATTATAGATAAATTACACCCAGACACAGAACAAACAATCATGCTCATCACACAAAGATTTGTCCTGGGTGGGAATCGAACCCATGACCTCCGGCTTAGCAGTCAGGGTCACTAACCACTAGACCAACAGGCCAGTCAATCATATTAATTACATACTAGCTTTCAGCGGCGCGGTTTCACCCGCGTTATCGATGTTACATAGCCTTTAACCTTACTCGAGAACTGGGCTATCAAACGCAAAGAATTATTCAAATCTGACTAGTAGGTCTAGAAATTAGCGTGTTCGAACTTTTTCGTTTTTATTTAATAGTATTGATAGATTAGATGCAATGAGTTTGTTTACGAAAATATTCGCCACCGGTAAAAGGTCTTCCATTTTGACAGCGCATCGCTTTTATCCAAAACAAATATTTTTCAGTGCTAATTTCGGAAATTTTAATGTTTAATTTACAAAATGGATAATTCACGTGCATAAAGACAAAAGACAAAAGACAATTGCTAAGAGAGTTTTCTGAAATGGCGCCCACCAGGTGGCAGCACCGATGCGTCAGACTAGCTGTCAAGCGCTTTTTGAAAGTTAACCCATGATTGGCACAATGTGACAGTTAGTGTCGCGAAAATTATCCTAAACACCCTCATTCCAAAGTGAATGCCTACGTATTTTTAACCAACTTCAAAAAAGAGGAGGTTATCAATTCGCGTTTTTTTGTTGTTACCTCATATTTTGGTCACCGACTCCAAAATGACTGATAATAGATTGTAAATAGTATAGCATTATATAGGTATCAATGATTTCTTCAATTTCTCTTCAATGTTTATTGCTTTGAAGTAATTAAATTATTATTTTCTATTTTTTAGTTAAGGATTAAACATGTAGATATTGTTTTGAAGTCGGTTTTCGTTTATTTTTTTCTTCACATACACAACATACCTATAATATGCGTCTCCATTTCAGCCCATGAAGAGTTGGAGGAGGTCTCGTGATGTTGTCGTGGTGGTGGTGACATCATCACCCACGGCTCCGGTGGGGATATAGCGTTACTTGCCAATCCTGTTAAAAATATAATATAACTTCACGCCTTTTTTTCCAGATGGGGTAGGCATAGTGCTTATAGAACATCGGTTTAAACAAGCTATATATATTATTAAAAACATGCCACATGCCTAAAACAAAGTAAAAAGAAACCCATTTTTTTTCTCGTGCTGACGCTACATTGAAATTTTATATACCCTATGTCACTCCCACAATCAATACGAATCTAATGACACCTCATACGTTAAAATCCATCAAGCCATTTAGGCTGTAGAGCGTGCCAAAGAAATATACGTACTCACATACATACATACATTTATACATACATACATACATAGTCCTGGTCTGCGTCAGTCGGTAAAAAACTAATCTCAGCAAATCACAGCTGTGATTGGTTGGTTTTAAACGTGGAATGTGTGACATTATCGGAATGAGTGCGAATTCTTGCGTTTGGCGAACAAGAACAAGCCGTATGCGCAATAAATTGATCAATAAATAAAAAATAAAACAAATTATAACACAACTTACTATTACAGTTCTTTACTGGGGTCTCGGGGTCTTTGCTGGCACGCGGTGGGGTCTCTTCCACCACCATATCTCCCCCTCCGCCTTCATCTTTAAGAATATACATGATTAAAGTCATAAAAGGGGCAAAAAAGCATATTATAAATGCAAAAGTTACTCTTGTCTGTCTGTTACGCTTTCACGCCTAAACTACTAAACAGATTTTGATGATATTTATAGAAATACTAGCGACCCGCTCCGGCTTCACACGGGTGCAATGCTGATTCTATATTTAGTAACAGCATTGCCCATGCGAAGAAAAACAAATGCTGTGAACGTTGTATTTACATTCTGTAGTATATTTAATTTTACTACAGAATACCGGCCCCCTGCCGCTATATCCCTCCCTGCATTTTTAATCTGTAATAACTTTGAAAATATTTATTTAAAATACATGCTCCAAAGGGCATTATTGATTTATATTAAATGCACAATGTGTTTAAGGTACTTAATTTGATAAGGATAAATGCTGTATTGCTTAAAATAACTTCGAAAATAAGCCATTATTTCTCATAAAATGTAAAGAATAAAAATGGTTATTGTGGGTTATCCCTTAGAGATAGACATATACTATCGCGGACTCTTTTATAGACCTTTTTAAAGTGTCCAATACTGTAGTACATTATTTTGATCTATCTTGTAGGGTTTAGCCAGCGTTGCAATGTAAGCGCAAAAAATTTGTTTATTTACCACATCACATTAAAAACATCTAAATTTATCAATGTTTCTCTACTATATTATGCATGTTATATACATATAAACCTTTCTCTTTAATCACTCTATCTATTAAAAAAACCCGCTTCAAAATCCGTTGCGTAGTTTTAAAGATCTAAGCATACATAGGGACAGACAACGGGAACCGACTTTGTTTTATACTATGTAGTGATGATATGGTGGTTAAGTATCTTAAACTTTCTAAATCACCGCGCAATTATAACTATATATATCTATATATATAGGTAGTTATATAGTGTCTACATATATATATAATTTTCTTAGTTTTCTTGCATAAGAACCTTCTCCTGACAATACCAAACACAACAAAAAAAGAATTAACGTAATTGATCTAGCCGTTCACGCGTGATGCCATGACCAAGGGAAATAGAGATTCATTTTTATATAATTATATATAGATATAAGTAAAAGTTTTAGTGAAGTTGATGGAGTACATACCTTTCTTTTCAGTACTAGGTCCGTTACATTTGATATCGTTGTTCCTCTTTTTGTCAAAGCGAGCAAAATGTCTCGTCTGGTTTGGAGGTGTGGTGTTTTGATTTATTTGCTGAAATAACACATTGATATTATTATTATTGTAACTCATACAAATAACTGTAATTATCTGGCGATTAAAAAGAGTGGCGTGAGTTTCTTGCCAGTTCTTCTCACAGCTCTACCTCGTCAGCGAACTGGCTGTAGGTTGATTACCTGACTTCGTGTAATTTTGACTTTTCTTTTATGATTAAAATGAAATTATTGCTTTGTGTTTGTGAAGGCGTTGAGTGATTAAATCATCCCTTTTATTCCAAAAGTATAATATGTACTCACCTCTGCAGATTTGTTTCTCAATATGTGTAATCTCCTTAACATAGTTGGTACTAGCATTGCATTTAAGTCCCTGCAACAAACAACATAATATTATAATGCTTTTACATTATAATGTCGTAGCGTGGGCAGACCTCAAGGTGGACCGACAACCTGATGGCGGGTGGCGGGCAACCAATGGATGAGCATCTAAGTTTTCATTTTGTTTTAAACACATAATAAAGCTTAATAAATAATAAATTAAAGCATACAGGTATGTTAATTATACATTTAAAATAACACATTTCCAGCTTTTGATATAGTCCCCATCTAAAAGTTGAAAAGTGATCTCAGTGCGGTGGGTTATTGCCGTGCGGGTATGCGGTAACTTTTTGGAGGAAGATTATCGCGTGAGTTTCGTCCACGAAGGTAATAAACTTTTCGCCAGTTCGAGTGGGTATACGGTATGTGTTAAATAAATTAAGTAATATTTACCTAAAGTTAGTAGCAATCTCTTGAACCTCCATAGCGGCTGCAAGTAACCCTGTGGAGTAACTCTGCAGTGGCTCAGTGGCGTTGGTCGCCCAGTTCACTAACCGATGTATTAAGGCTTCGTTGTCCTGAAAAAAAAAGTAGTTAAATATAATAATATATATAATATTCCAACAACTACACGCAGCGCCATCTATACCCAAAGTAAGCATATTATTAGTAAGCATACTTTTTTTTTGTAAATACTTACATATTATACATAGAAACACCCAGACCAATGCAAATAGACATGTTCATGCACACAAATATTTGCACTGAGCGGGAATCGAACCCGCGTCCTCTGTGTGGCAGTCCATACATAGTACCACCGAACCACAGAGGCACTCAAAAAGTAAATAACAGCCACACATGGATCAACTAGCTGCGCCTCACGGCTTCACCCACGCAGAAAATGGTATGTGTTTTAATTAATGCAACTCAACACAAACCAGACAAACTTTCAGAATAAAAAGTATTCTATATCTGTCTCCGGCACCGAATCTATGTATATACCAATTTTTATTAAAATCGGTTTAGCCGTTTAGGCGCTTAGTGGTAACAAACATACACATACAGAGACAAACTTTCGCTATCATATATATATATTTCACGGATTTTTACAGGTAGTAAAGCCGGAAAATCCTGGCTTATAGGTAGATATAAAATAAATGAATATGCATAATATGTGTGTGCAGTGTTTCAAGAAAGATTCTATAATAAAAAAAATAAGGTAATAGAAGGAAAATTAAGAGTATCAAAAATAAGTATTAAAAAAAAGTTCTATACCTGAAACACAACGCTCATCTCCAACCCTGGCATAAGGTCAAGTGTGAGGCGGCACGCGGCGACATTTAACTTGTTGACGTCACGTCCTGTCACATTCTGACGCGAGTAGTATGTGTCACGTACATAGTCGTTTACTAGCTGTAAGGAAAACATGGTGTGATATAATTACTAGTATCATCTTTAGCTTTTTTAAACTAACACGATTTGTACACTTAACTTTATTTGTTAAACAGGTCTACTCGAACGTTATAATAATTATCTAACACAAGTAGACCTGTTTAACAAATAAAAGTTATGCTAACACAACATCCTGAGGAAAGAGGGAAGGAGCGGCATCAGACCATTCTGGGGCGGACACGGCCCACTTACCTAGTCTCCTTAGTACCTCTTACGACTCGTATGTCACTGGACACACAATGGACAAAGCGATGTGACACACAATGACAAGGAGCCTACTAACAAGTAACTCGTAAGTCGTCTGGTCTTTCCTCACATGCTAGACCAGACCCCCTTTCTTTTTTTATTTATTGTATTACTAGCTGCGCCCTGAGTAAAATGGTATAGGTTTAATTATTGTAACTTGGGAACCAGACTGATTTTCGGGATAAACAGTATCCTATATCCGTCTCCGGCACCAAATCTATGTACAAATCAATTTTTATTGATATCGGTTCAGCAGTTTAGGCACTGAGTGGCACAAACATACACACACAAACTTTCGCATTCATAATATTAGTAGGAATCTTTTCTTATTGTGTGTGCCTGAATGTGTTGTGCCTAAATGAAATATTTTTCTTTCTTTCTTTCTTTATAAAGCCTGGTGAACATACCTTTGTCATAAAGTTGTCTTTCTTGAACATGACCTTGAGCGCGTGTCCAAGGGCACATTCTGGGTCAGTACGTGACGGATGCCGTTCGTCAAATGGGTCCGGATCCTTCTTCATAAAATTCTCTGTCTCCGCTTCTATTATCTCTGCTATCCTGTAACCAGAATATGTTTATTGAAGTTTTAATATAGAATTATTGAATTTAAAAAGTTTTTAAACCACAGGTTTTGTTTGTATGAACAAAAGAGTTTGTTTGTTTGAATGCACTAGCCTCTGGCAGTACTAGTTGGAGTGAATTCTTTTTGTGTTTGATAGTTCTTTAGGAAGGTTATAGACTATGTATTATATAACACATAGAAGAACCATACCGAGTGCAGGCAAGCTAAGGAAGCACTGCCAGAGCTACATGCCCGTTTTACAAAACATTTCGAAACAACAACCTCCCAAAATCACCACCGCCATCACCGGTCATGGTTCTTATAATAAACACCTATTTGTCATAGGAATTACAGGCAGTCCGTTGATACCATAACCAATACCAATAGGCTATGTAACATAACGCTGCGACGGGAACAGAGCAGTAACCAAAGATGTAACATAACTATATGTTTTGTGAAATATACAGTACCACACAATGATACTATTTAAATGAGAATCTGACACACCTAGCTGGTTTTTTATTTGTTTAATTGTCTAATGTCTCACTATTTAAATATACATTTGTGTTCTACCCATTAATTTTAAAAATAACTCAACAAATTTAAAATGATAAAGCATTTTTGGCAACAATGTTGACATTGAATATACTCTATAAATCAGAAGCTCAGAAGAGAAAGGTCGCAAGTTGAGATATATTGCAAAACATTATTTATCTTTAGACTAATAGTAGAAAACTGAAATTTGTACACATATTGGTATTTACAACTCTTTGCTATTTAGAATAATAGAAATATGACATAGTTATTAAGCCTGGGTTTATAAATTTAAGTCTGAAATAGCTAAACAGGCATTCAGCATGTGGCAATAGTCATGCCTTCTCTGTATGGCAAAAGACTATAGGCGCCGCCAGGATTGCTTTCAGGAGAGTGCATTATGCATCTGGCTTCCAGGGGGTGCATAAATAAATATATAATACCAGCCTGTTTTACTGTCCCACTGCAGGGCTTAGGCCCCTTCTCATATAGAGAAGGCATGAGAATTAATCACTACACTAATTCAAGGCGGATTGGCAATTTTAGACTTTCAAGTCCAGGTTTCCTCACAATGTTTTCTTTTATCGTCAGTCAGAAATTGCCAGGATAAAGTTAGAAAGCACATATGATTTGAAAAATCACATCTGGATTCGAACCCACTACCTCGTAGCAGGTGGCCTAATCCACTAATTGTAGTAAGATGAAATTTGTACACATATTTGGTAGATCTATTTTGTATAATGCAATTTGGACATTTTTAATACTAAAATAGGAACAGTGTACACAGTAAAACGTCAGTGTCTAATAAAATGATTACAAGATCGTTGCCAAATCTGTCCTCAGGCGAATTTTGACCTACTTGCATTTAGATGGATTGACAAAATGAGTATATGGTGGGTTATGATTCACTTGGTTCAATAGTACATGGTAACCATAGCCAATAGACATAGGTATGTTTTCTAAGCATAGCAGAAAAATGCTGAGAAAACACGAACAAGCTGTTGCAATGAAGGAAGAGGGAGATGAGGAAGGAAAAGGAAAAACGAGGACCAAGAGGGTAATTAGGCTCCCCAGTAAAAATACCCAGTAACTAAGAAACAATATTACAGCCATTACTATGGTGGTGAAGAGAATAATAAAAGTAAATGATGGGAATCAATGAACAGCATCAAGAAGAAATTCAGTAGGCTCGGAGAGTATCTTAATGCAGAGGCTGTACTACCCGGCATGGATCCTTGAAATCTTTTTTAAACTTACAGGTCTGTTAATGCTAAAACAATTATTTTAGCATGTAGATATAAAAACATGAAAAATGAACTTTATTAATTATTTATTTTTATCTGATAAACCTTAGGGTAATCACAATCAGAATAGCAATACTATTTCACATTTTAGCAATACAATAATAAATATAGAATACATGAAATTGTGTGCATGGCCCGTTTCTATTTTTAAACATAACAAAGCCACATGTCTGATTTACGTGCGGAAATTATTTAAAGAAGTTAATTACGATATTCGCAAATCTAACAATATGTTCCAACTTACCGCGTTAATGTCGGTATAGGATCGTAATTCGGCGTTGCGTGCTGTTCCTCCCATTGTTTTAACAATTCCGTTACTTCCTGAGCGGGTGGTGAATCCATTTATTAAATTATTAGTTTGATAAAATTATAACCTCACTGATTAAAAGTTTGTCACTGAACCTTGTGTTGAACACAATGAATATATAGCAAAAATCTATTCACATTATTAAACCTAAATATCATTGTATAATGTATTATAGAAAATTCTTTGTTAAATTACAGCTAAATAAGATAAAATAGAATATTTGTTTTATAACCGCGCACTCCGTTTTAACAATTTTTAGTGTAAGGGATACCATTTTAAAAATAATAATTCTACTATTTTACGGCGGACAATTGCGACAATTTAAAATAATAATGTATTAATAATAAAATTGTCAGATAGGGTCTTAGAGTATAAATAACTAGGTTATTATAACTACCTAGTTATTAATACTCTAAGATTTTAACCAACCCACAAACAGTCAATGGATAATAGTTTAGTGAATAAAAAGAATAGACGAAGTTTCTTGCTAGTTTTTCTCATGGCTCTATTTGATCAGTTTGTCAGCAAACTGGCTGTAGTATTTCCATTTCCAGTGTACAAATCTATGCTGTACTTAGAGTATACTCTAAGATGCTGTAGAATTTGCCTACGGTACTAAACTAAAATTAACTGGCAAAAAGAATATTCTCGCAACTCATTATCAACAAAAAGATTAATACACGTGACGATGGCAGAAATAGCTAAAGCAATGGTTGGTTTGTTTCTTTAGTAAATTAAATTGGCATAACAAAAGTAATGAAAAACTGGCCAATTGCGAGTCGGACTCATGCAACATAGGTGCCGTAACATTATCTATCTAGCTATCTACCTATCTACCAAGTTATTTATACTCTAAGACTACAGGCATGTAGACAGTTCTGTTTAAATATAAGGTAGGTCTGCAAACAGCAAATATTTTGTGTATTCGTACCATGTCTTACCCATCTAGTAGTATGTGATTTTCTAGCAACATCGATCGCTATTCAATGAACCGTGACCGTGAACAACAGTCTTTGCTTCTTAGATAATAAATATAGGTCTAATAAATACTAGTAATAGTTCCCTAAAGTACATCATATTATTATACTTATTGAGAGTTCATATGTCTTGCTTTTAAGTTATATATATATTATTTATAATATTATATATTAATGTTATTATTACTATTCTTTTAACCACTTGCAGGGTGCTCTGGAAGTCGTTAAAAATAGTTAAATAAACAGGTAACATTGGTACAGTGCCTACTTCTTCAGTGAGTAGCACAATTATTGGACTTTGAGTTTATTCGAAGCTCATTCGAACCTGACTGAGTGCCTAGCTAGGGGAGATTAGTTGAGATCTAGACTTAGAGTATTAATTCTCTAAGACTGCGACGCGAACCGCGAACTTCATTTGTTAGCTAACAATCTCAAAACGCCACTTTGGTAAAAGGTCTTCCATTTTGCCAGCGCTATCAAAACAAATATTTTTCATTGTTCATTTCGGCAATTTTAATATTTAATTTACAAAATGGATAATTCACGTGCATAACGACAAAAGAAAATTCATGATAGGGTTTACTAAAACGGCGCCCATGAGGTGGCAGCACCGATGCGTCAGGTCTAAAACCCTGATTGACCCAAAGTGAAAGTGGCGCTTACTGGTGGTGAAAATTTTCTTAACTGTTGTTCTGTTGTTTTGTTCTGAAATCTGAATAATCTTTGCTTCTGATTTTGACAAATGACAGAAACGACAAGGATGAAGTCGATGAAGTGCTGCTTTCTTTAGCTTGTTTGTTTTTTCTGGCGCTAAAACACCATTATTTTAAGTTTTCACCAAAATTAGTTTAAAAAATTGTGTGTGGTGGATTATATTCGCATTTTTATAACATTGTATGATTGTTTACTATTTATGTGAATCAATGTGAAGTAAAGTACATTTATACATTGGATTCTGGCAAAATTAACCGACTGCGACATTCTAAGAAGTTTGAATAATGTCTTTCAGTAATACATTTAACGAAACTCAGAGTAGTATAGGCAGTCAGGACAGGAAATTGCGATATAAAGCTTTGCTGGAAGACTTATCTACTTTAGGTAAGTAGTTTCAGGAAGTACTTCATCAGAGATTTAAATCGTAGTATAAATATTAAGTTTCGGTGAAGTAAACCTTCGTGATACCTCAAACACATTATACAAAAACATCCGCCGTAAGCGTGGTGATCAATGTTAATGCCTTCTAGGTATGTGAATTGAGAAGAGCCCTTTCTCCTAGAGTTGGAACATAATGATTGGGCTTCTGTGTCTAGAAGTAAAGAAGTTTCGTCATTGTGAAACTATAAGCTTAAGTTACAACTTTATGGTCATAAACATATACCTACTCTACTATATAGTGCAGTTATAAATTACTAGCTGTTGCCCGCAGCTCCGCCCGCGTGAAAGTTTGTAATACTTTTGTTTACATTGACTATTTTTCATACAAACTTTCTTCCCCTATTTCAACCCCTTTATGCCATTTTTACGCAATAAAAGATAGCTGTTGTTTCGCGATGTCTCATAAATCACTTTAACAAATTTCATCAAAATCGGTTAGGCTTGAAAGCAAAACATACACATTAGTATTATTATGGATATTAAATGCAGCTTAAAATCATATAACATGAACAATAATATCCTGTGACAATAGTGTCTTTTAGAATATTTATGTGAAATATGATCTTTTTAAATTTCAGATGAAGAAAATGAGAATGATGTGGAGCTCTTTGTGGATAAGACTGCCAGTATAGTGAAGGGAGCCCAGGCTTTGTTTGTTGAGACTGGTGTTGAAGACAGGATTAAGCATCCGGGTATATCTTTCTATATATGAGTACTTATCTTATGACTAGCTTTTCACGGTGCGGTATCACTCGCGTTTTTGCTTACTGCTCTGCTCCCGTCGCAAGTAGCGTGATGTTACAAAGCCTATAATCTTTCCCAGGAACTGGGCTATTATACACAAACAGAATTATTCAAATCCAACTGGTAGTTCTAGAGATAAGCGCTTTTAAAAAAAACAAACTCTTCCATTTTATATAATAGTATAGATTATTATTACTGTGTTTTATATAATTATATGCCATTAATATACTTACTACAAATAACAACATATTTGTGTCCTAGACTTAGAATAAATTTTAATAACCTGCACATTTTGTAAAGTCGAAAATAAAACTGCTTTAGCATCCTTAGAGTAGTCCTTAGTTGTTTACATATCAGAAGACAATAATGTCTTTTCTTGCTTGCATTTGATTTCAGTACAGTGATAGTTGACGGATTTTTTTAAAGTGGTAAAGCATTTATGTCTATACATTGTGGAATTAAAATCCACAACGTTTTGCACATTAGTTTTCTGCATTACTAGTCATAAGTTATTTTTTTACTAACAAATTATATAATGGATTAAGCTTGGTCTGAAATAAATGAATTATTATTATCATTATTACCACTATGCAACAGCTGTGTTAAGATTCTATCAAGTTGGGGCTTAGCTACAAATATTCTTTTGTTAGTAGTATCTGTTCGCGCCATAGACAATACACTTAATAATTTATTTTGCGATCTATGTATTTTTTTGCGCTGACAATACACTTGCAACTTTAATTTCAATGATTATGTAGTTTTATTAAATTTCCTACAGTACACAAGCCACACCTCGCAAATATCATAATTAGTTATATACCAGCATTCAATAGCCGGTACAGTATCAACAAATTCAAACAATGCAAGAAGCAGGGCATGCGGGTCATAATATAAGTTATTCCATAGTTAGTGGAATAGTACATATCTATACAATTATATAAAGCGTAAGAGTTTTGAGTTTGAACACGCTAATCTCTGGACCTGCCAGTTGGATTTGAATAATTCCTTTCGTGTACGCTAGGCCAGTTCTTGAGGAAGGTGTAAGGCTATGGAACATCACGCTACTGGCGACAGGAGCGGAGCAGTAAGTAATTACCTTAGAGCTGGCCTTGTCTCTGCCAACCTGATTTAAGGAGAAAGTCTATTTACTTCCAAGCCAGCCAAAGTCGCTTATATCCAGTCAATAGATTCTCCAATAGAAGTAAAAGGTGTACTGTACTATAAAATTTTCAGGTGAAGGCTACTTAGACTCCCGAGTGCTTCGTGCAGCCAGTGACTTGGCTGTGAGGTGCACAGAGACAGTGAGCGGCAACTTCCATATATATGACAAACATGAGCTTGCTCTTCATATTGTGAGTATTAAAAGACTGACATTTCTTAGCTTTTAAAAATTTATGTGTAGGTAGTAGATGAATCAGTAACTTATTTGGCTTGCTGGGTAATACCAACCCTCGAAAATGCCCTTTCGTAAAGCTGGAAGGAAGTTTATTGGACACAAACCTGAAATTATAAACTTTTGACCATTATATTTGAAACCAGGACCCATGTCAGTTGTCCAAAGGTTTTAGAATCCGTAAAAAGTGATTTTTGATGCAATCGGCTTTAAAATCTGTATCAAATATGATGCAGTAACTCGTCGTCGGGTTGAAAATATTGCAGCAGGTAAATAGATCATTATCATGGTCATTATATAACAATTATTGCCTGCCCACATTTGATAATCTGTGATTTTTTGTAGTAGGAAATTAAACGGTACATATTACAAAATAAAATTTTACAAAAAGTCAGTCGGAAATAAAATACAAATAAAACTGATAATTTCATGGGACTGTACCAAAGTAAGGATCCAGTACTTGCTTGTTACTCATTCAATGATAAGTTTATCAACACTTCTTATATCAACAACATACCATATGTGATGAGGTCTTTTAGCAGTAGAAGTACTAAACAATACTTTTGTTTCTCAGCGTGAAAACCCAGATTTCTGGTCGTTCAGTTTCCCTGGCGAGGTGCCGGTACTAGCTTACCTATTCGGTACGTTCGCGCCAACACCGCCTGAACAAAGACCCCGAGCTCCTAGACGACATGTGGAGAAACAGCAAGCAGCGGCTTTGAAGGCACCGGAGAATATTGACAGGTATACTAGAGAAAAGAAGTATATTGTTTCGGTAGCACATCCACGCTTGTTTCAGCATGAATGGGCTGGATCGACCGGGGAAGTACTACCCTCTCATATTAGATCAACGTAAGATTATTAGTTTTAATGCTTGTGTTTCGCTCGATGAGTGAGAGTGCCAGCAGTCCAAATACCCCCTCGGTCCTCTTCCGTTTCCTTTTTCCTTCCTCATCCCCTTCTCCGTGGTCGGCAACAGCTTGGTTGTGTTTTCTAAGCATTATTAATTTTGCAATGCTTAGAAAACACAGCCATCTCTATAGGTTGCGGTTACCACTTACCATCAGGTGAGCTGTATGCTTGTTTGTCACAAAAGTCGTACATTTGTGGCAAAGGAGGAAGAGAACCCAAGGAGTAATCTAGAGGATTTTGAACCAAATAGTTTAGTACTTCATACTTATGTACTAAATATAGAAGTCCAATAGGATATGTATCCACTACTCTTGGTACTCCAGTAACTGCTTACCATACCGTGGAGTCTTTTTAATAATCAACCTTTAGGTAATATGATTATCTGCGACGGAAAGTAGTCTAGCACTACCGATTTCTATGAAAAATATATACAGCAAGTTTTGTAGGGCAAGTTAGATAGAAATCCAGTTTTACAGTAATCACAATTTAATTCTTTAGCGAAAATTTTGGAAGTTTTATGTCCAGCAGCGGACGTCGTTCGGAGGGTATTACACCCATTTTTGAAAAGTGTCTCAATTAGATTGTATATTGCTAATGAAGCACTAAAACATTTACAAAATTTTTATTCAATCGTTAAGTGCCATTAAAATGCATTTAAATTTAGCATTTTCATATTTCTCGTGTAATGTAAAGAAAAGGCAGGACGCGATAGTTGACAGTTGACACTTCTATGTTTACATAGCCATATGACGTAATAACATGGCGACTACTATTTAATGGTGTTATGAAACAGATTTAAAAAGCTGAAACCTTTGAATGGAAATTTAAAATTTAGGTTGATATTTTATGAACTAAAACTAACGTTTTGCGACTGCTTTTTTCTTAAGCTATCTCAATAATATATTTTAGATTTTTGTCATATAGAATAAAATATTTGACCACAACTTAATATATCACCTTTCAGAATACAGAAAACAGACGAAGGGCCTCAAATGGTGAACAAAGTGTACCGTTTCATCAAACATCAAGGGAGGCCTGTAAGCTACTTCCACCTTGTATTGCACCCGGGAAGCTTCAGCACCACTATTGAATACATATACTATGTGTCTTTCTTAGTACAAGATGCTATGATTAGTATTGATTTAGGTAAGAAACTTTGACAGGTTATAAGCTTTCACACATAACAGTGGCAGCGTCGCAATTTAGTGTCATATTTTCGTGGTTTTAAATTTTTATCATGTAATTGCTATATTTTAAAAATATTAGTAAAACACATAGAATTTCGTGAAATCTGTTTAAAAAGTAAGTAACCATAATGCTAACAGTTCTATTTATATGCAAGTAATAGATTGAAAACTTACTTACATGGCGTTATTTTCATAGTAAAATATCTGTAAGCACTATGGTTAGGTACTTATTTTTTTATATAGCTGTCACGTATTTCTAAACATTGTTCAAATAATATTTTTAAAATATAGTTTAAATTAAATGATAAAAATTTAAAACCACGAAAATATGACACTAAACTGCGACGTTGCCACTCTTAAGTGTGAACGCTCTGAATATAAAAAACAAAAACAAAAAAAAATTAAAAATAAGTTATAAAAAAAATATTTCTGTAGACAAATTAAACACTTGATTGCGCATGAAACTTTACGTTTAGCGCTATAATCACAGCAAATGCACGGCTGTGATTGGTTGACTTCAAATGCTCGCTCGTTTCGGTAGTATTATGAAGATACTTTTGAAATCGACCAATCACAGCTTTATGCTGAGTTCAATGTAGTTTTTGAGCGATTTTTAATTTAAACATGGTCTACAACGGCTTGGTTGTGTTTTCTAAGCATTATTTCTGTAATGCTTACAGAACATAATTATACCTGTCCATGGGTTATGGTTACCACTTACCATCAGGTGGCAGCAGCGCTGGGATACTTCAACTAAGGGGCGCCACCTGTACCAGTTTTTTCACATCGTGAGGAAACCTGAACTCAAAAGTCTGAAATTGCGAATCCGCCTTGAGCTCACGTGGTGATTAATGCTCATGCCTTCTCTATATGAGAAGAGGCCTTTGCCCTGCAGTGGGACAGTAAACAGGCTGTAATTATTAAAATTATACCATCTTTTTAACAGACGAGGAGAGTGGTCTACCATTTATAACACCAGTGCTGAACCCTCAGCCAGAACAAGAGAATTTGGCTGATAAGAAACAATTTATTGTGTCCATGGATAGGAAGAGATGGCAGGTTAGTGAACATGTAGTTTTTTGAGTTTTTAAGGCTTTCAAAATCGCTTTGTAGTCCGTCTGTCTGTTTGTCTGTTAAGTAATTTTCTCAATAACGTGTAAAGGTATTAAGCTAAAATTTATATAGAATACTCTTGTCAGTACTCATCAGTAGAATTTTTTATTTTATTAAAAAGCATATTTTTTTTTATTTCTTGTTTTTTGTATGTCGACTCTGGACAGAATACAAAAAAACTATCTTTATTTCTTTGTCTATAGCATTTTAACGCTGTGAAAAAATCAATTTAAAGCTATGTAAACAAAATCAAAAAATATAATATATGGCCGTTCATGTTCATGGACTTGCACTTTATTGTTTTTTTTTTGTATTGTTTCAGGAGCTGATTGAAGCCTTTAAAATTGAAAATCCAATGATGGTGTTTAAAAGATAGCAAGAATAATTATGATAAAACGATTGAAGTGTGTGGAAGTTCGATTATAACGCGGGACAATTTTATTTATCATTATATAAGGCGGAAGAGTTTGTTTGTTTGAACGTGCTAATCTCTGGTACTGATAGCCCAGTTCTCGAGGAAGGTTATAGGCTATGTAACATCACGCTATTGGCGACGGGAGCATAGCAGTAAGCAAAGACGTGAGTGAAACTGCGCCGCGGAAAGCTAGATTTACCAAAATGCGGTGAAGCGGTTATTAAACTATGGTCTAACCGCTAATGTGTGTTCTACGATATACAGTTAAACATTGTTAGCATTATAATAATTAAACATTTTTGATATTTTGATAGTTTGTGTAGTTTTATTTCCCACTAGCTGTTGCCTGCAGCTCCGCCCGCGTGTATGTCGCTTATCGCATTATTCATACAAACTTTCATCCCCTATTTCATCCCTACAAGCATTTTTTTAAAGATAGCATTATGTTGTTTCTCGGTGGTTCGGTGGTACTATAAACGGATTACCACGCGAGGTCTCGACTTCGATCCCCAGGTCGAATAAAGTAATATTGGGTTTTTCTGTGTTAGCCCGGAGTCTGGAATTGTGCACGATATATGACAACACAACAGGCTCGCTCCGTTACATGGAACGTAAAATAATGGCAAATAGTGGGTGGTAAAGCACCTCTGCCTACCTCTTGGGAGATAAAAGACGAAGCTTTATGTGTAGTACTAGGGCAGCAGAACGTTTTAGGAGGTTGGGAAGATATGGAATTACTGAAATATTTTTTAAACAGTACTAAAGTAGCAGTTTATAAGAGCTGAACTTATCAAAATTATATAAAAGTACCGCTGTGTAGAAATCTCAAGGTAATCTCCTACAATGTTCTGCTATCATTGTTATATCCCTGTCATTGTTGTTAGATTTTAAGTATTGGTACTTAGTTTAAAGGACATCGACTCGCGTGTTTTGCCAATGCTATATTTAGCATATTTCATTTTATATAATTGTGGGAATTACCGCCTCGTATATATTTTATATCTATCACCATTTAACTTATATCTGTCTCGTTCTAACTGATAAAACTAAACGTTCAACGACTTTGATAAAACTTATCATTAGTTCTATAAATAATATCAGCTGTTGTTATCTAGGTGTACACCTACTTTTATAAGGCTACTACAGTGACTCCACTCTCCCTATTACCCGTGGTCCCACCGCTACGCCCCACTGGTGGGACCACGGGGAATTTCTTTTCCCCGTAGTCCCACTGCATTAGAGATGTGCCGCAAAGAGTTCATTATTAACATACTATCTCTGCATTTTCCTGTTATTATTTCTCTGCGTGATGGTAAGCATTCGGTGGACTCCATTCCAAAGGGTTGTGTAAAACTGCACGTTGGTCTCTATTATGGCGACTTCACTTACATTACATTTCCACACGCAGATAAGTGTATTACCTGTGTCACTTTGCATGCTACTTGAAATTGTAACTTACAAAAATTGTAATAACCTGGGGATTAAGAAGAGTAGCCTGAGTTTATTGCCAGTTCTTCTCATGCCCTACCCTACTTCAGCGAACTGGCTGTAGGTTAATTGGCTGACATTTTGTAATTTTTAATGTTCTTAAGTGTTAATTTAATTAACCTTTCTGAATAAATATTTTTATTATTTTTGTCATTTCAGCGGTGTCAATTATAAATACGCGTTACTTAGTCATTATCTGTCCTACTAATCTAGGATTCTGCTATTCTTATGTCTTTCTGCTGCAGTGGTATATTTTATCGGTTTAATTAATGTATCTACTATAAACAGAAGGCCTTTATAATATACGATGGCTTCAAGGAACATTAAAATATTAAATAGATGCTAGACGTCCGCCCTCGCTTCGCTTTGGTATCATAAGTTACATTCGGTCCCACAACTAACGCCTACAGAAAATATTATTGCAATTGTGTTGAAAATCTTGAAAATTACTAAAAAATATGATAAATCCGTCCTATTTATAGCTTTCTAAAGGTAAAAGAAATGTTTAAATCGGTTGAGTTAAATCGGAACAAACATACAAAAAGAAAAAAATTCTTTTTAAAATGATTTTCTTTTTAGTTATTGGGAGTCATACCAGAGTCAGGTATCTTAGATGGATTCTAAAAGAAAAAACAATAACTGATTTATTATATAATAATCTATTATTTACATTACTTAAAATAAACAACATTAGTAAAAAAATATCTATTTATTAATAATTACTTATTTGATAAAAATAAAAAAACTTAAGTAATTCAAAAGGAATCATAGATAAAAAACATGCACTGTGGGAAAAACCTCTAGGTATTTTTGTAAATCGCCACGTTTAGCAGACGAATTAGCGATTAATGATCGCAGTGATGGCATCATGGACGCTCCAAAAGATCTACAGAAGTATAATATTTTTAAGTTTCGCTTTGGTGGTACTGCGTAGGGACTCACGCAGAGGTTGCGTGTTCAATTCCCGTTCAGTGCAAACATATTGTGCATGAACATGAATATTTGCATTAGGCTGGATGTTTCTATGTATAATATTATGTATGTTTTTACAAAAAAAAATGTATTTAAGTACATATATCCGCATTCTAGAACCCATAACACAAGCTATAATAACTAAATGCTTACTTTGGGTCTAGATGGCGTTGTGTAATTGTTGTGATAGTATTATTATAACAGTAATTGAAGCGTCTATAGGTTGCTATCCAAATTTGTTCAGATGTACATTAACAGTAAATTTCTCGGCTCCCATGGGTCCGAGAATCCGCCTTTTCTATGTTAATGATTTTCCAACCGCTTTCTTATGTGCCGAATGGAAGATGGCATACCCAACCACACATCCTTCTATACTGGTCACAACCACGCCATCTACTTGTTGGTTCCTGATCCCCATCCACCTGCACCTTCCAAGAACGACAGAGCGGTTCAGGTGGCCATGTAGTCCTCGACTAATTTGAGGAAAACGAAAAGAAGTATTACTGATGTGTATTGTGTATCGACTCGCATATAGTTCCGCGCCGACACTGTATCGATGTATGCATGTGTGTGTAAGCACACACATTCTTTTAGGTTAAGGAATGATTGTATCGTTCTTCCAGTAATAAACTAGCTATTGCAAAGGACGGTGTTTTATTTAGTAGCAGACATCTCACTGGCGACGAGGTACCCGTTATTTGAAAAAAAAGAGAATTGTGAAGGTGAAAAATGACTAATATTATCGGCAATCTTACTAATTTCGACCACGATGCCCAGGAGTGGCCAATATTTAAAGGACGGCTGCTACAATATATCAAACATAACAGTGTTAAGGCCGAAAATAAGAGTGCGTTGTTATTGACGCATTTTTCGGACGGAAGTTACCGCCTTGCTCGGAACCTACTTCATCCTAAAGTACTCGAGGAAGTAGCGTTCGAGGAGCTAGTTGAAGAATTAGACAAGCATTTCACACCAAAGCGATGTACTTTCGCTGATAGAGAGAAGTTTTATGAGGCGAGAAGATCGGCTGGCGAAACCGTGGAAGAATGGGCGGCGCGCGTGCGAGGTTTAGCCGTTCATTGTGAGTTTGGCGTGGCTTTGGATATGTTACTTCGGGATCGATTTATACTTGGATTAGCAGCAAGTCGGGAACGTGACCGTTTATTCGAGGAGGATGCCATCAAACTCACTTTCGCAAAGGCGTTGGAGGTAGCCCAACAGGCTGCGTATGCGCGGTTGGCACGTGCCGGAACCGCGGCGGCTGGCGACTCAGCCGCATCCATCGTCCAGGCCACGCAGATCAAGGAAGAACCTGTGTATCGTATGGACGGGCAACGCCGCTCTGCCGCGACTACTCCGCAGTCCAATCATGGCAATGGAGGTACGGGAGAGGCTCGTCGATGCACGGTTTGCGGTCTCAAAAATCACGTGTACGAAAAATGTCGGTATAAAAATTATCGGTGTCAAGTGTGTGGTGAAAAAGGTCATCTAAAGAAAGTATGTAGTGCAAAAAAAAGTGATACGCGATTAAATTGCCTAAATACGGACGAGAATAATTCGGTAAAAAGTGACTGTGAGGACTGTGAGCTGTTCAATGTAAGATATTATGTAAGTAACTCACCAATAATTTTAAATGTAATTATTGACAGTATTAAATTGGATATGGAGTTAGACTCTGGATCAGGAACTAGTGTTGTATCGCAAAATCTATTCAATGCTTATTTTTCTCATTATAGCTTAAGTAAATGTTCATTAAAAATGTGTCTATACAATGGCCATAAAATATCACCTTTGGGGTATTTTCATACAAATATAACTTACTTAAATATTTCACATGATATAAAAATTTTTGTTTTACCGAATGGCGGCCCTCCATTACTAGGGCGAGATTTTATGGCCAAGTTTGGTATATATTTTACGTCGAATAATAACAGTATCCGAACTGACCCTATGTTAAAACCATATGTAAAAGAAGTGCAGCAACTTTTATATAAATACTGCGATTTATTCTCTGTCGAGTTAGGAGCGTTTAACAAGTTCACAATTAAACTCGAATTAAAAGAAGGTGCCACACCTAAGTTTTATAAGCCGCGCACGGTGCCTTTCGCTTTAAAGGCAAAGGTGGAGGAGGAAATAGATAGGTTGACCGGTTTAGGGATATTGGTACCGACCAAATTTTCTAAATATGGGACTCCCATTGTTCCTGTATTAAAGGCAGACGGGAAAGTAAAGATAGCTGGTGATTTTTCAATAACTTTGAACCGAGATTTAGTAATAGACAAATATCCCATGCCCCGGATAGAAGAAGTGTTCGCCAAATTAAGTGGAGGTAAATCCTACAGTAAAATCGATTTAAGTAACGCGTACAATCAGTTTGTTTTAGACGAATCATCACAAGATCTTACCACGATTAGTACATGTAAAGGACTATACAAATATACGCGTCTTGTTTATGGCTTGGCGAACGCCCCTGCTATTTTTCAGAAGGCGATGGAATCACTATTAAACGGTATAGAAGGGGTTAGCATCTGGTTAGATGATGTATGTATTACGGCCCCGTCAGACAATTTACATTTCAGCAGGTTAAATGAAGTTTTTAGCCGACTTAAAGACGCCGGCTTAAAATTACAAAAGGAAAAATGTTGTTTTTTTCAAGACAGTGTCACGTATCTTGGTTATATAATAGATAGACATGGGTTAAAAACATGCCCTAAGAAAACTGAAGCTATTTTAAAGGCGCCGCGACCAACTAACTATACTGAAATCAAACGTTTTTTAGGTATTATAAACTACTATAGGAATTTTATTCCAAATGCGTCGGCTAAGTTACAACCGTTACATGAGCTATTACGTAAAGGGGCACAGTGGGAGTGGAGCGATCGTCACGAACGTGCATTCAATAGTGTGAAGGACGAGCTTTCTTCAGAAAGAGTGCTGGCTCACTTCGACCCAGGCGCACAGCTTGTGTTAACGGTGGACGCGGGCCCGGGTGGACTTGGAGCGGTTTTAGCGCAACGTAACCCCGAGTGTCCACAAACCGAGCGCCCGCTGGCTTTCGCATCAAGGTCATTGTCCATCAGTGAGAGAAATTACAGTCAGATTCAGAAAGAAGCAACTGCTATCATTTTTGCTGTAAAATATTTTCATCAATATTTGTACGGTCGCCAAGATCCATTTATACTTAAGACAGACCATCGTCCTTTACTTTCAATTTTCGGGAAAAAGACAGGTGTTTCTGTAATGGCGGCCTCTCGTTTACAAAGATATGCAATAATTTTGTCAGCGTATAATTACAGTGTTCAATATATAAAAAGTGAAAATAATATAGCGGCAGATTATTTATCGCGCTCCCCTATACCGGAGTCTGACTGTAATATGAAAGACATAGATGAAGATTTGTCATTTCTCAATTTTTTGGACACAAACGTTGCCCCCTTAACTTTTAAAGATATTAAAACCGAAACCGGCAAAGATGGTATTTTACAAACGGTGATAAAATACATACAAAACGGTTGGCCGCGTAAAACTAATAGTGACTCAATTATACCTTATTTTAACTGTAAATTAGATTTAGAAGTAGACGACGGTTGTATATTTCGCGGCTACAGAGTACAGAAATAGGTTACTGGAGGATTTGCATTCAGGCCATTTTGGGGTAGTCAAAACAAAAAGTGTCGCACGCAGTAAGTTTTGGTGGCCTTCCATTGATAAAGATATAGAGAAGTGGGTAGGCTCGTGTCATCTGTGCGCAAGCACACGGTCGGCGCCTCCGCGCGCGCCCCCCGCGCCGTGGCCGCGCGACTCGTCTCCCTGGCAACGGTTGCACATAGATTATATGACTATGAATCAGCAAGTGTACCTAATCGTTGTAGATTCTTTTAGCAAATGGTTAGAGTGTTTACATATGAGTTGCGGCACTTCTAGCAAGGCACTTATTGTTAAACTAAAGGATTTGTTTTCTAGGTTTGGTATACCTGGTGTTATAGTATCTGATAATGATGCCAAAATTAAATCGTCAGAGTTTATAAATTTTTGTGAGAAAAACGGTATTCGGTACATTACATCTCCTATTTATCACCCTTCCAGCAACGGACAGGCAGAGAATTCTGTTAAAACTTGTAAGAAAATGCTCAAGTGTATTGTTAATGAAAACTGTCAGCAAAATATTGTACTTAAATGAAAAATTATTAGGTTTTTTTATTTAATTATAGAACTACACCACATTGTGTTACAGGTGAAAGTCCCGCTAAACTTTTGTTTGGCAGAAATTTAAATACTAGGTTAGATTTGTTATTAAATAAAAATAATGTTTGTAAGTTACCGAATAATAATAATAATAACTGTTTATATAATAGAAAATTGTTCGTAGGGGATATTGTGTGGGTAAAATGGTATGTAGCAAGAAAAGAAATGTGGACGTTAGGAAAGATTATAAAGATAATAGGAAACCGCATGTTTGACATATTTGTAAATGATTACAGTATTATTTGTAAAAGACATATAGACCAAATAAGAAAGTACACTGGTGTAACCGTTACTGGAAGTGCGTACGAAGACGCCGCGGCCACAAAGCGAACTGAATCGCCCACATCTTCGCGCCCCTCACAGCCTAATGTTGAAAGTGGTGAGGGCGAAAATGCTACTCCCACGGAGGAAAATGAGCGGACTGAGGCTCAAGATGGACAGGACAACGACGATTGTAATGTAGCGGATGTTGTGGTTGAATGTGACCCTCCTCTTGAGCCAAAGTCTACGAGACCAATTCGTAGTTGTAGACGTAAGTGTAACGATTATAAGATATAAATGATTAAGATTTAGAAGTTTGTTATTTTCATAGAATTTGGTTTCATTTAAATAGTGTTAGAGGAGTGATGTGTATTGTGTATCGACTCGCATATAGTTCCGCGCCGACACTGTATCGATGTATGCATGTGTGTGTAAGCACACACATTCTTTTAGGTTAAGGAATGATTGTATCGTTCTTCCAGTAATAAACTAGCTATTGCAAAGGACGGTGTTTTATTTAGTAGCAGACATCTCAATTACCATATCACTAATAAACCTACAATGGTTTGTGCAATGTGGTATGACCCTCAAAATATTGGACGTTTCTCAGACAAAAGAGAATTTAAATCGTTAACCAAAACCAAAAATGTTTATGCCAAGCGTGACCATTAACGCAAATAAACGCTCCACTATTCTTGAAATTAGACTTGAACTAATGGGATAGATAGATAGCTGTGTTTATGACGACATTCCAATTAGTGTAATAAAAAAACATGTAGCTATATTAACAGAACCATTGGTGGTTTTCTTAAATAAATGTATTGGTGATGCAGTCTTTCCAGACCAATTAAAAATTGCCAAAATTACTCCTGTTTATAAGAAAGGGTGGAAGATGGATCCGAAAAACTATAGACCCATTTCACTGCTTCCGTCGTTATCAAAAATATTTGAAAAGCTATGCTCCAAACATAAGTTTTTATAAATTTCTTTTTCACTTGTTTTGATATTTTAGATGTAAATATATTTCTGTTTTTATGAAATGTTTGTTTTGCTATTGCTATTCTGGTTTTTATGTCTTGTATACATCTAGCATCTTGTACAATAAGGCTTCCGAGATATTTGAATTGGATTACATTTTGTAGTGGGTTATTTTCTATTTTTATTGTTCTGTGTGATTTCAAACTAGCTTTGGTTTAGTATTTTAGTCTTTTTAATGTTAATTTTAAGAGAAAATTCTTTAAATATGTTGTTCTTGGTGTTTAAAAGTTCCTGTAGGTCATTCTGTGACTCTGCTAATGCCGCAATATCATCAGCAAATCGTATGAATTGTATTGTTTCTCCATTAAACTTAACACCCTTATCTGATGTTTCTGATTTTCTTTATGGCTGATTCTATAAAAACATTAAAAATGAGTGGTGAAAGTGAACAACCTTGTCTTACTCCTTTCCTTATTCCTGCTCTTCCTCTCTCGTTTCCGATTTCTATAATAGTTTCTTGGTTCTTATATAATTCAAATATAGTTCTTCTATCTCTAAAATCCAATCCAATTTCCTTCAATATTCTCATCATCCTCTTCCAGTCAACATTGTCGAACGCCTTTTCTAATTCTATAAATGCTATATGGGTGTTTAGTCCTATGTCCATTCTTCTTTCTATGATTAGTCTCAGAGCCAAAATTGCTTCTCTGGTTCCTCTGTCCTTTCTAAAACCGTATTGGTCGTTGCCTAAGTTATATTCTATTTTATCTCATATTCTGTGTTGGATGATTTTCAGTATAATTTTGGAAGCTTGAGAAACCAAACTTATAGTTCGATGTTCTTCGCATTTTAATGTGTTCTGTTTTTTCGGCAATGTGACTGTCTTAGTTGTCATAAAATCTTTTAGCATTTGTCCAGCACAATAAATAAATTTTGTTATTTTAAATATCTCTTCCACTACTTCATCATTGCTGGCGTATTTTATCATTTCTATGTATATACCATCATCACCTGCTGCCTTTCCATTCTTGATACTGTTTAGAGCTCTGTCGAATTCTTCTCTCATTATATCCGGACCTATCATTACCTCTTCTACTTCTTGTTCATCTTCTATATCACCTTGTGTTAATTCTTTACCGCTGTACCTGACATTAGACTTACAATTTTCGCAGATGACACTAATGCTGTTATAGATGCTAATAACATGATAAGCTTGACGACAAAAGTTAGTGTAGAAGTAAACGCCTTTACATGGTGGTTTACAGTAAATAAATTAATAATTAATACCACAAAAACAAAAATAATATTATTTAAAACAACAACTCGGACAAAAGATGACTTACAAATAGAATTAAATAATGACAAAATAGAGGTAGTTAGTGAAGCTAAATTTCTTGGTACACATTTAGACAATCTGTTAAATTGGAAGACTGAATTAAAAGCCATAGACGCTTCAATTTCATCGGCATGTTACGCATTAAGGACCTTGAGAGAAGAAATGGATGTCGAACATCTGAAAACAATCTGAAACATCTGTATTACGCACTCGTAGAGTCTAAATTAAGGTATAGCATACAGTTTTGGGGACATAGCTACAGCTATAACAATAGGAGAGCCTTTATACTACAAAAAAAGAGCAATAAGGACAATAATTGTCCTTATTGCGTGTACCACAAATAGAAAGCTGTCGACGACATTTTGTTGAATTGGGCATCCTAACCGTACCGGGTCTATACATTCTTGTAGTTCTAAGCCACTTTGCCAAATATGTGTCAATTTTTGAAACACATGAAGAAAGACAAAGTAGGGAGCAAACTAGAAGAAAGGACTTTAAGGCCCTAATACATCCTCAGCTTAATGTAGTAAAGCATAGTTCTCGTTACCAGGCTGTTCAGTTATTTAACAAGTTGCCTGAAGAGCTTAAAAAAATGATATACAGAAGTTCTTTTAAAGTAAAACTTAAAGAGTATCTGTTGAGTAGATGTCTGTATAATGTTGACGATCTCTGATTCTTTTCTGTAGAAATATACTTTTTAGGCCTTAAGATATTTTGAAAGAATCTATAATAATAATAATACCTATTACTAATAATATAATGACGTTTCGAAATCTAAGTAAAAACCCACAGGTAAAAAGACCATAATAACTGAATGTTTTAGTGTGTATTGTGTAGGCTTAGAAAATTCAAATACAATGTATTATTGTTAATGAATAAATGACTATTGACTATTGATGTCCAATGAGTAGAGGTCTGTGTAGTGGCAGCCTTTTTGTCTAAAACGTTTAAAATTTATATATTCTTCTCTATATCTTCTTCGAGGTCTTATTGGAACCAGTTCCTAAATGGAAATGGAAGACCAACCTTCGCAATGCGGTCAAGATGTTTTCGAATCGCAGTCGTAGGATAACGAGTCGAACAATTTGCTGCACAGTTTACTGGCCAGCGAGGAGTAGTGAAATGTTTTTTTAATTCAGGATGCATTTTCAATATAAGTTCCTCTTGGAATTTTATAAGATACAAATCTCTTTCTTCTCCTTTTAATTCTCGTTGAATTGTAACGTGTTTTACAAAAGGTATATTATCATAATCTTCTTTCGTAGATGAAGCCATGATTCTTATAAACTGCTCTATGGACCAAAGTCTATGGTTGAAAATTAATGGGCGGCAAATACTGAAGATTATAGCAGAAATAAAATCTTTAGTTATGGCATTACGTAGGTCCATATCTACGTCTCTTTTCCTACATATCCATGGAAATACATCGTTACTATTGAACAAATATATAGTTATAAATAATAGCTTTTTAGTTTCGGCATCGTATTTATTACTTTTGAAGATGTCAGCAAGATATTCTGCTGCAAAATATTCCGCAAAAGTCCTGTGTATGAACACAGGAATGTTGTCAGGTGTTATATACGATATAAGACCAGTCCTTTCAGTACCTATCTTGAATCTGTTGACAATACCTTCGAAGTTATCTCTGTCGTGCTCAAAAGGACGCATTTCTTCAAATTCAAATAGCCTACATTCTTTATTAAGAAACGAGCTTTGAAATATAACGTGTGCAGCTAATTTTTTATGCATAATTATACAATCAGTAAGGTCCTGTTCATATCTTGTTATTATACCCGGCATGTATACGTCCATTTTAAGTTTGTCTTGAAACAATATCTTTTTTAGTTTTGTTTCAATAAATTGTTTGTATATAACAAATACATTAATATTACCTTTGAATTTGTCGTTATTAATATTGTCCATTAAGGTTACGAAGTATTCAACTAATAAGTACAAAAGTAGTGGAGTTCCAAGGAATTTGTTTATTTTACCATTAGTAATATCTGTATTTAAATCATCTGTATCTTTAAGTTTGGATGGATCTACGATAACTTCTGAGCTATACAACACAGTATTAGATAAAGACGTTGTAATTTTGTATTTATCATCAAGAGATAAGATTGAATATAAATAATTACGTAAATGATAGTAAATTCGCTGCAAATTGATGTATACTGTGTCTTGTGCTTGTAATGTAGGTAGGTTACCTAAGAAATCATCTGGAGAAGCGAATATACGCTTAAATTGTGCTTCGTCGAAGTTTTCAATGCTAATCTTGTGTTGCCAATATTTATCTAAATATTTCTGCTGTTCTTCATCATCTATAAATTCTATTTCGTACGCCTTACCCAAAACTTTTTCTAAATCAGGTAGAATTTCGCTGTACGGTCGACTGGTAACCCACAGCTTATTTTTCAGTGGGCATTTTCTTACTACATTAAATAAATTAATAACACTATCCTTATAATGTGGGCAGATTTCATCAAAACCATCAAAAGCAAATATTAAATTTCTTTCATTGTAAAAATGTAGGAACATGTTTAGTTCAAAAGTAGCCCATTCGTCACCTGTACAATGTTTGAGGTATACTTTACTACCTTTCTCTTCTAAACTAATACGTATATTATTATTTTTTAATATAGCTTGACAAATAAATTTTAACGTCTCCAAAGTATCTATTTCTGTACTTTCCCTCTGCCAATTGTAAAAAACTTTCGAATGATCTAACAAACTGTTTTTTAAAATAGCCTGGCAAATAAAATTTAATGTTACTAACGTATCTATTTTTATCTTGTCTTTCTGCCAATTGTGAAATACTTTTGAATGATCTAAAAGGTTTATTCTTTCTATCCATTTTATATTTTGTTTACTTATATCATGTTCTTTAGTTTTAAGCGATAAATGAGTTAGTAATGTCGATTTTCCCATTCCAGGTTTTGCTGTTATAAGTACGATATCATTGTTAATATCATAAAAAGTACCAATTTGATGAATAGCACCTTTTAACGTATCATCAACGATATTATAGTGGTCACTGACTAAATCATCATTAATTGCAGTCTGACTTACTTTTCTCTCGACATACAGATGTTTTATTTCATTGTAATTTGAGCTACTAAGTGATTTACCTAAAGTGATTGTTTCGTTACGTACTATTTTATTAAATACAGCACCTTTTATAAATCCAACTGATTTATTATCTACTAGTAAATTTAAACTTACTTTTTTGCCTTGAAATATAACTGTAGTATTCTCAATTATATCTTTCTGTGATTCAGCCGTTAACGATACTAAACTTTGCTGATTATCATTAATAATATCTGTGCTTAAAAAATATTGTTGTACTGTTTCAATAAGTCCGTTATTTGTAACTACAATAAGTTTTCTACTTTCAGTTGCTTTGGAAATTTGATCTAGCCTTTTATGTAGTATTCTGCTATTATTAATTTTATTGCACACGACTATTAAAACCTTATCTGTCTTAGCTATTTCTGAATTTAAAGTTTCGAAATCGTTTTCTTTAAGACTAAGCATATATTCTAAATCTAAGACAGCGTTAGTTTTAGTGTATTTGTCTCTTAAACATTGAAGAACTTTAATAGTTGTTAACGTAGGTATGTCTGTGGCTATTATCGTTTGTGTACCTACTTCTAGTAATTTTAAAGAATCAGTAGTCTCGTCACTAAAGGTATATCTAAAATAATTTGATTTAGTCATAAAGAAAGTAGTTTTCATAGCACTTATTTGTGGTTCTGTGATAATATTATTTATTGCTAGCTGATATAATTGTTGGAAAGAACCAACTTTGTTTTTAATTTTCGTCAAATACACCGCAGCTTTTTGCGTCATCCACCACAGTTGTATTTCGTGATGGTAATTTATACTTATAGTTTCAGACTTCACAGGTATGTTATGTTGATTAATTATATGATATTTCTCTACTTCTATGCTTAATAATTCAGCGACATTCTTATAGTTACTTTGCTTCTCATAAATAACCACCTTATTTAAAATTACTTTGGCTTCATCAGTAAAATCGAAAACTAATTTCGGCAATTTGACTAAGGTTTTCACATCGAATCTGTACAAATGTAAATTGTTTATTATACTATTTAAACTAGCATATAAGATTTGTGCATTAGCTTGTAAAGTTTCAGGGTTGTCTGTAAACTTTAGTAATTTAGTTTCTTTTTCATATACTAATAGATTGCCAACAGCACTACCTATACCACCAGTAAGACTTAAAAATCCTTCACCTACATTCGCATCTATTACTACAATTTCACGAGAATCGATATTTTTAGATGTTTTACAAAGATCAGCAAAAAAATCCGTTAAAGTACACAGCCTTTTCTCAACTTTTTTATCATTACCGCCTATTGCTAAATCTAGGTTACCAAATGTTCCAGGTACTTTTATTTTCAACGTTTTCAGTATATTTCGAGCAGCTATTTCCTCCGCTTCTTCGATAATCGTAGGAGAGAGTTCAATTGCTTCTAATTTTTGAATATCACTACTCGCTCTTTCAGTAGTAAATTCTAAATGTTCAGATTTATAAATGATGTAAGCTCCAATCAAAGGGCTTAAAGTAAGTGCTGATGGTTCAGATAAGAACATATCTATTAAGTTATTTATAATAACTTCATCGTTCTCTAATTTATTTGGTACATCAGCTGTATCTTTTGCTTTTCCTTTCTTAATTTTCTTATCCTTCTTTTTACTTACTTGAATTGTAACTTGAGCTTTAAATACTTGTGCGTGTATATGTTTCTTTAACATTTTGACAATTTTATTATCTGAATTGAAAAATTCAGGGCGAAATGTTAACTCTCGCCATTGTACATTATTTTCATCTGTTTGTATTTTTGATACATTAACTATAGTACTTGCTAAGATAACATGATAAAGCAATATATAATTGTCTAGCATAATATTCATTGATTGGTTCGTTTTTTCATTTAAAAACTTGGCAAAACGTTCTGACAGTGTAGCAATCTCTTCTTCTATAATTATATCATTTGCTAGATCAAGATCTTTATCAGAATATTCTGCTTGTGATCCATTATCACCTGTAGCTATCAAATAATTTAATTTATTTGAGAACTTACTTTCATAAGATATCTTTATTTGTTTACTTTGTACGGACTCTATTCCTTTAGATCCAGTACTATTTGATACGTCCCAATATTTAGCGTTAGTGTAAAGTATAAACACGATATCTATATCATCGAAATTCTCTTTGAAAAATGCATCTTTTGATGTATAAAAGTTTTGTTTAACTTTAACATAACTTGTATATAAATGTTTAACCAATTCATATTGTAGAAATGTGTCACTGTCATCTTTATGTTTAGCTTGAATGAAAACAAAGATTGGTCGGTCATGATGGTCAGCGATTTTGGCTTTAAGACAGATGTCATCAAATGCTCCTATGTCATCCATATTTGATGCTAGAGAAAATTCTTCGATGCTCTTGTCATGCTGCATTTTGAGCAGAACTAAACTTATGAGGTTGGTTTCGTATAACTGCCCGTATATGCCAGATGTGCCTGGACGTTTTTTGTATTTTGATGACATTTTGAAGTAGAAAACTTAACGGTAAATACCAACCTATCGCAGTCTACTGGAGGAGACAAGCCTCTCCTAATTCACACCTCTTGGTCGTTTGCTTTTCCCATCCAGTCTACACCCGTTACGTTTTCAGGTCATCTGTCCATCTAGCAGTCCTACCTTACATTTGCCGCGTCGCCACTCTAGAAATCCAGCAGACATCAAATAGTTGGAAATCTAATCTGTAAAGAGACACAAATGTTAGGTTTTATTGAACGAAAAATTTAAGTCTCTCAGTGTTAACATCTACGAAAATATATTGATATTTATAAATAATTTGATACCTTATCGTCTACTTACCTACCTACCTAGAATTAAACTGATAAATATTTTAGTCAAAAATGTTCTTATCTAAAAAAAAATTATCTCAATCTAATTGATTTTTCATTGATAATTGCAACATTAACACGTCTTTGATAAATTTGCACGTGTTTGATAGGTAGGTAGGTACAAATAACAAAGACAATGTAAGTAATAAATTTATGCAAACAAGTCTGAAGGTCAATAACCTGTTTATAATATATTAAACATCGAGTTATTTTTAGTTAATAATATAAACATTCAAAGTATTTCTTATAAACAGAAGCGATTTCTACCCATTTAGTTTATTTACTCTGCTCTCATTAAAAAGTTTATTTGGGCAAGACATAAATGTCAGATCCAATAGAGGTGTATTTCCTATAGTGTGATTTTACTTCTAACCTACTAAGACAGTGTGTGATTCCAAAAACGCGCGTGCGGTTTGGGACAAGTGATGTTTGACGAAAAGTTGTACCTCTTTAAAGTTCAGTCAAATGAATTTAAAAAGTGTTACTTAATAAAACTTTACGGATTCAGTTTACTGTACGGGAGAAGTTTTAATTGTAGGTACCTACTTTATTAAATGGTTTCTACGCTATTATTAATTGAAGCATACCGACCACTATGTAATCTGGGGACCTACCATCACCTCGTAGAGCAGTATTATTTTAATGTTACTTTACCTTTAAAAAATATACGTACGAGTATTACCTTGGTTACATGTATATTTATATGTATGATAAACTTTATTTCCATTCCCACACTATAATTTCATTATTTATTCACCATTCACTTTAATTTTGTTAACAGATAATACAGAATGAACTTTAATACAGTGATATTGTGTATTAATAACATAATAAAATTACGTATGCATGTTCACTATTCGATACCTACTTCATCGAGGTAAAGCGACTGACTGTCAGATCGTAGGTACTAATAAAAGACACATACCGATAACAGAATTATTTTAAAAATAAAAATGCTATTTTTCCTGTCGTTTCTTCACTTTTCTTTTAAGCCACTCAACGGACTTTACAGTTTCCACTAAGTACCTATAGTTTAGACTTTAGAGCATTAATTTCTTTCTGAAGATTTGTAAGTACAATATTACGTTTATCTATATACACTGTATACTTCACTACATAGTATAAAACAAAGTCGCTTCTCGCTGTCGGTCCCTATCCCTATGTACGCTTAGATCTTTAAAACTACGCAACGGATTTTGATGCGGTTTTATTAATAGATAGAGTGATTCAAGAGGAAGGTTTATATGTATAATACGTGCAAAATATAGTAGAGAAACACTGGTAATTTTAGAGGTTTCTAATGTAATGCAGGGACATAGCGGTTGCGGCGATATATACCGGCTGGGAGCCGCCGGCCTCTAAAGAAAACATGTTTGTATAATGACAAAAAACTTTAAACGTTGTTTAAAAATACATTTTGTAATATATTTAGTGTCAGGTATTATACCTGTGCGAAGTCGGGGCGGGTCGCTAGTAATATTATATAAAGCGGAAGAGTTTTGTTTAACCCTTATTCAAATATAGGGAAGTAATTTCCCACCCGCCTGTGCTATACTAATCTACTTTTTATTACCGAACGTTTGCCAATACTTTGAATTTTTGTAAACGAATCAGAAGTTCGAAATACTTTACTTTTATATATGGTAACACTTTTTCCCAAGTGTCATTCGTCTAACGTCAAAATTCGTTGAAAGTGACAATTGAATTTTTTTGTCACATTTTAGCGCGAAAATAAAGCTCACTCAAAGTGTTTTTCATCTGTCGCCCAGAAAAATTCTAGTAAGTATTTAATTGTGTTTATATTCATTTATAGACTATATTTTTAGTATTATTTAGTAGTAAACAGTAATTAGAACTAAAAATTGAAGTAGTTTTGCGAGTTCAAACTTGGTGGGAAGTATTTTCCCTTTATCCATGAAGGAAACTACTAAGTGGGAAAATTATTCCCTGTATCCGAGTTGAGTCATTGTACAATAAATATGTATAAAATATTGATTCTGTCTCTTTGTATTAAAACTATCGTTATCATTTTCAGAAACGTAGAGAGTTTTTAAAATGCCGCCGGCGCAAAAAACCAGTTCAGTTTAAAAACAAAAAAGGGGGCAACTTTGGTGTACCGGACGAGATCCGACTTATGAACGTAGGTGACCATTTGCCTATGAAGGATAATTCCTACAAAAGATGCCGCTTTTGTAGCACTAAGGCCAAAGAAAAGAGAACAAATATTAAATGCTGCAGATGCGATACTGCACTTTGCCCGCAAGACTGTTTCAGGCTATTCCATTTAGCTGAATCTCGCCAAATAGATTTTTTTTATTAATGTGTCTTTTGATTTATGTTTTTTTTTATTTCGTACCAATAAATGATTATTTTTTATGATTTATTATGTCTTTTATTTACCTACACGTGTTTAAAATAAAATTATCGCATATACTTACTCAAATGTTGGGACAAATTTTAATAGATTTTTAATATTCGATAAATTAAAAACAAAACCGGAGGTCAAAATAGTATATTGCCCACCACACACATTATTGAATATAGGGAAATAATTTCCCACCTAACCTAACCTAACTAAATATAGGGAAATATATTCCCACCGAAAAAAAAACCACTTACACTGATTTTTTTTAATTTTAAGTTAGACATATTGACACAACCCCTGAAAGTAAGGATAAATCAGTTATTACAATTTTAAAAAGTCTTCTGTAGTGTCGCGTTTGTTTAAGGGAACGCGCTAATCTCCGAAACTACCAGTCACATTTAAATAATTATTTTTGCGTATGATAGACCTGTTCTCGAGGAAGATTATAGGCTATATAACATCACGTTTCTGGTAACAGGAGCAGAGCAGAGCAGTAACTAAAGACGCGGGTGAAAGTAGTAGGGGAAGCTAGTATTAAATAGTAGATAGAGAAAAGAGGCGAATTTAAACGATGTCGGATCGCTAGTTTTAAATGTTTTGAAGACGTGGATATACTCATATCGTATGATTGCTATAAGTAGGTACTTATAAAGATTAAAAATAAATAACCTACTTATGTAATCTAATAAATTTGGTGTAGTTTATAATATCGTCGTAAATGCATCCATGCTGTTTCGCTCAGTGAGTGAGAACGTCGCCGCCGGCACCCCAATTGTCCCATATCTTCCTTTTACCTTTTCCTTCCTCTTCCTCCTCTTCGCCCCACATGGTCGGCATACCGGCTAGATTGTGTTATTTCTGCGATGCTTAGAAAACTTAGCCATATCCATAGGTTACAATTGTGATCTTACAATCAAGAAAGTCATATTGTTTTTAAATCTATCTATTGTCGAACCAGCTGAATAGTGACCCTTTTTGCTAATATTTCGCCTGTTAAACTTGTAAGATCTATCGTATAGGGTATGCACTTATGACGTTTTGCATAACATCAGTGCAGGCAGGTACTTACTCAGTATTTCAGCGTCTAATAAAATGATAACAAAGCTCGTAGCCAAGGAAATCTGTCTTCATAGGAATTTCTACTTACTAGCACATATGGATTGACAAAATAATAATAATATCACAACTACATACAACGCCATCTAGACCCAATGCAAGATATTAATAGTTTGTGATATGAGTTCTAGAATGCGGCCATATTATTTTTTTGTAAAAACATACATATACACATAGACACACCCAGACCAATGCAAATAGTCATGTTCATACACACAAATATTTGCACTTAGCGGCCATCGTACCCGCGACCTCTGCGTAGCAGTCCGTACACTGTGTCTGTACACAGGTCGTCAAAATGAGCTTCTGGTGGGTCATTAGTCCTTAAGAGACCTATGATGTTTAATAGTGAACGCAAGGTGATGATGTACTTAAAAGAAAACCACACATTTCTTTTGGCACAAAACGTATATTATTTATTGATACAATAAATTTTATTTATTATAATTATCAAGATTCGTAGGTACTTAAATATGTATATTTGTCTTTTATCTACCTAATTGATAGGTACTGTTTTGGTAACTAACAATATTTAAAGTAAGTAATATAACATATGCCTATTTTAGGGTAGGCAGAGGTGTTTAACACCCATGTTTTTTTCCGTAATAAAAGCAAGCTTGCCATTTACAGGAGAATATTAATAATTTCTCACAGAAAAACTCAATAAAATTTTCCTCGATCTGGGGATCGAATCCGAGACCCCTGCGAGTCTCGGACACAGTAATACTGAATTACTTACTGAAGCAATAAAGGTATAAGGTCCGTACGGTCTACAAAAATTAATATAACTCCTAATCTGCTACTATTTTTATTCCTTTTGACAAAATCAAATACTTTATTTTTTTACGTTTCTTAACCTATCAATAACTTAACTCTGCCTGATGGTAAGCAGTCAGTGAAGTCCAACAATGAGCAAACGCCACCGATGCGGTCAAGGCGTAGCAGCGTAAAGCTAATGATTTTTTTAGCGTCAACGATCAATCAAGAATTTATTATTTCCTTAGAATATCAAAGTAAAGAAGTACTATGTATAAACATATATAACTTCACGCCTATTTACCATTAATGGGGTAAGCAGAGACTATAGAACCTCCTTTGTCTAATAGTATTCATATACGAGTAGCTTTTGCCCGCAGTTCCGCCCGCGTGAATTTCGGTTATATCTCTGTTAACATATTATTGTCGAATTTTCATACAAATTTTTATCCCTTATTATAACATTTTTAAGCCATGTTTTCCATCATAAAAGATAACCTATGTTGTTACCCGAGGTCTAATTTATCTCTATAACAAATTTCATCAAAATCGGTTCAGTGGTTTAGGCGTGAAAGCGTAACAGACAGACAGACAGAGTTACTTTCGTATTTATAATATTAGTATGAATTTCGTTTCGTTCTGTGACTGAGAGTGACGAGTGAATTACTCCCTCAGTTTCCTTTGTCATAACTTTTTTCCCGGTCGGCAACAGTTATTGTTTCTAAAAAACACAGCCATGTCTATAAATAGTGCTACCATTACAGACTCGTAACATGTTAGGTCATGCTTGTTTGCCACAAAAGTTGTATAAAAAGTGCTGAACTAGTCTATTTGATACTGTGAGGCATACAATATTGCTTTAGGAATATGTAACAATACTTATAATGTTTTTTTACGAAATCGTGTATCTTTTCTTTGTTCTAAGTGAGTGTTTCCTTCTTTTCTTTTAAAGAGTTTTCTGGTTTAAGATTGACCCTGGAAAATCTACGTAGGTACATACATTTGAGAAGAAATGCAATTTCTCATTCCAACTCTTGTCACCACTCAGTGTCTTTAGGATCTCCTTCAACTCCAGGACTTTAATCTTCAGGACTTGTTAGGTCTACATTGACACTGGTTGAGCGCGGTTTGTATAAGGCTGGTCAACTCGGTGTATAGGAGACACCTTCGGCTTGAAGGCTTGCAGATCTCTCTATGGTCCACCGACACTCCGTATAGAGAGCCGATACCTGCGTCTGATAAAGAAGAGAATATCATTAATATTTAGACAAAAATATATTTTTGGTGTTGTTGGCTGTAAGTATCAAATCTACCTAATTAACACTCTTATTGTAATCCAACGGTTGATTGATATTGGTATGAACTTTACTTTAACATGACTAATTAATATTTTTATGTAAGAAAACTATTGAACAGAGTAATGTTACCTACATGCGTACAAAATATCACCTTACTGTGTTCAAATCCGGTTATCAAGCTCGGAGAATAGTCTCTGTTCACTACAGCACGTCACACAGACGTCCTTACCCTGATCATATTAATATGATGTATCAAAGTCAAAGACATTCACGAACACATATGAACGTTAAAGTTACATAAAGTCAGCCAATTAAGCTACAGCCAGTTCGCTGACGTAAAGTACTTATTTTTATCGCAAGTATATTAAAAAAAAATTTAAGTTACAGTTACAGGCAATACACTTAGTTATAGTTAATATTTTAAGCGATTGAGCGTTTAAACGTAGGGACACTAAACACTAGTACCAGTAGGGACACTAAACACTAGACGAAACCCCTTTTGATGGTAGAAGTAAAAAATAATAAAAAAGAGAAGAAAAGGTCAACAATAAAATCCTGAAGAGTTTACCTGCGGAGTCAACGCTCACGATTCTAAGCCATAGCACCGACATGAGCGTCCGGCAAGTCTCGACCAGACTCCTGACTGCGGGGTGAGAGGAGCCCGTCGCCACCAGCCACCGATCTTGCAACTCCAGGACTAGCTGGCAGTCTGGAAGGTAGGTAGAAAAAATACATGGTTAGATAAAGCGAGGTGGCATTTTTCTTGGACTTTACTGGTAGAGAAAAAGATCTTGAGGAAACCTGGCAATTTAAAATACTGGCTACCCTTGGTTTCGCCAAAACAGACCCCATTTCTAACCTGCCGGAGAATCTATTTTAGCTGTTGTCTCCTATTTAAGACCTTGCTTATCTGCAAAATTTACAGGCTAGCAATTTAAAGAGGAGAAGGAAGGAGAAGTCGAACTTAGATAAGTCTCCGTTAGATCCAGCTCATTCATGTTGAAACCAGTTATAATCACCAGCACCAGTACTTACCCTTACTGATCTCCAATAGCTCAACACTTCTTGATGTGATAGGGGTCTTGATATCAGCTAGTGGAGACCCTCTGTGAGGCACCGAGTAGAACATAAACCCTGCACTCTGTTCCCATAGCGTAGACCTCGTCTGCAAGTCCTGAATGTCTTCTGTAAGTACAGCATCAATTAGGCATCCTGGAGCGATAATAAGTGACAGTAGTATAGGTAAAAACATGGAGTCAATCGAGTGCTCTTGAAATAAAAATCACACAAAGACTTTAGCAAAGGCACGGCTATGATTGGTCGGTTTCACGCTGAAGTATGACGCATCTTTGCGATTTGCCTCTACAGAAATTAGTGTTAGCGTTTAAAAACGAACAATCACAGCCGTGTTTTGACTGCTTATAAAGAGCTAACGTTTGGCGAAATTGAGCTTCATGCGCAGTGAAGTGGTTTATTGTCGCAAGGGGTGTGATCGCGTGCGACTACTGAGTACAAAAAGATATGTATTGTGTTGTGTACAAAACTTTGTATGATCCACAAATATTTGTTTCAAGTCTGGGTGTAGTTTATGACCCATAAAACCGCGATATAGGGCTTTTTGTCTATTATGATAAACTTTATCATTAGTTAGGTATAATTTCAGCCGAAAGATGTCTAATTTTTACACACACTCGGGGGCTGTCGCTGAAAACTAGCGCTGTTGCGTTTTGAAGCGCTTCAGCAATATGCTGAGCGACGGCCAATTTTTTCGGAACGTGACGCACATCTCACTGTGTGCAAGTGCATTTTATGATTTTTGCTTTGTCAGTTTTCTGTTTTTGTTCATATTGTTATTGTGATTAAATATTCGTTTTTGTGTGCGTCACCTGTATGTGAAAATAAACGGTTATTCTTTCTTTCTAATACTAAACATACGTGTATATATTTCCACCAAGCACTTTACTATTACCGACCGTGAGATCTCCTTCATCAGTTGCCCACTACCTATAAGAAGTCGACAGACCTTCTTCGGATCGAGCCTGTCTGTCTATTATCCGTCGTTTGTGGTTTCGTAAGAACATGAAAGTATATCTTACCTTCTTTGTTTAAAGACATGAGACTATACTCGTCGATTTCTTCATCATTCGAGTCGTTTCCAATATTTCGATTATCTTCTTCATTAACTATACTAATATCTAAATAATCTATATTATGTATAACTTGCTTATTTAAAACACCAGCGTTTACACAGCCACATATTTCTGTATTCTTATATTCAGTATATTTAACGAAATTGAAATTATTATCCATTTCTTTTTTTAAATCATTATTTATATGCAAACAATTATTATTTTCGTTACTTGTACCACTTTCAATATCATTTAGATTATAATTGTGATCTAATTTTGTATTTTCATTTGCTGTGTTCTTGTTTTTTATTGCACTTTCTTTGTTATTACACGAACAATTAATATCTTTGTCATTGCTTCTGCCATTTTCATAAGGTCTATGATCTAAGTTATTTTTTAAATGATTGTCTTCATAATTATTAATGAAACTATTACTACTTTGGTCCTTTATATAATTGTTTATTTTAATTCGATTTTTTGTTTTATTTTCGTTTATTTTGTTATATGCTTCAAAAGCTGGAAAAAAAGGAAAATAAATTGTAGAGGAAGTTAAACTAGAACTATAAAAGATTGCTAATGATTATAAATGCACCTCTATAAAAAGATTTAGCATACATTAACTATTAGGCTGAATTGCAATGCCGATGGCCTGTGCTAGACACAATCCAGCTCATGTGAAGTATCTATCTTCTGTCATCCGTTGCTCGCCACCTTTACCAGGTTTGTGCCACCTTGAGCGACCTGCCCATGGTTTATCTTCCGGTTTGTTATCACTACTACAGAACATATTTGCTCCAAGGGCTGATGTTCTACGAAGTAATATTTTAGGCAATTCTCAAAATATCTCTATTAAATAACATTATATTTAAGAATAATAACAACTCTAATACCTTCACAATATATTTGCTTAATAAATAATCCTCCTTTGGAGTGTCCCACCCATATTATCGGTCTCTTTCCCACGCCCAGTTCAAGTAGCTGTCCGATCATCTGTTCTGCTCTCTCATGGAGACGAAGCCTGAAAATGTTCAAAATTACATTAGAATTGGACTATTGTACTATTATAGAACATGTATGTCAATATATATTAAGAAAAGTATTTTAAGTATAGTACTGTAAAAACTGAGTGTTACGTTTTAGGCCCTGTTTCACCATTTGTTGATAAAGTGTGTGTTAACCTATTCCAAACTTAACTGACAGATAGTACTCAAAAGTTCTACAACTGCCTGATAACCTTATTTCCCATTCTTTTTTACGGTTAAGCACCATCAGGTAGTAATTTACTACTATGATATGTCAAGTCAAAAGAAGCGTTAAAATGCTTACCTTTTATTACCCTTGACCCACAAAGGTCTCCAAAGATATGGATCACTTGTATAGTTAATAGATATAACCCTAGCACCAGGGAAGTCTTCTTTTATCCAATCTCTAGGCCAGCAAGAAGAATAACAATCATCACAGACACATCCACAGCCAATTTCACATTTATTTAAATGTAATTCTTCATTTACTTTACAATTACATTCATTTAATTTACAAATATCATTTATATTACATTCACATTTATTTTTACAGTTACACTCCTTTCTATTTTCATCTATGTTACATTTAAATGTATCTATATCACAGGTTTTATTGCAGTCGGTTTTAAATAGTTCTGATACAAATTTGGCTTGAGTTTCATAATTATTTACATTTAATAGTGTGTTGTTATAAAATTTCTCTGTAATTAATGAGTTTTCATCTGTCAGGATTTTGTCGAAACATCCGTTGATTTGTTTAAATGATACTGTTCCATTTAATTCAGTTTCATTTAAATTCGTTTCGTATGTAAAATGTATGTTTTTGTAAGATTGTTCTTGTTTTGTATGACAGTCGCATTGCTTGGTACCGTGGCTTCTTATGGAGACTTTTGTGGGATCTAATTTATATTTGGACCTCCAATCACCCTGGCGCCATGTATTGCCTAGAGACCCTGAAATAAGATAAAATACAAATTAAATCCGATTATTTATATCATAACTGCCTGCAGCTCCTTCCGCGTGAATGCCGGATATCGCGTTTTTCATACAAACTTTCATCCCATATTTTAAACGCTATAATTTTTTCGCGATAATAGAGATAGCCTACGTTTTCCCCTCTCTATTCTCTATTTTATCCCTATACTAAATTTGATCAAAATCGGTTTAGTGGTTAAGGCGTGAGAAAGCGTAACAGACAGACAGACAGACAGAGTTACTTTCGCATTAATGGGTAATAAATGCCGATGGCCTACCTTTAAGGCCTACTTTTTATACAATTTAAGTGGTAAACAAAAGTACGATAGGTCTTGCTATGTGGTTCCCATTACGGGTGGCTATTGCAGTATTTGCAAAGCATTGAAGAAAGCGAAGAAACAATACCACAAAGAAAAAAAGAATAATACCTACTTTTTGAATTTTTTTTTATTGCCGACAGTGGCAGACGAGCTAACAGCCCAAGTGATGGTAAATGGTAACTGTCGCTCATGGACGACTCAGAGTCACTGACATTGCTCCTGCATTGCCAGAGACTCTGCGAAGCCGCTGCCTACTGTGAAAGGAGTGGGGTAGTTCAAGGGAGGAAAAATGAGAGGAAAAAAATTGGGTCTGTGGCGCTCTCACTCACACTTACGGAGAGGGTAGTAGTTCCCCAGTATATCTGGCCCATTCATGCTGAAACCAGCTTGGATCTACTACCGTAAAAAATTAAATGTAATTATTATTTAAAATTCAAAAAAGACTTTTAAATCTTTAAACTTTAAGTTAGGTTTTTAACAACTTAACTTTTTAATTGGGTACTATGATGGTATGAGTTTTAAAATTGAAAAATGTTTCACTTTTTGACGTTTCTTGACTGAAGAAGGATGATATTTACCGTATAGCCCATGCACGAAGATGACATCTAAGGTAGGACTCTCTGGTGTGTGCAGAACTACGCATTCCACCTTCGGCTCAGGGTGAAGATGATCAGTACTAGCCTGGCGAGGCTTTGGGGTTAGCTTCGGAGACGGTTTTGAAGCTGGAAAAACAATTGTTATATTATAATATATGTCTATTAAACTGTTTTAGTGATGTTTTATTGGCTTTTTTAAAGTGGTCGATTCTTGTCGGCTAGGGCGATATTGGGTATTTTATAGAAATTCTTAGTTTTAGACCTGAGTGGTCATGCCACTTGTATAGGCTCTCAAGCTCTTTTATTTACATTACATCACAGCCCAGTAGCGGCTCCAGGATTTGGGTTTAGGGGAGCTTGACCGCCGTGGGGATTTTCGGCAGGGCTTGGGCTTAGCTCCCTCTCACCTTCCCTCCTGGATCCACTACTGCCTCTGCCTACCTTCTAGGAAAAGAGGCGTGAAGCTAATATAGAAAGTAGGTATACTAAAGGGTGTGTGATTATGATTTTTAATAAACCTGGAGCAGTAATAAATTTAATACTTACCAGTGATAGGTGGCAGCGGCGCAGTGACCAGCCTGTGAAGAAACACTGATGCTGTACTCCAAAGACAGGATACGCACCATCGTCTGTGAACAAAATTAATAAAATTTGATTAACTTAAAAAAATATAGCAATGGATGCGTTTCTAGAGTGACCGACAGGATAACACCAAAAATAGAGGAAATTGACAAATTTTGGGAGAGACCTTTGTCCAGCAGTGGGACCCTACAGGCTAAAAAAACATATAGGTATACGTTCAAATTCAGAAACCTCCTCCTATTTTTAAAGTCGGTTAAAAAGAAACAAAAAATATAGCCTAGGGCGAACAACGCCCTATTATTATTATTATTATTATTTACTCTAGGTAAGAACTAAATATTGGTTGTCAAATTATAGTGCAACAGGAAAAAAATGGATGCACCAGATTTACATGACAAGCTGTGTCGTTTTATACTCCTGACAACTATCGTCGCAACCGGAGACACGTGTTGTTCGCTGTTCCATCGTATCGCACCGTAGCGCGTTCCTGTCGCCTGTACCGCGCACACTATCAGCACTCAATGCTCTCCTGTGTGCCAATCCTGTGATCTGTTTGCGGATGGATGGCAGAAAATATTATCAGGGTGCTTGCGGTTCTGCGAGCGTGATGCATGAATGTGTTTTATTTTTGTTTACATTTTCTTTCTTTTATCTGTGTTTATTTTATTGTTTTTAATCGTATATTGTGTAATAATTATTTTATTGTAATTGGTAGTAATTAATCGTTATAATTATAATTAAATAAATAAATTAGACGCTGCCATTCCTGTTATCGTTGCGACAAGAGCAGAAAAGGTAACTAGGTATTGATTTAAAATACCTATTTTCTTACGGAAATCAATCACCAGAGTACTTTTACACCGGGGAGGACTTCTCCGGTCGATCCGGCTCATTCATGCGGAAACCAGCGTTGATCTTATAGGTACCTATAAATATCACGGTACAAAGAGTCCCTGGCATTGCACAAGTCCATGAGCGACAGTTACCACTTACCATCAGGTGGGCTGTTGGCTCGTCTGTCACTGGAGGCAGTAAAAAAAATAATGCTCTCTTTTGAACAACATGTCAGAGAGAAACACCGCTGGTAGTTCGAGAGCCTGCAATCGTGGGTGAAATCGTGTAGGTTATGTCGCAGTTCATTCTTATCAGCTAGGCCATCTGCTCATCAACTTATATCACCAATAAGCAATATCTCTATATCTCAGCCCACCCCCTCTCGTCTTACAATATGACACAACGAGCTCAATTTCCTCCATTCCTACACTATCATTACTACAAGCTACCAATCAGGGCAATTAGGGTTGTCAAGAGTTATTTTTATTGCCTTGTTGGTTCATGTACGAACTATCACGAACGTTGTTGGTTTGAACCCTAGGCTGAGTAAAGTGATATTACGATTATTATGGTTTATATATCAAGATAAACTATTTACAGTAGTTGTTTCGTCTTTTTTTTGTACAGAAAAGAGTGCAAAAAAAAAAATTAAATTTAATCTACGTCTCAGAAATGGTTCGGTCTGAGTGCTATTTTACAACAGTACTAGTCCCAGATGGCGCACATCTCTGTACTGCACCCGATACGATGACAGCCGCCATTTAGTCATAGTAGGATTTTAGGTAAGGTGGGGCCCTCAGCTTCTAGGTGAGTAACCAACCGGCCGTGGCGCGGGCGCTGCGAGATGCGGCCCGAAAAATTAACTATAAAAATTAAAATGTACATAGTTGAATATAATGTTGAATGAGTTTTATTTTATTTATTACAGTTAGGACAAGATAGAGTAATATTGTTAATAGATTGAATGCGAAAACGTGCCATCCCTAGCTTACCGGCTTGAAGGTACACTGAGTGGGTAGATACGTCGCAAATTGAGGCTATTATTTGCAATAACATCTTATTTGAACTGCGTGATTCTATGTTGGTACGTATTTAGATACGACGTGAAAGAGACGTATATGATTTAAGCCTTTAGAAAAGGCCAACAAGTCAGTTTGACAGGTCTAGAAGCGGCCCTTTTCATTGTCGTCCAACCAAGCCGTTGCCGGCCATGTGGGGAAAAGGAAATGAGGAAGGAAAAGGGAAAAGGAAAGGGACCAGAACATTGAGGACAATATTACATTATTGTAACTACTTTAAAAAAGTCACAGTCGCATTGATATTTTCTCGGTTTTAAAAGGTACATTATTTAGGTGCGTAACCGGTCACGATATTTTATTTACTCACAAGTACTTAGTTATTTCATATTTAAAACCAATTAGGGCAAGGTATTCACGGCATCTCTCCTAAAGGGGCACTCATTAAGGTAATATTCTAAACAACAAGGCCACCCGCCCAGACTAAACACAAGGGTACCTACTAATATGTATTTTACGATATACGTAATTATAAATCTTTAAAGACATTTATTCATTTGGGTTAATTGAATTAACACTTATGAATGTTAAAATTACAAAATGTTAGCCGATTAACCTACAGCCAGTTCGCTGACGTAGATGAGAAAGATCGGCAAGAAACTCAGGTCCTTTTTAATCGGCAGGTTATTACAATTTTTTGTAAGTTACAATTTCAAGTAGTACGCAAACTGCAAAGTGACGCTGACACTATAATATAGGTAGATTCATGTTTTTTTTTTATTAGCCTACCAAAGGGACTCCACTCCGCCTGATGGTAAGCAGTTAGTGGAATCCAGAAGTGGTGGCCACCATACCAAAAGCCATCGTGTTAAACTTCTGGTATGGTGGCACTGTGGCAGCCGGGAATGGGGTAGGGAAAGGGAATGAGGGAGGAGAGGAAAGAGGTAAGGGAGGAAATTGGGCCTCCGGCGCTCTTACTCACAGACACACACCGTAATTCGTACTACACCGAAACGCAGTAGTACGAATTACGGATACTACTACACTTACGTCGATCTTCTATGCGAGAGTAGTACTTCCCCGGTCGATCCGACCCATTTATGCTGAAACCAGCGTGGATCTACTGCCGTAATATAATGTATTACATATTATATTAAAAATTTAAACGATATTTGCGTGGTTCAGAAGTTAATGGAGAATCAGGCAAGACGCAGCGACTTTGCCTTTAATGTCTTTTTTATTGCCGACAGTGGCAGATGAACCAACAGTCCACCTGATGGTCCATGGTAACTCTTAATCTTTGTTTTGAGGTAACTGTCGCTCATGGACTTCTGCTATGCCGGGGACCAGGGGCTCTACGAAGCTCCTGTGAATAAACCAAAAAATATACTTGTCTCACTTAAGTGGTTTAAAGTCCTTTCTTGAGAACTTTTTTACACAAATAACTGTTTGGTTACTAGTTAATATCCCGTCTGTATTGAGCGAGAGTGAACACACACCTCTCCGTTTAAATAATAATTATAAATACAATTTGGTCCTAATACTCTTAATTCGCAATTAATATTTAGAGATGGAGGTACAAATTTATTATAAGGATATATAATTTGTTGTACAATAAATTATTCTATGTTAATATAAATTATAATTAGAAAAACAATTATTAAAATACACCAGAGGCTCGCATTAGGTGGATACGACACCTACTGCGAGCCTCTTAAAATGGCTATGAGATGCTTATCCTGTAGTCTGGGAGTTTTTATGTATAATAATGTATACATATATTTACAATAAAATGTATTTAAGTATGTTTGTCCGCATTCTATAACTTATTCTATAACTTATTATTGTGGGAGAAGTTAGACTATAGTAAGGTACCGCCTGGTGTTGTTGAACTTATTAGATATTGGTATCTTAATCAGTCCAACAATGTCAGATGCGGCAGTGCTGTGTCCGCGAATTACAGTATATCGTGCGTAGTTAGACAGGGAGGCTTGACCTCTCCTGACCTGTTTAACCTATATGTAAATAACTTGATTGAGGAGCTGAGTAGGACCCGGGTGGGACTTAGATTGGGTGACAGATATGTCAACAATCTAAGTTATGCTGATGATATGGTCCTGCTCAGCCCCTCAATCAAGGGCTTGAGAAAGTTAGTGTCCATTTGTGAACAATATGCAATAACACATGATCTAGTATATAACGCAAAAAAGACAGAAATGATGGTGTTCAGGTCGGGCAGAGGACCGCAGACTGTACCTCCTGTCAGTGTGGGGGGACAGGTTGTAAAGATTGTGGAGACGTTCAAGTACCTTGGTCTCTTGTGCTAACGTCTAACTTGAAGGACGATGCTGATATTGAGCACCAACGCCGTGCGCTATGTGTGGTGGGAAATATGCTTGCTAGGCAATTTGTTAAAGCCAGTGTAAGTACGAAGAGGCATCTCTTTAGGACGTATTGTCAAAATTTTTACGTATAGGTAATTTTACTTTGCTACTTTATAACAGATCCTTCAAATATTGGCCATGAGGCCTTTTAATAACCTCGTTTTAGACTTCCTATAAATATAATATAATGATTTATTTTTAAATATTTATCTTGTTATATAAATAGCTAATTATTATATAAGCACTAATTAATTAGTGCATAAAACTGATTTAATTAGAGAGGAGGATATTTTATTTTAATATTTTAAGTTTTTTTTATTATTTGTCTGTAGTGAATGGTAGCCGATGTCGCTAAAGAAACCATCGAGGAATACCTACGCCGAAAAAAAAGCGTATATTCCTCAAAGAGCACTAACTTTAAAACACACAGAATGGAGCACTCACAAAAAATATTATTACTACTGGCGCGTTTAGAGGAATACTTTTGATGTGCTTTATTTGGTGCGTTTCAATGTTAGTGCGCTCCGAGGAATACCCCGAACGGTTTTTTTAAACCTTTATGAAACAAGCACTAAGCCATGAGTACATACATCTATCTATACTCTATATAAAGAGGCAAAGTTTGTTAGTTTAAGCGAGCTAATCTCTGGAACTATCAGTCGGATTTAAATAGTTATTTTTGCGTATGATAACCCAGTTTTTGAGGAAGTTTGAAGGCTATGTAACATCACGCTACTGACGACCGGAGCAGAGCAGTAACCAAAGACGTGTGTCAAACCGTGTTGCGGGAAGCTGCAATTCGTACACACGCACGTTAAAACGCAACCGACGTATTTTGATACTAACTACTTACTTACATAAATATTATTTAATAGGTAAAAGCATGGTAAAAGCCGAGAATTGCCAAGCAAAATACATAGATCGCTTTAAGTGTCATGTGAAAAAATCGGTTGATTTACAATGGGAGCGTCTCGGCCGGGATCGTAGCGGCATAACAAACTTTTCACTGTAGGTTCGTCCCGGCCAGGGGGCGATCCGGAATGGAATCCTAACGGCCGAACCCAATTTTTAGCTGTGAATAATATTATTATTACCAGAAGGCACAGAACAGCGAGTTACTTATTAAGTAAAGAATGTTAAGAAACAATATCAAATCATATCTTATGAAAGTGCATACATTCTATTGTAACAATGCTTCTACTCAGTTTGTAATAACATTAAATAATATGATATTATTGCAGTTATGTATGACACATAAAGGTAAAGTAAGTGTGTATGAGTTCCGTAGGTAAAACGCAAATTTATTTTTAATATACTACCTGTCCACAGTGGGGTTTTACCTGCGTTAATAATTAATATATTATGTCTTTCATTAGGTATATAAATACCTATACATATGCGATAAAACCGACATTCACGCAGGCGGGGTACAAATATATCAAACACAAATTTTTCATATCCGTCTCGATAAAGCTGAAGAGTTTGTCGAATCTAACAAACTTTAGCTTTAAATTAGTTACTTCCCGCATTAAATTACATCTTTGGTTACTGTTTTGCTCCCGTGGACAGTAGCGTGATGTTATATAGCCTACCTCAAGAACTAAGTTACGAAATGCATAAAAAAAAACCGGCTAGAAATTCCAGACATTAGCGCGTTCAAACAAACAAAATTTTCCGCTTTATATATTATTTTATAATATAGGATAATAAAATTATTACTTAGCGAACCCTAAAATCTTTATTGATATAAATAAGGCTGGCGTCGCAAGTGTATGGCCAAGGTTGTGAAGCCCAACAGCAGCAGCAGTGTGCAAACTAAACGGATTATTAGATAACTGCAGTATAGTATTGTTTTTGTACTGCAATTGTAGCAAACAGGCACTCTACAAGTGCACTAACTATGAAATGTATTAAATATATTCGTCGAAGTGCACCAGTAGAAGACTTCTGTGTTTCGGTGATACTAATGATACTATTTATATACCTAGCTTCATTTGGTGCGTTGTAAAGTAAAATTTATTTGCAAAATGGTGGGTTACAGCGGTCACAATTATTGGTAGTATCACAACCCACAGCATATCTGGCTTTTGTGGCGTGAAAATATTAAATTGAAGATAGAGTAGATAATTATAATTATTTACTTGCTTATTTATTGTTCAATACCTATCCATGCAGTAAGAATAATGAGTAAAAAGTCGAAATGGCTCAGTGGATAAGGCACCCGTTTCGTAAACACGAGGTAGTGTATTCGAATCCAAGCAAGTACCAATTTGATTTTTCAAATCATATCTGCTTTCTAAGTTTATCATGGTCATTTCTGACTGACGGTGAACGAAAACATCTTAAAGAAATCTGAACTTTAACGTCTAAAAAAAATATGAGATATAAGTCCGTCTTGGTTGATCATTATGAATCAGCAGGTACATACATATACTGAAGGTTAATACAACAATCTTAGATAATAATGGAGACCTTGAGAACTAGTCTGTATCGACGGTAATGACGTTTTAAATAGAGCAACTACTTGATAGACACATGTAATGAACATTATTATGACAAATTATTGCCTAGTACGAGTTGTTTCTACGTTAACGTGATCGAAAGCGCGCGTGCTCATTCTCGCTCTAGTAAATGACCATCCTAAGTAAGAGAAAATAATAGAAGCGTAGGAAAATGTTAGCGATTCCGGGCTGCCAGATGTATTTCACCTGTTAGGATTTCTTTATCCGGTCTGGGGATCGTACTGGCTTCTGCGTGGCAATCGTATACAGTATCACTAAACCACAAAGACATAATATGACGGATAAATATGTGCGTGTTAAGTGCTGGAAGACATACATCTTAGGTCCCGTACAGAGAGGTTTTTGAGAAACATTCCCCCTTATACGATAAGGTTGTGAAATGAGCTCCTCGTCGAGTTTTCCCGAGAGCCTACAACATGGAGTTCTTCAAGAAAGGAGTTAAAAGGTTTTTAATAGGGTCGGCAACGCGCTAGTGATGCCCCTGGTGTTACAAGCGTCCATAGGCTACGGTTACTGCTTACCATCAGGTGGATCGTATGCTTGTTTGGCACGTTAATCGTGTATAAAAAAAGAATTTTCCCCCAAGGTCAGATGATTGTTTTAAATTAAATAAAAGTGTGACTAACAAGTGAAATTGTAAAAAATTACCCCTGCGTGACCTTTAGAATGTTAGAATTAATATAAGTTACAAAAACAAATATAGGTAGGTATACTTACTTGTAAAGATAAATTTATTTGCAACGCAACAGCTACGCACAATTAAATATACAAAGTAGGTAGTCATATTATTCATTACCTTTCTGCGGCGCGTTTTACGCGCGTCTTTGCTTACTGCTGTGCTCTCGTTACGTCGCCAGTAGCGTGATGATACATAGCCCATATCCTTCCTCACGAACTGCCAGAACTTGATTATCAAACGCAGAAAAAATTGGTAGTTCTATGTATAGATTAGCGCGTTCCAATAAATTCTGCCACTTTATATAACAGTATAGATAAGAGGATTTCTATGATTCTAATCATATTTTAAAAATACCTACCCACGTGAGAAGCAGCCGCATAAAAGCGAACTAGTTTCCTTAGGCAGTAAAAACTTAAATAAATAAATGCTAAGACGTCTCCTTAAACACCAATTCGTACGAAGTCTTAGAAACACGTTTTGTGTGGTTTTAACATACTAGACACACGTCCTAAAATGATGAACCGGTTTTTATTTAACTTTCACTTCAAAGGGCTCGAGTTAGAGTACTTATATACTTTAATGTCATCATTTTTAAATGAAAAAGAATAACTAAACCACCGTTCAAAAACCCGGTCGGTCGGTCTTTTTATAATCCCTTTTTTTAACACATTTTGTTTTGTAATTTTAACATTCATAAATGTTACATTGAGATCTAAATTAAATGAGTTTGAGTTTTGTAAACTATAAATTTAAATGTTTTTAAACTAGCGCTTTTTTTTCTAACCACGTGTAAAGTCTCGTGAGCGAAAGTGATGCTAATAAAATATGTCATAATGAACTCGTGCCTTTTAGTCAGATAATGTTTTATACATATTAGTTTAAGTATTTAAGGTCAATGGTTATCAACTGATGAGAATTACGTCACTGTTTGGAGCCACGCATTGCCACCATTTTTTAATTAGCTTTACGCGGCGCGGTTTCACCTGCGTCTTACACAATAATAAAATTCAAGTCCAACTGGTAGTTCCAGAGATTGGCGCGTTCAAACAAACAAACAAACAAGCTCTCGCGCTATATATAATACCTAGTATAAGGTATAGACAGTTAGCTACGATATTGTTTAAAATATATATTTAAAATATAGTATAAGAATACCTACAGCTGCCTGAGATATAGGCACTAAATCCTTCAGAATAGCACTTAGCGCATAAGCGCTTGGCTTAGGGCATTGGCAGAGGGACACAGACACCTGTTCCTCTGCCTACTCCCTCCCATACACTGCCCGCAAAAACATAATATTACTTTACCCGAATCCGGGAAATCAAGACTTCTATTAGTTCATACACTCCATAGAACCTCTGAATCAGTATTTATATTCACGAACACGTGGAGGGCAATCCCCTTTGGCAATGAAATGTCTTGGCAAACCTCCAGTTATTCATTCCGAAATTCTTTCTTGCGTAATTGATGACTTAGGCAATTTGCTGATGTAAAAAGTAAAGTAAAACGTTTTACAGGCCGTGCAGTCGCCAATAGAGAATAACATCGAGGCAGCAATACCTTCGTACTAAGTAAGTACTGTCGAACCTTAACTTATTTTGTTAATCCATCTAAATGCAAGTAGGTCGAAATTCGTCTGAAGACAGATTTCCTTGGCAACTAGCTTGTTATCATTTTGTTAGATTGGCGTTTTACTGGGTACACTGTTGCTTTGTTTGTATTTAAAACGTCATAAGTGCACATACACGATAGATCTAAATATTTGACAATTTTAAGCAATGAATTATGATTCAGCTGGTTCTATTTTATCATTTTACTGTGGCCAATCCACCTGCGAAGTCAGCCACTATGACAAAAACTATGGAGAGTACTTTGCAGATAAAGGATATAAAATACGCCCAGAAACAGAACAGAATCAAGCAAAATTATATTAACCCCTTTCATGGACACTACTGTAGACACAATAGATATGTTTGATGTCATCACGGCCAAATACGTTTACTGTCCAGGAAAAGCTCTCCTGCATAGACCGACTAAAAGAAAGAAATTTATTCTTTATAACGTGCATATGCTACATTGCAGTTTTAATACACCCTGTCAGTCCCACAATTAATACAAATTTTATGACACCTCATTATGTTAAAATCCTTTAAGCCATTTAGGCTGTGGTGCATACCAAATAAATAGACATACATACATACATAATACACTCAAAAAACATTACCCTCCTTGACTTCTACAGTGAGGCAATAAACTTTTAATAACATAAAGTTTCGACAGTTTTAAATTTTGAGTTTCTAGTCGGTTTTGGAGGGCACGTTAAAAATCGGTACCGACCGTTACTATCTCAATATTAGTCGTTAGGTCTTTGCTTACTGCTCTGCTCCCGTCGCCAGTAGCGTGATGTTACATAGCTTAGAACGTTCCTCGAGAACTGAGCTAGCATACGCAAAATAAAAATTACGATCCGGCTGGTAGTTCCAGAGATTAGGACGTTCAAACAAACACTTCCACTTTACTTAATAGTATAGATGGTCGACCTGAACAAACCCTGACACTAGCTTGACCACTAACCACTCGATAACAAGAATACAAAGACACTCAATACGTTGACACCTGCTAAATTCAAAGCACGCTGATGCTTTTAGGCATAGTAACAGCATGACCTTGAGTTCACACGTGAATTACGACATCGTTGTTGCGTCTTCATAAGCCACGTGTTACGCTATATATTCCATTTAATTCATACTAATAATAAATGCGAAATTAACTCTGTCTCTCTGTCTGATACGCTTTCAAGCCTAAACCACTCAACCGATGTTGATAAAATTTGGTATAGAGATAGAATAGACCTTGGGAAACAACATAGATTACATCTTTTATCGCGAAAAAATGAATGAAGGGGTTGAAATATGGGAAGAAAATTTGTATGAAAAATGCAATAACCGACATTAACACGGGCGGAGTTGCGGGCATCAGCCATTGTGTCATGTGTCATGCTGCCGACGTCGTGGCCTTTACTACGGCAGCTTTTAAAAGGGAGAAGGGATGAAGGAAGAAAAGCAGGAGAACCGGGGAGTTAATTGGCTCCTCGCACAAATCGCCATTAAGGACTCGTAGCAAGAAACTATAGCAGTATGAACGTCGGCCTCCTTGACCCAGTGCGAGCAGACCTTATTAACCTCGCCTAACATTTACAAATACGTAATGATGGTACTTACGATCTATCTTGTAGTTAAGTTGTAGCTTTAAATAAAGTTTTATTTCATTTAGATATCATTTGAGTGGAAAATATAAGTAATACTTATAGCCTAAGTAAAGTTAATCGGCCAAAATATGCTCGTATAAAATATATTATGATAACCTATTCTACAGATTAGACATTACCTAAGTATAGAAAATCCGCTTATTTTTGGAACAACACCAAATATTTTCGCAAATAAATTCTGTTTTAGTTTTTATACCTACTTACTCTCGTATCTTTCTGACCCTTGGCTGTCCTCCAAATACAAATGAGGAAAATTTGACGCAATGACGGCTATGAGTAACCCTTTTAGTATATTATCCCCTACAGATATTTAACTTAATAAACATTTTTTTGTAGCAATATGCAAATTGAGACAGCCAGTAAAGTGCATTTTTTTTTCGATTTTTACCTTTCTCAACATAGAAATTGACTGGTAATGGTATTGCCTGCGTCACGTTGCATGCTACTTAAAATTGTAATTTACAAAAAAATGTAACAGACTGGCGATTATTATGAGTGGCCTGAGTTTCTTGCCAGTTCTTCTCATGGCTTTTTCCCGTCAGCGAGCTGGCTGTAGGCTAATTGGCCGACATTTTGTAATTTTTAAGTTAATTCAATTATTCCCTAATAAATAAATGTTTTAGTCTTTGACTTTGACTATTCGGCATAACGTAGCATTGTCTTTTCCCCGAAGAAGTACTTAGTATGTCAAAGCCGCACATGTTTGCAAAGGGGGACTTTTATGACTTCGTTGGGGAGAGCGGGATGGACAGCCAGTAAGCAGGACTGTCCGTCAATTCTTGAGTAAAACAAAAATACAAATCTATTCTCCATATAATTTTAGTGTAGACAAATTACATTAATAGGTAAATACTCACACTAGAGTCACCAAGTACGGGTGAAGTTTGACGTTAGCGGCGCCATCTTGCGAGATTGTGACGTCAGAGGCAGCCATTTTGTTTAGCTGCTTACATTCGACGGGCTGTAACAATAAGATAATATATTTTTATATTGTATACAATTAATAAATAAATATATATATATATTTTACTAGCTATTGCCTACGGCTTCGCTCGAGTGGATATCGTTTTACCCACAGACATTTTACGTTATTTACATACTTAAGAGATCCATGACTTACAAAGTACTTCATTGTAAACAATATTTTTTTGTTTTTCTATCCAGGCAGCTTGAAGATGGTGTATCTACCGACATTTTTGTCCATACGACAAACAATTATGCAGAATCTGTTAGTGATGAGTAGGTACATTGATGTGTGCTTGTTGTCTATATTTCACGTTATAGGTTAAATAAATCATTTTCTATACTATTTCTATTCCCTCATTCATACAATCCTCCATTTCACCTAGCTAAAGATATCCGCGTCCAAAAATACTTATACAGTGACCAAATGCAAATTTTCACTAACTATAATAATTATGTAAAATTTTCTACAATGTTTTATCCTCATAAAACCTAGTAGCTATCCCTGTTCAAAATATTTAAAACAACATTTTTAATTTTGGTTAAAGCATAAAATATAACTTTTCTTATCTTTAACTTCGGAAAACAAAGAATTATCTATTTAATGATCCACCCTACCCTTATAAAAAAAACAGTAACTTCGAAAAAAAATTTAACGACAATAACTTCAAAAACAATGATTTTGTCATACAACTTTTCATGTCTAATTTCATCCTACTAAAGTCAAATATATTTATGAGGGCAATTTTATTTTAATAGAAGTACTTATTCCAAAATAAAATTTTAAAACTGTAAGTTAAAAAACGAAGAAGTTTCATACAAACGTTTTTATGAGTTGGATTTAAAAAAAAACCCTTTCTTAGTACACCTAACACACCCTCTCAAATTTCAAGTCGCTACGACCAGCGGTTAAGGCTGTGCGTTATCCGGCAGTCAATGAGGACAAAACCTTTTATATTATGTATGGCTATTATAATAATACCTATATATTTAAAGAATGAGATCCATACGTGGAAACGCAATTTACCGTCCTCGGCCTCGCAAAGCACGCCAATTTATAATTTTACACTAAATCATTTAAATTTAGTGACGGCCTACTATTTAGGAAGTTATTTTTTAAAGTCATAATAAATTATGTTTTAAACTTACCTCGGTACCTACGTACAATAAAGGAAAATGTAGTAAGGAAACTTGCACTTTTTTTGTAATAAAAATTAATTTGAAATCATAAATCCGCTTCGAGTAGGCGTTCTAATGTAATCAATGCTCATGCGTTCTTTCTGAGACTAGGCGCCAACCCTCGCTTTAATATGGTATCAAAAGTTTCATTCGGTCTCACTGTTGTAAATATGAAAATATAATCTTTATTTTCGTAGAATACCTTAACATTATAGTTACTTATCCTTTTTTATTAACTGACATGTTCTTTCTTTTATATTTCATTTATTATATTTATTCTTTTCTCTTTGGTTACTTTACTTCATAATAAACTCTTAAAGAAGCAACATCATCTGTTACTGAACATCCCAGTTGGACCTTTATAACTTCCAAATTCCTCGACCACAACACTCACACCAAACACCTACATAAAATATGATTGTTATATTACATGCCGATTCATTGAATTAGCCAATATATAGAAAACATAACACCTATTTAGTGAATGATCTTTGACTCGGCCCACTTTACAACAATGGACGTGTTACACTTCCAACATTGTTCGACATAATGTCATTGTTATAGCTCCTAACATCAGAATTTATATTATATACGAATTTAAGAAAGAAGTACTTCATACTTCTGTCGCATCATGTTAAAATCACAAACCAGCGCATGTGTTTCCATCTAATTTAGATCATGGGTGTTTGTAACGGTTTAAAGCCTGCCATGCCAGCAGTTTAAAACGGTGGCTTTTGCATCTTACCTACTAACTGCTTAACATTAGGCAACATGTAGCCTAATATATAAAGTTTAATTGAAGTGAGTCATCCGGTAGGAGAGAGCGCCGGAGACCTAATGTCTAACTTCGGCCTTTTGCCACCTTTATCCCGTGTTCATCCCTTCATCCCTACTTACACAATTGACAAAGGCTTGCTCGTATTCTTTCTGTGATGCTTAGACAACACAACCATAAACATAGGTTACGGTTACCACTTACCATCGCGTATGATTCTAACACCGAATATTTATAAAATAAAACTGAATGCCATCTCTTTATAGATCGTGATATGATAAACTAATTTATCCATATATCTTTCAATATAAGGACGACACAATAACTGACGTAATATAATAAATGTTTTGAAGAGAGATTCAACTAGCAAGATAATTTAAAACATGTAGAACTGCCTCGGTATACAATACTGTACGGAGTATCACGCGATTTGAGTTTCTTCCTGTTAATAATTTCTAAATATTAGCTATTATCTGTTAACCGCATCTCCGCCCGTGTTAATGTCGGTTATCGCTTTTTTTTTCAACACCTTCAAGCTATTTTTTTAATAAAAGATAGCGTAAAGTTGTTCTCCAAGGTTTATTCTGTCTCCATGCCAATTTCATGAAAATCAGTTCAGCGGTTTAGGCGTGAAAGCGACTTATTTATTATTTACAGCGCATACACAAACTAAATGTTTACATAAGTTTAATTCAGTTTGTATGTGTCCCCTTCTGTAGTAGCAGTGTTGTAACTCTAAAGGTTATTGACCGAGTTAATATATAGATAGTAGTATCTAGTAGTACCAGAGGTGATGATAACTGACCACTTCACATACAGCACGTGCAGTTACATTCGTCGATAAGTGACCACGTGAAGAATACATATACTACCAATACTACTAGCTGCTCGAAGCGCAGTTTTATCCACGATAAGTTACATCTTCGGTTACTGCTTCGCATAACTTTACGCATGAATTTTTTGACTTTGGTGTCTAACAAGCATAGGTACGGCCCATTTGATGGTAAGTGATAGCCGTAACCTATAGAGATGGCTGTGTTTTCAAAGTATTACTAAAGTAGTAGAAAACACACTAAATCGTTGCCGACCACGGAGAAGGGAATGAGGAAGGAAAAGGATCAGGATCAGGAGGTATTTGGGCTGCCGGCGCTCTCACTCACCGAGCGAAACACATTAGCATGAAAACTAATATTCTTACGTCGATCTTCTATGAGAGAGTAGTACTGCCCCGGTCGATCCTGCCCATTCATTCTGAAACCAGCCTGGATCTGCTACCGTTAAATGGGTAATGTATTTCAGTAATGTGGTAAGCAGAGACTACAGAACGCCATTTGCTGCGATCCAAACATACCTTCTTTGCCTCTTCAACATTAATTATCCTTTTCATACACACATGTCGGGTACCGGTGTTTGTAATTGTGCCCTTTGTCCACACATCTCCTATTTGGTTCGTGTTATCCGTCTAGGGCGACCCCTACCAATTTTGCCAGGCATTTCCGCTTCATAAATCTCTTTCGTTATCCCACTTCCATCCATCCTTACCACATATCTAAACCACCTTAACATATTCCTTTCAATTACACAGTCTTATTTAAAAATCTAAGTATTAGCGGAAACGTTAAGACATCTACAGATTACTCTTATATAGAAATATGTTTAATTCTAATTATTTATACATAATATTTGACTTATTTAGACTGTATCATCAGTCATCACTTTCTTGTTACAAGTTTTATATGTAATGTAAGATAAACGATACAATTGTATTTTTTTTTTTTTATATTTTAGCCTACTAAAGTGACTCCACCCCGCCTGATGGTAAGCAGTCAGTGAAATCCAGAAGTGGCGGCCACTATACCAAAAGCCATCGTCTTAAACTGCTGGTATGGTAGCCTCCACCATGGCGGCCGGGAATGGGGTTAGGGGAAGGGAATGAGGGAGGTGAGGAAAGAGGAAAGGGGGAAATTGGGCCTCCGGCGCTCTCACTCACTAAACGCAGTAGTACGGATACTACTACTCTTAAGTCGATCTTCTATGAGACGGTAGTACTTCCCCGGACGATCCGGCCCATTCATACTGAAATCAGCGTGGATCTACTACCGTAAAAATAATAATAATAATAATAATAATATTCTACCACATTCACACAGCGCCATCTAGCCCCAAATTAAGCAATTATATTTGCTTGTGTTATGGGTACTAAACAACTGATATACTACTTATATACATTTTTTTTTTTGTAAATACATACATAATATAGATAAATTACACCCAGACACAGAACAAACAATCATGCTCATCACACAAAGGTTTGTCCTAGGTGGGAATCGAACCCACGACCTCCGGCTTAGCAGTCAGGGTCACTAACCACTAGACCACCAGGCCAGTAATGAAACTATTATAATGAAACTAGCCCTCCGCGGCGCGGTTTTATCCGCGTCTAGTTACATTTTTAGTTACACTGCTTTGCTACAAGAACTAGGCTATCAAACGCAAAAAGAATTATTCAAATCCGATTGGTGCCTAGTTTCAAAGTTTAGCGCTTTCAAACAAACATACAAACTCTTCCGCTTTATATAGTCATCAATAATATTAGCATTGCAGTTTTTGATGGTATATATCATGTAACATCAAGTGATCGGAGTAGGTAGATTGAAATGGGGTCATTGATCCGAAACGTATATATTAATATGGACATTCCTCCGGAATTGGTGGATTATTAAAAAAAAACCGGAACTTATGTAGGAATTTTATTCTGCCAGAGTGGAAGGAGTCATTTGATGATTTGCCATACTCAAAAAAAGGTAGGAATTGTAATAAAATGAGCAATATTATTCTTTATTATTCTTCATATTTTTTTTAACGGCACACAGTCACGATTTGACAAAACCCAACGACCAATCAGAACAAAGGATCATGGGTGGTACAATAACCGGTTATCAGAACAATGCGTACACCCGCCGACGACATGCCAGGTAGCTCACTCGTTTACTTCGGTTCGTAGAGTGCGCATCTTTGTTTGTTACTGTGTTGTGAAAACGTTACTTGACCCTGGCTTGTGTACATACTGACTTCTGGAATCTGCTCTAAACCACGATTTGGCTCGAATATACGGACTCAGATTTTTCACTATTGAATTGGATCTACATATTTAAACCAAGTAAGTAATATTTTACTAGTTACAAGGAGTATAAAGCATGTTTGGATGTACTATAAGAATATTTTTAGTATTGTGTTTGTTCGCTTAACCTGCTGAACATACCATGAGTCTTAATATTGTTAAATCTTTAATAGAGTATGAACCAGTGAGCTTAGTGCGAAACAAAATTATGATATTCTAGTAATGTACTCGCAATTCAGCTAACTCCACTATTAACCGACATTTTACTGGAATCCGTAAATAATTTGAATGCCCTGTGTCCTCTTGCAATGTATTGGTAAAATAAATTACTATAGGCCTTATCTACTTCTCTACAAAATATTCTACGTAACAAGCCCTTTCATTTGATACCCATATTGATGGAATTGAAAAAAAAAAATAAGTTGTCCTCCATCTTGTAGCGGCAGCCATTTTGGATTGACAATAATATTGAATATACATAATTGTATTGTCACCAGAATCAAAGGCGAATACCAAATTTTAGATCAATCGGTTGACAGGAAGAGGGTGAAATTTCAATGACTAAATTTGATCCACGAAAAATAAAACAAACGGAGTAAGCTAAATAAACTAAATAAAATGTAATTTTTTCATGTCTTTGTTTTAGGTGATATATACGAGGTTCCATCTCTAAAACAAAGTTCAGATATGGCAAACGTCAAGGCTGAAACTGTAGAAAAATGGATATCCGGTCATCCCGAACTACTTTACGATCACGCTAGTGGTACAATATACTGTTCAAAATGTGAAAGCCATTTGAAAACCATAAACAAAGGAAACGTTAAAAGACATATCGAAGGAGCAGTACACCAGGGAAAGTTTAAGCGGCCCGAAGAGGAATTTAATTTCGATCTTATAAAATTTCTAAGCTACCTCCCCAACCAGTTGTTACAAGATGGGGCACTTGGTTAGAGGCAGCATTTTATTACGCTCAAAACTTTGAAAAAATAAAAGAAGTATTATCTTGTTTAAGCAGCTCTGATGCGGTATCTATTCGAGAGGCAAAAAATATTATAGAAAAAGAAAATTTAAAAGAAAATTTAAATTACATTAAAGACAATTATTTTATAATTCATTTGTCTTTAAAAGAATTGCAAAAGCATAATTTATCGTTGACAGATTCACTTTTAGCATTTGACAACGTCAGAGATGCTATAAATCAGTGCAATTCAGATAATTTAAAAAATAAAATAGAACGTGTTATGGAACGAAACCCAGATTTAGACACACTTAGAGAATATAGTGAGGCCATTGAAAAAAATGAAGCACATAATTTAATACCTTTTTTAAAATTTGCTCCTTTGACATCGTCAGATGTAGAACGGTCTTTTTCCATTTATAAATGGACTTTAGATGTTAAAAGAAATAGGTTGAAAATAGAAAATATAGAGAAACTCATAGTTATATATTTTAATTGTAATGATCAGGATTACCAGGATGCTGACATTGTAATCGATGAAGATTAAAAATGTGAATAAATGTAAAATGTACATATTTAACAATAAACAATGTTGATTTTTATCTTTTTTCTTTATTCTACCCCTTTTTTTTGGTCCTAAAATCTGACTAAAATCAACCTGTTCCTTCGTATGCCCTTTACGTTTCAGAGTCGTGGTGCATCCTTAGAACAGTCTCACGACCCCAGCAGGCATTGGCCCTCTATGGGGCCCCGTCATTTATTCTACCCTTAATGCAAATTACCATGACCCCTATGAAAATATTTAAATTTAAGTGCAACAATTTATGTCTATCTATAAAAGTTCTAGCCATAAAAGGCTAAAAATAAAAAAATAAAAATTAAAGCTTCGATCAGAATTCGATTATTTTTATTATTCAACAGATAAATAATGAATTAATTCAGTTTTGATACCTTCCTTTAAATTTTGAATTGAGTAGGAATAATATCACTACCAACATTAACAATATTTAATTGAATCCGGAAATACCGGAATTACTTTCCGGGAAAATGGCTTATCCATGTTTTTCTTTCTGTGTGCATTTATGATACAAGTACCAAAAATCAATCTACCTACTCCGATCACTGAACATCACACACACTAAAACACAAAATGTCGAGTCCCGTCACAAGCACTCTAAATCAAAAGTACCTACCTCACAATTTCTTTTATACAACTTCGGCGGCTAACACGTACTCCTAATAGTAAGTGGAGAGCACCAGAGGCCTAATTTCCACCCTTTCCTTTTTTTCCATCCATCCCTTCACCTTCCCCACTCCCTTAACAGTAGGCAGCAGCTTCGCAAAGTCCAAGAGCGACAGTTATCACTTACCACCCATGGACTGTGTGCTTGTCTGCCAGTGACGGCTAAAAAAACTGCAACATATGATCATGTTCATAAGTTTTATAATGAAACCATCGCCGAACATGTAAGTAGAATGGGATGAGGGATAATAAAAAGCAAATAAGTAAAGTATGTATGTCTATTTCTTAGGCACGCTCTACAGCCTAAATGGCTTGATAGGTCTTAACCTTGTCTTAACATTTGAGGTGTCATTAGATTCATGTTAATTGTAGGAGTGACATAGGGCAATAATACTTAGCCGGAAAAAAAGAGAGAACTCTTTTTTTCCGTCTGACGCTACATTGCATTAGGTATTATTATCTTTTTCGTTTATTTTAGACAAGCGAGCTTTTCGTTTTTTAATAATATTTTAGCTTGTTTGTGTCTGTTAGTTGTACCTAAGGCTAAGATGCTAAGTTATGTGAAGTGGGACAACACTGGCTTTATTCCTTAGAAGTAAGTAACCATAATGCTTACAGTTATTTTACTATGAAAATATCGCAACTTAAGTTTCAAATGTATTAATTGCATATAAATAGAACTGTAAACGCAATGATTTCTATACATATATTTTTTATATAGCTTTCACCTAATTCTAGCATTTGTACAGAACATATTTTTTAATTAAAGCCTCGATTAAATTATAAAAATTAAAAACCACGAAATAATGAATGACACAAAATTGCGTCGCTGCCACTCATGTGCTCTTACGAGTAAGCCTAATGATTAAAAAAAGGATAATCTAAAATAACTGTAATACAGAACCAGTATAATAAAATACGATTATAAATGATATCTATTATGTAATGAAGTAAATTTGAATGAGGTTATTTTAGAAACTATGTAGGTAATAACTTTTTTTTATCTAACGTATAGGCAATGACCGTTTAGCTGAATCAAAGCTGAATACATTGGCAACATCTTTTAACTTCGGTGTCAAATCTGATAGTAATGATGCCCATCTTGATCTCAAAAAAATAAAAAAAAATAAAAATGTTTTATTCAGTAACTTAAAGTTAACAGTTTTATATTAGGATGGAACTATCCTTTTAAGTATAGTAATACCTGTGTCAGTTACAGTTACGGTTACGTATTTGTGATTCCGTGGTGAATAAACATTTAGCTGTTTTAAGCAAAAATTTAAATAATCAACTAATAACATATAATCAGAATGCTGCGTGTGTTTGTGTGTGTGTGTGTGTGTATGTGTGTGCGTGTGCGTGTTCGTGTTCGTGTGCGTGTGCGTGTGCGTGTGCGTGTGCGTGTGCGTGTGCGTGTGCGTGTGCGTGTGTGTGTGTGTGTGAGTGTGTGTATGTGTGTGTGTATGTATGTATATTATATTTCTAATTAAACTATTCTACGTTTACTTTAGCAAATTTGTCGTTTTTGTCGGCGTCGACAAAATAAAAACAATAGTGTTTCTTCTTCGGAATCCATTTTGCAATTGACTTCTACAGTATTAACTGACGACGGCTGCCACTGGGGGCCACCACCACTTCTTATAGCAGTATTATTTTAATGTTACTTTGTGTTTTGTCTTTTTCTTTTGTACCATTATAAACAAGGATAGAGACAAAGTAAGGTTATAAGTAATAAGATTACTATAAGTGGTAAGGCCCTGATATTTAAAGTTGGAATGTTGAGTTGCCGCCGACTCGTGTCGACGTTATCGGTAACATGCCGTTCGTGTATTTGAATACTAAGTGGTAACCGTAACACAAGGACATGGCTATGTTTTCTAAGCACTGCTGGAATAAGAGGAGAATATGAAAGGATTTATACCTCATACTTTTCTCCCAATATTTTTCCTATATTGGCGCTGAACGATCCCTTACATAAAATCGGGATTTGAAAGAATTTTAGTTTAGTTTATATTATCCTACCAAAGTGCCTCCACTCTGCCTGATGGTAAGCAGTCAGTGGAATCCAGAAGTGGCGGATACCATTACAAAAGCCAAGCTACTGGTATGGTAGCCTCCACTATGACGGCTTAGTGACATGCTTTTTCATGCCCCGCTTAAAAGAAAAAACATAAAAAAAAAACATCTTAAAAAGTCGCTATAGGTACTGCGCCGAAAGGTGCCGTATTTATATGTATGCATGTAAATAACTAGTTATCTATACAACTATCATATATAAAGTGGTAGAGTTTGTTTGTTTGTTAGTTTGTTTGAACGCGCTAATCTCTGGATCTACCAGTAGGATTTGAAAATTCGCTTTGCGTATGATAGCCCTGTTCTCGAGGAAGGTTATAAGCTATGTAACATCACGCTACTGGCGACAGGAGCAGAGTAGTAAGCAAAGACGTGGTTGAAACCGCGCTGCGGCAAGCTAGTTATTTCTATGAACGATAGTGTACCGTATGAAAATTATTTTTTTTCTTTTATTTCACTATAATCTGGTTTTTTTAATACTCTTAATTTAAATTTGTATTTTGTGCGCACAAAATAAATAGGTAAGTATTTTTCTTACATTCTTCAATTCGTGCCGTGGTTTAGAAGAAATTAGAGGAGAAACAAAAGATATCGACTTTGCAACTATTAAATGATGAAAAGACAAGGTGACCAAAATATTAAAGTTTCTTATAGACTGGCCTGTTGGTCTAGTGGTTAGTGACCCTGACTGCTAAGCCGGAGGTTGTGGGTTCGATTCCCACCCAGGACAAATCTTTGTGTGATGAGCATGATTGTTGGTTCTGTGTCTGGGTGTAATTTATCTATAATATGTATGTATTTACAAAAAAAAAAAAACTATATAAGTAGTATATCAGTTGTTTAGTACCCATAACACAAGCAAATATAATTACTTAATTTGGGGCTAAATGGCGCTGTGTGAATGTGGTAGAATATTATTTATTTATTTATAATTACTGGAATGAAAGTCGGTTTAATTTCCTAATTATGGTATGTTCAATTGATACGAGTATCCACTTCAATTCTGGCGGCCATTTTGCACGAATTGTATCTATATTCGTACTATAGCAGGTATCGTTAAAATTCACAGTACAAATAACGTTAATGCCTAACGTTATATACTACTAACGGTAGCTAGTAACGTTAACCATATTTTAACGTTACATATGTATCACATTATTACGTTAATTGTTATGTTAATTGGTAATGTTAGCAAGTCCTGTAGTGGACATCATATCACTGCAACCTATACCTTATACTAATGAAACGGAAGAGCTTGTTTGCTGGTTTGAACGCGCTAATCTCTGTTAGATTTAATAATTATATTTTCGGGCTCAGTTCTTGAGGAAGGGAAGGAAAGATGTAACCGTAAAACTGCGCTGTGGAGGCGTAGACAGCTCGTGATGAATAAAACTGATACTATGCACATTAATTTGTCTTTACTACAATATCTAGTCTAGACATAGATACTTGTAACTCTCTATTGTAGTGTGTTATACGCTTCGATGTAAGTTAAACTATTCATTTGTTTGAACAATGAACAGCGCTCCTGGTATTCATTCTGAAAACTAAATGTTGACATTTCAATACTTTGACTGGCCTGTTGGTCTAGTGGTTAGTGACCCTGACTGCTAAGCCGGAGGTCGTGGGTTCGATTCCCACCCAGGACAAACCTTTGTGTGATGAGCATGATTGTTTGTTCTGTGTCTGGGTGTAATTTATCTATAATATGTAAGTATTTACAAAAAAAAAAAAAAAAGTATATAAGTAGTATATCAGTTGTTTAGTACCCATAACACAAGCAAATATAATTGCTTAATTTGGGGCTAAATGGGGTTGTGTGCATGTGGTAGAATATTATTATTATTATTATTATTATTATTAATACGTATGCGTTTACGCGTCATGAGTAGCAACGTCGCAATTTAGTGTCATATTTATTTATTTTATTTATTGAACTTCATGCACAAAAGTACAACGGCGGACTTAATGCTAAAAGCATTCTCTACCAGTCAACCCAAGGTGGTGAAGAGACACTCGAAGTAGGTGCAGTCAACGAAGCAGAGTGATATTAATGGGTGTTTGTAAAAGAACACAGATTTTAATGGATAAGATACGGAAATTAAATATATATAAACATGAAATATACATTAATACTTACATAAAAGTAATATATTATTTATTAGAGACTAATATATAATTACAATATATAAATAAATATAAAGATATATTATATATATATATATATATATATATATACATATACATATCATAGTATGGATAATCAACGAGATGATTCCAACAATTTTTCGAAGAGGAGAGCTCGAACTTTCAGCTTAAATGTTAAACGGTTAGTGGACATCCTGACTTCTAGAGGAAGGTTATTCCAAAGAAGAACAGCTTGGACTATGAAAGAGGAGTGAATGAAATCTGTCGTATGTGAATGACAGGTAAGAAGAAGGTTATTTGACGAGCGAAGGTTTCTGTCATGTATGGAGCACAAGTATTGGAAGTAAGGAGATAAGTAAGATGGGGAACAAGGAGAGTTAAGAATAGAATAGAGTGTAGTGAGAGCACGCAAGCTACGGCGTTGACGAATAGGTAACCAGTTTAATTCGGAACGATAGGTAGACACATGATCATACTTACGAAGATTAAAGATGAATCGAATGCAGTTATTAAGAAGTCGGTCATATTTGTTGAGTAAGTCTGCATTCAGGTCATAATAGCACACATCACCATAGTCGACAACGGGAAGGATTAGAGTCTGCACAAGCATTGTCTTTGTTTTAAAAGGTAGAAAGTTCTTTAGACGATAAAAGGCACGCAGAATTCCTGTGACTTTTTGGCTCACACTGGTAACCTGTGCACGCCAGTTAAGTGTAGAGTCTAAAAGTAGTCCAAGGTCCTTAACAGTAGCGTTGTATGGGATGTGCAGACCATTATATATAAGTGGAGAGAGTGTTTTAAGGTCTAGTCTGCACATCATTCGATGACTGCCTATCACTATTGCTTGGCATTTTGCTGGATTCACTGACAAGCCAAATTTATCAGACCAACTCATAATTGTAGCGAGATCTTTATTTAAGCTTGAGATAGCAAGTGATATGTTTGATGTGCTTGCCTGTGAATATAACTGCAAGTCATCGGCGTAAAGGTGATACGCATTCTGAAGATTGGGGGTAATGAGATTGATAAAAATAGAAAATAATAATGGAGATAGAATTCCGCCTTGAGGTACACCAGAGTCGAGGCCACGCCAACAAGTTGAGGACTCGTTAAGGCGAACCGACTGCTGATGCCCCTGAAGATATGTTGAAAACCATTCCAGTGCAACGGGTGAGATCATGAAATGGGTAAGGATTGCCAGAAGGATGTCGTGACTTACGGCATTGAAGGCATTAGAGAAATCAATCAAAGCCAAGACTGTGACGTTCCCGTCCTCCATACCGGCCCTGATGTCGCCAGTCACTTTTAGGAGAGCGGATGTGGTACTATGTCCAGGCCTAAAACCAGATTGCAGAGGACTTAGGAGGTTGTTCTGATACACGAAGTGCGAGAGCTGTCTATGTACACAAGCCTCCAAAACTTTTGAAACAAAGGGAAGGATAGAGATGGGTCGAAAATGTTCAGGAAGAGAAGGATTGGCAATTTTAGGAATGGGGACAATAAAGGCTCTACGCCACGGAGAAGGGAAGGAGTTGTCGTAGAGTGAAAAGTTGATGATGTGTGTAAGGGGAGAAATAAGGAAATCTAGGATAGGTAGGATCATGCGGCGGCTGATGCCATCGGCGCCAAGCGCATTGGATTTGATGGACAGGATTATCTTCTTAATCTCACCCGGAGTGACTGGAGAAAATTTAAAAGGCTCGACGTCGGGATGGGGTAAACCAGCTATATAATCCACCGTTTGACACCTGGTTTGGTGATCGATTTGGAGATGAGTGGAAAAATGACGATTAATGTCATCCAAACCAACTATCAACGGCAGATCAAAGCAAGGCTGTTTGCCAATACCTAGCGTCCCGAGAAACTTCCAGATATTGGCAGGGGAAGAGGAGTTGATATTGTCTGTAATGTAACGGCGTTTAGCATTGCGTATCATCTGGTTACACCGATTTCTCGCAGTCTTGAAGTGTGACCAATTATCGTCCGAACGCTCCCTTTTAAACTTATGAAATGCACGATATATATGATAAAAATTTAAAACCACTAAATATGACACTAAATTGCGACGTTGCCACTCATGAGTACACTCACCCCATTTTGCCGGTACGGAACCCTAAAATAAACAACGTTTTAATACAGTTTTGTAGCAATCTAATACTATAAAATTTTATCACAGGACGTTGCTGCTTATACTGTGTCAATGATTTTCCTGTCACCTTCATAGTTTGATTGCATTTACACCTGTAGATTAACTAATGGCACTACTGACGGCCATTTTCTACATAATTATCTCTTCTTAGACATGCCACTCTTGACAGAGAAGTCGTGGTTATGTGTGGCTCTTTACGAATGGCGCTTCTTGCTATGCGTCTCTATTCGGCTCTGTTTGAGGCGTAGTGAGAGCAGCCGGACATGATGATGTTCGTGAGGGACTTAATTAGGTCAGCCCATCTCGTTTGCGAGCGACCACGATATCTCTTGCCCTCTACTCTGCCTTGGACTACAAGTCGCTCTATCGAGACTTCATTTCAGGTTATATGGCTAAAGAATTTCATCATCATCATCATATCAGCCAAAAGACGTCCACTGCTGGACATAGGCCTCTCCCAATTTTCGCCATCGTAGCCGGTCGTTCGCCGCCCTCATCCATCGGTTGCCCGCCACCCTTATAAGGTCGTCGGTCCACCTTGTGAGGGGTCTGCCCACGCTGCGTCTTCCGGTTCGTGGTCGCCACTCTAGAACCTTTCCGTCCCATAAGCCGTCAGTTCTGCGAGCTATGTGTCCTGCCCATTGCCACTTCAGAGAAGCAACTCTGAGAGCCACGTCAGTCACTTTGGTTCGCCTGCGGATTTCTTCGTTTCTCAAACGATCGCGCAGGGAGACGCCTAACATAGCGCGCTCCATCGCTCTCTGAGCGACTTTGAGCCTTCAGATAAGACCCATAGTTAGCGACCACATGTCTGCTCCGTATGTCATCAAGAAATAATTTGAGTATTCGTAATTGCACAGTCGACAATAATCTCTCTGTAATGTGAAGTTCTTTTAAGAACGACACGTTAGTACGATGGGCAGTCCATGGAATACGAAGCAAACGTCTCCAAGAGTAGTAGTATTCGTACTACTGCATTTCCTACGGTGAGTAAGAGTGCTGGAGGCCCAATTTCCCCCCTTTCCTCTTTCCTCACCTCCCTCACTCTCTTCTCCTAACCCCATTCCCAGCCGCCATAGTTGAGGCCACCATACCAGCAGTTTAAAACGATGCCTTTTTAATATGGTGGCCACCACTTCTGGATTCCACTGACTGCTTACCATAAGGCGGGGTGGAGTCACTTTGGTAGGCTAATATAAAAAAAAAAATACTAGATGAAACTAAATAATTGAAATCCTCTCTTTTCTTTTTATTTAATCTTGCTAATTAAATTGGTTGAGTGTAATAATTACTTAGTAATTATTAGTAGTGGTTCTTTGGTTGCGTTGATATGTTAAAATTGTTAACTCATACAAAAATCTGTAATTATCTGGCGATTGAAAAGAGTGGCGTGAGTTTCTTGCCAGTTCTTCTCACAGCTCTACCTCGTCAGCGAACTGGCTGTAGGTTAATTAGCTGACTTCATGTAATTTTGACTTTTCATAAGCATCATACTTCATGATCAAAATGAAATAAATGCTTTGAGTTTGAGTTAGTTTGTAGAGCAAATAGACACCTCTTTGTCTAAGGATATAATATAAGTTATTAAGGAAATGTATTTTTTTTAATGTGTTGTAAACAACAAGGTCAAAATAGTAGAGGCCTCGCGGTATGATTTTTTTTCATAATTTAGAGGTCATTGACTTCTGCGCCCGCCATATTTTTTTTAGTACAACTATTTTAGAATGAAAAAGTGGCACTGTTCTTAGGTTCGATTAAATGATATTGAGTTGACAACCTCTGTGGTTCGGTGGTATTGTGAATGGACTGCCACGCAGAGGTTGCGGGGTGGATTCCCACTCAGTGCAAATATTTACATTGGTCTGAGTGTTTCTATGTATAATAATATGTATCTATATAAGTATGTTTATCCGCATTCTAGAACCCATATCACAAGCTATTAATATATGCTTACTTTGGGTCTAGATGGCGTTGTGTAGTTGTTGTGGTATTATTTATTTATTTTTTCTAGCTAGAAATTATAAGTATTAGCGCGGAGTTTGCAATTGTGTCCCGGTACATGGGATCTAACATAGAAAAAGATAGAAAATAAAGAACAAGCAAAATATATTAAATACAAATAGCCCGTCTGCCTAACACAAATTAAAAATAACATTTTTTTCTCGTGCTGACGCTACATTGAAATATTATGTACCAGTCACTGCCACAATCAATATGAATCTAATGACACCTCATAATTTAATATGTTAAAATCCAGCTCCAGGCTGTAGAGGGTGCCAAAGAAATAGACATACATACATACATACGCTCGAAAAACATTTCCCTCCTTGACTGCGGCAGTCTGGCAAAAACAGTTCATTTGTCACATACACCCATTGTTTTAAGCAGGCGGGCTCTTTGTTTTTATAATAAAAGTAGCTTTCTGCAGCGCGGTTTCACGCGTGTCTTTGCTTACTGCTGTGCTCCCGCCGCCCGTAGCGTGATGTTACATAGCCTATAACCTTCCTCGAGAACTGGGCTATCATACGCAAAATGAACTATTCGAATCCGACTGGTAGTTCTAGAAATTAGCGCGTTCAAACAAACAAACAAACTCTAGATATTTCGCTTGTTCCTTCTCTTTCAGGCTATGTGCCCGACATGGTACCTAATCAGTCAACCTTTTCTTTCTTTATTCTACTTCGCTCTATTTCCTATAACCCTCGGAAACCCCCCACTTCCTCATATTTAGTTAGCACTTCCAGGACGATAATCTAAATTTTGTATCTTTTTATAATTATTAGTTTATAACAAAATGTTGCTACATTATACTACATTTAAATTGCAACTTAGTGAATATAAATAGATTTCTATTGCATTTTTACATAATATTAATGAATTTAAAACACATTTACTGGCTACAATCTATTCTTTGTAGTCGCTTGTATTAAAGGAAAAAGGTCACATATCAAATTAGACATTGAGCAATATTTTACTTTAATTACATTTTCACAAGGTAGATATTGGTAAACACGTAATTCGTCTTACAACTTTTCAAGTCGATTTATTTAATAAGTTTAAATTCCATGTATAATAATAAAGGTTGTTTCAGTTTGATCCCAAACTAAGCTAGTGCTTATATCTTGGGTACCCATCAGAATTACAACGCAATATATTGATATTACATAATGTAACAAAACTATAAAGTATTAAGCATGTATTATTAAGCATTAAGTAAACTAAAACTTAAAAACAGTACACAAAGTTCCAGCGCAGCGTCGTACGTGTTACGCTGCGAGGATTTTCAAAGGGTGTCTTGTTGGACTAATGTAAAACAATTGTATTACTGTACGGTAGTAGATCCACGCTGATTTTAGCATGATTGGGTCGGATCGTCCGAGAAAGTACTACCCTCTCATAGACGATCGACGTAAGAGTAGTAGCATCCGTACTACTGCGTTTTGTTCGGTGAGTGAGAGCGCCGTAGGCCCAATTTCCTCCCTTTCCTCTTTCCTCACCTCCCTCATTCCCTTCCCCTAACCCCATTCCCAGTCGCCATAGTGGAGGTCACCATACCAGCCGTTTACCAGACGATGGTATGGTGGCCACCACTCCTGGATTCCACTGACTGTAAGCAGTCAGTGGAATCCAGAAGTGGTGGCCATCAGGAGGGGTGGAGTCACTTTGGTAGGCTAATATATAAAAAAAAAAACTAGTTGTCCGCAGCGGGGTTTTTAATTATTTAAATTCGATTAGTAATTCTTGAGATTATTGCGTTCAAACAAACACTCTTTAGCTTTTATTATTAGTGTAGCTATGGTCGATGAAATTTCTCCTGTCTGTTTCAAATTCTAACCACGCAATACGGTTTTTACAATCATTTAGAGTTTCTGTTGGAATGTATAATAAATATATGAATATTATAGTAGGGAATGTTAAATATTTGTAATTGCTTATATCACGATAGAGTCATGCAAAGCCGGGTGTGTCGCTAGTAGTATATTTAACAAAGGTGCTATTGTTTTGTATACTTATATTTATAGAATGTATATAAGTGTATAAAGCATATTATTAACATAAAGTTAGGTATTTTATAAGCTAGATTAGCTGCCCGCGGCGCGGTTTTAACCACGTCTTTGCTTGCTGCTCTGCTCCCGTCGCCAGTAGCGTGATGTATAATAATTTATCAAATCTGACTGGTGATTTCAGAGATTAGCGCGTTCAAACAAACAAACAAACTCTTCTGCTTTGTATAATAGTGTACATAATAGCAAATTAAATGCGTCTTTGTTCACTATTATATTTAAATCAATATGAAATAAAATATTGGCCTTTTTTGGTAGAAATATAAACCCAATAAAGTCTGCTTCGGTGGTTCAGTGGCACTGTGTACAGATTACCATGCAGAGGTTTTGGGTTCGAACCCTGGGTCGGGTAAAGTAGTATTAATTGGGTTTTCTCAGTAATAGCTCGAAGTCTTGAATTGTGGCCGATATATGGCAACAGGCTCGCCCCCTGTTATATGAGATCCAAAATAAAATGCGAAACGTGGGGGGTTACCTCTGCATATTCCTTCAGGGATAAAAGGCGTGAAGTTATGTTTGTAAGTATCTAAATCAACTTAATTTTTAATCTATACCTATTTTAGAATGACATAAAAAAATCGATGTCAAAATTTAAATAATTACATCCGTTGTTTAAACGGATATTACTAAACTTACGAATAACATAGTAGATTACACTAATTGTTTAATATTATGACAATGTGCTCTAAAACAAAGATAAATAACTTAGTTTACCTTTAGAATAGGCGCAATAATTAACACCAATCCTTTTAGCCATAACCACCTTATCCAGCAATATTACATATTAACACACAACTGTCAAACAACACTGTAAAAAAAAACAAAAACTTTTATTTAAGAACGATAGAAAAAGTATTTTTTTTTTTTTAATTCAAGGCACGCGCACTCGCGCCGCGGCTTCCCGCGCTACTGAGTTTGCCATCCATATTGTAATTTATACTCACACCAATTTGTAACAACCTCTAAAATGTCATTGCTAACTCTTATTTCAAACGGATAAAGCTTACATTAGTTTATTCAAAGTGTCTACATCAATTTGTGTTTGAACGCTATCTGACGTTTCCTAAACATATTATCATTTGCGGTTGTCTAACAAGAATAATGTTCTTTAATCAATCGATGATACAGTTTTTTAACCGCATATGTAAAGTTGTAGAGTACTATTGTTGTCAATTTTTGTTGATTAACATATTATTGCTCGTGGTTCCGCCTGTTTTAACCTTTTTTGTATAACAATGAATCATGTTAACTTCTTTGTCACGTTTTAGTAAAAAAATGTCATAATATTGTTTAGTAAGTGACAATCACAGTTCAAGTAAAACTAGTCTAAATAAAGTTGTTTTACAAGTTTAACTTGTATAAAATTAAATAGACGCATTTTATATAAGTAGGTTATTAGATTTGTGGAAAATTTAGAACGCTACAAATATTTGAAATGTCTGTAAAATTTGCGATAAAATGACTTAGACATTTATCAATGCAAATATTTTATAACTTAGCGTCTTAGTCGTTAAAAAGCTAACTAAAAACTTATGTAATAAAGGTGGAAAAATAATAGTCTATAAAATTGTAGAGCGCTGGCAGCCCAATTAACCTCTCAGTCCTTTTCCTTTTCCCTTTTCCTTCCTCATTTCCTTCTCCCTGGGTCGGCAACAACTTGGTTGTTTTCTAAGCGTTATTTCTACAATACTTATAAAACACAAGCTTTCTCTATAGGTTGCGGTTACCTCTTATAGCAATCTTATGTAACCTTACTGTCTCTATCCTTGTTTTAATGGCACAAAAGAAAAAGACAAAACACAAAGTAAGATTAAATTAATACTACTTTATGAGGTGGTGGAGATAGGTCCTGAGTAGGGCTGTTGGCTTCTCTGCAGTCGGCAATAAAGAAAGTTTTATTTTTGTATTTTGGTGATTAAAATAGTTTTACCAGTAATATACGAGTAGGTATGTGTTTTAGATTTTGAAACAAAAATTACAACAATTCCGTGTACAAACGTAATTAGTTGAATGACGTCATAAAGGTCTTGACCTCTAACAGGTTTAAACGCAAAGAATAAATTATACACCTACATACCATCACGCGATGTTCGCCCTATGATATAGGCAGAGGTGTATTACCTATGTCCAAATTATATTGTACCGCGTCTTTGCTTACTGCTTTGCTCCCATCGCCAGTAGCTTGATGTTACATAGCCTTCCTCGAGAGCTGGGCTATCATACGCAAAAATATTTTTTCAAATGGCTGGTAGTTTCAGAGATTAGCGCGTTCAAACAAACAAACAAACAAACTCTTCCGCTTTATACATTAGTATTAGAAGTATAGATATAGATTTCAGGAACAATTTCCAAATCCACGCTGGTTTCAGCATAAATGGGCCGGATCGTCCGGGGAAGTACTACCCTCTCATAGAAGATCGACTTAAGAGTAGTAGTATCCGTACTACTGCGTTTCGTTCGGTGAGTGAGAGCGCTGGAGGCCCAATTTCCCCCCTTTCTTCTTTCCTCACCTCCCTCATCCCCTTCCTCTAACCCCATTCCCAGCCGCCATAGTGGAGGCCACCATACCAGCAGTTTAAGACGATGGCTTTTGGTATAGTGGCCACCACTTCTGGATTCCACTGACTGCTTACCATCAGGCGGGGTGGAGTCACTTTGGTAGGCTAATATAAAAAAAAAACAATTATAAAATACTTGTATTGTATTTTGACTGTCGATAAGTTTTTCGAGGCATTCCATTATTTCTTAGATAAAAAAAATAGTAACAAGTCACAAATCGTATGCATTCTTCAATTACAGATTGACAAAAAGTTATAATTATAATAATACTTGTAATTACATTAACTTTATTACGATAATTACGACTGTTAATGAGAGCCCATTATAAATTATATCAACATTTATAAACAACTAGCTGTTCCCCGCAGCTCTGCCTGCGTGAATGTCGGTTATATCTCTGTTTATAAATTGATGATTTTTCATACAAACTTTCATCCCCTATTTCAACCCCTTAAAGCCATTTTTCCGCGATAAAAGAGCCTATGTTGTTCCCCGAGGTCTAATCTATACCTAATTTCATCAACAGACAGACAGACAGAGTTACTTTTGCAGTTATAATATTAGTAAGTAGGTAAGTAAGTGTAGTATGGATTACCGAGGCCCTTAACAAGTGGCAAAGATTTATATCCACTAGCACACTAGCTGTTGCCCGCGACTTCGTTCGCGTGAAAATTCAGATGGGTGCGTGCCTCTATGAGAATATTGCGTGCCTGATTTTATGGCAATCGTACATTGTATCAGTATTATCCGTCTCTATGGCGAATCCAGTTTAAACCCGCTAGGTACCGCTAAAACTGACAAACCACTTTCACACAAACTTGCGACTCTTATTTACCCATTTAATAAGGGTGGTTTCTGAATATTAAAAAAAGAGTATTTTCTAGTAATTTTGTAATCCTACTATAAAAACTATAGAAGTTTCATACAAACTTTGCCACCCCTTTATACCCCCTTAGGGGATGGATTTCGCAAAATTCCGTCTAAGTGAGCACCTATATCCTAATAGGAACGACATCGACAATGCAAAGTTTGAGATTCCTAGCACTTGTTGTTTCTGAGATTTCGTGATAAGTGAGTGAGTGACCTTTTGCTTTTATGTATATAGATAGCTTTTGCCCGCGGCTTCGCTCGCGTGAATGTCGTTTTTTTCAATAGACATTTTTATATTGTTTGATTACTGTTTTTCATACTATTTTTAATCTTCCATTCATACAAATCCTCTTTCACCTACCGATAGACCGACCTAAAGATATCTCTCGTAAAAACAATATACAATACACAAAGGCAAATTTTCACTACAATAACTTTTTTAATACCAGGGCTGGGTTAGAGGATTTAGCGAATAAATGTTTACGTCTAGTCTCTGACTGGGGAAAACGTAACCGATTATTGTTCGCTCCTCACAAAACTTTTCAGCTTCTTTTAAAAGGAAATCTGAAAACACCACCTCGAATAAAATTTAATAATATTAGCATTAAAAGTAGGGATTCAGTTTGTTACTTAGGATTCATATTAGAAAGAAACTTTTCATTTGTTAATCACATCACTACAATTGGGGAAAAATCTAAAAATAGTTTTTACGCTTTAACTAGAATATCAACAACAACATGGGGTCTTTCTTTTAATACTCTCAAAACAATTTATAGTGCTACTTATTTAGGAAGTATGTGTTATGGGGCGCCTGTATGGGCTGATAGGGCAACTATAGGTGCTGTAAGGCGCAAATTGCTTCAAAGTCAACGTCTTGCGTTAATATTTCTGTGTAAGGCATATAGGACAGTTAGCACTGAGGCTTTGCCAGTACTGGCAGGTGTTCTTCCGGTTGATCTTGAGGTTCAGAGACGAGCGGCTATGTATTATACAACTCACGAAGGCATGAATAGTGACTTCTTACAATCGCGCGATCGCCAGAAAATCATTAGATTATTTAAAGAAGAAAATGAAGTTTATAGGAGTCTTATAGGCGAATGGCAGCAGCGCTGGGATACTTCAACTAAGGGGCGCCACCTGTACCAGTTTTTTCCATCAGTTGTAAAGCGGTTGGAAGGAACATGAGGTAGATCACTGTGTCGCCCAATTTCTTACGGGTCATGGTAACTTTAAGAGCAAACTATTTTCGTTTAAGTTAGTTGATTCGCCGAGTTGTCAGTGTTCCAATCAAGAACAGTCTGCTCATCACATTCTTTGGGAGTGTAGTCTTTGGCGTAAAGACCGCGAAATAATGTTAAATAGTTTACAAGTTACATCAGGACCAGTTTATTATGAGGATCTTGTGTCATCTAGGGTGAATTTCCGTGCGTTTAAGCGTTTCTGCCATACATATTACTGGAATCAGATATAGCTCACATAGGTCCCTTAATATTACGTGTCCGTGGTGCTCTCTTTTAATAGGTCATAATCCTATACAGATTAAATTTGTCGCCCGCTTTGCAATGGAGGGAAGTGGACATTTTATTTCCAACTCCTCCTCTTACTTCTGATTAAATTCGTTGCGGGGTCCAAGACAGTAGGTTTAGCAGTCCCCGGGACTCCCGAGTGTCAAAGCTCGGTGTTTCTTCTTGGATATCACTGTTAATCCTGGCTTACAGGAGTCACAGTGATGGGATTGTCCCGTATACAATAACTTTCCCCTTCCCCTTCTTCCCTATTGCACTTTTTCTCCACTCTCCACAGTTTCCTCCTTCCTCTCCTCCCCTCCCCCTTTTCCTCTTCACCTCCTTCAGTATCCCTTGACCCTCCTTCAGCATCTCTTACCCTTTCCTCCACTTCTCTCTACCTTGCCTCCTCGTTTTCCCCTCTCTTCCCCCTTCATTCTCCTTCCTTTTCCTTCTTTCCTCTCCCTTCCTATCTCTTTCTATTCCTTCCCCTCCCTTTTTCCACCATTAGAGAACTCCTTTCTTTCCGCGTTCCTTCCCCCTCCCTTCCTCTACCGTCTCCCTCACTTCCCTCTCACTTTCCTCTCATTTTTCCCTTATTCACCCTCACTTAACCCTCACTCCCCCTCACTTCCCCTCACTCCCCCCTCACTTCCCTCTCACTTCCCCCTCACTGCCCCCTCACTCCCCCTCACTTCCCTCTCAATTTCCCCTCACTTCCCCCTCACTTCTCCCTCACTTTCCCATCACTTCTCCGTTACTTCTCCGTTACTTTCCCCTCACTTCCCCTCACTTTTCTCTTACTTTCCTCTAATATTCCCCTCACTTCTTCCTCACTTCTCCCTGGCTTGCCCCTGACTTCCCTCTGACTTCTCCCTGACTTTCCTCTCACTTCTCCCGCATTTCCCCCACACTTCCTCTTCACTTCCCCCTCACTTCCCCATCACTTTCCTCTCACTTCCCCATCACTTCTCTCTCACTTTCCCCTCCCTTCCTCCTTCTCCTCAATTCCTCCTTTTCCTCCCTCCTTTCTTTCCCTCCCCCTCCCTGTAAATTTGAAGTCGCTAGCTTCAAAAGCTAAAGATCTTTGTATAGAATATTTCATCCTTAATTTCACCCCTCTAAATCCACCCCTGTTAAAATAAAATTAGAATATTTTTTATTTAAATAGAAGTATTCCAAAACAAAATTTCAAAATTGTAAGTTTAGAAATGAAGAAGATTCATACAATCGATTTCATCCCTTTTCACACACTTAGGAATTATTTTAATTTTAAAGAACCCTTTTTTAGTACTACCTCTAGACATTTAGACAAACACACCCTCCAAATTTCAAGTCACTACGACCAGCAGTTTAGGCTGTGCGTTGTCTGTTAGTCAGTCAGTCAGTCAGGACAAAGCCTTATATAATATGTATGGGTGTATGGATGTATGGATTAGACGTATAGCCATCGGGAATCAAAGCATACAGGCTGCTAGGAATGCTAACACGTGATAGAGCCACATAAAGCTGACCGTGCGAAAAACAGCTAATACTTAGATCCATGCCCACAACTTTTAGTTGTGTCTGACCTTGGACTTTATTAATTGTCATCGCGAAACATAGGCTCACTGGAAACTGGACTCATTTAAAACTAAACGGAAGATTGTTTAGAATGAGAGGAATCCAAAAAATAAAAACGCTATCAGCTATTCCGTAACCTGTTAAAGTCTCTGTTTCTATCAGATTTCGTCGTAAATTAACAAACGTTCGACGTGATTCTTTAAATTGGCATAACTTTTTTATTTATGAACCGATTGACATGAAACAAACACTAAATGTTAAGTGAAGCTTACCACAATGTATTAGTGAAAACCATATCTAAATAGGATAAGCCGTTTCTGAGATTAGTGTTAACAAACGCACAGACAAACAGATAAACAGATAAAAATTGTAACAATCATTGTTTTGGGTTCTATTTGCGTTGATAAAGGTCCCAAAAATTTTTTTCTCATATATCTTCCATGTACAGACAGCGATCGGTTACATTTTTATTATATCTATGTATAGATTCATAGAATAGATAAAAAAATGTATTGGGTTGACATAATGTCCTTTATGTCAATCCCATACATTTTTAATCTATTCTATGAATAGAATAGAAATCTTTGCCACTTGTCTAGGGCCTCTGATTACAGATACGATGACAGACTCTGAACTGTCAGAACGATCTGTTTGCTCGTGTTTTGTGTGTATGTATACACAGTTCTGACGTCATAGGTTGCATAATTTAATATGTACACAGAGGTATGGGGTTCGATCATAAAGCGATATTGTTTTTTTCTATTAACCCGTTCATAGACACTACTGTAGACACAATAGGTATTTTATTGTCATCACGGCTATGATTACATCTGTTTACTGTCCCGGAAAGTGTTAAAAATATCAGTATTAGCCCGGCGTCTCTTTCATACGGCAGCAGATCCTCGTTGGTTTCAGCATGAATGTGACGGATCGATCGGGGAAATACCCCTCTCATAGAAGAGTAGTATCCATACTATTCTGTATCTGTCAGCGCACCTAGTATTTAATCTGAAAACTATTTGTATGTTGTCAAACAGCATTAGTTCTCAGAGTAAATACTAGGTGCGCTGTTCATTTTTGTATACTACCAACACTACTACCATACCCCTGACTGCATCCGGTTAAACTATACTATACAAAGCCGCCATAGTTGCCCTAAAGAGTTCTTTTGTTGTTATCCCAAAAAAGTAGAATCATTTAGACATTTTAATTTTAAATTATTTACAATTTAACATTTAAATTGTGTAACTAAATATTATGATCACACCTCGTTAGACAATAATCTACGTCAATTTGTCAGCTGTTTATTTATTTATTGAGAAAGTATTTGCAATATCATTACAGATAAAAAACCCAAAACGATATTAAAAACCTAAAATTAAAAACAATTATAATAAATTTAAATGTACCTACATAAATAATACTATGCATCTGAATCACCAGGGTACATCGATAAATATAAATTTTAGTAAAAATAATTATTATTTTGTATGGTGTGCGACAATGGAGCAAATTTGAGTAGACGTCCTCACCGCTGTTCTGTCATACGAGTATGTCTAATACATTTACCTATCCACTACAGCGATCAAAGACTCACCATTATTTTAACCGCCGCCGTGGTGCAATGGGAGCGCAAACGACTGCTGTGCACGAAGTTGTGGGTTCCATTCCTACACGGGACAAAACTTTGTGTGATCCATAAATATTTGTTCCGAGTCTGGGTGTACTTTGTGACTGTATGTTTGTAAAGTCCCCCGCGTTATAGGGCTTGTTTCCTAGTAAAAGAGTTAAAAAAATCTGTTTGTGCCAGACTCCACGCTCTTGTGCCAGTCTCATCCATGGTGATATCATACGCCCATCTCGCTGTTGGACGTCCGACACTTCTTGTTCCTTCTTGGACGCCATTCGTCAATGACTAACTAAATTAAAATATTACTAGACGTCCGCCCTTGCTTAGTTTCGGTATCAAAAGTATATTTTACAACGAACATACTTACATAAAATACGATAGCAATACAATAAAATGCGAACAAAGATGGACCTTGTCGCTATCTGGGGGTCTTTTCATAAAGCTTAAAGTCACTTAGAAGGCAATGGCGCAAGTTACATATGGTCCCCCCCAACGGGGTTCTCGCCTTGTCGCGGCGGGGGGGCTTAGTAGCCGTGGTTACCAAGGACCACGGTGAACCAAGAGGAACCCCAAGGAGGCGCTGCTCCTCTGGGCTTTGTCGTTAAGCCCACGATGGAGCGGCTCTGGTGGGCTGCAGTGTTGCTTCGGCGACACTGCGGCTGAGGAGTGGCGGGGCCGCGGCGGGAGAGGAGTGCCGGTATAACGGTGCGCCGCTCTCCCTACCTTCCGCGGCCTCGGCGGGGCCGCAACCGCCAGATTGCGGACGCGGTGGGGCCGCAGGGGAAGAGGAGTGTCGGTATTGCGATGCGCCGTTCTCCCTATCCTCTGCGGCCGAGTCGGCCTGCGGGCGGCGATCGGGCAGTCGCCGCCCGAACAGCACGGGCCCGAGACGGCAGTGCGCGTGTTCCGCACGCGCCTCTCGAAGGAGGGGGGGCTAGGCCCCTAAATCGGACGGGGCCCGCTCGCGGTGAGCGGGCCATGGCCCGTCGGGGTCGCGGATGAATGCGCAAGCGACTCCCGTGACCCCGACACTCTGGCCGTCTGGAGGAACACCGTGGGTTTTAGTCGGTATGCTGGCCGCGCTTTGAGTGCGGTCGGAGAGTCCGACATAACCCCCGCCTTGCCCGGGCGGGTGCGTATGCGTAATGCATTTCCCACGTAAAAAAAAAAAAAAAAAAAGTTACATATGGTCCCCCCAACGGGGTTCTCGCCTTGTCGCGGCGGGGGGGCTTAGTTGCCGTGGTTACCAAGGACCACGGTGAACCAAGAGGAACCCCAAGGAGGCGCCGCTCCTCTGGGCTTTGCCGGTAAGCCCACGATGGAGCGGCTCTGGTGGGTTGCGGTGCTGTTTGGGCGGCACCGCAACTGGGTCGGGCTGCAGTGTTACTTCGGCGACACTGCGGCTGAGGAGTGGCGGGACCGCGGCGGGAGAGGAGTGCCGGTATAACGGTGCGCCGCTCTCCCTACCTTCCGCGGCCTCGGTGGGCCGCAACCGCCAGATTGCGGACGCGGTGGGGCCGCAGGGGAAGAGGAGTGCCGTGCTGTTCGGGCGGCGATCGGGCAGTCGCCGCCCGAACAGCACGGGCCCGAGATGGCAGTGCACGTGTTCCGCACGCGCCTCTCGAAGGAGGGGGGGCTAGGCCCCTAAATCGGACGGAGCCCGCTCGCGGTGAGCGGGCCATGGCCCGTCGGGGTCGCGGATGAATGCGCAAGCGACTCCCGTGACCCCGACACTCTGGCCGTCTGGAGGAACACCGTGGGTTTTAGTCGGTATGCTGGCCGCTCTTTGAGTGCGGTCGGAGAGTCCGACATAACCGCCTTGCCCGGGCGGGTGCGTATGTGTAATGCATTTCCCACGTAAAAAAAAAAAAAAAAAAAGTTACATATGGTATCTTCCTACGAGTGTAATAAAAAGTGGCTAATAAAAACACATGTTTTACAGAAGGCCCATTTCCTCCCTTTTCTTTTTCCTCAACTCTCTCAATCCTTTCAACTACCCCACTTTCTTCACGGTAGGCAGAGGCTTCGCAGAGTCCCTGGCAATGAAGGAGCCATGCCAGAGACTCTGAATCGTTCATGAGCGACAGTTACCACTTACCATCACGTGGGCTGTTTGCTTGTGTGCCACTACCGGCAATAAAAAAAGAAAGTGGCAATGGGCAGGACCGTAGGGCAGGACCTTTATATTTGCGCCGTGGGCAGGACGCATAAATCGCAGAACTGATGTCAGTAATGGAAAAGTTTCTGGAGTGGTAAGCATGACAGGAAACTTGGACTTGCTGTTTAAAACATGGACCTATTATCTGATAAAGATATGCAATCAATGAAGAGAGTGGACGTCTTTTGTCTAAAATGTTGATTTTGAAGTTTTATCAACGAAAGGTTTTGTCGAGGTTACCTCACAATGTTTTCCTTTATCGTAAATAAGTAATATTCAAAGTATCTACCTAAATTTAGTACTTTACATTACTTTTCATATTAATTACCTTTTTTTTTTTTTTTTTGTACGTGGGAAATGCATTACGCATACGCACCCGCCCGGGCAAGGCGGGGGTTATGTCGGACTCTCCGACCGCACTCAAAGCGCGGCCAGCATACCGACTAAAACCCACGGTGTTCCTCCAGACGGCCAGAGTGTCGGGGTCACGGGAGTTGCTTGCGCATTCATCCGCGACCCCGACGGGCCATGGCCCGCTCACCGCGAGCGGGCCCCGTCCGATTTAGGGGCCTAGCCCCCCCTCCTTCGAGAGGCGCGTGCGGAACACGCGCACTGCCGTCTCGAGCCCGTGCTGTTCGGGCGGCGACTGCCCGATCGCCGCCCGCAGGCCAACTCGGCCGCAGAGGATAGGGAGAACGGCGCATCGTAATACCGACACTCCTCTTCCCCTGCGGCCCCACCGCGTCCGCAATCTGGCGGTTGCGGCCCCGCCGAGGCCGCGGAAGGTAGGGAGAGCGGCGCACCGTTATACCGACACTCCTCTCCCGCCGCGGCCCCGCCACTCCTCAGCCGCAGTGTCGCCGAAGCAACACTGCAGCTCGACCCAGTTGCGGTGCCGCCCAAACAGCACCGCAACCCACCTGAGCCGCTCCATCGTGGGCTTACCGGCAAAGCCCAGAGGAGCGGCGCCTCCTTGGGGTTCCTCTTGGTTCACCGTGGTCCTTGGTAACCACGGCTACTAAGCCCCCCCGCCGCGACAAGGCGAGAACCCCGTTGGGGGGGTCATATTAATTACCTACTCGTACCTATTTCATGGCATTATTGTCACAACTTTCAAAGCCGAAGACCGAAGTCAACCATGACTTGGTGTTTTAATTAATTTAAAATATATTGAATAAAAAACATTTGCAGGTATTTAATTAAAATGATTATTACTAATAGTAAATTATCAAAGATAGGACCTAATGTATTTTAACAATGCATGTCAAGTGCATTTCAAATTTTAAAACGTAATCGAACGTAATTTTGAGTAAATTGAAACGTTCTAAGAGATGACCTTGACTTTTGACAGCAGTAAATTGAATTGCCAGTTCATGAATTTACCTTGAATAAAGGTATTATTAGACTTTCTTCAAAATGAGTATTCTACTAACATTTATTAACAGATTGTTTAAGTTCGGTAATAATGTGAATAACTTTTGTAAACTTGTACCAAAGTAAATAAGACTAAAGTGAAAGTCTTTGAAATTTAAATTTAACAACTACAATAATAAAATAAAATTTAGATAAGTTGAAAAAAATAAAAGTCAGTTCAACGTTAAGTTAATGCTGATTAAACTTTTCAATACAAAAGTTATTCAAGATTTTATTTTAAAACATTTGCAAATTGAATTACTTTATCTTATTTTTTTCAGAGTTCAATTTCTACTAAATTACGGCGATTGAATAACATACATAAAATTTAATGTTTAACATAACTAATAACGTCTACAATATTTTAAATCTAGCTGTAGCAAGGTAAATTTGACTCATAAATAGCAACACCTGTATGACGGCCATAGTAGTTTACTCAGTCACGCGTATAAAAAAAATGTGAATTAACCAATTCATTATTCTTTGTTTTAATTGTTTATAAGAACTTTAAAGTGTGTTTTTCATCAAAAATATAGTCTACATTACATTTAGGATATAATGAACGTGTTATTTAGTGTGTTTTGGTGCTATAACATGATGAATTACGTGTTTAAAAAGTAATTTGTGAATGGGTGAAAAAAAGCAATTTTTTGTTGTTTAACACTGAAGCAGGTGAGTTTTTTTACAGTCAGAATATCGATTAGTACACTCAACGTCGTTCCTTGTCGTTACAAATCGCGTTTTGACCTCAAAACTGTGGAAAATACATGTTTTGATCGTGTGTTTACATTTTGGGAGTCAGTTACGTGGGGTTATTTGTTAATGTTTTAAAATTTTGTAATTGATATAATTTGCATTCGTGTAAGTTGAATTACAGCGTGTCATCTGATTAGATGTAATTCTGCCGTTTCATAAGGTTTTAGCCAGTTTTATATAGTTTTAGTTTGTTATGTAGGTATTAAATTTTATGTTTTTTTTTTAAATAAATTTGATACTAATCACTTTAGGCTTTACGGCGCATTATATTCGCTATAGCTATATTTTACCTGTGGTAGTGATGATTTAATATAATTGAATTCTTTATCTCTCTAAATATTTTTCATAATAATATAACATCCTGGTTCCCACAGACTTTCCATGATATTCATATAACTAAAATAAACAATGGTCTTACTTCAGTATCTCGGATAAACTCTATAAAAAGATAAAAATCTTTACATTTTTAACTACCAATAGAATGCTTAGGAAACTGTAAACATTAATTTTTAGCAATAAGCACACCTATTGTCACTACCTAATGTTGTGATGTTTTGTTATTTTTTTTTAATATGTAGTGCGCAATAAAGAATATTATATCTATCTATTAATTTTCATCATTGACCATATCTGGGTTTTTCTGCCATTGTAAAATTGGCTAAATAGTATAATTAGTACTATAATATTACTTAGTGGGTGGTTAGACATCTCTGCTTGCCACTTTAGGGATAAAAGGCGTGATGCTATGTATGTGTACTTACTTCAGATCTTTTCTTAAATAAGGTAAACAGAAATCTCCAATTATGTTAAGCAGCACTTGTCAGTGTCAGCAATAAAAAAATACCTTGACAAAAATACCCTAGAAATGGACCTGATAAAGACAATTCTACATTTATCAGAAAAAAGCTCTATAAATATAAATACTTTTTAATATTTAACCCTTCTTTTTGTTCACAGGCATTTAAAATGAACCACACAGGGATGGATTTAGACCCTTTAAGTAATTATGAGTACCCATCATATGACAGTTACCCGATAAACTCAGCACAATACCCATACCCCGTCAAATTATTATACTACAACCCTTACAACACCAATATTAATACAGATACCAATATCAACTGCGATACCAATACCGGTACCACTACCAATACCAATACTAGTAATGTTAATATAATAAATAGCATACCTCAAGAACCAATACCAATTGAACCACAACCTCAAACAGCCATAGAAGAAACAATTAAGAATGAAAAAGAAGAAAAGCCTAATATAAAGAAGAAAGATAAAAAGAACAGCAAGAATTATTGTTCAGAAAAAATTAATGATGCCACATTCCCATTCTACGGGTGTTCAGTTTGCAATATTAGTTATACAGCACTACATGAATTAGATCAACATGTAACGATCCATAAAAATAGAATGACTAGCTATAGACTAAGATTAAGGAATCAATATAAAAAGAAACAAATAAAAAAAGAAAAGAAAAAACTAAAAAAGTTGAAAAAAATTAAAAACGAGGTTGAACTTGAAATTAAGCCGGAAGATGGGTATATAGGTAATGAAAAGGCCGCAGAGTATAATGAAAAAGGTACAAATGTAAATAGTGGTGTAGTGACCGGTACGGATACCAATGATGGTAGTGGTAACAATGGGGAAGATAGTAAGGTTAATGAAGATGAAGAATTAAATAATTTAGAAAAAATATATAAATGTTTTGCTTGTAAAAAGCAATTTACTTTAAGTTATTATTTAAAACTGCATGTCAGATCTCATACAGGTAAGATTTTATATATTCATACATACTACTAATATTATAACTGCAAAAGTTAGTACCAACCACTCAGCGCCTAAACGGCTATACCAATTTCGATTTAAATAGATTCGATACCGGAGGCGGACATAACTTTTTTTTTTTTTTTTTTTGTAGTATAGCCTACCAAAGTGACTCCATCCCGCCTGATGGTAAGCAGTCAGTGGAATCCAGAAGTGGCGGCCACTATACCAAAAGCTATCGTTTTAAACTGCTGGTATGGTGGCCTCCACTATGGCGGCTGGGAATGGGGTTAGGGGAAGGAAATGAGGGACGTGAGGAAAGAGGAAAGGGGGGAAATTGGGCCTCCGGCGCTCTCACTCACCGAACGAAACGCAGTAGTACGGATACTACTACTCTTAAGTCGATCTTCTATGAGAGGGTAGTACTTCCCCGGACGGTCCGGCCCATTCATGCTGAAATCAGCGTGGATCTACTACCGTACAAGCTACTTTTTATCCCGAAATCTGTCTAGGTCTAGACGCGTCCAGACATTTTAAGCGCGGGCGAAGCCATGGCGCGCAGATAGTATATTATATGCGGGATGTATTAGCGGGTTATCTGTGGTAATAGCGCAGTAAAATAAGTAATATTGTTGCCAGTTATCTAGTATCTAAGGAAGACATTTTTTTATACAACTTTGTTGACACACAAGCATCTGAATGTAAGTGGTAACTGTAACCTGTAGAGATATACTTAAAAACAACCAAGCTGTCACCAACTATATATGGTGAAAGGAATGAGGAAGGAAGAGGACTGTGGGGATAACTAGACATACAATATTTTTCAGGCTAAAGTCTTGTATTCTTTCAGATGAAAAACCCTACACATGTAATGTGTGCGGCCAATCATTTATAACTGCTAGTAAACTTGGGAGACATAACAAAAGGATACATCTTGCTGCTCGCTTCCAGTGTAGGATATGCTTTAAGATATTTTCCAGGTATGTCATCTACCTTTATTCGCTGAGTACCTAAAACGCAGTCTGTCATATTCGCGTTTTGCCAAAATGTCATTTAAATATGCGTTAGGACTAAATAGGTTTTTTGCCTATGTCCAAATACACCTATTTCTCTTTGAGTCCATTTAGCAATACAACTATGTCGCAATCAAACAAACTATGTTGCATTAGGTCTACTTTTTGACAAATATAAGCAAGCGGTGTTAGACTAAAGATTATTGGTGTGATATATTAAAGGGATTAGATACTTTTATTTTATGAAAACATAGAAAACTGCCCTTTTTAAGAAAAAAATGAATAGTTTGCATCTTACCAGAATCAAATTTTGTTTAAGACCAAAAAACTAACAAAAAAAGAGTGTTTAGTTAAACTAAATCTCAAATTTTCTTCTTATCGCATGAACTAATACGCAATAGGTCTAAATATCAATATTCCTAGTTCTCATTAGGTCTAGGCATCAGCGACTAAAAGCTCATCTATATAGTACACACTAAAGTTTGGGGTTCGATGCCCGACTTAGGTACAAAAAATACTAGATTTTTTCAGTCTGTCTCATATAGTCTGATCTGGTACCAAGTAATTTGTAAAATTACTTGGAAGATATTGAGCTGGAATGAGAAACTACCTACCATCCATGCAATAACCATAGCATAATATATGCCTTACCTTACTACCAGTACCATATATTACCATTTTTTGAGAAGGATATAAAGTATTCAATTATTTTTGCAGGTTTGAATTATTGACTAATCATTTCGATAAAAGTCATCCAGAAGACAAACTTGAAGGAGAACCTTATGGTAATAATAATATAATTAATATCTCTAAATATTATAAACCAAAGTTGGTGTTTTTGTCTGTCTGTCTCTCCACTAACTTCAAAACTACGCAATGAATTTTGATTATTACTATTGTTGTGTAGTAAGTTCTTATACTAGCGAATGCCAGTATGTTTTGTGCGAGCATGCAAAAGCTATTAGGGGTTACTTGTTACTTGTTACTTGTTGGTGGGCTCGTTGTCCGCATTTAGACCTCTTGGTCTTTTGTTGCGTCCGGTTTGGCTGGATTACTTCATCCAGCCCAACTCCGCCCAGAAGCGCAGAAGCTTCCTGGGATCTTCGCAGGCTTCGCGGAGAGACCTCGGGTTGCCGAGGATTTGTGCCCGATGTGTCATCACTCCCTCGCATTCCAGGACTACGTGGGCGACGGTTTCATCGTGCTCTATGCATGCTCTGCACAGAGGACTGTCGGTAATGCCTAAAACATATAGGTGTTTATTAAGAGGGCAGTGGCCTGTGATAGTGCCCACCATTATGCGCAGGTCATCCCTTCTTAGGTTGATTAAGTGTATACTTAGCTTTGGCGATGGTTGTGGCAGAGCTTCTTTTGACTGTCTACAGTCGTTAGAACTTGCCCACTGCATCTGGTGTTGTTCTCGGGCCCATTCTCTAATCCACGAGCGGAGTAGACTCGCAGTGATGGGTAACATTGGTTCGGGTCCGATTGGTGGGTTGTTGGACCCTCGCCTTGCAAGCTCATCCGCTGCATCATTCCCGAGAGATCCGCTATGCCCCTTCATCCACTGGAGTGTCACCTTGTTGCTTACTGCAACTTTTTCCAGTGTTGAGTGACATTCATATATGAGCCCTGAGTTTATTACGTTACTTACAAGAGCCCGAAGTACTGCTGCGCTGTCAGAGAGTATTCTGATGTCGAAATTGGTTATCTTTCGACGCAGCACCGTTTCTGCCGCTTTAGTTATAGCTACGCATTCACACTGGAAAATCGAGCTATTTGTCCCTAGAGCTGTTGATAAACTGATATTTAGGTCCATCGAGAATATTCCTGCACCGGTACCTGATTTGGTCTTAGAGCCATCCGTGTAGATACGCACCTCATTTACACCCGAATAGTCTGTTGTCGATTCTTGCAGTTGAACATAGTAACTACGTTCAAATACCTGTTTTTTGGGGATCCTATCATGGGGCGCCTCGATTAGCGGTTGGTGCGCAATTGCCCTGCTCAGTATCTTAGTGTGTGGTCCCCGGTCCTCGTGCCACAGTCCTGCATGTTTGAGCCTTATGGAGGAGGCTTTTGCCTCTTGTTGTACGTACAAATCAAGAGGCAAAAGTCCCAGCAAGACTTCAAGGGCTGCGGTCGGTGTGGTGCGCATGCTTCCTGTTATAGCCATGCAAGCATGTCTTTGGAATTGTCGCATCTGGGTTTTTACAGTGCACAGATCTGTTCTAGGCCACCAGATCACTGCACCATAGGTGATAATAGGTCTAATTACGGCAGTATAAAGCCACATTGCAATCCTGGGGGAAAGTCCCCAGGTTTTGCCTATGAGGCGTTTGCACTGCCAAAATATGATACAAGCCTTGGTTAACTTTTGTTCTATATGAGTGTTCCAGAGCAGTTTGGAGTCAATAATTACACCTAGATATTTGACCTCATGTGCTCTGGTCAACTGGGTGCCCAAAAGTTCCGGTAGATTAAGGATTGGTATTTTCCTTTTGTTGGTAAACAGAACCAGTTCCGTTTTCGATGGATTAACCGAGAGTTCATGTTCTGTGCACCATTTTTCTACGATCTTCAAAGCGGATCGCATTAGGTTGCATAGCACTCCCTCAAATGGCCCATTCAAAAGAATGGCAATATCGTCCGCATAGCCTACGGTGTAATACCCACCGTCGTTTAGACGACACAAAAGTTCGTCCACTACGATATTCCAGAGCAGTGGTGAGAGAACTCCTCCTTGCGGACAGCCCCTCGATACCACTCCTCTGGTAGTGGTATTCACCGTGTACCTTACAGCTCTGAGTTTTAGCATGTTGTCGATCCATCCACTAATGGTGTCATCTACCCCATGCTTTCTCAGAGCTCGACTTATGCTCGTGAAGTTTGTTTTATCAAAAGCACCTTCTACATCGATAAAAACACCAATAGTAGATTGCTTCGCTGATAGAGAGCTTTCAATGCGTGTTACTACATCATGAAGAGCTGACTCCGTTGATTTACCTGGGCTATATGCATGTTGTTGCTTATGCAGAGGACAACGTTTCAGGGCGACATTCCTTATTTCCCAGTCGCATAGCCTCTCCAGAGTTTTGAGCAAAAACGAGGTAAGGCTGATGGGTCTGTAGGATTTGGCCTGAGTGTAGTCGCTCTTTCCAGGTTTGGGTATGAAGACAACTTTGACTTCTCTCCACTGCTTCGGCGTGTATCTGTATGCTAAGCACGCCCGATACAGCTGTACAAGATGTGGTGTTACATCTTGGCAGCTCCACCTTAGCAGTCCAGGAAAGAGTCCGTCTATGCCTGGTGATTTAAACGTTTGGAAGCTGTTTAGCGCCCACGCTACTTTGTCGTTTGTAACGACCGTTTGGGCGGTGGTCCAGTCACACTGTTTTGAAACATGTTCAGTTTCTTCCCATTCTGCCTCATCCCTGGTGGCGAAACCTGGAAAATGGGTGCTCAGCAATACTTCACATGTTTCAGTGTCGGATTTGGTGAATGTGTTATCCGGTTTTTTGAGCGATCCAAGTGTGTGGTTGTCCTTGGCCAAAATAGCCTTGACCCTGATCGCTTGATGATTTGATTCGATGTTGCTACAGAAACGTTTCCAGGCTTCACTTTTACGCGCACGTATACGTTTTTTATAGTGATATTGGAGCGTTTTGTAGTTGTCCCAGTCTTCCTCTTTCCTGGTGTTCATTGCCCTATTAAAGAGCCTTCTTAGTTTTTGTCTAAGTTTTTCTAGCTCTGAACCCCACCAGCGTTGATTCTGCTGGTGTGGTTTAGGAATGGTTAAAGGGCAGGTTTGTTCGAACGAGTTAGTAAGAATTGAAGTTAATTTACTTACATATTCTTCGATGTCTGATGTGCCGCTGAAACTGTGCTTGATACCCAGTTCTCGCAGCTGCATCTCAGTGATTTCTCTAAACTTGACTATGTTGGTCTTACGTGGGTTGCGTTTAGGTTCGATAATTTTTAGTTCCTTTGCTAGTTTATAACATAGGTACCTATGGTCTGAGGAGGAGGGCTCTTTTGAAACATGCCAGTTCGACACGTAAGAAGCTATCCCCTCTGATACTAGTGTTATGTCGATTATAGATTGGGCCCGAGACGTTACAAAAGTAGGTTCTGCCCCTCGATTCAATATTTGGAGATTAGTAGTAAATAGGTAACTTACCAGGTCCTCTCCTCTTCGATTTGATGTGGAACATCCCCACAGTGAGTGATGCGAGTTGGAGTCCACTGCGATGATCAGCTCCTGCTTGTTTCGTTCGCAGTGCTGGATGAGTCCCATTAGTTCTTGCGACGGTACCTCCTCATCGATCGGTAGGTAGGCTGAGGCCAATACCAGCTCAGGTGAGTCTGTACATAGACTGCTCGGGAGCCTGACTGCCGTCAAGTTTCTAGAGCAGAATTCGTTCATAAGTACTGTCGGTATGTTGATAGGAACCAAAATGCATGTACGCGGGTTACTTACGGTGGTGTCAAGAATTAACTTCTTGTTCGGATTATTGAGTCCGCATATGCGGTTGCCATTGATCCACGGCTCCTGGATCAAGGCCACGGACTCGGTAGTAGTCTCCAGCATTCGTCGCAGGGTAGCCGTTGCGGTTTTGCTATGTTGGAGATTGATTTGGACGATACTTATACCAGCATCATCCGCAGCCGTTGGTTTCGGTCCAGTTCCACTAGAGGGGATGACTTTCTAAGTCATCCCCCTCCGTAGTGTTGCCACTCGAGCTACCAACGTTGCTAGTTGTTGACTTCGCCTGTGACGACCCAGCATACCCTCTCGAGGTGGAAGGCACTGCACCGTCTTTGGCGAAGTACTTACCCTGGTTGCCGGCTGGACTTAGCTTTTCAACCGAGTCCAATTGGCTAGACCAGGGTCGTTTGGGGTCTGGTTTAGTGGTCAGACTCAGCTTTTCAGCCGAATTCAGCCTTCCAGACCGAGATTTTTGCAGATCTGACCCCGCATTGCTCTTAACGGTCTCCTGCAGCCTTTCGGCCGCAGGTTTCCCGTCTGAAGCTTGCACTGGGCCAGAGCATTGCTTGCTGGGTTCAGGCAACTCATTTTGCAGAGCACCACCTGAATCCCCGAAGTACCTTACATAGACCGACCCTAGCATATAGCTCATACGTCGGTCTCTGGCGGTGATCTTGGGAATGTCGGTTATGGGTATGCCCAAAATTAGGAACGTACCCATGTTTCCATTCCCATCGACTTGTCTCTCCGCATGGTACAGAGACCAATTCAGCACGTCCACCCAGTTGTTTTGGCAGGCCAGAATCATGCTAAGTGTTTCTGACACTCCCTCATACTCCGGGATGAACAGCGCCGCCTTGGCTCTGCGAGGTATGTCCACCTGCCGTTTGACCACAAGCTTGGTCCCCTGATGAGGCGACAGCATTTCTGCCGTCGTCTCGCGGAGCCAGTCCAGAGCTCTTTGGTCTTCACACCACAGCTTGAGGACGCCCTCCCCATGGTGAGCTTTGCCCCTGAATCCAGGAGCGTACGGTGCGACCGCATTCGGGTCGAAGGGTTCGGCTAAGGCCTTGGTGACGGTTTCCATCACTTTCCCCTCCAACGCCTTCATGATGCCGCCCGCCTGCTCTGGACTCAGGTCGGTAAATGGTTCGGTCATTACCGCGACGCAAAGGTCATTGGCCTTCATTACGTCTGAGTAACTGACCGGACCAGCTGTGCGACCAGGAGTTTGGCTGGGTTTTGGCTTCTTGCTAAACCCGCGCGGCGATAGGGAATCATCCGCGCGAGGCCTCTTAACCGGGTTGGTCTTGCTAGGCGCTCCACCCGAGTTGAGAATCAGCTTCTTCCCTGCCTTGCCTGGTCCTATATGTTTTGGTTGGTTGGCAGCCACGCCTTTGAGAATGGTGGACGTCTCAGTTGGTTTCTTTGCCGTCACGAGGTTTGTGCTTTCGCACTCACTCGCAGGCACCAACTGCCTGGCTGCCTTCCTTTCCTGTCGAGCCTTGGCTTTCGCCGCTGCTCGATTGGTTTTAGCCTTTTTAGGCACGGTTCCCCCTTCGGCATCAGGGATGCCTTTAGGGAGTGCAGGGGTCGACGACCCTTCAGCCGGGACTAGCTTCGCACTTTCGCACGGGACTGCAGGGAGTCTTACAGCCGGTCCTAGCTTCTTATCCGTGCCGTTACGTCGAAGTTCAGCTCGTGCCGCGCTTCGTCGCACCTTGGCTGGTTTTTTATGTTTGTTGGCTTCCTTCACTACCACATTCCATCCCTTTGCTGCCCTTGCGAACGGCGTTGGGATGGCCTCCAGTAGCTGCCGCATGTCCAACGGCGATCTTTCAGCCGATGAAGTTGCGGGTGGAGCCGATTTTTGGTCGGTGTTTGTAACAGCACTTTCGCACTGTACGGTCGGTTGTTGTGTGTTTTTTCCCTTATCCATAAAGGTGGTTTCAAACTTTCGTCCTCGGTAGCGTTCCACCCTCCTTGGAGCCCGCAGTAGGGGGTGCCATGTTGACACCAGAACTACTACTGAGGATATAGGGTCCGTGGTTACAGAAGAGTCGAGCCAAGAAACGCGAAGGGGTTCTTGGGCTGCCCCTGGCCGGGAATAACCAGAAGCTCACCCTAGGCCCCGCACGCTCCGACTGACTCCCCATTAACCCGCAACCCTAGCCTGGTGGTCCTCTGACGGAACACCTCAGCCGATTGATCGTGCCTGGCTAGGACACAACCTCCCGTTTAGAACAAATCCCGGCCCAAAGAGGCGTGTTGTCTAGTGGCAGTGAACTACTCCGCACCACCACCAGACTCAACCTCCAGGATTCCTTCATCGTCCTTACACGGGTTTCCACGCACGGCACAAACACGCGGGTGGCTATGAGCTTTTCAGCCCTCCCTAACCTCCTGTTTCTTTCGGAGATTAGGTCCGTGAAGTACAGCCACAAACCTTCACAGCTGATTTGAAGGGAAAAAAAAAGGATAGGATAGGTTATTAGGATGCTTCTGGAGGAGCGGCTGGTTCTTCTAGTTGTGCACATCATGTCGGCATGATGTGTACATAACAGGCAGCAACCACATGAAGGAAAAGTAACCAGTCTTACCTAGGGGATCATGGCAATTGTATGCTCCTACCTAGGTCATTCGCCATCTTGATCACCGGACAGGTAACCAAGATAGAGACGAACCTATCTAAACTAGCGACCGGTCGCAAATTTATGTTGAGTTTGGCCCGCCTCCGCCCTATTAGGGGTTATCTGTCAATCGAATACATCACTAACCTTAAGAGAAGAACCCCTAAAGGTTCTCAGAAGTACCTCTCATACCTCCCTTCCTGTGTGTACTCTTTTTAATCAAAAGACCTCTACATTTTAGTAGACAAACAAACTCAAGTTACTTTTTAGTAGAGAGAACACAGACTGACAGTGGTTTTTATATATACAAACTTTAATCCAAGATTCTTGAAATTTCCGATTTTTCGTTCAGCGCTGTCATCAAAACTAATAGGTATTATTAAGAGAAAAGGTTAGATTTTTTTGTATGTTTGTTTGCAACGATGTAACTAAAAATTAACGCTACGGATTTCAAAAATTTCTTCACTTTTAAAAATCAATAAATGAAGCAGGTAACATAGACTATTTTATTATGTTTAACAGTTTTTTGTCATTTTTAGAATTTCAATATTTTAAGCGCCTTTGTAAATTTGAATAATGCATTGACTATTGCTATGATATTTTTCGTAGGAATTTGATGTGAGGTCGAATAAAACTTTTGATACCGAAGCGAGGACGGACCTCTAGTAATAGATAGGTTGCGTTGAGTGTTAAAATTACAACTCATACAAATAACTGTAATTATCTGGCGATTGAAAAGAGTGGCGTGAGTTTCTTGCCAGTTCTTCTCACAGCTCTACCTCGTCAGCGAACTGGCTGTAGGTTAATTAGCTGACTTGATGTAATGTTGACTTTTCATAAGCATCATACTTTATGATCAAAATGAAATAAATCGTTTGAGTTTGATATATTACCATAATTTAAAATCGATTCAGTGCTGAACGATCCATTGAATAAAATGAAGTTTTCGAATAAATATCGTTAGAAAGTTACTAATCACTGTTAATTATAAAATGTAATTCTAGATTACAATGCAATCTTGCCGTATTTAAAAGAGCTGGAAGAACAACTGAAAGAAGAGGCAGAATCCAAAAACCAGAAGAAAGAAGACCCCTGGTTAGACTGTGGATTGACAGCACCCGACCCTGACACTGTTAAAGAGGAGGTATGGTATTTTTATTTACCTCTACCCTGGAGGTATGATTTTTATATTTACCTCTACCCTGGAGGTATGATTTTTATATTTACCTCTACCCTGGAGGTATGATTTTTATATTTATTTATTTATTATTTCAATTGCAAATACAGGTGTAAGAGATGTTGTGTAGTAAGTATACAATTAGGTAACACTGTACTTAACCTTGCGGCATGCAATATTTTATATAAAACTAGAAAACTTAATACTAGATTTTAATGTGTTAGTTAGGTATTATTTCATTTCATCACATAAAAAATCATTAACACTGCAATAGCATTTTTGCAACAAAATTTGTTTTAACTTTTTCTTTTTACCTCTGCCCTGGAGGTATGATTTTTAATTTTACCTCTACCCTGGCGATATGATTTTTATGTATACCCTGGATAAAACTGTTCTTGATAGGTCCAGCCAGCAGGCCTATGACGTATCTCAGTTGTAAGTTAAAAGTAATTATCATTGCTCTTATGTGCTCAATTACCTGGACGCAAATAAGTTTAATTACTGCGATTGTCAAAAACATAGTATTAGTGGCTATTACAGACTGCCTGTCCATGGAAGCAGAGTGGACAACGGGAGTAATAGTAACCTGTCCACTGGAGCGGAGAGATTTTATACAATACAGTGAAAATAAATTATTTCAGTTTCTCTCCATTTAAATGTACCATAACTACCATTTAACATATTCATTTCAGAATCTTGGAGAAGAACCGAAACTCTTGCCAAAAATAGACGTGATCGTAGACGAGGTCAAGGTTGACTTCGAGTCTGAGGTAGAGGTCAAGGTCAAGGAGGAGGTCGAGGACAATGGTGATGAGATGCCGGTCGAGCTACCCGGTGATGACTTTAGAAATGATGAAGATGATCAAAAGGAATTTAAGGATGATAGGTATATTGATATCTATCTGTACTCTTATATAAAACAGAAGAGTTTGTTTGTACGCGGTAATCTCTGAAACTACCAGTCAGATTTGAATCAATCTTTTTGCGTATAATAGCCCAGTAAGTGGGGAAGGTTATAAGCTATGTAACATCACGCTACTGGCGATGGCAGCAGAGCAGTAAGCAAAGGCGCGGGTGAAACCGCGTTGCGGGATACTAGTAATCCATAATTTGAAAAATCCAAATGCAGTGCATTTACCAGTTTAATTAAAATACGTAGTCAAATTACCATACTAGTTGAAACTAAATAATTGAATTCCTTGTTTTCTTTCTTTAATCTTAGTATTATATTAATTAGTTAATTTGTAATAATTACTTTGTATGGTTCTTTGGTTGCGTTGAGTGTTTAAATTGTAACTCATTCAAATAACTGTAATTATCTGGCGATTGAAAAGAGTGGCGTGAGTTTCTTGCCAGTTCTTCTCACAGCTCTACCTCGTCAGCGAACTGGCTGTAGGTCAATTGGCTGACAAAATGTAATGTTGACTTTTCATAAGCATCATACTTTATGATCTAAATGAAATAAATGCTTTGACTTTGACTTTGACTCAAATATTAAAAAAAAAATCTAATAAGTAAATATCGGTTTTCTTTTCAGCTTTTCAGACGAAGATTACTTTCCCTCCAACACATGGGCAGCAACCCCTAAATGTGATCCATCCCCCCCTCCCACACCTAAACGGAAAAAAACATTTAAAATAAAAACATGCGAGATATGCAACAAACAAATTAGTTCGGCCTCGTACCTTAGGGTGCATATGAGAACACATACTGGGGAAAAACCATTTAAATGTTACACGTGTGGAAGAGGTTTTATAACGAGCAGCAAGATGAATAGGCATGTGCTCACACACGGGAGTGATGGTAAGTGATTTTTTATTCATGAAAAGTTTTTGAATCCGGTCTAAAATTTATTGGTTAAATTATTCTAAAACTTAAAAAGGTTTAGGAAAATTTTCGCCACCAGTTGGCGCCACTTCAACTGTCACATTGGGCCAATCAGGGATTAACTTTCTAAAAGCGCTTGACAGCTAGACCTAACGCAGCACCGATGTGCTGCCATCTCGTGGGCGCCATTTTAGAAAACCCTCTCAGCAATTTTCTTTTGTTCTTAAACACGTGAATTACCATTTTGTAAATTAAAAATTAAAATTTCTGAAATGAGCACTGAAAAATATTTGTTTCGATAGCACTGTAAAAATGGAAGACTGGTGACGAAAATTTTCCTAAACATCCTCATTTTTGACACCAGCTAAATTTGAACCGTCGGAAACTCACTTTCCAAATCCGAAAAAGTTTATTGGTCAAAATAAGACTACTTACCTATATTTTAAAAATATGTTCTACTAACATGCTAGAATTAGGTGAAAGCTGTATAAAAAGTAAGTAACCATAATGCTTACAGTTATTTCACTATGAAAATAACGCAACTAAAGTTTCAAATATATTATTTGCATATAAATAGAACTGTAAACGCAATGATTTCTTACTTATTATACAACTTTCACCTAATTCTAGCATTTAAAGCCTTGATTAAATTATTGGCGTTGCCACTCATGACGCGTAAACCCTCTTAATATAAACCTTTTGAAAGACCTTGTAAGTAGTTAAATATTTATTGTTTTCGAATCTATACAGATTTTATTTTTATTTTCTTACAAGCCTACCAAAGTGACTCCACCCCGCCTGATGGTAAGCAGTCAGTTGAATCCAGAAGTGGTGGCCACTATACCAAAAGCCATCGTCTTAAACTGCTGGTATAATGGCCTCCACTATGGCGGCTGGGAATGGAGTAGGGAAAGGGAATGAGGGAGGTAAGAAAAGAGGAAAGGGGAAATTGGGCCACCGACGAAAAACGAAACGCAGTAGTACGGATACTACTACTCTTACGACGATCTTCTATGAGAGGGTAGTACCTGGTCGATCTGGCCCATTCATGCTAAAACTAGCGTGGATCTACTACTGTAATCGAAGAATCGACTTTGTTAGAGATATTTCTACTAAGCTTTGAATATAAATACATTACATTTTCTTTTATAGCAAAAGAAGAAGGATTAAAGGAAGAAAATACAGATATTAAAGAAGAAGATGATATACCCACAGAAGATGAAAACCCTGAGACTACTAAGTAAGTACCTACATATCTATTCTAATATCATAAATGCGAAAATAACTCTGTCTGTCCGTTACGCTTTCACGCCTAAACCACTAAACGAATTTCGATTATATTTGGTATAGAAATAGATTAGACCTCGCGAAATAACATAGGCTTTTATCACAAAAAATGGCGTAAAGAGGTTGAATTAGGGGATGAAAGTTTGAATGGAAAATTGTCAATGTAAACAGAGATATAACCGACATTCACGCGGGCGAAGCTGCGGCAACAGGTAGTACTATTATATAAAGCGGAATAGTTTGTTTGTTTGAACGCACTAATCTATGGAACTACCAGTCTGATTTGAATATTTCTCTTTGCGTATGATAGCCCAGTTCTCGAGGAAGGTTATAGGCTATGTAGCATCTTGCTACTTGCGACGGGAGCACAGCAGTAACCAGACGCGGGTAAAATTACATTGAAGCTAGTTTTTTTTATGAGGTACTTTTTTATATCCCGCTTAAAAGACTCAGCATCAAAGTTAACGTGCCACATGCATTGATATGACTCAGATAAATAAGTATTAGAAATTATGTTATTTTATATACCAATATTATAAATGCGAAATTTTGTGTGTGTGTGTATTTGTTACCGCTTAGCGTCTAAACAGCTGAACCGATTTCGATGAAAATTAGTATGTATATAGATTCGGTGCCGGTGATAGGATAGGATACTTTTTATTTCGAAAATCGGTCTGTTTCCCGAGTAACAATACCATTTGTCGCAAGGCCCAATTTCCCCCCTTTCTTTTTTCCTCACCTCCCCTAATGCTTTCAACTACCCCACTCCTTTCATGGTTTGCAGCGGCTTCGTCCGTGAGCGACAGTTACCACTTACCATCACGTGGGCTGTTTGCTCGTCTTGCACCGTCGCCGTCGGTAATAATAAAATATAATAATTGTTACTTTCAGATCCACTAAGAAGAAAAGAAAATTGAAAAATAAGTCTAAGGAACTATTGAATGGTGAAGAAAAGTTAAAGAAAAAACATCAAAAGAGGCCACATTCTTGTGAATATTGTAATCAAAAGTAAGTCATTTATTAATTCAGATCGATTTCCCAAATGAGAGTGTTTAGAAAAACTTTGGCCACCAGTTGGCGCCACTTCAACTGTCACATTGGGACAATCAGGGGCTAGCTTTCTTTTTTTATATTATAGCCTACCAAAGTGACTCCACCCCGCCTGATGGTAAGCAGTCAGTGGAATCCAGAAGTGGCGGCCACTATACTAAAAGCCATCGTCTTAAACTGCTGGTATGGTGGCCTTCACTATGGTGACCGGGAATGGGGTTAGAGGAAGGGAATGAGGGAGGTGAGGAAAGAGGAAAGGGGGGAAGTTAGACCTCCGGCGCTCTCACTCACGGAACGAAACGCAGTAGTACGGATACTACTACTCTTAAGTCGATCTTCTATGAGAGGGTAGTACTTCCCCGGACGATCCGGCCCATTCATGCTGAAATCAGCGTGGATCTACTACCGTAAACTTAACTTTCAAAAAGCGCTGACAGCTAGACCTGACGCATCGGTGCTGCCACCTCGTGGACGCCATTTTAGAAAACCCTCTCTGCAAATTTCTTTTGTGTTTGCACGTGAATTAAGCACGTAATTATATAAATTAAACGTTAAAATTGTCGAAATGAGCACTGTAAATATTTTTTTTGATAGCGCCTTCATAATGGAAGACCTTTTACAAAAGTGGCGCCAACTGGTGGTGAAAATTTACCTAAACAACCTCATTGGTCCAAACCGATATTGACCTCTGGGGTCAGTAGCGTATTTAAACATTTGCCTCTAATACATACTGTAAAAATTACGAAATTTTAATTGTAATATTTAAAATTTTTAAAAACCGTAAAGTATATTTTACAAAGTGTTTAGTAATTTTCATAAACAGATGTTAGAGTATTTAATAAACTGTACTGTAAAGTACTAAAATATTCTAATTTACCTTCGTGTATTTAGCAATGTTTTTATGTTTCTTTTTTCATTCCTGTAATACAAAAAAAATTGGGCCATATTTGTCGCCCCCTAAAATCTGCCGACCTATGCTCCAGCCTACACCCTGCTGGTAAATCTCCCACAGCTTGGGTGGATATCGGTTTCCCAGGGTTACCCAGTTTTCGCAAAAACTGAGTTTGGGGGTCGACGAGGCTAAAAAATCGACTCCTATTAGACATAGTTCCAATAACAAAAGTTCTTATTTAAAACTTTTAAGATACTGTATAAGTTGTGTTATGTGTACCAACTTGTTATATCAAGAATAATTAAAAAAATTGTTTGTTCTGTGTCTGGGTGTAATTTATCTATACGTGTATTTACAAAAAAAAAGTATATATAAGTAGTATACCACTTGTTTAGTACCCATAATACAAGCAAATATAATTGCTTAATTTGGGGCTAGATGGCGCTGTGTGAATGTGGTAGAATATTATTATTATTATTATTAATGTTTTAGTAGGAAGTAACGTTATAGTTTTTAAAATCAAATGGAATACTCGCAATATAATACAAACCAGTTTTATAATAGTCGCGTAATTTATAAATTTTGTAAGGTTATGGCGATCTTTAAACAAATTTAATTTTGTGTTTTTGATATCGACGATGTCTATGTAGCGCAATTAGGGCGCAAGCGACTGCGATGCACGCGGTTGTGGGTTCGAACCCCACACGAGACAAAACTTTGTGCACTCTATAAATATTTGTTCCGATTACTTTGTATTCATTAATAGTTTGTAAAGTCTCCCGCGACACAGGACTTGTTCCCTACTGGAGCAGTTCTTTTTATATTTTTAATTTACCTACAGGTTCCTCCATCTAAACATGTTGGAAGTACACAAAAAGTGTCACGAGGGTGAAGAATTAATATTCAAGTGCCACTTTTGCTTAGAAGAAGCTATCGACGCCTGCGCCCTTAAGGAACACGAGGCTACGCATACAGGACCGAAGCCCTATTTGTGCACTATATGTGGAAAGACTTATAAGAAGAGAGAAACTATGGTGGGTACCCATCTTTTTCTAGTACTAGATGTAGGTGCTTAACTCTAGTAGTAAGTCAGTGAAGTAGTTGTATATTATTCCCTTTTGTTTCCTTTTATTTCGCTAAGGTTAATTTCTGAGTCTTTTTAGTTAAAGAACACAGCCATAGTAACTACGTATCAATGGGTAGTTTCCTGCTTACCTATATTAAACAGAAAAGATTTGCATGTTTGTAATGAAAAAACTCCATACTTTAATATAATTCAACTCTTTTAAACTAATATTATAAAGAGAAAAGATTTGTATTTTTCTATGCAACGAATAAACTCAAAAACTACTGGACCGATTTCGGGCCCTTTCCACTATACAGAGTGTATAATAATATGACGGTTTGATATTAAATGAAAAGGCAGCTGTAATAATTTCAAAATAATCACAAAAATGATTCGACGAAAAACAAAAAATTAAAATTTTCTAACAAAAATTATAATATTTTAGTAGTAACAAAGTAATACACCATTTATTATGACAAGTTCACTGACCTGTAATGAGCGGCAACGTTTATCCTTCGACGTGGATTATGACTTAAGTCAGTGACAGTTTGACGTACTTACAGAGTGTTTAGAAATTAAAAATTAATAAAGTAGTCCTGTGTCTAAACTATTGAAGATATTTAGTTGGTTTTTTTTTTCTCGCTTTCTAATGTTACATACTATACGTAATTGCATTTAATATCATACCGTCATACACACTGTATAATAAAGCTATATAGCTATATATAAGCTTTGGTAGGCTAATATAAAAAAAAAAAAAAAAAAAAATATATCTATTATTATTTTGCTATAGGTATACCATCGCAAACATCATGCACCAGAACGAGAATACATTTGCGACATATGTTCCAAACGTTTCAACGCGGCGTGCAAACTCGCCAAACATTTACTTACACATCGTGCGGACCAATATGTGTTACGATATGAATGTCCCGTGTGCGCACATATGTTCAATACTAAATACCATGTGCAGATGCATCTGGCTACCCACCAGAGAGAAGGATTGTAAGTACCTTTATAAATTTGCTTCTAAACAACCAAATAAACGTATCGATATTACTACTTTATAGGAAAGCTAAAAAATTAAATTATCCAGTGCAAACAAAATGTTCATACTTTATACTTATATTATAAATGCGTAAGAAACTGTTTGTCTGTTACACTTTCACGCCTAAACAATTAAACCAATTTTGTATAGAGATAAATAGATCTTGGGGAACAATGTTATCTTTTATAGCGAAAATTGCTTAAAGGGGTTGAAATATGGGATGAAAATGCGATAACCGACATTCACGCAGGCGAAGCTGCGGGCAACAGCTAGTTATTTTATATGATACGTTAAACTAGAACTCTAAAACTATTGACTGTATTAAATTGTTGATTTTTTGTACATCCGTTCATTTATTAGCTCAGGGGATGAATTATGAAAATAACTGGAATATAAATCCATCTTGGTTGTTAAACTTAGCAGATAATAACAAATTTGTGCACGAAACGTAATAAGCAATTGTTTATTACACAATCTCATTAATATTTTAAATGCGAAAGTTTGTGTGTGTTTGTTACCACTCAGCGCCTAAACGGCTGAACCGATTTCGATGAAAATTGGAGATGGACATACGGTACTTTCTATCCCGAAAATCGGTCTGGTTCCTGAGGGTTACAAAACATATTTTACGCGTGAGCGAAGACTTGGGAGTATTATGCTCGCCATACACACGGTCCACCCGAGAGGTCTACCTGCGCGGGAATTAAAAGCGAGATATTACGATGGATAATAATTATTCATACATTTTATTATTTCCACAGGATTTTAGAATCAAATAGAAACGAAATACTAGCGATGGTACTTCAAAACGCGTTGAAAATACCAAAACAGCCAGACGCGGCGGCCAACTTAACAGAAATTACGCCATCGGACGAAAGGTTACTATTCTTCTTATCATGTGGTTAATGGACAACCTAATGCCATGATTGGTTCAGGTCGCCACTCATCTATACTAATATAAAACGGAAGAGTTTGTGTTTTTGCGTACAATAGCTCAGTTAGGACCAGGAAATATCTCTCACTAGCTTGCGCGGTTTCACCCGCGTCTTGCTTACTACTCTGCTCCCGTCGCCGGTAGCGTGATGTTACATAGCCTATAAACTTCCTCGGAAACTGGGCTATCATACGCAAAAAGAGATTTTAAATCCGACTGGTAGCGATTAGCGCGTTCAAACAAACAAATAAACTCTTCCAAAGGAATGCCAGGTTAATGGCAGCTGCGTTGTCTGCGGTATCACCTTACCGTGTTCACCAACCCTCCTCCTTCTGCTCTTCCCTTTTCCCTTTCCTCATTATACTCGTCCTTCCTTACCTGCTATTTTAAAAGTATGTTTCTAGGCCGTAGATATACTTACCCCCGTTTCTGAAAGGATGATCAACGAAAAAATCATCTGTTAAATCTCATGTGAATTACCACTGAAGTTGCTAAAAGTATGAATGATTCGTTGAATTAAACTAATTATCCATGCTTTTAGCATACTTTTAGGTACTACACATGAGATTTAACAGATGATTAGTTAATTTTTCGTTGTTCAGCCTTTCAGAAACTGTCAACAGTCTTCAATAAATTAACATTTTTTTACAGATACAGAATATGCAAAATATGCGGCGAGACCTTCCACCATTTCTACTATTTAGAAGAACATCTCAAAAGCCACGGATCCAAAATAGCCATAGACGATACAAACAAAACGGAAGAAAAAAAATATATATGCACGATTTGTAACAAGGGTTTTAAATTGCACTATTATTTAAAATTACATAGTTTTACACATTCAAAAGAAAAACCTTTTATGTGTCAACAGTGTGGAAAAGGCTTTATCACTAAAGGAAAGCTGAAACGGCACTTAGAAACTCATTCGGGACTCAAAAAGTACCAATGTCATATATGCTATAAATTTTTCACTAGACCTAGCTATTTAAGAATACATATAAGAACTATACATGGCACACAAGATTATAATTTTAGATTGGACAAGTCCTGCTTACCCTTAACCGCTATGTCGGCGTTAAATCAGATTTCTGATAGTCAAACAAGTGTTTAAATAGATATATTTGTTTTATAACGTGACAAACAAACTTATAGTCTGATCGTAAGATTACCTCCTAATAAATACTGCAAACCGTTTAAACCCTATGTGTAGTAACGTCGCAATTGAGTCTCATATTTCGTGGTTTTTAATTTTTATCATTTAATCAGAGCTATATTTTAAAAATATGTTCCCGTAACATGCTAGAATTACGTGAAAGCTGTATAAAAAGTAAGTAATTATAATGCTTACAGTTATTTTACTATGAAAATAAATGCTGTTAAGTTTTCAATATATTGTTTACATATAAATAGAACTGTAAACGCAATGATTTCTTACTTTTTAGACTTTTATCACATAATTCTAGCAGTTTACAGGAACTTATTTTTAAAATATAGCTTTGATTCCATCCATAATTTAAGAGTTAGACTCTTGTCGGTGGAACTGATGCAATTCCTGCCACTTCTCCCTGTCCAGAGCCATCTCTTTAACCTCCTTATACGACATGGCACCAGCACTTTTCTTTATTTGACTCATAGAGTTTATCCGTGGTCTTCCCCTACCTCGCTTTCCTTCTATTTTCCCTTCGTATAATGTGGCCAATCATCTTTCCTCCTTTACTTTCTATTGTCCTGAGCAAGGTCCGCTTTTCTTTCACTCTTCTCAACACATCTTCGTTTGTGATCCTCTCTTGATTAAATGATAAAAATTAAAAATCACTAAATATGACACTAAATTGCGACGTTACCACTCATGACGCGTAAACGCTCTTATTATCTATTTGTTCTGAATCGTGCTCACAAAGAAGCAGGAGCGGGATAGCAAAAGCTGCGTTGTGATTGGCTATTTCAAGGTCAAACTTTTGAATGCATTGAAATGCACCAATCAAAGTGTCCGTAGTGAGTTGTCATGCTAGCTAATACCGGTATAAGTTGTGATTGCTGACTCTGGAATGAACTACCAACTGCGGTCTCTATAACATGACCTTCAAACGAGGTTAAAAGATATATATCACGGTAGTGTCCCTGGCATTGTAAGTCCTTGAACGAATACTACCTACCGTCAAGTGGGCTGTGGACTTTTACCACTGGAGGCAATAAAAGGGGGGTTGATGAGTGGTTGCTACCAACCAGTAGGTTATTGATTCGTCATAGCATTTTTTTCATATCAGGTGGGTTAGGTATACCTTATTTTGCTTGATTCGTTTATACAGGGTGTTGTGATTGTTATATGGATGATTTGTTTCTAGTACATTTTTTTATGTTTCCGGTAATGGTGAGTTAGTTTAAAAATCTTATTATTAAAGGTTGTTGATTTTGTATGTAAATGTAATAAATTAAGTTTTATATTTATTATACTGTTTTTATTTCTTCCGCCCTACTAAGAACGCAGCAATTGTCTATAAGAAGCTACAGAAGCTAGCCTCTATTGTGTTTAACTTTAGGTCTACTTTACAATAACAAGCATTATTTACAGTGCTCCTATTAAGCAATTTTGTCCATGGTTCTACCAGTAGGACGAACAAATTACTCATATCAAGAGTTACTTTAGCTATACATAGGACTATGTAATAAAGTAAAAAACTTAAGTCTAGAAGATTTCATCAGGGTTTAGTAGAAAGTAAAATTAAAAACTGGCAACACTGATCCTTTTTACTTCACCGATCAAAAAATAAAATACAAAAACAATTTATTTTATTCACATGCACATGACAAAACTCTTGCAACTATCCTAAAGAGGCATTCAATTATATTTCTGCTAGTTACAAGCAGTTCCTGAAAAACGCTATTTAATTTACTTTTAGGTACTTTCCAATGCCTAATATAACGTATAAATTTACGTAGCTCTTTAAAATATAGGTACAATAGGGCAATACACCTACAATAATTTTCTACGAAAATTTCTACCAATCCTGTATAAGTTTCGGTGTTGTCTTGCAACCCCTTGTTTATTTTTTGACACTCGTTTTTATGACAAAACATTTGGTACAACCAAGTTACTGTAGACATTATTGGTGGCTTTTTTGCACTCGGTACGTCTGCAAAATAGTATTATTAGATATTATGTGTACTTATAACGCCTATGCAAGGTAACAGACCCTAAAATATATATAAGATATGTAGAGCTCAATTAAAGAATCGTAAATAAAGCCAAAAAAACTTAGATTTTCTACCAAGAAAGCTCTATCTCGACTCTTCTGAACACAACGCTACCACTTCAGTAGAGCCTTAGTATCGAAGGATAGGTCAGTCACGATCTCAATCTCAAGAATTGAATCGAATGCGTCATTAAACCGTCTCTTATAAGCCCAAAGACTTGAACTGGAGAACTGGTTTGAAGTCGGCCGAGATTACAATCCTAAGAATTACATCGAGTGCGTCATTAAAACGACCTTCTGAAAATCCGAAGTCCTGAACTAGAGAGGCGGTACTTCACGCCCGAGCAGTCTTCTATATAACACAGATTCGCTAATCAGAAATATTATACCGGTAAGGTTGAAAGGTTTTCTAGGAAAGACTATGGACTGGAAAACGTGGTATAAGACATTCATCAGCAATGTGGACAGACAGAATAATAGAAGAAGCCTAATGTGAGTTACCAATCGGCCTCTTTAAAAATTTAGGGAGATCTATGGTAACTGATGGGTTTGAAACAGAAAAATTCAAAAAATATGTGGAATAATGACGCCATACCCTTCACAAGGTGGATGGCGTACTAATAAATTTAGCAGTAAACCGATTGATGAAGATGAGTCACGGTCAAAAATTACTACACTTGAGGGAAACCTACGTCTAACAGTGGATGTTTTCGGCTGAAATAATATATGTTTAGCATTGGACATTCTGCAAATAAAGGTGAAACCTGCAAGTGTTGTCTTATCGATTCATAACACACAGAGAATAACCTCAGTTTGGACACCACAAAATTAGAAACCTTCGCATGCTCTGGGGTCTACAAATCATACAAAAAAATAGTGGTTCAGTTTAGTAACACAACAGTGCATAAACGGACAAATGTGTTAAGAAAATAAAGAAAGAAAAGTTTCAGCCATGGAATATTTGGCAACAGAGCAGCACTAAAACACCTTAGGAAATGCAGCCAAGTACACAAAGGATCAAACGCGGTAACTACACGTCAACAGCAAATGAATGAAAGCCTTAATGTAACGGCGTAAGGTTAATACTTGAAAGTTATGATGAGTTAAGAATTTTCATGTAGGCGATGATGTACCAACTAATTTTCTCTGTTTCTATCTCTGAATGGATATCACTGTTTCAATACATAACTTAAGATTCTTTCAACAATTTATTCCTTTTTGTAAAGATTTAGTAAAGAGTCACTCACCAAAAGTCTTGTGAACATTGTGCTGCTCTTTACCGAGCGAGGCTAGCCCTATATATTCCATAGAGTCGTTCACTCGTGTCACAGGTAATTCTTGACTATGCCCTGTCGAACGAAATAATGCTGTTTCACGGTTAGACTTTAAATTCAAAAATTTATTTTTTTAACTATTGTTATCAAATCTACAAAATTACTACTACGAAATAGAAGAAAACAAAATTAGAAGCTGGTAACACTGTTAAAATTTTGCCGCTCGTTTGCGTAATTATATCAAAAATAAAATACAGATCAAAACACAATATATTAATTTATTTTACTCACACAAGCATATATGTAATCAGACCTTTAATTAATTTACAAGTGCACAAAATAATATTACCGCCATTTTTAAACATATTACATACGACGTTATTTAATTCGCTTCTAGGCATTCTAATATGTAAGAGATCGTTTAGGAATTTACACAATTCTCTAATATAAAGTAAAATTAGAGCAAAACAATTACAATAAGTTTCGCTTATAGTCTGTATGTAGGTGGCAATAGATTCTTTTTGCGGTTCGTCGGTGGGGGGTTCTTTCTTCTTCCTGTTGCGGAATTTTGCCAATAGCGCGCCCATTTTCTGAACGCCAAGCTACTGGAGTGAACGTCTGTAAAATTAATATATATAACATGAATTATATGTCGCAGAACCGATGACCGTTGAGGCAGAAAGGTCACTAAAATGTCATTGCTTGTGGTGTCGTATTGGCCGGGTCATCACCTTCCCTCTAATATGGCGAGGGTAATGATGGCTGGCCCGTGCGTCATGCTCGTGAATGGATGCTACTTGGGATGACTGGTCAATCTATTCAATCCAGTATTACCTTGTCTTTCAATGTGACCAGGAGGTGCATTTACCAGTTTAATTAAAATACGTAGTCAAATTACCATACTAGTTGAAACTAAATAATTGAAATCCTCTCTTTTATTTTTTTAATCTTAGTATTATATGAATTAGTTAATTTGTAATAATTACTTTGTATGGTTCTTTGGTTGCGTTGAGTGTTTAAATTGTAACTCATTCAAATAACTGTAATTATCTGGCGATTAAAAAGAGTGGCGGCGTGAGTTTCTTGCCAGTTCTTCTCACAGCTCTACCTCGTCAGCAAACTGGCTGTAGGTCAATTGGCTGACAAAATGTAATGTTGACTTTTCATAAGCATCATACTCTATGATCGAAATGAAATAAATGCTTTGACTTTGACTTTGACTTTGAAGGTGCGAACACGTTGGCCCTTTTTTTCTTCTTTGCAATGAGAGATATTTACAAATAGATTTCAACGTCAATTTCACAATATTCATAATATCTATTCCACATCTCACAAAACCCGTCCCACACGACCATTACTGAAGAGTAGAGAACCCTTGAAAAACCCTTACGAACACTGAGTAATGACACCTGGTGGCCCCAGGGAGTGCTTGAAGAAATACCTCATCGATCATCAAAATAAATAAGAGTTAAAAACCGCGAATAAATACTAGTAATATATACCAATATCACAGTCTTATTAATAATGTGCCAGTATCGTAATCAAACAAGAAACCTTAGGTACACCGCCGTTACAGTAAAGTATAAATTCGCTTTTCACTAAACTAAGTTCTGATTTAAAATAACGGTCTAGACATTTCGATTTCTAGTAGCTCTACGCAAGTAGTTGATGCAGGAATTTGGTTTTGGTGGGCTTAACCTCGCCGAGGTAGGTAGGTTGACCATTTATAGAACATACGTAGGTAGCCCTCGACGCTGAAAGCGGCAGACGAATCTTCGGAATGGACCTTCTTATTTAATGCCCTAGTTGGTACGCCTTAGCAGTTAGTTTACCTTGCCGCTATTTACAACATAAATCATTAATCTTATTTATTTATTGGCTCACAAAACAAGATACAAACGTAAAGAAACAAAGTAAATATATAAAATAGAAAGCTAGTTTGTAACTCTACGTATGTGTGCACAGATGCTCCAAATATTAAATTAGTTGTGATAATACAAAAATATTATATGTCCTTTATTAACCGGAATTGGAACTGCTGATACATGGAATCCGTCTAATTTCACTTTTGAATTTACTGAGACTACTATTAAATATATCTAAGGTAGAATGTCGAGACACCATGTCATTGTATAATCGGCACATTCTGGTTACAGGGTTATAGAAAGAGGTATTATTCTTATAAACTTGTAGAGCAAATAATCTTGGGGAGGGATTGCGAGGGGTGATTAAGTTAAGAGAGAAGAGTAAATCAGGGCAGTCTATGTGTGAATGAATGATTTTATATAAGCAGAATAGCTCGCTATATTGACGACGAGAGGAGAGAAAGGCTAGTTTAAATTTATGCAATTTGCTAGCATAAGACTGTACTGTCGAAAACTCAAACTAATTAGCCAAAATAGTTGCAATAAATATAAAACAAACCACTATAGCTTTCAAAACTAGAATATCGTCTCATAAATACCCAAGTAAGGTCCTTCTGACATTTAAGTAGGTATAAGTACCTAGTTAGGCTCTATTAAAATATTGTAGCTTTTACACACCTTAGATTTTGATGCTTGGTTCCCGTTCTTATCATGTTAAAATGTACACATATTACAGTAATTTATGTTTCTATCAATTTAAACGAACTTAAAACATTTTGTAGAACTCTTCTACCAGGTAGAATTCATTTGTGACAATGACATCATATAAAAAGTCTAATAGGCCCTATTTTTCTTTTTAGCCATTAATGGATTCATGAAAAAGTTTTTAGTAAAAGAGGATTTATCTTTTAAAAAATAACTGCCGCACTAGGGAACAATCCCTGTGTTGCAGAGGACTTTACAAACATACAATTAACAAACAAAACCCAGACACGGGACAAATATTTATGGATTAAGTACACAAAGTTTTGTCCCGTAATGTGGGGATCGGACCCACAACAACCTCGTGCACAGCAGTTGATTTCACTCTCATTACGCCACTGAGGCAGTCCTCTCAGGGTTAAACTTTCATCGTTTAAAAACGCTCACAAGACTTATAAAGGTCTCTCCAATAATCCCACATTGACTGATTCTGAGCAGTTCTTATCCATATACAAAACAAAAAAAACAAAGCTACTAACCCACCCATATCATTTCCTTCACGCTCACACATACCCGCTCACCTATAAGGTTTACCATTATATTCAATCAATGCATGTTTCACTTAAGTTGTTATTGCCATTAATGTTTAAAAAACTGATATAATTTTATATCTTTCCTCGTATAAAATTATATTTTTTGTGATATTGGAAGGTTGCTGGTACTGCACAGGTTTTCCTATTTTAAGTACTAGCAGATCATAATATTTTATTTCTTATATTTTACATTAATTTGAACTATGTATGTATGTACCCATTTTGTTGCAATAAATAAATAAATATCTTGTTAGTGTTATCCTGACAGTGGCGATATCTATTTTCCACTTTCACCAGGAGACAGGATATCGCTCTACTTTACGACCCATACTATGTCTACTGATTCGTCATAACCACTCCATAGGATCCCACTCACTGCCTACTATCAGGCAGGCCTGGCGTCGTTACTTTGATAAGCTAATATAAAAAAGGTGTTTCAGCAATCGTATAACGAGCTGTGTCCTACCATTTACCACTTCAATACTGTATAAATAGTGAAATTCAGACTAATAAAAAGCAACGATTAAGCTACTTATTATAACGGTTTTTGCCCCCTTTTCATCATGTACATACTAGCTTTCTGCGTCATGTCACGTGAAAAATAACACTTCACTTCTATTAATGTTTTGTCATGTTTTAAACACGAGCCAGTTCGCCGACTTAGGGTAGAGCCATGAGAAGAAATGGCAACAAACTCGGGCCACTCCTTATAATCGCCAGGTTATTACATTTTGTAAAGTATATTTTCAAGTTAAATACCCTTAATACGTCCAGTCTACTTGGTAATCGAACGACGACTGACTATGATAAAGTTAAACATACGGTTTCGTCTGCGTAAAGTTATATCTGTAGTGTGTAGTTACTGCTGTACTCCCGTCGCCAGTAGCGCTATGTTATGTAGCCTATAACTTTCTTCAAGAACTGGGCTATCAAACGCAAAAATAATTAATTTATATATTTATTTATTTATTTAAAAGGCTCATCTGCAATATAAACAAAATACACACACAATTTACATTTTAGTTGCTTAGGACTAGTGATTATATCAATTACAGATGTGCACAACATTTAAAAATTATGGTGGCCCCAGTAACAATCTTAAAGAATATAATAATCTATATATATAAAAATGAATCCCTATTTCCCTTGGTCATGGCATCACGCGTGAACGGCTAGATCAATTTCGTTAATTCTTTTTTTGTTGTGTATGTTATTGTGAGGGGAAGGTTCTTATGCAAGAAAAACTAAGAAAATTGCGTGGTGATTTAGAAAGTTTAAGATACTTAACCATCATATATATCATCACTACATAGTATAAAGGGTTTGACGCATTTGGTGCACTTCTCAACTTGTACACCATGGTCAAATGGTGCACTTAGCAACTGGTGCACTTCTCATATGGTACACTTCGCAACTGGTGCACTTCTCATATGGTACACTTCGCAACTGGTGCACTTCTCAATTGGTGCACTTCGCAAAAGGAGCACTTTTTAAGATGTGTAGAGATTTGGAAAATTGTCTAAAAATGAAACAATCTTTGGTTTTGCGCAGGTCATTTTCTTAATAATACAATCAACTAACACCCTTTCAAGTAGGTACACACTTACTTAAACTTAAATAATTTTCAAAATTAATATAAAAGTCACACAAAAGTATGACTATATAAAAAAATATGACAGAAAGATTTGCCTACTGCAAAATAATTATAACACAAAAATGATTGAAAATAAACGTTACATAAGCACTATAACATTTTTATACTTTTTTACAAAAATAATTATTTAAAAAAAAATATATGACACTCGGCAATAATAGTACCTACTTGAAAGGGTGTTAGTTGATTGTATTATTAAAAAAATTACCTGCGCAAAACCAAAGATTGTTTCATTTTTAGACAATTTTCCAAATCTCTACACATCTTAAAAAGTGCTCCTTTTGCGAAGTGCACGAATTGAGAAGTGCACCAGTTGCGAAGTGTACCATATGAGAAGTGCACCAGTTGCGAAGTGTACCATATGAGAAGTGCACCAGTTGCGAAGTGTACCATATGAGAAGTGCACCAGTTGCGAAGTGTACCATATGAGAAGTGCACCAGTTGCTAAGTGCACCATTTGAGCATGGTGTACAAGTTGAGAAGTGCACCAAATGCGTCAAACCCAGTATAAAACAAAGTCGGTACCCGCTGTCTGTCCCTATGTATGCTTAGATCTTTAAAACTACGCAACGGATTTTTATGCGGGTTTTTTAATAGATAGAGTGATTTAAGAGAAAGGTTTATATGTATATAACATGCATAATATAGTAGAGAAACATTGATAAATATAGATGTTTTTAATGTGATGTGGTAAATAAACAAATTTTTTGCGCTTACATTGCAACGCTGGCTAAACCCTACAAGATATATCAAAATAATGTACTACAGTATTGGACACCTTAAAAAGGTCTACAAAAGAGTCCGCGATAGTAGGTATATGTCTATCTCTAATGGATAACCCACAATAACAAAGGAGTCCGCGATAGTATATGTCTATCTCTAAGGGATAACCCACAATAACCATTTTTATCCTTTACATTTTATAAGAAATAATGGCTTATTTTCGAAGCGCTTTTAAGCAATACAGCATTTATCCTTATCAAATTAAGTACCTTAAATACATTGTGCATTTAATATAAATCAATAATGCCTTTTGGAGCATGTATTTTAAATAAATATTTTCAAAGATATTACAGATTAAAAATGCAGGGAGGGATATAGCGGCAGGGGCTATTCTGTAGTAAAATTAAATATACAACAGAATGTGTAAATACAACGTTCACAGCATTTGTTTTTCTTCGCACGGGCAATGCTGTTACTAAATATAGTATCAGCATTGCACCCGTGCGAAGCCGGGGCGGGTCGCTAGTATAATATAAATAAACTAAGTAATATTAAGTAGGTACCTATGCATTTGTGTTACAATACTATTATGAAATATAGATATTAACATTGGACAATTAATAAATATGTTAAAAGAATACAAAAGAGTTATTTGCCATTTTTTAGGATCTTTGTCTTGAATAGTGCGGGCCGGTCGTGAAAGATATCAAGGTCTAGTATTTGCCACCATTTGTTAAAGGTGGATGTTAGTCTTACGTATGGGAGAATGCAGCCCTAAGTTGGTTCTAAATCGTGGAATATTAAAAAAGGTGATAAGTTTTTTTCTGCTATTTAGGTTAGGAACGTTCTAACATGCGTCTACGTCTTTGCAAGGTACACATTCCAAAGAAAGACAGCCTATCATTATATGAACATCTGGTGCTAATGCCAGTCGCATGAAACGCAAGATGCCTTGTAAATGACCTTTGTATTGATTCCATTCGATCCGAGTGAATCAATACAAAGGTGTATAATGCGGGTTCCATATAACGCTACCGAATTCAAGCGAGTTTCGTACTAGAGCATTAAACAGAAATATTTTAGCTTTAGAATTTTTGAACTCCTTTGTGTTTCGTTTAATGAATCCTAAAATTTTAGCCGCCCATGTTGTCGTAGTGTGGGATGAAGTTTAGTTTTTCATCAAGAATCACACCTAAATCACGGACTTCTGTAACATCATCTATGTTTTCATTATTAATGTGATATCTTGTCTCCAATAAGTTTCTTTTTCTGGTAAATCGTATATGCTGACATTTTATGGCATAAAGGCTCATCCCGTTAGCGCAGCACCATTGATAAATTCGATTCAAGTCGTCCTGCAACAAATCCACATCTGACAATGAGTTAATTTGCCTTGAAACTTTCATATCGTCTGCGAAAAGGAAACAGCTACAATGATGAATCTGACAGACTATATCGTTAACAAAAAGTAGAAACATGATTGGGCCTTAAGAATTATTCAATATCGATTGTTCCAGAGATAAGAGCGTTCAGACAAACTCTTCTGCTTTATTAAAAAAAAAAATGTATATAAGTAGTTTATTAGTTGTTTAGTACCCATAACACAAGCAAATATAATTGCTTAATTTGGGGCTAGATGGCGCTGTGTGAATGTGGTAGAATATTATTATTATTATTATTAATATTATATACTAGTACTAGCCTTCCGCGGCGCGGTTTCACCCGCGTCTTTGCTTACTGCTCTGCTCCCGTCGCAAGTAGCGTGATGTTACATAGGAATATAGAAAAAGGTTTTTTTTCTCCGTAAGAACCATCCTCGTACTTCAAGGAATATTATAAAAACAGAATTAGCGAAATCGGTTCAGCTGCTCTCGAGATTTGCGCTTAGCAACACATTCAGCGATTCATTTTTATATTATAGATAGATAGGGTGTCTCTCAAGGTAGCATACTTGGACCAATATTGATTTTAATATAGGTATATGCACGAACTCTTGACTAAATACTGACTTCGGGGATGGCTTCTGAACCAAAGCCCTAAGGAGTCCGTCCTTAGCGCTTTGGTTCAGAAGCCATCCCCTGTCTCCACCTCCCCAAAGAATGTTGATACAGGAAACAGGCCCTGTCTAGGGAACGTACTTACGATACTGACGGCTTACCATCCTGCACATGAAATGTGTTATAGGAAATAAAACAACAATTGTAATAATAAACTTTTTTTTCAAATAGCATATATTTTTACGAAATAAAAAATACACATTACTTTAAAATAACTTGTTTAAGCTATTCTTAGAGTTAACGTCCAACAATTTGTGACGGTTGTGAAAAAAGAATTAAAAACTAAAAAAAGTTTTGAGGGTTATATTTTCGCGTCTTTGACATCCTAGGTTGTGGTGTACTATGGTTGACAAGAAACCAATTACATTTGCAGTAGTCTAAAATATATTTGTAGTCAAAATTGATTTAATAAAAACTATTTCAAATAAATATAAATTAATTTGATTATTAAAATTTTATAACATCTACCAACAAATACTTAATTTATCTGCAGAAATTTATCAATTAATTTCTGCTAATTTAATTAAAAACTGTAATACCGTTACTTTAGTAAAAGGTTGCTCACAACCACCACGACCAAAGAACTTTTAACACACATAATATTATACAGTATGTAAATTTATTCCGTGGACTTATTGAATTTAATTTTCACGTGGACCAAAATAATTTAAAAGCCATCGTGTCATGGTGGTCCCCGCTATGGCGGCATTGTGAATCTATGCTTTACCTCAATTTGATATTTTTTTATATTAATTAAAGATTTATGACCACTGAAATTTATAATGTAGTTTAACCCTTTCATGGACACTACTTACTGTAGATACAATAGACGTTTTATTGTCATCACGGCTATATAAGTTTATTGTCCCGGAAAGTGTTAATAGTATGTGTGTTACAAGCTCATAAATAGCTACCTAATCAACTTGTCATTTTACTAACACTAGAGGACTCTAGGTAATGTCAAATTGTAGAGTATAGGGACATCGACAGACACTTACAACATGTACTGGTTTTAAAGGTAGTGAATTTACTTGGTACTTTTTAGTGTTGAATTGCCACATTTCAGTGAAAACATGCACTTTAAAATTTATTTAATAAAAAATGTAGAATATAATTCCAAAAACAAAAAAAATGTCCAAGTAAACTCACACGTTACGTCCGAATAAAAAAAAGAAAAATAAATTAAATCTACAGAAAGTAGGCTAGCCTGCTTAATCTTACATTTACATAAAATGCTAACATATATTATATTTTGTTTTTATATTTAATAAAATATCAATTTTATAAAATGATCTGTCAAAAACCAAGGAAACAGTGATTTTTAATTAATAAAAAAATATTAAACAATCAAATACTAAAACTAGAATTACCGAAAAAATATCATTATTTAGTTTTTTTTTTAATATACTTTTTTAATATCAACGATGTACTTTTCACTTATAATTCACATAAAAGCTTAACAACTAAATAAAAAAAACCGTCGTATTGACAGACCATTCTAACTGATATACCTATTTCGTTATTATATTTTAAAAGCACAAATGGCGGGCGGTTGCTAAGGACCTTGCAACCCGGGTGTGGTCAACTGACAGGGCAGGTTAAGCAATAGACCACAGAAAATACATAATTTCTGTGAACAAGACATTCACACATTAAAATTAGGTTGTCTGTAGTTCTTACGTCTAATTTGTTATTTTATTTGATTGTATGTACCCGTTCTTATAGAGAATTACATAAACGTAGGTAGTTAAAGTATTATTGGAGACCTTATTCCCGGGTACGCGCAGTACATAGCAAACCGCCAAAAAGCATTATATGCCATATAGAAAATGAAGATAAAATGTAAAACAATGCACCAGTTTCATAACGATTTTACTGAAAATGTCAAGATTGAACTGTCATTTTTTATAACTTTTGTTCATACAAGTCACTTCTGTGGACACTAGTCTACGAAAGTGATGTGATGCATGATTTTAGCATTAATCAGCTGCCAACGCATGATACCGTCAACATTTTCAGTAAAATTCGCATACAGTCAGGAAAACTAAAATTAAAAAAACTCATTATTCTTCACCATAAGAAATCGTTTGGCAAGGCAAAAAGGACAAAAGTCAAATGGAAAATCTCGTCAAGTTGTCAAAATAATAAATACAAAAAATACGCCGTTTTAACTATTTTATAGCGTCTAACCACTAAAACGCTCGTGTGTTGCTCAAATTTGAGTCCGCTCTCAATATCAACGCTACTCAAACTTGAGCATTGACAGGCTCAATAACGTGCAAATTGCTGAATACATAACACAAATGCCCAAGTGCTTTAATATGCCCAAGTTACTTAAAGTTGAGCAAACACGAGCGCCATCTAACAAGAAAGGGGGTAGCAGCGCGCTCGACGTTACACGAGCCAAACCTCCGGTGGGTGGGTTTTTGTAAATTGTACATAGGACTACTGCAGCCGCTCAAAACCAAGTAAAAATTACTCAGTTCGACTATGGGTAGCACACTTTGACTCAAATTTGGAGTCATTTTCTTAACTTTGAGCAGAGATCGTAGCAGACAACGGACGGCGACGCGACGTATAAAGTATTTGTAATTTACTAGCTAATACATATGCGACGTCATTCAGCATCACGCTCGGTGTCACATCTTCTATGGAACTAGTACATTTACAATCCGTCCTCGTCTGCTGTCTGTTTCTAACTTTAAGATGATAGTCTTGATTTTAATTGTCATTCATTTGAAGTAAAGTTTGCTACCAGCAAAATTATTATAAAACGAACAACTGCCAAGCTTCAAGAGAAAGATATCAATTTGGTTGCAAGCGGCTTAGTCAGTACATTTATTTTATATATATTTGTTTGATGCGATCGCTATTTAAGAAAACAGTTTTTTTTTATATTTGTCCACCGAAATTACTCGGTGGTGAGCGGTCAATGTGGTCTATGAATAGTTTAAAATACTGGCACGGTGGCCTGCACTATGGCGGCTTTAGATGCTTTTTTACGCCTCGCTGTATAGAGCTTGGTAAAGATACAAATTTTAATTGAGCGACAGAAGTATGATGTACTAAATCGTTTGATTTTTCCGATCATTTAGCTTTCCATATAACAAAGTAAGCGATACATTATTATTTAGTTGTAGTACAGGCATTTCTTATAAATATATTTCAGGCATACAGGCCTAGTAAAGGTCTAAATAGGCTTTTTCTATTATTTTGGGTCAGACTATGAATTACTGTTTACTATTATTACCAATGGGAAAGTCTAAAACTGAAGTAAACATCTAGAAATTAAATAAATATTAATGATATAAATATTTCAGATTAAATTTTAAATGGGAAACAATTCCCACTAATAGGAAAATTCCTAACACTTGGAAAATTGCAGTTGAAAAATATAAAAATGTACAATAAGTGGTTTTCTAAAATAGCGACCGGATCTGATATACAGCATGTTTCGCTTTTCACATAATTATGTACACCCCACCGTTCACATACTGTATAAGCTGATGACGTATAATTACGCAGTTTGGATAAATCCTTATATTTATTAAAAAAATTACAAGTACGTATTGAAAGCGAGATGGCAGTGTGAATTTGTGGATTTATCTGAAAAAAACAACATCACAATTTAGATCACATAAATAACACAGTATCTATTAATCAATGGCTAGTCAAGGGTCGTGAGTTCGATTCCCGCTAAGTCAAATCAAATACTGAGTGGTTAGTGGTCAACCTAGAGTCAGGATATGTTCAGGTCGCCCATATAGACATCCGACTTGACCTAACGACTGTTATCAACTTGGTAACAACCGAGACCGACTTTTAATGTGCCCTCCGAAGCACGGAGACGCTCAGATCAAATACCACTATGCGGTCACCCATCCATGGACCAGCCGCACTCTATGTTACTGGTATTTCTATGTATTGTGTGTATTTATAAAAAAACATAAATTTCTATGTATATCCGCATTCTAGAGCCCATATCAGTGCTTTATAACATTCTTACTTTCTAGACTAGCTGTTGCCCGCAGCTCCACCCGCGTGAATGTCGGTTATATCACTGTTTATACATTGACGATTTTTCATACAAACTTTCATCCCCTTTAAGCCATTTATTCGCGATAAAAGATAGCCTATATTATTTCCCGACGTCTAATCTATCTCTATACCAAATTTAATCAAAATCGGTACAGTGGTTTAGGCGTGAAAGCGCATCAGACAGACAGATAGTTATTTTCGCATTTATAATATTTGTATGTAGAGCGCTGTGTAGTTTTTGTTATATTACCTCTAGGCGGGCTGTGGCGTGCTCGACTTCTTTTTTTCTTTCTTCTTCTTCAAGAACGATGGCGTCCTGAGACCCTTCTTTTTCTTCTTATCCTTCTTGGGAGAGTCCTCGGTTGAAACCTCCTTTGATGGCGAACCCTAGAAATATAATAAAAGTAGTTTATATAATATTGTGTATGAATGAAAAGATTAATAAAAGTTGAAGTGGCAAAGAAGGTATGTTTGGATCGCAGCAAATGGTGTTCTAGTGTCTGCTTACCCCATTAATGGTAGACAGGCTTGAAGTTATGTATGTAGTTAATTCAATACTTTACTAAATAATTCCAAGATTGCATTTCTGTGCTTTTAAATACTTGATATTGAAATAGTCAATTACAATGCACTTTTCGTTTCGAAAATCTCGCTTCTGGCTCTATTTTTGTAAGCTCGAGTCAAAATGTTAATACGGTTTATATTGGGTAATCTATGGCCTTAAAGATGCTTTAAACACTCGATAGGTTGCAGCGGCGAGCAGTCCGTATCATCGGAAGCCCGGAGGCTACTAAGACCCTTGAGCCTTTACAGCTGCGAAGAGACATCGCCTCAATGGCCGTCTTCTATCGCCTTTACCATGGAGAGTGTTCTGAAGAGCTCTTTGAATTAATCCCACCCTCTCCCTTTTTATCCAGAACGACACGTGCGGGACTAAAGTGCCACCCTTTCACAGTGGAATCTAAAGGGTCTCGAACCAAACGGTTCAGCACTTCATACTTTTGTCGCTCAATTAAAGCCTGGAACTCTTTGCCAGCGCATGTGTTCCCATCTAATTTTGATCCTGGGTCTTTTAAGCGGGGCGTGAAAAAGCATCTCACTAAGCCGCCATAGTGGAGGCCACCATACCAGTAGTTTGGCTTTTGGAATGGTGTCCGCCACTTCTGGATTCCACTTACTGCTTACCATCAGGCAAAGTGGAATCACTTTGGTAGGCTAATATAAAAAAAAAAAAAAAAAAAAAAAAAAAAACAATAGGCCATCACTCGTACTGGTCCAATGAGGGTATTCTAAAATGCCACTCACAAGGTGGCAGCACTGAGGCGTCAGGTCTAGGCACCTGTCAAAGCGCTTTTAATCAACTGTGAACGATTCTATTGATTTTAAACTGTGAATGAACTTTAAATTCTGATTTAGATTTTTTTGTGAATGAGACCTTACCTAAGTGGCGCCAACTGATGGTGAAATTTTCTAATCAACCTCATTTACCTACTGGCCACAGATAAAGCTAAAATATGACGTGTTACTGACCTCTTTACTGCTTTGCGAGAAGGTGCTCTGATGAGCATCAGAATGGTCCCCATTCACCGTGTGTTCGCCTGTAAAACAACATTGAATTAAAATCTGCGGTAAGCCATTACACTATTAAGAACTCTGTATAAAATAGTAGTAAACGATTACCGTACCTGTAAACATTCGTTTTATATACAAAGAAATTTTAAAATTTCAGACTATTTAGCGGCAAATGACGTTATTTTAAATTATCCAAATTTTTTATATTTCTTTTAATGTTCGTTTATACAACTAAGGTGGTAAGCAAGCATTTACCTCATGGTAAGCACTAACCGTAGCCTATGACGCTTGTAACACCAAGAGTATTGTTACCATCCGACCCTGTAAAGCCTCCTTACACAACCCTCTATTTTAACATAATACCTACAAATTGGGCTTAAAGTTTGCTTTTTTGAGAATCGAACTCATTGTGCAATTAATTATACAAACAAGATGCTTACTTTGGGTTTAGATAGCTGTGTAGTTTTATTATTATACTTTATAAACTAAACTTAACCTAATAACACATAAAAGCATCATGCCATACCCATTGAACACAAGAAACCAAAAATCACCAGAAAAAAACAAATCACCACAATGTAGAAAATGGTGATTAAAGCGCTGTATAGACTGCAGATATTGCATTTCTTGCAAATACGACTATGGTGACAGCCAAGCCAAGGTTGCTAAGGTACAAAGTGGTGATTATTAATAACCAGTTGGCCAGTTGGCGTGTCTTCCAACATAGAGAATGAAAAAATAACAATTCACAAAATATTTTCGACTGTGGTTAATCACCAAACGTGGCATTAAAGCAAAAATAAAAATGAAGGATATTTTATGAGAGGGTAGTACTTTCCTGATCCGACCAGCGTGGATCTACTACATACCTTAATATTTGTGAATTGTTATTTTCATTAAATAAGCTTTAGAATTAGTATAAAGCATTACCTTCTTTGTGAGTGAGTACTACAAATCTCCTTCCCCGGAACATTGTAACTGCTAAGCCATGCATAATGCAAATACAACAAGAAAGCAAAAGTATACCATATCTTTAGTACGGTAGAAGTAATAGTAGGAAATAGCTCTCGAAAGAAATTATTAATTAACACATTATTTATGGCTATTATCACCAGTTTTCATTTTCGAGACCGTTTCCCTACCACTCGATTTGAAACATATAAATCTGTGATTGAGTTAGGCTGATCAACGAAAAATTAACTAATCTCATGTGAAGTACCTAAAAGCAGGGATTGATTTAATTAGTTACTAATTAGATCAAATCAAACTTAATTATTCATACTTTAAGCATAGCAATTGCTACTTCACATGAGATTTAACAGATGATTAGTAAATTTTTTGTTGATCAACCTTTCAGAAACTGGGATTTAGTCGTGTATGATATTGATAACAAAAAAAAAAGGGGTAAGACTTGCTTGCGAGTTTTGTATTAACAGTATTAAGCCTTTAGGTACATAAAAAGCCAAGACTTGGTTCTCTTTTAACTCTTGATCTGGTTGTTGACATTTAGCGAGGTACCTTATGTATATCAAATTTAAAACAAAAGACCAGGGTTTTGTACCCAAAGGGTGCTGATCCCTATTTGCCCTCAGCTGTCAGACTATAAGCGAGGAATATCTCATAAACCGTAATAGGCAGACTGTTAAAATTGCCACAAAGCAAGTGTAATAAATAATACCTTTTGTGTGCTCGCATTTGTCCAATTTTTTTATTTTTTTACAAAATCTACTCTACTGAAAACTAATTACAATAAAACACAAATAATTATTCACACTTTATTATATAAAATAATTAATCTGTGACATAAGCACTATAGTGTGGAAGCTGCGATCAAGCAAAGTAGCTTATGTAGTGCAACTACAGCTTATGTTGTGCCTATGACAATAACCAAAAAAAAGTAAAAACACGGAAAAATCAAAGAAATTATTAATTAATCAATGAAATAAAATAACAAAATGTATAAAATAAACGAATCTTCTAAATATACAAATAAAAAATTGGTCAGACCAATTTGAATGTTTAGAAACACATGCTTTTTAAGAATTAAAATACATTAAAACTGCATAATAACGTTATGTTATAGGCAAAATTATCTCTTTCTTCAGTTTAATTAGTTCTAATAAATTAATAGGTTTTTGACCGGCTAGGATGGTGAACATTGGGGAAGGCCCATGTCTATGATGATTTTGACTTTTGTACTCAAAAGATGCTAATATACTTGCAACTAAGCCTACCATATATCAGAGAGCCGTATGCCTGTTGCTTTTTTGCTCAATTTTATTAAGCGTTACGTGTGTAACATTTTATACTAATCAGTTTCAATTCTTAAGATAGTAGCAGTTGAGTAAATGTACTCGTAAATATCACACAAAATAAAACTTTGAAAAACACGGGACGTGTTTAGATATAAAAATTTGTCTAAAATCGTATCATGCGACCTACATTCGACTTTAAAACTATGACGTCACGACTAAGTATACACACAAAGCATGAACAAATAGATTAATTCGGTAGTAACTGAATTAATATTGTTCTTTATGAAAATAAGAAAGCATTTTGCCTGTATCATTATATTATATATGTAGATATTAAATAGAATAATATACAATGCAAGGGCCGAATTTTTTTAAAAAAGATAAAATGCTTCTCACCTACCTTTGATATTACACTTAAATAAATTAGAATCCAAGATATTTTAATTTGATTGCCTATCTTTTTGGACCCTTTAGTAGACAATTTCGATAACGACAAATACATCTACAGATTAGGGATATTATGTAATAACATCTTTGATATTCTCGGCTTTTTTTACTACAAATACATGTATTATACTTGTAAAGCTTGCTCAAGAAATGATTGACAGTGAAAACCATAAAATTTCATTATAGATAGATGTAGTTAAAGATACTATTTAATACCCCCTACACACTCACGCGAGAAGTCCCGGCGACTTTCACATTTGCGTCCTCGACCGTTAACCGGAATGGACGACTTTAACAGTGCAGCGGTTTTGCTATCGAGTGCATTGACATATTATAATCTCGTAAATAAATATTAAAACCAAAATTATAAAAAAAATGGGCTCTACGTGAAAACATTCGAAGAACTTTAATTATTCTGATCCCATAGACCACATTTTTTAACATTCAAGTCCACAAACAAAATACTTATCCCAAAAGTAAAAGAAACTAACAGACTAAAGTAAGATACAATAAAAAGATTTTTTCATTTATTTACATGGGCAGATTCATGCAAAGCATAAAATTAACATTAGCATACACGTGCGATTGATGCCACTTCTGCCGTCGTATTGAGAACAAATGTGAAAGTGATACCGTTCTCTCTTCTCACCCGAGTAACCCTTTGAAGCGGGCAAAAAAACCGCCACCGAACGGAGAACAGGCGAGCGCGAGAACGAGAGAGACACCTATCACGTTCACGCTTCTCGGGTGTTCTCGGGGGTTCTCGACGTGAGTGTGTAGGTTAGTATAAGAATTATTTAATAGTTCGTATAGTTACAGTTAATATACCTAATAGTTTTTTTTTTAATTTTAGAAACAAATCCCAAATAATTCAATGGTTAAAACTTCATTTTATATTCATCCCTTTCCAAAACTACAGTTCGGTTACAAATTTGAACAGATTTTCATTTTGGACGTTCGATAATTTCACTCTTACTCCATAACATCCCTGCTCTAAGTCTACTTCGGCATTTAGCTCATACTGGACACCATCAACCACAATTTCATTGAAATCTGGTCATCATATTTAGGTACTGCTATCGAACCGCGCGGCATCAAAATCGCTAGGATCAAAACTTTCAGACATCCTAAACTGCGAAATTATTTTGTAAAATAGTGTATCTTCGTATGGGGGCCAACTGGTGTATAGTCGTTTGGAAGGCTTACTATGAATTTCATATAAAAGTTTCTTCTGCGGTTCCCCTGCAGCCAATTTTAGATCATCTTTACAAATTCTCGAATCTATCAAATCAAAAGTATCACATTCTCTATTTTGTGGGCCGCAATAATCATCTTTAGGAAAATCATTTAATAGCACAGAATATCGTCTCGAATTATTTTTTTGGAACTCATCCCTTTTACATTCAGTCTCGTCATCAAAATCTATAGCGATAAAGCTGGGGAGTGTATCATCAATGCTTTTGACTCTTCTCGCGGTATTTTCCTTATTTTCTTTCAAATTTTCGTCGAACGACACCCAGTATTTAACACCGCCTGTATTTTCTATCTGCTTGATAGATATAACGTTAGGTTTTTTAATAAAAGGTGATATATCGTTATCGTGAGATTTGCCACGTGTTGTTTTAGGAGAATCGGTGATTTCAAAAATAGGTGAAGATAATCGGCTTACTACTTTAACTGACTTTTGAGGCGAATTTGAAAAACTTGGTGGTGTAAAATACGTGTCAGGTGATCGTTGCCCTGATGATTCAAGACCTGATAAATCATGGCTTACTTCATTAGGAATTGGCTCTTCGTGTAACGATACTACTTCACTTTCGTAGCATGATAATTCCATTTGTGTTGCATCTGCCTCTGCTTCTCCTTTAAATCTATCATAGGATATGTTAGATTCGTTATCAAAATCTTTCAGTATATCCTCATTATAATTTCCATAGTCATGATTAGCTTCATCAATTAAGTTATTATCTAAATCACGGTCTCTATTTGTCATAACAGGAGATGAAGATATAAGGTATTCATCTACATGAGTCCCTTCTTCTAGGAAGGCATTGTTCATTTCGCTGCAATTAACAAATGTTTCATATTTCTCTGTATTTCGAGTAGACACGTCTTCGCTAGTACTATTTTCATTATAATCTATAACATTTATGATTTCTTCATTAGAAAATTCATGTTTTACATTGTCTTTTATATAATTAAAACCATTTGTTTCATTATCATTAAAATTTGTATGTTCAAAGTTATAAACGTTGTTAAGATTAAGTTTTTTAGCCTCAATACCTTTGACAGAATCATTGTAATTCTGACCATTGAGACCGTTTAATTCAACATCTTTTTTCTCTTTATCGTAAACTTCTTCAAAATAATTTTCTATAAAAACCAAAACATTTTCTTTACTTTCATGGTTGCTACTTCTAATAACCATATCTTGTACTGTTGATTTCTGATCTTCAGAATCTTGAATATTGTTAGTAATTTGAAAATCAGTTTCTTTTATTTTTCCTGCTTCAACAAATTCTTCAGCAACATTTTCTGAACATTTAACCTCGGTATTATCATTAGTAACAGCAGTTTGTTTGGTATGTGCCCTATCATCAAACCAAATAGTTTTAGCTGTGTACAAAATGTCTTCAGAATCAACCACAGTAACAACCCGTTTCTCCTTTTTAATAACTTTACTCTTTTTATCAGTAGCAAACATTGCTTTGTTAAATATATAATATAGTACACTCTCAACCACTTTATTACTAAGTCTGACATCAGCATCACTAATCTCTGTCAATATTGTATCATTTAAACAAACGTGTTGTTCTATATCCTCAATTATTTTAGCTATAGAAAAAGTATCAACATGTTCTTCAACTTCAGCCGTTACCTGTGTTATAGCAGGTTTTACTGTAAATTCTATCCTATTGATAACTATAGCGATTATTTCCGCGACGACCTCATACCTTTCAAATTCAGCGGTAGAATCGAAACTGTTTCTTTCATTTGAACTTAATGTACTTGCTACAGAATGTCTGTTTGGTTCTATATAAGAATTTTCTAGCTTTTGAGGTAAAGGTTTTTCATTATTTTCTTCAGTTATTTTCTCATTGATATCAATTATATTGTCTTTGACCGTTACTACTGAATCTTCAGTCTGTTCAACCTCAAATTTATTGCTTGCAATGTCACGTTCCTTGTACTCATTACCCGTAGAATAAGTGTCGTTTATTGCATTTTGGTTGCCTAATTCTACTTCTGAATCTGTTACTTGTTTTTCATCACCATAGAATACGACATTACATTCAACTTCTATATAAACTGAAAAGTCTGTTTTACCTACTTTGTTTTCATCTATATCGTCATTGACTTCTGTCATTTCTGAATCTTTCGTCTGTACAACCTTTAAGTTATTAGGTTCCTCATCTACGTAGTCTGTAAAATTAACATTGTTCATACAGTCTTGGTTGACGGATCCTACTTCGGAACCAGGTACCTGTTTAACATCATCATAAAATACGACATTACATTCAACCTCCGAGTCAATTTCACTTGCTTTGTTTTCTATAACATCTTTCCTTTCTATTTGCGATGTGTTACAATCATCACCATAGGAACTTTTAGATTCTTCCAAAATAGGTTCTAGAAGATTTTTAATTTTTAACGGTGATCGCATATCTTCTTTAAGTTTGAAGTCTTCGCAATAGAAGTCTATTGGTACAGAGTAATCTCTGATGTCTTTCTCTACTAGTTCTTTGACTGGACTTTCGTAAGATTCTTCTAAATCTGTGAAGCTATGATATTCTCCTTCAACAGATTCTAGTGTACCGTTAATATCGTCTGTGGAATCTACTGCCATTATTTCGTCTAAAAACGGATGTTGGTTATCTTTAGTAATAGTTATGTTAAGAGCTTGAATGGCAGTATCGTTAGCCTCGTCTTTTTCCATAACTGTTTGATTATCAGACGAAAAACTACTACCAATGTCTCCAATGTAATTATCTTCATTGAACTCTTGACTTTCAACAAATTCTCCATCTTTTTTCTCAACTTTGTATACAGGTACTGTTTTCTCATGTACTTTGACAACAATGGCATTCTTACCTGTGTCCTCTGTGCATTTTTTAGGGATATTATCGGCTGAATAGTACATAGAATGGTTTTTTAACTTTTTAGTCATTTCTGACTTACTTAACTCCCAAGCATATGACACGTTAGTGGCCCCACAAGAGTTACATCTAGGTAAATGATAGTGAATTGGTTCAGGGTCTTTAAGATACGAATTTATGAAGCCACTATGCGACTGAGTTCTAAATAGCCTACCACTGGTCGTTCTTTGTCTAGGCAAGGACCTAGTTCTGAGATTATGATCAGATTTACCTCTGCCGTCCCATTCTATTGATGGTATCGAGTATAAGCTGGATCTGCTACTTGCAGGCCCTAGTTCCTGATGACCTAGTCGAGCATTTAGACTGGTTTTACATTTAGGGGCTTTGCGAGGAGAATTGAAATTTTTTAGTAAGTTTTCAAAAGTTTTTGTTCGAGATAAGTCGTGTTTCGAGCGTTTGTTAGTAGATAGGACGTCAATGTCTTCTGTTTTACCTAGAAGTTGGAGGGAATGGTAGGTTAGTTTGGGTTAAACAAGAAAATTCAAACCTACTTGTCTATCTACTGTAAGTGAATCCAGGTCGACAGCTCTGAATGCGCACCTACCTCTACAAGTCTCTAAATACTCATAAATATTCTTTAATACATGTGTATATATTACATACAAAATTATATCTATTTTAAAAATTTGATTGACGAAGCGACGAACAAATTAGATTTTTTTTTAACGCCACTCGTGCTTTGATTATAGTTGTGGTATACCTTACTTTTACAATAACAGAAGACTCACTCTCTGTTCGATAACCTTATAATCCCATCCTTTCCTGTCAAGCCAAAAGTTATCCCTACCAAATAATATAATGAACTAAAATTAACAACACATTACATTGATTAATTACAATGATACATAAAGACAAACACAATATAGCCTTTGATGAGAAATGACAAAATTAGCCAAAATTGATGACATCACCAATGTAGACGACAATATCAAAAAAACTGATGATGATAATCTACTTCATCATGACAAGGGTTGTATTAGGTATTATGATGACGAAATTATCCAATGTATCAATAACCAACTATCAGACTACCCCTGACTCACCTCTAGCGACTATCTGCTGAACAGCAGCGTGATGTGACCTTATCACGATTGGACCCTGAACTGGTTTAGGAGTTGAGTAGATCACCTTCTCATCATCAGAGAGTACTGGCATGTATTGAGGATATGCCACATCTAAAATGTAAGAACTACTGTCAAAGAGTAGGGTATGGGCTTATGCTAAGCTGATGTCGGTCATAAGTTACCGCATAGTTAAGGGTGCTGTAAACTAATTTTATCTCGGAATCAAACAATCCATCAATCAATACTATCAATTGTACAACGTTCATTTTAACTGAAGTAAATTTCAATTGTTCAATAACAGCATCAATCAATCATATCAATTGTTGTAAATTAACTTGATCTTCAAGAATCCTTTAATCGCTCAATTGCAACCATATAATAATCCATCGATCCTTTATCAATCTCACCTCTGCGTTGTATCGGTGACGTCATCCCGGACGTAGGCGGTGATGCCGACGAGTCAAAGAACACCTCGTCGTCGGACAACAAGTTCGGATCACGATGGACGATTTGTTGGTGTATTACTAAAATGTTTTGCCACGATAAAAAGAACCGATAAAAAAATACCGGTCAAAATAATAACGGTTAAAAATATAATATCAAATATGTCGGCAAACTATACGATAAAACTTGTAAGGAACCCGACCCTAATTAATCGCCGAAGCATTGAGCTAAAGATTTTAAACTAAAAGTGTTGCTATGTATTGTGTTATAAATAAATAAGTTATATTAATAATATACTATTAATATCATATACGATGTAAGATTTATTATATTTTTGTATTAAATATAACGTAAAAAAAACTAAAACATAATGAATGTTAATAGTTACATGTATAAAATAAATTAGAAGATAAGCGTTAGTGGCTAGAAAACAAAGTAAAATATTACTAAATTAGTAGAAATTAGTAGAAAGACATGCAACACTAGCACAAACAAAATAGTAGAGTGGAAAATATCTGTGAAAACGGATTTTCGATTGCCATAGCTCAGTGTTCGTGAGGGTTTACGAACACCGAGCTAAGGCACTGAAATCCGTACTAAACCTAGTCTTTTGGACCCCGCAACGAATTTATTTAGAAGTAAAATGCATGAGTTAATAAAATATGGTTCTTAGAAATCAGGATACAATAGGGTTTATAATTCACAGATAATTTTGCATAAGAGTTACAAATCACAGAAATTAGTTGTTAATAAAATCAATAAGTAATAAAGTACGTTATTAATGGTAAATTATTTAAAATGTACCAATAAAAGCGCTAACGATTTATGTCCCTACAAATCTTTTATTCTAGTCTTTTCGTTCGTTTAGTTCTATTGTAATACGCAAGTATTACACACATATATCTTTTAGCATACATTTTCTAAGCGATGGTAAATCCGTATTTAAATCCATTTATAAAGTTAGCGGAAAACCACAGGGGAAAACATTGAATTTGCTTTATACTATTTAAAAATATACAATAAAGTATCCAAGTAATTATCCGCATCGTAGAACCCATATCATTCTATAACACGCTTACTTTAGGTATTACTATTAATATTGTTTTCATAATAGCAACTAATTTTTGTAATTAACAATATAGAAACATCTAAATACTCTAAAAACATACCTTTTATCCTGTCGGCATGCGCACGCTCGGCGTTTAAGAAATCGGTCGTATCCACTAAAATATACAAAGTGCTTGTAACATTCTCATGCATATAGTCTACAAGTTAACGCTAAGTGAGGTCGAAGAACGAAAATGTATAGAAAATTATACATAATATATAAAAGGCATTAATAAAGTTATTATCAGGTTTTCTCTTGACTTTTTTTAACCGTAAGTCCAAGGTAAATTAAAGGTCGCTGCTTAGGTAACGAAAAAAAACCTCGGACACGACATATGCGCGATATACATAAGAATTAAAAAAAAGTTCAGACATTTGAACAATTAAAATATCGTTCTTCAACGCCATCTAGCGGCTGTTAAAATCGTAAAATGCAATAAAATTTTGAAAACATGCTTCTACAGCATTCAACTAAAACCAAAAAGAATGTGAAATATTTGTGCTAGCACATATAAAATAATCTTATACACGAATTAAACAAACAAAAAAACTTAAGAGTGTTTACGCGTCATGAGTGGCAACGTCGCAATTCAGTGTCATATTTCGTGCTTTTCAATTTTTATCATTTAATCAGAGCTATATTTTAAAAATATGTTTTGCCGACATTTTAGAATCAGGTAAAAACTGCATAAAAAGTAACAAATCATTGCGTTTACCGTTCTATTTATATGCAAATAATACATTTGAAACTTACTAACGTTATTTTCATAGTAAAATAACTGTAAGCATTATGGTTACTTACTTTTTATACAGCTTTCACCTAATTCTAAAATGTTAGTAAAACATATTTTTAAAATTTAGCTCCAATTAAATGATAAAAATTGAAAACCACGAAATTGCGACATTGCCACAAGTTGTAAACGCTCTTATGGGTCCTCATCAGGTAGTTGCGTATATTACCAATAATAACTAAAAGTTTAAAAACATACAAACACACACACAAACAAAAACTTAAAAAAAACGCGCTTCAAATTTTAAACTTCTATAAATGATTATTCTTATTGGTAAAGGCCATATTACATTTGAAACATTGGTAACAATGTCTCCACTGACTGCTTACCATCAGACAGAGTGAAGTCATTAAAAATAGGTAATATAAATAAAATCAGTCACATGCATGTAAAGGCACAAATAACCCCCTAAAGATCTATACTATTATATAAAGCGGTAGAGTTTGTTTGTTTGAATGCGCTAATCTTTAGAACCATCAGTCGGATTTGAATATTTTTTGTGTCGTATCTTTTAGGGGGTAATCTAGTGCCTATACTTTTTAATTTGAAACTTTTATACAATTTTGCTCAATACACGGCCAAAGAAATCAATATTTGTATGGAATAGGTACTTACCATCGCTTAACACGACTTCAGGTTGGCTGCGAACTGGAACCTGTTTGGTCTCTATTCTGAGCACACGATGTTCTGTAAAGAAAGTTATAGAATAAAATATAGGTTAGCCTAGGAAAACCCTTCCGGCAGACAATGACCACTACTCAAAATGACCACATCCCAAAATGACCACATCTCAAAATGACCACATCTCAAAATGACCACATTTCAAAATGACCACATTCCAAAATGACCACATTTCATAATGGTCACATGTCAAAATGACCACGGTTTAAAATAGTATAGTAGTATAGTCGACAGTAAAATTGCTTTACCACCCTTAGAGTAAATGTCGTTTGCATATCACAAAACTAATAATGTCTATTTTTGCTTGCAAGAGACAGTTAACAGTTATAATGAGTCTTATTGAATTAAAATTTTAATGGAAATTATTGTTAAAAATGGTAAAGCAAATATACCACATATTTGCTTTGGACTCCACAAGCCAAGAGTTTGAGAAGGGCGTTGATTTGTAAGAAAGCTGGGATGTTACAGACATGAAATATTCAGATATAAAAATTATTACAGATTATTCGGTAGTTTCGGATAATTTGGGTTACGGGTTAACAAAGATAAGACATTGGATTTATGTTTACGTTAGTATGATAAAATACCTGTCACTGTTAACGTGTCGCATTTAGACTTTTAATTTTAAACTATTCGTAACTTATGTCAAAGTCGGATACAGTTTCGGATATATGTTTAGTTTGAATATCCGACAGTTTCGTTTAAGGTTCCGGCTAATAACATACCTAGTTGTAAAGTACATACCGTCGCGAGACTCTTCCTCTGTTTCGGAAGGTTGGCTGGCCGGCGACGTGATCTGAGCGGCGCTTATGGCTTCTGACTCGGACAGGTCTGTGTCGTCTGAATCATTATAGAAAAGAAATATGTTTTATTGCAGTTTATTGTCCTATACTATAAAACAAAATAAATAACAAAACAGCACATTAGGTAATGAATATAATAATAATATGGCAACAACTACACACAATGCCATCTAGATCCAAAGTAAGCATATATTATAGCTTGTGTGAGGGGTTCTAGAATGCAGATATACATACTTAAATACTTTTTTTTTGCAAATACAGACCAGTACAAATAGACATGTTCATGCACACAAACATTTGCACTGAGCGGGTATCGAACCCGCGATCTCCGCGTGGTAGTTCGTACACATTACCGGCGAATCACAGATTTAATCAGTGTATGTTTATTTGTCACTCTAAATACTATAAAAACCTGTACTCACATTCGTTCGGCCGCTGCTTACGCTCCACAATCCTCTTGTATTCATCGATTTCATTATCAGTGACGTGATCGAATGGGTTTCTAGCGTATGGAGCAGAATATACAGTGGCGTTGTGTTGGTAACCACGTTGGATGATTCCTTTGGATGCTGCGCCCATTAGGACTTGCTGAAAGGACATTTTTTGTCATATTAGTTAAATCTTTTTCCTTTCGGCACACAATGACCACTTCTCAAAATGACCACATCTCAAAATGACCACATCTCAAAATGACCACATCTCAAAATGACCACATCTCAAAATGACCACATTTCAAAATGACCATATTTATATTATAGGAAGTCATTAAGTTATTTTATTTGACCAGTCGTGAACCGTTCTTTCCATCGGTTGCTCGCTATTGTAGACTCTCCTATTACACTACTCTGGTTACCCTCTGCGTGTATGGCCCTATGTTTGTAAAATTTTAGTTTATTGCTCAATATTATTTCATTACTAGCGATGCGCACCGTCCTCGCATTACAAATCGTTGATATTTAATTTATGTATGGACATCTATACATAAATTAAAACCCTCGCTTCGTTTTGGTACCTAGTTTTATTCGGTCTTACAACAAACGCCTACTAGAAAATATCATTGCAATAGTGACGTATTGCATCATTCAGATTTACAAAAGCGCTTAAAATATTAAAATTATGAAAATGACTAAAAATATGTTAAATATAATAAATAAAATATAGCCTGTTACTCCTTTATGTCGCTTTCTAAAGGTAAAAGAACTTTTTTTAAAGTCTTTCGGGTGATATGATAATGTCTATGGTCATAACTTACCACATGGTCACCAGTGTGCGTGTTGGCAGCGTCCTCACCAATCAATTTGTTGGCCTCGTCCCACGTCACACCCTCTAGAATGTGTGATTGAGGGCCGGCGCTTATTTTGTCAGCACGACGGTTGTCCTTAATCTGTTAATAACCAGCAAAAAAAGTAATAAAAATAATATACTATATCACAACAACTACACATAACGCCATCTAGACCCAAAGTAAGCATATTTTATATAGCTTGTGTTATGGTTTCTAGAATGCGGATATACATACTTAATTATTTTTTTTGTAAATACTTTTTATACATAGTAACACTCAAACCAATGCAAACAGACATGTACATGCACACATATGTATATTTGCACTTAGCGAGAATCGACCTCTATGTGGCAGTCTACACAGTACCACCGAACCACAGACAAAAATAAAAATGTAGTAAATCTTAAACATTGATAACCCTCTAATAGATAACGCGTTAACATTTTTTTTTTGCATCGATCTCACAATATAAGGAGCAGGCAAATAGCTCTTAGGGTAGTATTTATAAACGAAGCTCAGGTATTGAGTACGCGTACTTAATACCGTCTCTTTCTAACTACTGTCTGCCCCTAGTTAGATAGAGACAGGGGTATGATTCAGGTGCGCGTACTCAATTCAATACCTGAGATGCGTTTATAAATACGAGCCTTAATGTGTTTTAGTAAAGTGTTACCAGACATACTTACCGCACGCGTAATAAGGAACCTAAAATACATAGTTTCACGCCTTTTATCCCTGAAGGAGCAGCATATGCGTTTTACCACCCACTTTTCGCCTTTTTTTTTTGGACTTTTTTACGGGGCGACCCTGTTGCTATACATCGGGCACAAAGCCAGATTCCGGGCTAATACTGAGAATTTTCGACAGAAAAACCCAATATCACTTAACCCGACCTGGGGATATCCGAGAACTCTGCGTGGTAATCGGTACACAGTACCACCGCACCACAGGCAGCCTAACATTAACATACAAAATATTTCTTTTTTTTTCTTATAAAAATGGCTGCGCACTAGGAAACAAGCCCAGTGTCGCGGGAGACTTTAAACATACAATTAACACTTTCCGGGATAATAAACGTATACGGCCGTGATGACAATAAAACATCTATTGTGTCTACTGAGGGCCTAGTCGCGATCGACACGTTTATAACGTTCGGCGCTGCGATTGGCCCGCTCCATACTCCTAACCAATCAGAGAGCCAAACGCGGTAAACGTTTCGTTGCGTTAACGTAAAAACAACTCGCACTCGGTACCCAGTAGTGTCCATGAAAGGGTTAACGGACACAATCACACCCAAACTCGGAACCTATTTTTATGGATTAGACAAAGTTTTATCCCGTGTGGGAATCGAACCCACAACCTCGTGCAACGTAGACGCTTGCACCCTCACTGCACCACAGATGCAGTCAATCAACGAGTCAAAACTTGTTCAAAAAGCTTGGATGTCTTTTTAAACGATCACTTATCCTAAAACTGACCTCACCTAGTTATCTTAACCTCACTAATTAATCTGACTTACCTGCTGCTGCAACTGTTTGAACTCCTTAGGGTTGGTGTTCTTTGGCACGAACTGAAGCGTGTCGATCTTGACTGGAGTACTTGAATGCGCTGGTGATCCATCTTGTATCCACTGAGTGTCCATATGTTGTACGTGCACGTATACGTAATTGTTCGTACGTTGAGTTTTCATTTTATTTTTTTGTATTTTATCAAAATGTCGTTGTTATGACCATGATTATATGATTTCATGGAAGTTTTGTCAATTATATTTCGATATGTCGTTTTTTGTATTTTTCATTTTATTCGCACATTGAAGTTCCGTTTTCATAGTGTAGTCATCATGCGTGTATAAAAAAGAGAAAATATTGTAATTAGTAACAATGTTGCCAGCATGTTTAGTAAAAATCAACAAACATTATTTTTTTGTGTAAAAAAAATATTTGTCGATTTTTTCGGGAAAAGGGTTAGTTAAAGGATAAGGTTGGCTTTTATATTTTTTTTATAAAAAAAAAATATATTCTTGTGCAGAAGTAAGAAAAATAAAAATAAATCAGAAAATTAAGAAACTTGCTTTTTTACTCCTGGTAATACATCGAGCGTGTACAGTACAGATTTTTCGCATTTCGGGCATAAGCAGACATTCAACATTCCACATGCAAAGCGGAATTTCTAAGCTTATTTAAATTACATACACCCTGACCAGCATTACTTTTAAGTTTTTAAAACGAAGAAAACATATTTACCACAAAATTACGTTAAAAATGTAATAAAAAGAACTAAAAACATAATAAATCGAGCATTCACTTGTCCTACCATGCTATTGTGCGAATTTACATGGAAGTAATAATGGGATAGAAAAAAAAATAGGTCGTGCAAGGAAAACGGGATTATTTTTTACACGTGGCAACATAGCTATCAATGAAATATTATATAACTACACTGTACAGACTCGATGTTCGAATAAATGTTAAAACCAGGGTAGTAATAATGAAATGCTATTGATTTTCCAAATATTATCAATTAGTGGTAATTTGGACTTCACAACAGAAAACCCCAAGTGTTAGAAAAAGCTTTAGAAAAGGAAAGAAAAGTATAGAAAAAGGATAACAGATGTTTTGACATAATTCTTGACTAAAACGATCGTTTATAAAAACAATATTCAATTGCCTATCTACACTTTTTGCGTTTGAAAATGTAAGTTTATTCTAGCTTTCTTTTATCGTTCACATTAGTACACATTTTATATTAAACCTATTTTTAAACCTTTTTTTAATTACCACCAGTAGCAAACGTGCCAACTGCCCACCTGATGGCAAGTGTGAACTGTCGCTCATGGCTGCAATGTTAGAAACTCTGCGTAGCCGCTGCCTACCGTGAAATAAGGCCCTCTTTAAACCTCGTTTGAAGAACATGCCTAAGTCTAAACTTAACAAAATAACCATTTTAAAACACAAGAGCAGTATTAGACATATACCACGGTTCACACTATCTATCTTTAGAAAGCACTAATCCTTGTATTGTGTGAAGTCTGAAGATCAATCATAAACTAAACTAAATCTTAATATTAATGTCATGAATAAAGATTGGTTTTTGACCCTGAGGTTAATTTACGAGAGTCCATAAGACCAGAACGAAATAATAAATAAATAATAACTGCACTGCATAGCAAAGGCCTATTCTCATACAGAGAAGGCATGACCAATGACCATACCACCAAGCTTACTCAACGCGTAAGTCGTAGTAGGCGTTTCACCGTGTGAAAATAATTTTGTTTAATAAAATCCGTAAATCAAAGAATTATGTCAAAATTAGATGATTTAATATTAAAATGTTGTCAAAATTACCTCTTCGTTGTTAGCGTCCACCCACTGCAAAACATTATTGTATTAGTAACAAAAAAAATACAAAAACATTAAGTAAAAAAATAAAAATTTAAAACAAAACATCGTCAAAAGCATTTCATTATGAGAGAAGCGTGAAAATATAGAATGTTATTATTTTTTAATATTTTTAATTTATATAATAGATTTTTTGTTATTTTTAATATATCTAAAGCACAATTATAGTTATAAATAAGCTTCGTTTACACACTCCCGTTTTCTGGGTTGGTTAAAGTATTTGATATTCATAAATTTTTATATTTAAATCGCGTTGAAAAAACAAAAATTAATAAATTGTTCTGAAATATTTCTTGTAATAACTATAATATAAGATACTCATAAAAGAAAAAATACTAATTGTATTGGTAAGTTAACAAAGCATTTTGTTTTAGATGATAAATTAATTTATTTTATAATATTAATGAATTTACTCATGAGTTATTTTTACACTATTTCACAGAAAATATTTTGTAATATTTAAAACTATACGTCAAAATATTTTAACCAACACCAAAAAAGGGAGAAATAATTTAAAAATCAAATTATACACACTATAGCGTAAAGCAATAATTAATTAATTATACAGATATAAAACATTTATATATTAATCATTTAAATAAAATAATATAATCTTAATTACGATCTCGATGACTTGGCATTGTAAAAAAAATGTGTCAAAATAATATTTGAGCCATTTTGAGCATAGCGAACGCAAAATTGCTCTGCAGACAATCTATGGTATTTATAGAGTAGGAACGATAGTAGTATGTATGAGTATGAGAATAAGTTCGATATTGCATTGAGACTTCACGCTAGCTTTACACCCATTATCAATAGTACTTTAATTTACATAAAGACATGGGTGTGCTTAAAAGAAAGGCAGTCTTTGCTTTACACCCTTTATTATAATAATTATACATATTATATCTTTGCTGGACTCCTGACCTTTCATACGATATCGACGCAAAGTAATATCTGTAATTTTACGTGAGTGAATTTTTATGTCCTTACAGTTGGCAATGGGTCGGTATTTTTCTCGATATTGTATAAAAAAATCGTGCCTAGTACATCTACAAAACAGCAGAATTCCGCCTTCCTACAATTTTCTATCGTTCCTATATTACATACCATAGATTGTGAAATTGTGTTATTAAATTATTCGCACAAAATAATTTACAATCTTACATTATGTACGCCCAACACTGAAACGATACTTAAAATTAGGACTTAAGTAAACTGTCACTTCAATCCTTTACAAAGCTTTGGTGATTTTATGCCAACCTCATTAAGAACTCTAATAGCCTTGTAATAGAGTTAAAAAGCATTTCGACGACGTGAAGTAGTTGTGATATACTGGCTAATACGCGACGTACAATACCACCTACTACCCGTCACCGTGACTCCTGTAAGCCAGGATTAACAGTGAAGAATCCTTACGAACACCGAGCTTTGAAATTTGGAAGTCGAGTTAAGTAAACCCATTATCTTGAAACCCGTAACGAATTTATGCAGAAGTAAAAAGAACGTCGTCTATAAAAACTAGTACATATACATAATGTCACGTCGTCCCCTCTGAACCGGCCTATAGCGACAGAACGATAAGTCCAATTTAAGTAGCGTTCAAGTAATTCTAGCCTGCTAATCAAAAGCACAGTAACTGTAGCAGAAGTTATCAACTCAATATATTAGCTGCTTACTTAGCTAGTTTCATACATTTACTGCGTTTTTTCTTAGTAATTATAGGACAATAGACTATTAGAATTATGGTTAACATCATGTCTATAGTTCTTTCTAAAAACGATTATAATTATATAGTTTCCTGATTATATTATTATTTCTTAGTAAATAATAAAAAAATATAAATGCCACTTTGAAAAAATATTCTTAGTAAAATATATATATATAAAATTAATATATTAAAAAATAATACCGACTTCAAATAAAGGCTAACTAAAACGCCATATGTATACATTTTTTGTTTTAGTTCAATAAGCGTTAAATTAATTTTGATAAAATTTAGGGATCATCTCTGAAATATGACTAATCTAGCAAGAATGACACATCAAAATTTATTCGGAGTGGCGGAGTAATCGCGTAACAAACATACAGTCGTAACCCTCCGTTTTGAAGTCGGTAAATAAAATATAAAAATATAATAAAACGGAATGTTAAAATATAAAAGAATAATAAAGTAATTTGACTTTTAAAATCCTTCTATTTTTGTATATCTGTGTTTGATATAAACACGTTGGAACAAAGGAAGTTATTAAAATCATCAAAATTTTTAAAATAATATTAAATGTATAAAATAAAATATTTATAACTTTTTTATCAAATTAATCGTTAATTTAGCTTTACCAAAACATGAATTTCAATTCACCTTCTAAGTAAATAAATTATGAAATATAACAAATAATAAAAGCTTTTGATTTAACGTATTGTAATGATGGCAATAAGATATTAAAATTATTAGTGTATACTTTAACACTATATTAATAAAATTGATTTTTCTGTGATAGCAGGGTGACTATTTATTCGAAATTACGGGTGAATGCAAATTGTTTTATAATTTATTTTGGTAATATTTTGTAGCTAATAGTGGTCTGAATTAGCAGTGTACCTGATGGTAAGGAATAAGTACTGTTAATAGATGGAATATTTCAGAGTTTTGTTAAGATTCCTTCTATATCTGAACAATGTCAATGGAACTTAGTAAAGCCTCCACTAATATTTAACTATAATAGGTAGATAATTGAATTTTTTAAATATTTATGTTCTTTCTATTGCAACAAATATAATAAAAATTGGAGTCTCAACTCTTGGTTAGTAAGAAACTTTTTGTAGGACTCTGACTGGCATCTTCCGTTTTACTTTTACAGAAAAAACAGACAACATTCTACGATAATGTTGTTCGATATTGTAAATTTTAGAAATAAAATATTACAAACACAATTTTCATTCACCGCGTATTTTCGATACTTTAACGTGAAAGTGTGATGGTCGCCCTATTCACCTTAAACTATGTGAAACCTAAACATTTCTCGTTAAAAAAGACTATTTTGTTCATGGGCGCCGGCAGTATGTTGAAGGTGTCGAGAAAATATACATAGAAAAGATTAACCCCCAGTTTCTGAAAGGCTTATCAAAGAAAAATTAACTAATCACCGATTAAATCTCATGTGAAATATCTAAAAGCATGCTTAAAGCATGGATAATTAGTTTAATTTGATCTATGTTGTGAGTTTTTTTTTTTTTATATATAGCCTACCAAAGTGACTCCACCCCGCCTGATGGTAAGCAGTCAGTGGAATACAGAAGTGGCGGCCACTATACCAAAAGCCATCGTATTAAACTGCTGGTATGGTGGCCACCACTATGGCGGCTGGGAATAGGGTTAGGGGAAGGAATGAGAGAGGTGAGGAAAGAGGAAAGGGGAGAAATCGGGCCTCTGGTGCTCTCACTCACCGAACGAAACGCAGTAGTACGGATACCACTACTCTTGTCGATCTTCTATGAGAGGGTAGTACTTCCCCGGACGATCCGGCCCATTCATGCTGAAATCAGCGTGGATCTACTACCGTACAGCATTTTGTTTTAGATGATAAAGTTACTAATTAGATCAAATTTAACTAAATATTCATGCTTTTAGCAACCCAATTGGTACCTCACATAAGATTTAACAGGTGTTTAGTTATTTTTTTGTTGATCAGCCTTTCAGAAACTGGGGTCTGAATTATTTAAATTAATCAAAATTTAATGAAATTTAAAAAATGAAAATTTTATTAAATTAATCTTTGAGTTAAAGCGTCTAAGGGTTGGTATCCACATTTGTTTAAATGCACCCCTCTAAAAGTAATTCTGGCGACGCCCATGATTTTGTTCATTGGCGAAGATAGATAGATTTAAATTTAATAATAAAACGAATACTATATTATATGGCAATTGGCTATTTGAAATGTATCGGTGAGTTAAGTGTTGCCAGAAATGCGATTAAATTTTTGATAGGCAATATTCAATCACTATTTTAGTTAATGTTGAACAAAAGAGACTATTACTAAGTTAATATTTTATTTTCTGCCTAATCTAATTTATATCAAATAGCCAATTTATTTGGGTGGATTTTTGTTCAAGCATTCAAAATTTCGAAACTCCTAATTTTCCTCAACTTACGAAATATACGAAGACAAATTTTTAAAACAATTTTACCCACAATTATGGTAAAAATACCTATAATTCGTGCAACATCTACATCATAAGAATCTTTTGTTTTACTCATCACTTGCTCATGACGTCATAATACACCCTTAAATAATGTAATAAAAATATGTGGATATTCTCTATAAACACTGAAACAACTAGTGATTGCCCCGACTTCCCCTATATACTAATGTGTTTTACAATTACAGATCGTTAAAATTATCGGCTGTTCTCTACTATAGTATGAATGTAATCATAAGACAATGTAGCTTCGAATCAAACCAGTTTTTTTTTTCATCAATTTTGATGCACCGAATTTTGGGAATAGCAACATGACGATGTTACTTTTAGAAAATGACCACACATTTTTGTTACACTATTGTCACTGTTTTAAATCTGGTAATTTTAGACATTTAAATTTCAAATCAAATCAATTTTTGTTAAACATCAATTTTAAAACCAATTTTTAATAAAATGTACCTCTGTTAGGTTACCAAAGTGACTCCACTCTGCCTGATGGTAAGCAGTCAGCGGGATCCAGAAGTGATGGACTGGTGTCCATGCCAAAAGCCATCGTCTAAAACTGGCATTATGACCTCCACTATGGCTTTCTGAGAGGCATTTTCTCGCCTAACAGTAGGTTGACCACTAACCACTGACACTAGGTTGACCATTAACCACTTGAAACTATTAACAGATTTAAAACAGCAGGGTTACACAGAATGTTTACTCGGCCTCAACCCTCAGATATTCTACCTTGGTGATCTTCTTGGGGTCAGATGTGCCTGTCTCCAGGACCTCGACCTTTTGGTAGACATTGGGGGAGTTCAGCCAGCGAGTACGCTCTCCTGTCTTGCCACCTTTCTTCCATATGCTGTAATAAAATTGTTTATTGATGTATAAATATTTATACATCTATTTAAATACTAAATGATACTCAGTAAGTGGCCGTGATACGTCGTAAGCTATCTCTATAACATAGCTTAAAGTTCGAGGCTTTAATTACGATTTATTTGCCCAACAAGCATTGTCCTATCTGATGGTTGCTGTAACCTATGAACTGGACATGGTTGTGCACTCCCAACAATACTAAGAATATTATAGAAGAGAAGGAACAGAAAATTTTCGCCACTAGTTGGCGCCACTTTGGTAAAAGGTCTTCCATTTTGACAGCGCTATCAAAACAAATATTTTTTAGTGTTCATTTCGGTAATTTTAATGTTTAATTTACAAAATGGATAATTCACGCGCATAAGGACAAAAGAAAACTGCTTAATGGTTTTCTTAATGTCGCCTACGAGAGGGCAGCACTGACGCGTCAGGTCTAGCTGTCAAGCGCTTTTTGAAAGTGGCCTAATGTGACAGTTGAATTGGCGCCAACTGATGGCAAAAATTTTCCTAAACAGCCTCATTGACTCAATTTGGTTGAACCGTGTAATATAGCTTATTAGTGACGTCATTCTGCCTTGATAGTAAACAGTCAGTGTAATCCACGAGGGAACCCCAATCTAAAAGCCGTCTCACTGAGCATGGTGGCGTTATACCGAGGGAAACACGTATGAAGTCGCGGCTCATTGATACTGAACTACGGTAAGTAAATACATACCCTTGCTTATACAATTCTTCTTCTTCAAGCAGATAGCCGAGCGAGGAGACAGCAGGCGGCACCTCAACATCGTTCTTGGGTCGAGGTACATCGTTCTGCAAACCATCACTTATTTAATATAGAGAAGATAATAGTTATCGGTATATCAAAACATGGATAGTGCTTGGGTATTTTGTCGAGAATTAAGAGCATTTACGCGTCATGAGTGGTAACGTTTTAATTTAGTGTCATATTTCGTGGTTTTAAATTTTTATCATTTAATCGGGGTTACATAGCCTATATTCTTCCTTGAGAACTGGGCTATCATACGCAAGAAGAATTTTTACAAATCCGACGGGTAGTTCCAGAGATTAGCGCGTTCAAACAAACAAACTCTTTTTTTTATAATAATATCACAACAACTACACACAACGCCATCTAGGCCCAAAGTGAGCATATTTGTATAGCTTGTGTCATGGGTTCTAGAATTCGGATACATACTTAAATACTTCTTTTTTGTAAATATATACATATTCTACATAGAATCTCTTCCACAGATAGATAATTTAACGTTACCTTAATAAGCGGGTGCCTGTAGATATACCCGGTGCGGAATCCAGCGTTGTCGAGCATACGCATCAGCGCTTCAAACTCTTCGCCGCCCACGCGCCATTTAGATGAGTCGGATGGAGGCTTGCGGGATTGTTCGTACATCTATAAAAAAAAATTGTAGGTTAATAATAATAACGATTACACGACGCTATCTAGACCCAAAAGTAAGTATATGTTATAGAACAGTGAAATGGGCACTAGAATGCGGATAGTATGTACTTGTACGATCCACACACTGCCCCGCATCACGCAACGTAGCGCGGGCGGGCGTGTCGCAAGAAGACGTTTGTAAGTATCTCTCTTTATATACAAATCAATCGTGTTGCAACACACTGAAAACGCATTCACGCGTGGTGTAGATGTTCCTTCGCCATGCAGCGTAGTGTGAGTGTGTAGATCGCCTTAGATACTTTTTTTTTTAGATAAACATGCAATATACGAGGTATGGAAAAATCACATAAAGTCGCCATAGTGGCAGACAACATGTCGGCAGTATGACACGGTTGAGCTTTTAGAATGGCTTATCAGATATGGCTGTGCTACTTTGGTACGCTAATAAAACTACAGCCCACTGACAAACAAACGGACAACAAAAGGCTTTACAGGAAAACTCTAGAAATTATAAAAAGAAAAACACACTATAAATTATTATATAAAAGAACATTTATTTGACAAAGACAAAAAGACACAAATTCTTTGAAGGTCAACACAAACACAAATAAAAATAAAAATAGGTAGCACAAGAGCAGACATTCATTTCTTTTTTCGTTTTGTTTCTTTATTTTTTTAATATAACGCCTGCAGTATTAACAAAAGCAAAAATAAAAATAGCTCTGTCAGTCAATATGTTTATGAAATCAACCAGAGCTTGTTTTCTAAAACGCTAAATTATTCACCTGTCTCCTAGTCTCTTCATCGATCAGCGCCAGGTCATCCAAAGGCACAGACGCTACTCTCAGCTGTACATCACAGGCCGCAGTCAAGTTCCTCGCTTGGAAGAAAGCTTCCTCAAGAGTGGCACCACAACAGAGGGCGCCAGCTGATGTCAGCATGAGGACCTTGGCTGATGGACCGAGAGCGCGGACTAGCTTGTCGCGTTCTTCATTGTCCAGGATGCCTAGAAACGAGATCAGAATATAATTATGTAGTAGGGTCAATAATGACTGCACCATTGGTCTAGTGGTTAGTGTAACTGACTGCGACGCTGGGTGTCGTGGGTTCGATTCCCGCGGAAGGCAAATATTTGTGTGATGAACATTTTTATTTGTTTTCAGTCTGGGTGTTTCCTATGTATTTTAAGTATGTATTTACAAAAATAAAAGTATGTATATGTACTATATTTGAGTTATCTAGTACCCATAACACAAGTTCTGCTTAGCTTGGGACTAGATGACGGTGTGTGATAGTGTCTACATATTATAAAAAAAAATAAAAAAAAAACAAAAAAACAAAAACAAAAAAATTTTGGTAAACAGGGGTAAATCAACACACTTCAAATAACTCGAAATGCATCTAGTTTATTGTCTATGACCTTCATTTTGTGTGGTTTTTATGGTGATAATTTGTTTTCATTGAATAAACAAATTATAAAAGCATTTTTATTTACCCTGTGTGAATAATTTACATTTACGCACATCGACTATTTATCAGAGGGTCTACCACCACCTCGTATATCAGTATTATTTTATTGATACTTAGTGTTTTGTCTTTTTCTTTTGTACCATTAAAACAAGGATAGAGACAAAGTAAGGTTATAATAACATTGCTATAAGAGCTTGTTGTAGGGAGGATCAGAATTTATATTATTATGTAGTATCAGAAGGTTCAAAGTCACTGGGAGGACCATGAAGAGGGCTATATTAGGCGCCTCCTGCGTGATCGTATAAAAAACGAAGATATGTGCAGGCGAACGAAGTAAAGTAACTGATATCGCTAGCAGAGTTGCTTTACTGTAATGGCAATGGGCAGGACTGTACGCGGTATCCCATCATCAAAGACGTCCATTGCTGGACATAGGCCTTCCCCAATTCTCACCACCTTAGCCGGTCGTAAGCTTTCATCCATCTGTTGCCCACCACCCTTATGAAGTCATCGGTCCACTTTGTGAAGGTCTGCCCACGCTGCGTCTTCCGCTTCGTGGTCGACACTCTAGAATCTTTCTGCCCGAACGGCCATCAGTTAACATTATGCGGCACCTATTAGCTAGAGATCTGTGGTAGTTACCGTTGGGCACGCGGTGGTAGGCGAGGTCGCCCAGCAGCGCGGCCTCAGCGCACAGCGGCAACAGTCCGCGGCGAGTAGCGGACACGGCCAGCGCGCCCGCCGAGCGCACGTGCACCACGCAGCGGACGTCTGGGCGCGCCGCGTGCACGTGCGCGTGGAGGGAGAACCCTGCGGGTCATGGAGACAGCAGGCGGTTAACGGTTGTAAGTGTACTAGCTGATATAGAACATGTGAATAGAACATGATCGCGACCCATGATCGACGACCAATGGACTGTCTCGTTGCTCTCACCAGTAGGCGTGGTCAGAGAGCAGTGTGACAGTCAATTGGTCGTTGATCGCAGGTCGCGGTCACATTACAACATTGAGCGAACCATCCCACTCACTGTCGAACCAAAGCTTGAATGAATAAGATCAAAAATACGGAACAACAACGATATTCCCATATACTACTAGATACGGCGCTTGGTACAACCTGTATGTTCCAATCACGTGCGGTTAAGAAAAGCACCTAACTTTGCACTTTGACGTTTACGAGTCCTATCTGTGAACACGCGAGTGACGATGCACTTTAAAGTTTAGCCTTACAATATAAAAATATTGTTTGAATATTATGTACTTTGGATGAGCAGATGGTAACTATATAAAGACTACCAAAATAAAAAAGAACTATTTCCTACCTTCAACATTAACAGGAAAGTTAGTAGTTCCCTGGTCTTGCACGACTCCCTGCATGTCGACCTTCACCAGAGATGATGCGGTGACTTCGTGAGGGAGTAACCCTCGAGGAGTAGTCAACACCTGCTCGTGGGCAGTGTTGAGACGCGCTGTTATCTGCCCTGTGATACCGGCTGTAACAAACATAAATTACTAATCCCATCCCCTCTTTTTATCCAGAACAACACGTGCGGGACGAAAGTGCCACCCGCCCACAGTGGAATCTGAAGAGTCTCGAATTAAACGGTTCAGCATTTCATACTATTTATTCTGTGGCACTCACTCTGCGTCCATCCGAACAGATCGACGAGACGGTAGACGGCAGCCAGCTTGCAACGAAGTATCTTCTCTCCCTTCTCGTAGCCGACGCCCTCAATGCCGCGGATGTCATTGATTGGCAGCACGCATGCTGGACCCTGGAGGGTGACAGTTGGTCAGTTATATGCACTAAAACTCACTATTACTGTTCTTAGCTAATTATATGTGAAATGCTACTTTTCATACAGAGCAAGGCATAGGCATTGATCACCAAGTTTCTTGGCGTATTGGTAATTTGTCTTATTATAGCTCTGGCTGCTTTCATCTCAATGTTTCTATCACGTCTCTTTGATTGCTGCAGACAGCGCAATTTTTGCAGCTGATTGACGCTGACAGCATCTAAGCACTAAGAAGAAGCTCTCTGGAGGAGACGGCCGTGTATATTCGAAGTGAGCACTCGCTTATAGCGAAGTGACGCTCAACGGAGTAGCAAAAGTAACAAATATCTTCAGTAGTTCTCTGAATGAATTTGCAAAAGTATTTATGGATATTATTTGTAAATATACTTCTGTCTTTATTGTGGCATAAGTGCTCAGTAATGACAACAATCTGTATCACAATAAATAAATATAGCTTTCTAAAGATAAATATTTGATGTCCTCACCCTCAAACTCCCAGTATGCAATCTTCCTCCGACCATCTCCCGGATCCTTTGCAGCAAGGGCGCATCATTACCCTCGTGCATCTGCTGATCGAGCACACGCTCCAGCTCCTCACGGAACAGCTTCGAAGACATAAGCGCTTCTACGCGCTTGCGACGTTCCATTTCACGGACATCCTGAAAGATAAATGGATCAATTTACGTAGTGCAACAATGGTCCACAAATGGAAGAGTATGCAGGTTTTTGGGAAAGGTCTTTGCCCAGCAGTGAGTGGTGCAGGCTAGCAGTAAAAGTGACAATAACGATGGTGCTCTAAATGATAACCGAATTTTACCCTTCAAGATCTGTACTACATTAGTTGTAGTTTAGGTCTCTAACGGTGATTTTTCGTCAGCTATGTTTAAGATAAACTTAAAATACATACATTTTGCCGTTGACAAGACAAGGTTAAGGGCGACAAGTCAGAAACGTGTTGCTAACGAATCCACTAGCGAAGAGAGGTGTGTACGTATCGCTAGAGCAGTATTAGAAACCATGTAATGGCAGGCACGTCTCGTTTTCCCTAATTCTGTGTATGAGTAACTATAAAATTAGGGGTGCTTCTCAGTTTGTCTTATTCGCCACTGGTCTGGCAGACATGTTAAGACTGTTTAAGTCTTAATTGGTCTGAATACAGACGGAAAATAAAGGAGAAAAAAAAAGAAGTATGTGGAAGAGAACGTGATGGAGATTTTTTTAATAAATATAACTATACTCATGATAAATAATAGGTCTATACTCACAGCATCAATGTCAGCCGGACGCTGCTTCAGTCTTTCATCCTCCTCTTCGTTAGAGATCGCGCCAGTCCCGTTCGGCAGCGTCTCTGCGTCGGTCTCGGCCATTATGGGCGGCACGGTTGCTTACTCTGAAAAGAGAAGAGAGGTAACATTAATATCACTGTATGCAAAATCATTGCTAGTATTGAGATGCAGCAAGTAGCCTTAAGATTTCCTCGTTCCATCCTTACACCCAGATCTTTGAGCAGCCTTTCAGAAAACTGATATCAACTAATAAAATTATCAAATTAAACTAATTAACCATGCTTCTAGCAACCCAATTGGTACTTGACATGAGATTTAACAGGTGATGAGTTAATTTTCCGTTGATCAGCTTTTCAGAAACTGGGTGTTAGTGTGGTAGGCAACCGATAAATGAGAGCGGCTCACGACCAGTAAAGGTGGCGAAACTTGGAGGAGACCTATGTTCAGCAGTGGACGTCTTTCGGTGATACGATGACGAAGATAATGATGGCGGTCCGGTAATTCAAATAACAGGGGTGATGATGCCAATTTTATCCTCTACATTTTTAGAAGGTAACTATAGCTAAGTAGGAGACGGTCCACTAAACGCGTCTACCCACAAACCACTCCTTCGGACAGACCAGTAATTAACGGTATATGCATAGCAGCATGTAAAAAATTGCGATTCATTCATCCCCAGTTACTACTAAAAGTGTGATCAAGAAAAATTTACTGATCACCTACAACAAACAATTAACCACCACCTGTTAAATCTCATGTAAAGTACCATTTGGGTTGTTAAAAGCATGGATAATTAGTTTAGTTTGATCTAAATAATAACTAATTAGATCAAATTAAACTAAGTATCCATGCTTTTAGCATGCTTTTAAATACTTCACATGAGATTTAACAGATGATTAGTTAATTTTTCGTTGATCAGCTTTTCAGAAACTGGGGGTCAGTAGGTAAAATCTCAGACTTAAATATCACCAGACAAAAATACAAAATTCGTCATCACGCAAGCTGACTCCAAACATTATCTTTATCTCAGTGCTAATGACTGGTATTAAATTAATGAAACAAACACTTAGTAAACCGGACTAAATGGGCATACGTGATAATTAATTCATAAGGAATTCGGTCTGGGTATATACACTATGAAAAACACAATTTAATATAATGGTTGTGGATTGACTGGTGGGGTAATGCTATCAAAAAGTAAAGTTGGCGACTATAATTAGTGTTTCGTTGGTTATGATTGCAGACTCTACGAATGTGTGTTTTTGTACCAGAAAGAAAAAGAACTAGTACCTTTTTATTTCACAACATAAAGTGCTTTTTAGTGGCCCGGTCGCAGTAAGCGTCAGAACCCCTGGACCAATAGCGATATTTGATGTTTAGAAAATATTAAAATTTACTTCCTTTTTTTTACCCCACGTTTAAATTTGCTGATAGACAAACTTTAGAGAATGATTCGAGTCTGAGATTAATGTATTTGTTATTTGCAATTTTTTATATTTGAGTAAATATCCCCGCTTAAGACTATAATAATCAAATAAATTTTGTTATAGTACGCCTGTTAATGCGCTACGGAAAGCTAAAAAAACATAAAAGTACTCTGCTCGTGCGATGAGAATCGCAAGTATAATATAAATTGATGTCCTATTTACAATAGTAGCTATAGTAAATGATTAGATACACTATTGAATCAGATTGGTAGGAAATTGAGTAGTTTAACAATTGTAGCCACTTATATATAGGCAATACGCCTACGCTAATAGTTCAAATAAAATAGACCATTTTGATTTGGATTTGTGTTATTAATTGAATTAGGGTTAACGTACGTGGTGTATTGATATGGAGAAAATTGGAAATGAAATCACGTTAAATAATTTATGACAAACAGCCGTAAATCGGAAAAGATGGTGGGCCTTGAGAGAGGTTTTATGTCCAGCAGTGGATTGACGTAGGCCAATGATCATGATGATGAACAAAAGCGCCGTTGTATTATGCCTTACATCATGTAATACAATGAAAAAAATGCCATTAGTCAAGGTATCAACATTTTGAAAAGAAAAATCAATGGAAACGCAATATGTACAGTCGGAGCTTTTTTTTTGGAATGTTTAAAAGTACACTATATGCAAATAGGCGAGAACTTCAACGAATTATGAGCGTTCACACAAAAGAGAGGCAACGTCGCAATTTAGTGTCATATTTTCGTAGTTTTAAATTTTTTTTCATTTAATTGGAGCCTTGTTTTATAAATGTTTTAGGACGCTTTTTAGAATTAGTTGAAAGCTGTATAAAAAGTAAGTAATCTTACTTTTTATACTTACTTATACTTTTTATACAGCTTACTAATTATTTTACTATGAAAATAACACAATGAAAGTTTCCGTCCTAGATAAAACTGTAAGCATTATGATTACTTACTTTTTATACAGCTTTCACGTCATTCTAAAAAGTGTTCTGAAAACGTTTATAAAATATAGCTCCAATCAAATAAATGATTGCGACGTTGCCACTGTTTTGTGTGAACGCTCATAATATGTTTCTAAAACTGAACTTTGTAGCCATGACCTCTGCTCTAATGTTTTTTCACACTATCACTCAACCTCTTTTGTTTTACAATATCATTTTAAACAAGCACATTTCAAAGCCCGTCCGTTATTAATGACGTTTTGTTAACGACCACAATACATCAGTCATTAAAAATGAGATGAGTATGATGCTTTGCAAGAAGAATGACATAAGTGGATTATATAAGCTACAGAAATTAAGCATCTATTGCATTTGACTTTAGATACGTTTTTGACCATTTTTTAACTGGAAGTTATTTAGAAGAGTATATAAATAACACATAATAGCTTCATGCTTTTTATTCGCCGCTGAGATAGGCAGAAGTGTATAACAACTAACAACAAAGTGGCGTGAGTTTCTTGCCAGTTCTTCTCACAGTTCTACCTCGTAAGGGAACTGGCTGTGAGTTAATTAGCCGACTTCATGTAATTTTGACTTTTCATAAGCATCATACATTATGATAAAAATAAAATAAATGCTTTGGGTTTGAGTTTGAACTACATTTCATCATTAATATCGGATGGTCAATCGTAAATATAAACCTTGTCGTAAAACTAAGGTTCATACTCGTATTTGTACGACACTACACTGGCGCCACCATAATTATACACGAATAAACCTAATAGGAGAGGCAACTACTATAATACACCGGCTCGACGTAATAATGGATTTTGGAATGAATTGCCTCGAGCCCTCGACCCGAGTTCCTTCAATGTTGCCGCAGATACGACAGGGCGAAGAGAAGGAATAATCCCAAAGAAGACCGCATTATGTAGGAATATTGCAAAGAAGAGATAAGAGTCTTATAGCCTACGGTAGTTGGATATGTACGTATTTATTTTAATTTTGTATTAGTGCTTTGTAATATAATTTGTTAGTTTTTGTAGCTATATTTGTAGCAATGTTTCTTTCTTTCTTTCTTTCTTGCATGTATTGGTCTCGTGTTTAATCTCCGGGTCGCGGAAAATTAAAGATATGTGGTTTTTTGTCGAGAGATTCTCAACATTAGTACGAAGTCTAAAATTGTGTCCAATAAATAGCAAAATGCTCTTTCCCAGTTCCACAAACATAGCTAACGAAAAATTTGTGTAACACCTGTTTGTTCCTTTAATAAAAACGTTCAATTTTACTCTATCTATAGTCCAAGCATTCCATTAAGAAAAGTCATCTATGTCCTATATCAGTGCCCTGCTTACCCCTAATATGACACTGACCAAATACGTGAGGTAATAAATCAATGCTCACAATAGTTGGTGAAATTATTCCAACATGGCGATGGGGTCGATAACCCGCCGTGACCGACACATTTGACGGTTGAAGAGCATGTTTGATGGGCCTATAGTTATAGGTAGAATATAGTAATAGTGATTTAAAGAAGATACGATTCTCTCTTAGGGCAAATATGTGCTACACATGACTATTTGCTTTGGGCTGGGTGTGTGTCTATTATAATATAATATTTACAAAAAAGTATTTAAGTATGTTTATTCCCATTGTAGAACCCATATCACAAGCTATTGCATGCTTACTTTGGGTCTAGAGACCGCTGTGTAGCGTTCGATCCTCCAGGGTATCAGATACAGGAGATGAGACTGGAATAACTCGTTGTTATTATTATGAATCCTCCAGATTAAAAACAATTAAGTATTATTTGTTTTGAGATGTGTTTTCCCTTTTTTTTTTTACGTGGGAAATGCATTACGCATACGCACCCGCCTGGGCAAGGCGGGTGCGTTATGTCGGACTCTCCGACCGCACTCAAAGCGCGGCCAGCATACCGACTAAAACCCACGGTGTTCCTCCAGACGGCCAGAGTGTCGGGGTCACGGGAGTCGCTTGCGCATTCATCCGCAACCCCGACGGGCCATGGCCCGCTCACCGCGAGCGGGCCCCGTCCGATTTAGGGGCCTAGCCCCCCCTCCTTCGAGAGGCGCGTGCGGAACACGCGCACTGCCGCCTCGGGCCCGTGCTGTTCGGGCGGCGATTGCCCGATCGCCACCCGCAGGAAACTCGGCCGCAGAGGATAGGGAGAACGGCGCATCGCAATACCGACACTCCTCTTCCCCTGCGGCCCCACCGCGTCCGCAATCTGGCGGTTGCGGTCCCGCCGAGGCCGCGGAAGGTAGGGAGTGCGGCGCACCGTTATACCGGCACTCCTCTCCCGCCGCGGCCCCGCCACTCCTCAGCCGCAGTGTCGCCGAAGTAACACTGCAGCCCGACCCAGTTGCGGTGCCGCCCAAACAGCACCGCAACCCACCAGAGCCGCTCCATCGTGGGCTTACCGGCAAAGCCCAGAGGAGCGGCGCCTCCTTGGGGTTCCTCTTGGTTCACCGTGGTCCTTGGTAACCACGGCTACTAAGCCTCCCCGCCGCGACAAGGCGAGAACCCCGCTGGGGGGGTGAGATGTGTTTTCCCTGCCGTCGAGGTAATCAAAGGATTAACATAATTACGTATTATTTATAATATATATTAAAAAAAGCGGCAGAGTTTGTTATTTGTTTCGCGCTAATCTCTGGAACTACCAGTCGGATTAAAAAATATCTCGAGGAAGATTATAGGCTATGTAACATCACGCTACTGGCGACGGAAGCAGAGCAGTAAACAAAGACGCGGGTGAAACCACGGCACAAATAGCTAGTTATTTATATTTTTTTTTAACTAACGTAGTAAACAAGAGTACGGGCCACCGATTGCAGAAATATTACTAAGAAAAACAACGAATCCATTGCTCTTGTTAAGAAGGCGGAAAAGAAAGATGACAGATACGACCCGGCGGATGGTAAGCAGGTACCGTAGTTGACCAAGAGTATCACTCTGTATATCTACTAACGAGTCATCCTCGCGTCGTATCTGTATTGTGCTGCACGGCTCCTATAAGGGATAGTATTATATACCAAAACTTTCCCCGAAAATCGCACTGTAGTAGTGTTTCCCATTTGCCGGGTCGCGACCCGGCACCGGGCGATCAAAATAAAATACCGGGTCGCAACATTCCCGCCTTGTTTTAAAAATACATCTCACTAAAATTTAGTGACTAAATATGTATGTAAGTATAAGTAATAATACTATTAATTGTGTATAATGTTTACGTAATGGGACCAGGGTTTAAGTATTAAGTGGGTCACGAAGGGGCAATGTGAAAATTACCGGGCCCTAGCAGAACAATGTTTTGGAAACACTGCACTATACAACAGAGAAAACTGTATCCAAACCCAGTTCTTGAAGACTCTTTTCAGCGACTTTCTTTCAATCGGTCCTGGTTGTTACCGAGTTGATAGTCGTTAGGTCAAGTCGGATGCCCTGGGCAACCTGAACAAATCTTGATACTAGGTTGACCACCAACCACTTGATATTTGATTTGAGCGACTTTCTTTTTATACAATATAGGTAGTATAGACAGATACAGCGAAGCATCTCACTAACGGCCGTATCTAGAGATAGGGCTATCTGAGATAGTTGCCTAGGATACAGGTTTCGTTACCTAGCAACCGTCGTTATTTTGGTCATATTGCCAAGGTCATAGGCCTTCCTATCTATCTCTAGAGACAGGTTATTAATTTCGGGCATATGCCACCGTAGTGGAGGCCTTGACACTAGTAGTTTGGCCTTTGAAATGGTCTCCACCACTTCTGGATTCCACTGACTGCTTACTATCAAGCAGAGTGGAGTCACTTTGATAGGCTAATTAACAAAACAATCATACGGCTTACCTGATGATAAACAGTTACCGAAGTATTTCAAACAGGTGTATCACTTTATAAACTTCAATAGTAGGACTTTACAAATCGATAGGAGATTGTGGTGGGTGGTTTGTAGAGCAAGTATGGCTTCCCAATCGGATAAAGGGTCAGGGGCATGTAAGCAGAGACATAGTAGTTGCATTACTGGACTGGCCTGTTGGTCTAGTGGTTAGTGACCCTGACTGCTAAGCCGGAGGTCGTGGGTTCGATTCCCACCCAGGACAAACCTTTGTGTGATGAGCATGATTGTTTGTTCTGTGTCTGGGTGTAATTTATCTATAATATATATGTAATTACAAAAAAATATATATATATTTAAGTAATATATCAGTTGTTTAGTACCCATAACACAAGCAAATATAACTGCTTAATTTGGAGCTAAATGGCGCTGTGTGAATGTGAAAAAAAAAAAAAAAAAAAAAAAAAAAAATTACAAGATATCGTAAAGTAACACCTACTGAGTTTTTAACGAAAGACTTGGCAAGTCGCTAATAAACTAGAAACAGAACGCTTCGATTTAAATAACTCTTACTTCACTAAAACGTTGATTGTTTAGTTAATTAAAATTCCCAAAATAAATTATAATGTCCCAATAAATTTCTTTAAAAAAACGCACAGCGATCCACATTTTTTAATCAGACAACCCTAATTCCGACAAAATAAACACCAACAAAAACAAAAAAAATTAAATTGGTGAAAATTTTAAATATGGAACAGGCGGAAGCGCATTCCATTCTCACCCGCCGTCTATTTCGGTCGTGTGTTAGAAATACTTTTTTTGAATTACAAAAATAAAATGCATTTTAGAGATGCGTATGCAAGTTTTTGTTTTGACAGCCGCTTAGTGAGTTCCGTAATTGTAATAACATGTTGTCAACAGTACGGAGTTATAGTTTTAATACTTCGATGGTAAGGCGTGTTTCCATTCTGTGACAAAACGATAAAATATCGTGCAGTGTAACGGTTGTGTTCTGAGTAACGCAGACCCACACACGTTAAAAATAAAATGGAAAAATGAAGTGTGGCTATTTTTATTTTTAATAATAAAAGAAGCAAGAAAATACATCGAATTTTATTTCTAGGACAAAGGTCACAGCATCGTCAATTTTATAGATATAGTAGCTGTTGCCCGCGACTTTGTTCGCAGATGTGTGCCTGTATGAGAATATTGCCCGCCTGATCCTACCGCTTCTATCACGAATCCCGTTTAAATCTATTCACCCGTTACGACAAAAACTAACGAAATTATACACAAATTTGCGACTTCATTTCTCCACTTAATAAGCTTAGTTTCTAAATATAAAAATGGTGCCTAACTAATTTTAGTAAAGAGTATATTTATGTAAGTTTAAGAGTCGATAGCTTTAAAAATAAAAGATTTTCCGTACAAACTTACACATCCTACTTCACTTCTTTGTAAGGGTTGTTTAAAAATATAATTACTAAATTTAAATTTCTTTAATTATGTTTTTAGTATTTTTTAGTAATTTGGCAATCCTACTATCAAAAGTATTGAAGTTTCATACAATACAAACCTTGTCACCCCTTTTTTGCTTCCCTAAGGGATGAATTTCTGTGAAATAGTGAGCACCGATGTCCTAAAATGAACCACCATGCACAGACTCCTAGCACTTGTGATTTCGTGATAAGTGAGTGAGTAACCTTTCACTGTTACAGATATAGATAGTTCAGTTCCCTACGCCTCACGCTGTAATTTTAAGATTAATGCTTGTAAAGTAAATGGTTGTAAATAAAAACCTATACTCTTAACACACAAACCTTGAAAAGTAGAAAAAGTAGCCTGTGTACATAGCTGTGTTCTCAATAAAAACGCAACCAAGTCATTACGAATGTTAAAAAAAGCGACGGATATTGATGAGGTTGCTTTCACATGAAAAAACGAAAAGTATACATAATTTTCCGGTCGACCCATTCATGCTGAAACCACTACAATTTACAACCGTAAAGATCCACTAAAGTGGACCTTTTCCTCTACTGGTTGCTATTACTGGTAAAATTCTTATAATGCAGTATTTTTTGTGGCCCAAGATGTTATCGTGCAAACTAAAGTACTTATAGATATGGGATATTGGACATTGGAGGGCGCCACTGTGCCACTGTTTACATCTACTCCGCGTTAATTTGTGATTTAAAAATAGTTTAAGTGCTTAAATTTATCATTACTGTGCTAAAGACTATATAAAAACCAGGACGTGATTCATACAATGTGAAGTACTAAGTGATAAGTGTGTAGAACTTGAAATATTTCAAATTATAAACAATAACGAAATTGTTTCGAACAAGTGACATAATTAAATACTGTTTCAATGTAAATAAAACTAAAGTGCATCTCAAAATTATAACACCAAAAACTATAAAACTAATTCCATTACTAATAAATAATTATATATGTGTTAATACACAAATTACCAACTCACGAAAATGCAAACTCATTCCATTTAATTCATTGTTTACAACGCCATCTATTATAATACGTGAAGTCCACTGAGCGACCAATGATCTTTAGTAAAAATCAATGCTGGAGTATTTAAAAATCTATGGGCGACATCTATTAAATAAAAATAAAAACTAGTAATGACGAACCTACTATGCTGCAATAAGAAGACCAATTTTAAACAGAATTCTAAAGTAGCGTTGGCTCAGTAGCTAGATACAGTGGATAAATACTGTGAAACTAGCGAGTCCCGAGATCGCGCCAGAGTTACGGTGGTGTCTTTTTGTGATTGCTATAATATATCATTACATTGTCTATAATAAATTATAATAAGATTATAGGCTAGAAAGTCCTTTAACGTAGAAATGGATCTCAACAGTTCAAATAATAATGTTACCCAACGCAAACAGTAATACAAAACTAAGTCTTTATCTGATTTAACTTTGATGTCCAACGAAAATACACTGTTTGACGCGACTATGATGAGCATACCAGATAGTCTACACGACGATAGCAGTGACAAGATGGCTAATTTAATCGAACAGAATAAAACATTGACTATGGAATTGTTAAGTGCACACCAAGAAATTGATAATTTACATAACGAAAATTATCGTTTAAAATGTGATCTCCAAGAAATGATAAAAAAAGCTAACACATACAAAAAAATATGCTTGACACCTAAAAAAAAAGGTTTGACACCAACGCGCAAGAATACAATATTACATAGCAATAATATTGAATTGAGCAATAGTAACACACCGAAAAGTACCTTGTACGAGTATAACATGAGCGATAAAGAAACTCAAACTGATCATACATGCAATCAAACACTGACTACTTCAGACATAAAGGAATCGTCTATACTATCTAGTAAACCAATTACAAACGATACAAAGAAGCAACTGAGGTATAATATGATAAAGAATAAACAGCGAAATAAAATGTGTATTCTCAGTAGCGAGAAAACCAGAAAGTCTTTATCGATTATGGAAGATATTTTCTCTGCCCAATTTGATTTTTGTCACTACATTATGCCCAATTGTACAGCAAATCTACTAGCAAGTAATATAGAGAAGAAATTAAAAGATTTCACTATCAAGGACTACTGCATTATTTTTATTGGACAAAACGATGTTAGAGATGAGAGCAAACATATTGACATTGTAAAAGCGCTGAAAGATTCTCTGCAGAAAATTAAACACACCAACATAGTTATTAGCACTCCTACATATGTTACTGGTGCTCCAATTTACAACTTTAAAGCAGAAATGTTTGGAAAATTACTATGTCTTGACCTTCAAAATAATGACTATGCATATTTGTTTGATACTAATTCTGAGCTAACTCTTGACATGTTCTCGTACACAACTGGCAAAATAAACAAATACGGACTAAGAAATATTTACAACAGAATACTGGACAACATACTAGCTGATCTGTGCTTACTAGAAAGCAACAACATGGTACAAACTTTAAATTCCCAACATCATAGTATTGCCGACTCCTTTGAACAAACTACAAATAGCAAGGAATCTTCTGACTTTTTTCGTCTATAACAGTATTCATATTCTACATCAAAACATTGCTGGTATATTGAATAAAGCCGACGCATTGACAGTATCCTTGGAGGAACTAATTGAAAAAAACATACATGTGGAAATACTATGTATCACTGAACACTTTATAATGGCCGGCTATGAAGCTCATCTTGTAATCCCAAACTACACATTAGTAGCGTGCTACAGTAGAAGCCACAGCAAACGAGGAGGTGCCTGCATTCTTGTCAAAAATGGGTATCAGTGCAGGGAGTTACCAGACATAAAGAAACTTTCTATCTCTGGACTATGTGAATGTTGTGCAATAGAGCTCATTAGTTACAACATAGTTATTGTATGTGTTTACAGAGTACCTAAACTAGAGAATTTAAACATATTTCTACGTAAATTAGAAACTATTTTGCAATTATTACATAAAAGATCATTTAAACATATTGTAATTGCAGGAGATTTCAACATTGACATTCTAAAACACAATTGTATAACATTAGATTTTATAAGTTTATTTTTAAGTTATAATATGACCTTAGCACTAAATGAACCGACTAGACTAACAAGTAAAACTTGTATTGACAACTTTGCTCACAATTTCACAAAACCATGTAAGACGGAAGTGTTAGAATTGGCTCTGTCTGATCACACTGCTCAACTAATGCAATTACGCATCAAAAAATTTACCATTGGGGTTTGGCGAAAACGAAGTCGTGATTTCTCTATGGAAAATATTCAAAAATTTAAGAAATGCCTTATTGAACTATTTTTTTCTGACGTGTATAACGAAACTGACCCAAATAGAGCGTATAACAATTTTATAGAAACCTTTAAACTCTTTTATAATCTTTGTTTTCCTTTTAAAATATGTAACATACGTGTCCACAGAAAGCCAAAATGGATATCGCGTGGTTTAAAAAAATGTAGTGCTAAAAAAAAGCAACTCCTTTGGAATTTTAGACGAAAACCTACATCCAAAAATAAAATAATTTACTATACCTACTCAAAGCGATATAAAAATATAATAAAACTAACACAGCGCGCACAGAATAATTATAGAATTCAAAACTCCGCAAACAAGCCTAAGACTACATGGGATATAATAAATAGCTCAAGGTTGAATATTCCCCGTGATAGCATTACTAGGATAAAAGTAAATGATAATCACATTACTAATCCGCAAGAAATTGCTAATGCATTTAATAATTATTTTGTCGAAAAGGTAAAACCAATACCAGGTTATGGTAATAATGTAACTACAAATATTGTATCTATGACTAATTCTATATTTATGACTGCTAGCATACCAAATGACATCCAAAAAATTATACATGAACTAAAAAACACAAATAGTGTTGGATCTGACAATATATCGACAAAAATAGTTAAATCCGTTAATCATGTCATTAGTAGCCACTTAAGTTATATCTTTAATCTATGCATTACCAATGGTGTATTTCCGGATAGCCTTAAAACGACAATTATAAAACCCGTTTTTAAGAAAGAAGATAAGGAGCTAATGGAATTCTACAGACCTATTGCACTAGTTTCCATTTTTTCTAAAATATTTGAAAAATATATTCATAGAAAATTATACACATACTTAGAAGCTAACAAAATATTATGCCCAGAACAAAAAGGTTTTCGAAAGAATAAAGACATTAATCTTGCTATTTATGATTTTTACAAAGCGGTAATTACTAGTGTAGACAAAAGGTCTCCAATTTGTGCTATATTCTGTGATATGACACAAGCATTTGACCATGTTGACCACACTATTCTACTGAATAAACTAGAGTCTTACGGAATAAGGGGAAATATTCTAGATCTAATAAAATCATATCTCTCAGGTAGATCACAGATGACCAGCATATCAAAAATAAACATAAAAAGTAAATATGAAGAAACATATATGTCTGAAATGCGCCTAATTACCTATGGTGTTCCACAGGGCAGCGTGTTAGGTCCGCTTCTATCTTTACTTTATATAAATGACATGCCTAAATATACAAACTATCCAATGACCTTATTTGCCGATGACAGCACTGTATCTGTTCCATGTAAAACAATAGAACAATATGATGATGATATTAACGAATGCCTGTCATCAATTATTTGCTGGTTAAATAACAATAATCTGAAAATAAATCTAAAAAAAACTCAAATTATACACTTTAGTCAAAGACCACAAAATTATAATCAAATAAGTGTTAGTTACAATAACCACCCTGTACACGAAGTAGTCTCAGCCAAATTTCTAGGTTTAGTCATTGACAGACAGTTAAACTGGAAAGATCACGTAGAATTACTATGTAAAAAAGTGAGTAGCTATGCCTATGCTCTATACAAATTATCTTCCACTGTCAACATAAATGCCTTACTTACTGCCTATCATGGTCTTGCAGCATCAGTACTAAGATATGGCATAATCTTTTGGGGCAACTCGACACATAGCGTTATGGTCTTTAAAGCCCAAAAACGCTGCATACGATCCATGTTTGGTATGCTGTCAACAGATAGTTGTAAACCACAGTTCATCAAGCACAGAATCCTTACACTTCCGTCGCTGTATATACTAGAGATAGCAATATTTGTACATAAGAATCCTCAACTATTCCCACGTAAATCGGATGTTCTACAACGAAACAGACGTAATAACAATAATGCATTATGTTTGCATAGCTCGAGAACAACCCTGATGAGCAAAAGCTTGTTATGTATGGCACCAAAAATATATAATAAAATACCATGTGACATAAAGTTAAACCATACAGAAATGTTTAAAAGTAAATTAAAATCCCTTTTGACAAAAAAATGCTATTATAATATCAATGATTTCTTAAATGATAATAATCTTGTTTGACATCAATTTGACAATTTTAATAATGTGACCTAAATAACTTATTTTATCATAATTGACATATTCTTGTTTGACATAATTTTATCTTATTTGACATTATGTATACTTTTATTCGATAAATTGGGTTACTAATTTAATTTATTTGACATTTCATTTCCTGATATATGGTGTTGACATTATTCTTGCTTGACATTTTAATTATTATCTACATATATTTTCTATCATTATTATTGTTTTTAAGTAAGTATCATAATTCCAAAAATAATTATGATTAAGGAAATATTCATACGCCTCCTCTGGTAGATTTTGGTGATACTATATAAAAATAACAATTTGTAACACAATGTAATACCCAAAATGTAGTGAATAAATAAATGATTGATTGATTGATTGATTGATACATGAAATCAATACAAGGAAAATGTCATCAATATGACAGAAAGTAACTGCACTTTTCTTTAATCGCAATAGAACGCACGTAAATTAATAGCAAATACTCATCGTTTCGTCGACAGTCGACAGACAACAGCGCACCTGATGGTAAGAGGTAACTGTCGCTCATACAGTACTGCAATGCCAGGGACACTGCGAAGCCGCTGCCTACTGCGAAGAGAGTGGGAAAGGTGAAGGGAATGAGGTAGGTCAGAAAAAGTAAAGGCTAGGGCATCAGGTGGTCTCCTGGAGTAGTCTTAACTGCTACACCACTACTACGTGCTATTACTACTACACACAAGATTTTTGTCCCACACTAGATGTTTAAAATCGTCAGAATAGGGCAAATCAGCGACAAATGGTAAATTTTGTCAGTGTGCGTTTGACGTACGGAGCCTCATAGCTAAAATTAGACTAGATAGAAAACCGTTGTTATTAATTATTAATAACCGTATTACAATGGAAACAAAGCAGGAAGATTGTTTTTCGTAATGTATTCTACGAAATTCATTGTGTACTTGTATGTGAAAAGTCATAAACTACCGTCATAAAGTGTAACAATAAAATTTTATTGTCGGTTACTTTATTATCTGCAAATATTATGAACAAGACATTGGGCTGAAATTAGGCAAAGATTGAAAGCGTTTGTATTTAGTTAATTCCAAATCTCGATGAACTGTCTTTAATAAATGTTTGTAAATTACTGCGAGATATTAGGGTTTTTTAAAACAAAATCACGATAAATATTACTTATTTTAGTTATAATATAATTCTAGATATAATAATGCACTCAAATCATTCGTCAGTTTTTGCGACCCGTCTCTGATTCGCACGTACCCACCCCACTTATGTTTTACGACATGATTACATTAAGTAGCCTTTCTCTATTAAAATATGCATGTATTATACATAATATAAAGCTTCCAAATTTAAAGAGAAAGATTAGAAGTATGTGCATAAGTACATGCAAGGCGTTTCGCAAGCTAAATTTACATAATTTGCTATTTAACTAATAAAATAATACAAAAATAAATATATAAAAATATAAATCTTAAGGAAAACCTGAAAGCAAACACTCGAATCGTCTTACGCGCGAACAAATCCTACCGCCCACTACTAAGGGCCGGTGAGTCAGAGGGCGTTGACCCTGCGTAGGCGCAAGCCTTCCGATATCGAATACTACAATTATTTGGTTATTATACTATTATTAACTTATATTAATACTAAAATTTATAATAATTGGGCATTTATTTAGAAGTCTGATCTGACTTAAATTTGGAACTATTATTTTTTTCGAGTGTCGTAAGATGCAAAGAATTACGTGCCTAATAAACTTGTTGTAGACACCAATCCGACTGGTGGTGTCTATGGCAAATCCCTTCACTTAAATTCCCGTATGCACGTAACGACACGATAGAAATAACATTGTGTCTCGTGCAAAGTGGTCCTAAGCACACGATGGGTTAAGGGATGGATACGTTCAACAATCGTCTGATTCGTAAAAAACGTCTTCAGTCTTCTTTTGCCCGACTGCCGAAGTCAAAAAGGGAAAATGTTTTTCGAGTGTATGTATGTGGCTATGTATGTCTATTTCTTTGGCACGCTCTACAGCCTAAATGGCTTAAAAGATTTTTAACATATAAGGTGTCATTAGATTCGTATTAATTGTGAAGTGACATAGGGTACATAATATTTTAATGATGTCAGCACGAAAAAAAAATGGGTTTCTTTCTTTCACTTTATTTTAGGCAGACGGGCTGTTTTGTATGTTTTTGATAATATGATTGCGGTCACAATTAAAAGCTATTATTGTAAATAAGTGCCGTGACCCGATCACGACCTGCAATAAACGATTAATACTGTCGAGTGATTTGATGCGATCAAATCCGACCATTGTCATTGGCTAAGGCAATATATACTTATTACTCGTTCTTTTTATTATCATTTATACATTTTTAATAGAAATTATATAATTATTTAATTCGTCTACGTGGTATGGTCCATAACATTTTCACATGCAAAGTCCTGAGCATATTTCATAAACTAACAAACGCTTAGTAAACAATTATTTTTTTTTACAATTAAGATGAAATGTACATCAACAACGATTATTTCAGCTTAAATGATGATCTAAAAATTCTAGTATTATTTTAGAAAACACCTTTCCAGACTTTCGACTCTGATTCGCCATCAAACCAAACAAATCCTGCTAAAACTCAACGCACTACTTACATCTCAGCTTTCTATAAAGCACAAGCTACTTCTCACAGTGCTAAATTCAACATAACCATGCTATTCTGCTAAATGCTGTATCAAAAAGCTCTCTATGCTACTGACTCATCTATGAACCATGGCATGCAACCTTATTATGGCAATTACGGGTGTTAAAAAACCATTGTGGAGGTCGGAGACCTTTGGGTATCATATAGTTGTAAGTAGATATTATGGAAATTAATAGGTAAGTTAATCTTTGACTAGTGTTTTAGTTATTAAAGTGGTGGCTTTAATTATATAGTTACGTAAATTTTCTGATCCATAATATGTCCGTTGTATGTTGGTTACAGATTTAAAAGAAAGAAATAGACACCGACTGGGCAGCCGTAATTGTAACATGGAGATATCTTTTACTATACACACGTTTATATAAATATGACAGACAGATGTTAAAGAATTTGATATTCCTTTTTAAATATTTGACTAAAAATTGACGTATAAAAAAAGATACGTATTTAGTTTTTAAATAATACGGCTTACATAAATATGTTTTTTATTTTGTTCCTATTATTATTTGTACACATTAGTGCTTCCTTTAATTAGTTAAGCACACATTATAGAACGCTATTTGCTTCAATCAAAACATACCTCATTATTTACCTTCCAGTATTAGTTACTAGAAACCAAAAATAACAGTTCACATTCGACTTAGACAATGCTAATTTATAGAGGTCATCGTACTGATGACTCTATGGTGTTGTACGTGGTGATCAAACAACCTTACTGTCGCCCCCTAACTTAATGGCCGTCTGAAAAGTATTTGTTTTTATTCTATAGTGATGAAATTGCAGTTATATAGGGTCAAAGTTTGAAAGTTACCCTTATGTATAGATATAGTATTGCAAGTAAGCAAGTTCTGATGTTAAGGCGTTTACAATGAAGAATGAAAATATTTTCTTTATTCGATCCAAATTTGAAGTTTGATTGATGAAGCCGCCGATGCCGAAACCTGGACACTTAAAGTAGGTGCATGATATAAAATAAGATTAGTTCATAAATGATGGTGTCCTCCAATACATAATTTGTATACTTCCAACTAAGTAAGCATATACTTTAGTGAGAGCTTTTTAAAAATCCGTACTAAAAGCTAAATTACATAGTTTTATGTCGCGCCACAAAGGTCGTTGACCCCGCATCGATCAACCTTCAGCACGTGAGGGTAGTTCCATCGTGACGTCATGTTATGAGCCCTTCTGAGAACTCTTGAGTACTTTCGGTTTATTATAATTAAGGTTGTTGCAGTTCTAAGAAATCGCACCATTTAAGTAGCAATTTGATCAACAATAGACTATGACAAGGTTATAATGAAATTATGTTTAAATAACAACATTCGTCTAGAAATTGCCATAATTGTAAATCATGCGAGGAATCGTAAAACTGGATTTATCTCTCGTAGTATAAAACAAAGACGGTCTTGCTGTCTGTACTTTTTAATTTTTTTTAAAACGTTTATAGGATTTAAATGAATTTTCCACCATCATTTAGAAAATTCTTTTCTAAAGATTTACAATGTATAATACATGAATTTATATCTAAAAACTAGCTTGCCGCGGCGCGGTTTCACCCACGTCTTTGCTTACTATACAGCTCCCGTCGCCTGTAGCGTGATGTTACATAGCCTCCCTAAAAAACTGGGGTATATGCCGTGGCCGTGGTCACAAGCAGACAGTCTGCTTGTGACTACGGCCGGTGTAACCTGGTCGAAACGTCAAGCAAAATAAGGTATGTAAATACCAAATGCATGATCGCGTTAATTCCCGATGTTTATAAATTAATATCATGCAACGCGAAAGTTTAAAAGTAAAAACTGGGGTTTATGCAAAAAGAATTATTCAAATCAAACTGGTAGTTCCAGAGATGACTGCGTTCAAACAAACAAACAAACCCTTCCGCTTTTTATAATAGTATAGATAATTTGTACACGAGCGAAGTTAGTGCGAGTCGCTAGTTAGCCTAAAAACAATGACGTCATAGCTATGGATTGTACAAGTAACGAACAAACAGAACGATTCGACAGTTGATAAAGTGTAACTTAAAATATATTTTCTTTATAACATGTCTTTACTATTAAATACTATAAATCTCACTTTGTAGGAGTCACAATCGTGTAGGTGGGAGTGTACCGTTACAATCAATCTTGGTTGTAATTATAAGCTCGTTATACTTATTTAAAGCACATAATTGTTTAAAAATTATATGTAACTGTTACGTATTACTGTTTATTTTTACTATACACCTTATTTCGCTAACGATCGCATGCGCGTTCCCCAACTAGATGGACAGATCAAGTGAAAGACTCATCGCCAAATTCTACGCGGTCGTAAGTAACGCGCTGGATTAAAACCGGTGGCAGCAGATCATTCGCTCCAGATGTTACCCCGATGCTGAGAGATCCACTTTATTTCACTAATCCGCCTTCAGTCAGTGTGGTGATCAATGCTCATTCATGCCTTCTCTGTATTTAAGAGGGTTTACGCGTCATGAGTGTCTTCGTCGCAATTTCCTAACATATTTCAAAGTAAGTACATATTTCAAAGTAAGTTACTATAAAAATAACGCAACTTAAGTTTCAAATGTATTATTTGCATAAAAATATAACTGTAAACGCAATGATTTCTTACTTTTTTACAGCTTTCACCTAATTCTAGCATATAGACAGAACATATTTTTAAAATATAGTCCCGCTTAAATGATAAAAATTGATAACCACGAAATATGACACTGAATTTTGACGTTGCCACTCATGACGTGTAAACGATCTTAATTAAGTCTTGACTCTGCAGTAAGATAATAAAGAACTTGTTTATCTAAAACTAGCTATCTGCAGTGTGGTTTCACCCGCGTTAAGTATATTTGGTTATTACTCCACTTCCTTGACTAGCCTCGTAGCGTAATATTAACATAGCCTATATCCTTCCTCAAGAATTGAACATAAACATGAAATGCAAAAAAATCTGCCGCTTTATTAATTAGTATGAATTTCTGAATAAATGACTGGAAAAGTAGGTAGGGGTCGCCGTAGACGGACATACGTGGACCAAATAGGGGATGTGTTGACAAAGGACACAATTACAAGCACCCGTAACCGACGTGTGTATGAAAAGATTAATAAATGTTGAAGAGACAAAGGAGGTATGTTTGAATCGCAGAGAATGCCCTTCTATACTCTCTGCTTAACTTATTAATGTGAGACAGGCGTGTAGTTACATATGTATAAAAAACTTTAAACTATTTTCGCGATAGTCCCACGGTGGGCGTCAGTATTTGACGCAAAGAAATCAATACGGTCCGCACGCACCGTAGCGCCATGCTGTCGCAATCATACACAGGCGTCTTTTGTCTGTAGTTTTATTACCTTAATATATTTCTGTACTAGCTGCGCCCCACGGCTTCGTCCACGCCTAAAATGGTTTTGTCTCCCTCGGAAACCAGACCGATTTTCGGGATAAAAATGTCCGTCTCCGGCATCAAATTTATCTACATACCAATTTTTATCGAAGTCGGTTCAGCCTGCTGAGTGGTAACACACACACAAACTTTCGCATTTACAATATTAGTAGGATTGTAATGTGTAATGTACGAGTTTAAAAAAGTATGATACATAGTAAAAAAACGAAATTTTCCTCGGCGTTTTGTTTTAGGGTCAAAATTACTTAGCAGAACAGTTAGTTTTAGTATTAGTTCGCAAGCTCTCTGTAACAAAATAAATAAATAAAAATAACATAACATAAGTTTTTCTTCTACATTCAGAGGTGGAAAAAAATACTATATTAGGATTCGAGTAATCTATATACATATAATAAAAATGTAACCGATCGCTGTCTGTACATGGAAGATATATGAGAAAAAAAATTATTGGGGCCTTTATCAACGCAAATAGAACCCAAAACAATGATTGTTACAATTTTTGTCTGTTTGTCTGTTTGTCTGTTTGTCTGTTAGTCTGTTTGTCTGTTTGTCTGTGCGTTTGTTCACGATCGTTCAGAAACGGCTTATCCGATTTAGATATGGTTTTCACTAATACATTGTGGTAAGCTTCACTTAATATTTAGTGTTTGTTTCATGTCAATCGGTTCATAAATAAAAAAGTTATGCCAATTTAAAGATTCACGTCGAACATTTGTTAATTTACTACGAAATCTGATAGAAACAGAGACTTTAACAGGTTACGGAATAGCTGATAGCGTTTTTATTTTTCGGATTCCGCTCATTCTAAACAATCTTCCGTTTAGTTTTAAATGAGTCCAGTTTCCAGTGAGCCTATGTTTCGCGATGACAATTAATAAAGCCCAAAGTCAGACACAACTAAAAGTTGTGGGCGTGGATCTAAGTATTAGCTGTTTTTCGCACGGTCAGCTTTATGTGGCTCACGTGTTAGCATTCCTAGCAGCCTGTATGCTTTGATCCCCGATGGCTATACGTCTAATCCATACATCCATACACCCATACATATTATATAAGGCTTTATCCTGACTGACTGACTGACTAACAGACAACGCACAGCCTAAACTGCTGGTCGTAGCGACTTGAAATTTGGAGGGTGTGTTTGTCTAAATGTCTAGAGGTTGTACTCAAAAAGGGTTTTTAAAATTTAATTCCTAAGTGTGTGAAAAGGGATGTAATCGATTATATGAATCTTCTTCATTTTTTAACTTACAGTTTTGAAATTTTATTATGGAATACTTCTATTTAAATAAAAAATATCCTTATAATTTTATTTTAACAGGGGTGGATTTAGAGGGTTGAAATTAGGGATGAAATATTCTATACAAAGATCTTTAGCTTCTGAAGCTAGCGACTCGAAATTTACAGGGAGGGGGAGGGAGGGAAAGGAGGGAGGAAAAGGAGGAACTAAGGATAAGGAGGAAGGGAGGGGAAAGTGAGAGGGAAGTGATGGGGAAGTGAGAGGAAAGTGATGGGGAAGTGAGGGGAAAGTTAAGAGGAAGTGTGGGGGAAATGCGGGAGAAGTGAAGGGAAAGTCAGGGAGAAGTCAGAGGGAAGTAAGGGTAAAGCCAGGGAGAAGTGAGGGAGAAGTGAGGGGAAAGTGAGTGGAAGTGAGAGCAAAGTGACGGAGAAGTAACGGGGAAGTGAGGGGAAGTGAAAACAGTATTTAAACGATATAAAAATGTCTATTGGAAAAAACGACATTCACGCGAGCGAAGCCCAAAAGGTCACTCACTCACTTATCACGAAATCTCAGAAACAACAAGTGCTAGGAATCTCAAACTTTGCATTGTCATTCCTATTAGAATATAGGTGCTCACGGAATTTTGCGAAATCCATTCCCTAAGGGGGTATAAAGGGGTGGCAAAGTTTGTATGAAACTTCTATAGTTTTTATAGTAGGATTACCAAATTACTAGAAAATACTCTTTTTTTAATATTCAGAAACCACCCTTATTAAATGGGCAAATAAGAGTCGCAAGTTTGTGTGAAAGTGGTTTGTCAGTTTTAGCGGTAGCGGGTTTAAACTGGATTCGCCATAGAGACGGATAATACAATGTACGATTGCCATAAAATCAGGCACGCAATATTCTCATAGAGGCACCCATATGAATTTTCACGCGAACGAAGTCGCGGGCAACAGCTAGTGATTTAAATATTTATTTGCTTACTTTTTCATGCATTAAAAGACACGCAAATCTCCATGTTGAACGTTCATCAGACAAGAAACAAATCATATAATCAAAAGTCCTAGTATATTAATTTTACCACGTCTTTATCTCCCTCAATATCTTGGATCCCCCGACCACCGTACACGATCATAAACCCACCTAGTAGATACTGCGTACAAACACTGACCTATTTTCGTACGGCTACCAAAATTGGGGTGCATGGCAACAAACCGAGACAAAGGCTTTGTTTGCTCTGTGAAATTTTATAATTTTGTTATTAAGTAATAGAAATTTTTAGACTCCTATCTTTTATCTGTATTATATATTTGTATTAAAATAATACGACCACACGTCTAGTCAACATTAGTAAGACTCGTTATCTATTATATGAGATAATACAGCTGGATAAATGTATACCACATGTATTGTTATCTTGGAAGGCTTTCTAGGCCTTCCAAGATAACAATACAAATAAATAAAAAATTATAATTAAACCTATTTCTGATTATGCCTGACGAAATAGCTCTTGTATTGTAGTTAAAGCGAATTAAGCGAAATAGTTAGCGTAATGTAGTCCATTAACGAAACAAATGAAGTATTTATTACATCCATGTAGCACCATGCAGTAAGCAAAGACCCTAAATGGCAAGTCAATGCGATGGAATCGCAGAAGTAATAGTGCTTAGAAAACACAACCAAGCCGTTGCCGACCACAAAGAAGGGGATGAGGAAGGAAAGGGGAAACTGAAGAGGACCGAGCGAGTATTTAGGCTGCCGGCGCTCACTCACTAAGCGAAACATTTAGCATTAAAACTAATGTTCTTACGTCGATCATCTATGAGAGGGTAGTACTTCGCCAGTCAATCCAGCCCATTCATGCTGAAACCAGCGTGGATCTACTCCCAGATTTCATACATTACTGAATTATCGAGTCAGTCGATATGTATAAGTAATTACTTTTTCATTATTACGGAAATAAACCAGGTAGCTCAAATATCTTACATGTCTTACATGACGTAATATCCTGAATGAGGACACTCCTTAGAGCCGCGTGCAACAGTGTATTAAAACCCACCCTCTCCGCCTACCCTGGTTTCCGGGTCACGCCTCGAATGAAATGGCTGGCTATAGACACGCCAGATATTTTTGAATAAATTTTCTTTGTAGAGGGTAGTGAAATCCTTGTACCAGTTACGGATAAATATGTGATGTCCTAACATAGCTCAATTTAAAAACTCTGTCTAGCGACATTAAGAGTATTTTTTGTTGCGAGTAAAAATTACTTTTTCGGTCTAAGGGTATCGTTCAAGACGACCAAGATTCTTAAAAACCCGATTTTTGTTCGGCGCTTAAGCGCTGTCAAAGATAAACATATTGACTTTTTGTAAGGTTTAAAGCCAGGACTACCTACTTAATTTCTACATACATTATGCTCAGTAAGTATTAGATTGTCTACAATCAATCTACAATCAAAAATTTAATATTTTTCAAAAGAAAATCTCTGCCAGCATGATACGGTATACGGTATACAGTAGTAGACCCACGCTGGTTGCTGCTTTCAATGTTAAAGCTTCGGCCAAACCTGCGCGACCAAAGCGACTGCGAAGCGGGAGCGTCTGCCGCGCGGCGGTCGCTGCCGTATAATATCTATGGCGCTTTGCACACCTGCGCGACCGCAACGCGGGACTGCAGCGTCCGCAGAGCGGGACGCACGCGTCTAGTGGTCAGACGTGTGTAGTAGTATGAATAAAGTACTATCCTCTCATAAAAGTTCGATGTAAGAGTAGTAGTATTACTTTCGTTCGGTAAGTGAGAGCGCCGGAGGCCCAATCTCTCCCCTTTCCTTTTTCCTCATTCCCTACTCCACTACCTTTGCCTACCTTACTCTCTGCACCTACACCACTACCTTTACCTACCACATTCCATTCGCCTATCCCACCTCCTTCACCTAACCCACTCCCTTGCCGGTAGGCAGTGGCTTCGCAGACCGCAGAGTCCCAGGCAATGAAGAAGCGACATGAGCGACAGTTACCACTTACCATCAGGTGGGCTATGGGCTAGTCTGCCACCGTCGGCTGTAAAAAAAAAACCCTACCGATTCGTACTCTGTCAATCAAACCATTGAACCAGACAGGTTGCCATTATTTGTCGCGTGGTTTATTCCGCAAAAGCAATAAAAGGTCTTTTTCATCAGAGTCAGAATTTGATGTTAAATACGAGAATATCATCACCACAACAATTTAGTAGCTATCCTACTAATATTATACATGCGAAAGATTGTGGGTGTGTTTGTTACCACTTAGCGCCTAAACGGCTAAACCGATTTTGATAAAAATGGGTATGTAGAAAGGTTTGGTGCCGGAGACGGACAAAGTATTTAAGGTTACTTTTTATCCCGAAAATCGCTCTGATTCCCAAGGGAGACAAAACACATTTAAGGCGCGGGCGAAGCCGTGAGGCGCAGCTAGTACCAGATAAAGACGCGCAGCTTTAGTGATTGTTCACTAACAAATGAAGTTCGCGGTTCGCGTCGCAGTCGCGCAGGTGTGCACGTTAAGTTTCGCGTTGCAGACGCTCTCGCGTCGCGTCCCGCGTCCCGCGTCGTGGTCGCGCAGGTTTGGCCGAAGCTTAAAGCGATTCAGCGCTGTACAATCCATGGCATGATATCAAATTTTCAAATAAACATCGTATTAGAACAGAAAGCCACTGTAGGACAACTTATATTACTTTTTTATAATGTTGCACTAAGGAATGAGCCGGGTTGCAGTGGATATAACAAATACATATACAAATAACGCCCATAAAAGAAATAATGACTTGGAACAAATATTTATGAATTAAATGATAGTACGTAGTCAGTAGAGTCCAGGCATGATGACCTGCATTATATGAAATGCATTTTCACGATCTGTTTAAAATACCTGGTATAAATATTGCTAGCTAACTCAATGGTAGTTTTTTTGTGAAATTCTATAATTCTACCAAGTACATACATACATAGCTTCACGCCTTTTATCCTCGAAGGGGTAGGCAGAGGTGTTTAACCATCCACATTCCGTAATTTTTTTTTATATTTGGTCCCATGTATGAGGGGCGAGCTTGTTGTAATAAATCGGGCACAAATCCAGACTCCGGGCTAATACTGAGAAGTTTTCAACAGAAAAACTATATCTCTTTACCCGACCCGATCGAACCCGATACCTCTGCGTGGTAATACGTACACAGTACCACCGAACCACAGAGGCATTCAATTCTACCAGGTATTAGTACATCTATCTATTACCAGCAATACAACACAAAAACAAAGACTATCAAACATTCCTTGAACGTGCTGCCGATACATGCGATGTCGCTGTAAATATAGCACCGTTCCACCCAAATTGCTGGCTCAATATTATTGTAAATAGGTTTATGTTTTACTGAGCGTGTTTGTGGATTGAATTGCTATTTATACATGTCTAAATGTCTCCAGTGCAGAATATAGCCAACCGGGGGTAAGTAGAAGTGTACAACAATAATAGAAACCAAGAAAGAAACCATCTTTAGTATCATGGCAAACTGCTTGCATCTATTATGGCCGCATAGTCCATTATTTCTTAATCACAAGACCCACGAAATACAAGGAAACTGATTTAATTATACAATAACATACTACACGTTTGTATATGTGTGTGTAATAATAATTGTAGGGTCACCGATACGATAGACAAAGACAATGCTACATAAGCAAGATAGGTGCATCTCTTTCTTGCACACGGCTTCGGCAAGTTTGATTCTTTTGTTTGGTGCTTTCTAAGCATCCAAAATCAGTAATAACGACATTTTCTCATTACATCAAAGTCGATAAAATATATAATAGATTGTTTAATCGTGTAACCAGTACTAACCAGTCACTCCATCGTTTTCTCGTGAGTAACTGGCGACTAAGTACCAGGTAACAGTCAGCAGCGTTCATGCGGTGTATGGTCCCAACACGTAGACCAAGATAACTATGGTCTTTAGGAGGAGCTACGCCTTGCAGTAACTAGTAGTCCTAGTATGTTAACATCATGCTGCTACCCTGGTATTCTTAGACGTCACTTACAACCCTTACAGAAAGAAACGGGGTTCTTTATTGTAAAGATTGGAGACTACACTACCATATTCTTTCTTTCTTTTAAATGACAACTCCCGCACTAGGGAACAAGCCCTGTGTCGAAGAGTAGGTACTTTTACAATGGACACAAAGTACACCCAGACTCGGAACAAATATTTACGGATCACATCAATTTTTATGCCGTGGGGGGATCAAAACCACAACCTTGATGTATAGCAGGCACTTGCGCTCCCACAACGCCACAGAGGCATTCAATTATATAAAGACGTAGTTGAATAAATTTAATTTTGCGTAAACATGTCGTCATCAGTGAGCTAATCTTAATAAACATAAAGCCCCAACAATTACGTATAAAAATGAAAGCTCATTTCTTAAGTGGGTCACAAGATATAAAACTGCATTACGTCGACAGTTAGTTTAAACAAAAGGTTTAATGATGGTATCGCCGCTGTTTCTCAGACTGTTGCGGTATTTGTTCACCGCAACCTATGTAAGATATAGGCGGAGGCGATTAAGCAGATAATGCTTCTCTAGTAACAGTAGTTCGGTTGTTTACTGGACTACTTATTTTTAGTACCTTTCTACTTTCAACAAAAATTTAACTACTGATAGAGGATTATGGCAAATTTCTTCATTTGCGACTAAAACTATTTAGCATCTCAACCGTCGAGAACGGCTTTTTCTAAAGCCGAGAAGTTTACTAATCAAAGGTCCAAAGTCTGAAATTATTGACAGTTTTATCCAAAATAATGACCTCGTAAGTTTTTAATAGGATATGTAATGAGTTTTGCTGCAATCAGCATATGGAATGGACTTCAAATAAAGGTCGTAATGCTCACATCGCATTTGATGCCGATTCCAACGTCGAATGCCGACCCGACAGTTTCGAAAACTCATTTTAAAGATTTAAGCGTCAAATGTAATATTCGGGCAGACATTTATGCAGTACTGTTTTTTAGCTAAAATAATGATGATTGCCGTCATGAAGCCGAAACAAAATCGACCCTATCATTTCAAACTAAAGTCGAGTTTCATTTTATAACATTTCTTAAGTTCATAACTTACGGTATATGTAGATATTAGAAATGTTAACATGTTCAAAATAAGCGCTAACAATGAATCTAACGCCAATTAAACTGAGAGAATATTATATTGTGTTAAAATAATGATTTATATTATAAACTAGCTTTCCGCAGCGCGCTTGTTAAGTTACATATTTGCTTACTGCTCTGCTCATATCGCCAACAGCGTGATGTTACATGATGTATGTTATACTAAGATCACTTGCAAGCAAAAATAGACATTATTGTTTTGTGATACGCAAACGACATTTTGTAAGAGTGGTAAAGAAATTTTACTGTCGACTATTATACATATATGAGCTCCACATCCACGTCCATACACAAGCCCTTTTAAGTAAATATTTACATCTTAGTGTAAGCATTGACGCAATGTGTCATGGCGTCGCGTCGCATTCATTTACACTTCGATGATTTAATATTATGTGATCGGAATATTAATTATACATTTTCTATAAAAATACATTCAACGTTTGTCATCAATTATTCACCAATAGGTAAATGTTTTTTAGTTAGCGGGCTTGCCGAACTGGAAAACGAAATGGTACCCAAACTACGGAATACCTAAATTGGTAACTGTACCTTATGGACATAGCTGTATTGTAAAAACAAACGTGAAACTTGCTGACTGACCAAATCTAAATTCATAATAAAAAGAGACAATATTATCTTTAATAATAAATAAATTTATCTTTATTTTCCTTCACAAATTGTCTGGCTTATGCTAAAATACAGGTAGTAGAACTAGGATAATATTAGTTCTTTTGTATGTTTGTTTGTAATGTGCGATGTTGCGATTTAACTCAAGATTTACGTAACATATTTAAAACATCTTTCACCTTCAAAGCTGCAAATATGGCGGGTAACTTAGGCTATATTTTATTATGTTTAATATATTTTTTTATTAATTTCCGAAATTTCAATATTTTAAGCGTTTTTATTTATTAACCTGATATTTTTCGTAAGCGTTTGTTGTAAGACTGAATGAAACTTTTGATACCAAAGCAAAGCGAGGGCGGATGATTAGTATAAAATAAAGCAGTAGCAGTTACCGCCTCGGTACTGTCCCACTGCAGGCAAAGGCGTCTTCTCATGCAGAGAAGGCATGAGCATAGATCGCTACATATGCTTAAGGTGGATTAGCTATTTCCGACTTTTTAATCCAGGTTTCTTTATGATGTTTTCTTTTACCATAAAACAATATACTTTCCAAAAACCAACGACCGGCCAATGTAACGAATATTGTGGCCTATGTCTAGCAGAGTTCTTTCGGCCGATATTATGTAAAACCAAATACCTAGTATATTCTAGCTATACAAATGAACCCGTCCATCTGAATCATAACCAAATTCACTCTTCCGCTCACAACAGCAACAGACCTTGGCACTTATTAGCTGATTCACGGCACAATGTTGCGAAAACAGATTTGTTTCATTGACACATCACGAGTTCACGTCGTGGGTACATACCATAAATACACATTGAAATTGTGATGCATTTACTAACTGAAATGCAATATTTGTAATAGTTCTTAGTTACCAACGTAACGTAGCTTACACGGGGGATCAGAACGGAATAGAAAATATAATAAAATAAACCAGTTCTCAAGGTACCAAATACAGGGGATCAGACGGGAATAGCTCGAATACACCATACATTACAAAACAAATAAAAGAACAGCAGAACTCTGCACAACATACGACTTATCGCTAAAAGCGATATCTGACGGACAACCATTGGACGAAGTAACTTAAAATGTAGTAGATCCTTCCATCTTTTAGGATTCAACGTGAATTTTCCGAATTGGCGAAGAACTACACTCATAGAATATCTACATAAAGTACCCATTGTTACATACTTAAGCAAAGCGATCGACGAGTGAGAGCAACGGAAGCCTGAATTTTATCTCGATTTCGTTTAACCCTTTCATGGACACTACTGTACACACAATAGATGTTTTATTGTCATCACGGCCATATACGTTTACTGTTCCGGTAAGTATTAATACATTTTCTTCAAGGTACCTAGTAGTAGCAGACACTAAAGAGGCTAGGTAAGACCTTTCAAACTCATTTATTTCTCACATATGTGACACTTACGTACGTCAAAACAAAAAAAAACAAAATGTCAACCATTAACCTCCCATTAACCTACAAGTTCGCTGACCAGACCACCATGAGAACTAGAAAAAACTTAGGCTACAATTTTTAATCGCATGATTGTAAGTTTACGTGGGTTATAATTTCAAGTAGCATGCAAAGTGACGCAGACACACGCTTAACTCTATACATATTAGCATCTGCCGCTTAACTCGGCGATCAAAAAAAGTCATAGACAACTTATAAAAATTATGTAGATCTTTGCTGGATTCAAGAATGGACTGGAAGGATCGAGAAAGTACTACCCTCTAATAGAACATCGACGTAAAGATTACTTTCCATGCCAATGTGTATCATTTTATAATTGACCAAAGACTGAAGAAACAACGCCAATAATCCCTTGGTTCCATTTTCTCCCGCATTCTTATTCTTTACACGACCGTCAACGGTTTCATTGTTTCCTTAGCATTATTTCAGTCCACGGTTTTTACACGGTAGTAGAGCCACGCTAGTTTCAGCATGAATGGGTCGGATCGACCGGAGAAGTACTACCCTCTCAGAGAAGATCGACGTCCTACGAGTAATAGTATCTGTACTAAATATTGCGTTTCGTTCGGTAAGTGAGACTACCGAATTCCCAATTTCCCCCTTTTCGTTTTCCTCACCTTTTTCAGTTCTTACACCTACCCCACTCCCTTCACGGTAGGCAGCGGCTGCCCTGGCATTGCACGAGCAATGCTAGGGACTCAGAGTCGTCCATGAGCGACAGTTACCACTTACCATCACGTGGAGTGTTTGCTCGTCTGCCACTGTCGCAAAAAAAAAAACTCCAGTTCTGTGATCATATTTAAACTGCGGTCCGATTCAAGATGTTTTCAATGTTATGATTCATCGTGATATGTGCTTTACTCGCTTGAACTTTCTATGTATATAGAAAGCAGACAGCAAATAGTGTGTGATGTATATTTGAAACCTAGAAAATCTTTAAATAATATAAAGCCGCTGTTTTTTCTGTTTATTTTTGCGTTAACATCTTCTAAACTACACAACGGTCTTTGATACGGTTTTTACTATTGTTTAGAACATTTCTTTCGAAAGGTTTATAAGTATAATACATGCATATTATAATACAGAAAAGCTAAAAATTGCATCGATTTGTAATAATTATGTCGTAAAAGCATAAAGTACCCATGGCTACGGTTACGTGCAAAGCAGGGACAGGAGGCTTCTGTTTATTAAACTAACCACACTATAGAAAATACCTTCTTATATAATATATAAACAATACAGATAACTAAAACCCGGTTAGCCCTTCACGTGTTCAATTGTAATAATCTCATGAATATGTTAATTAATGATATAACAGACGCGGCATGGTTGCAGTTACAGCGGAAAGCGATTTATAGCGGATCAAAATATCTGCGAGTTTATCAGCGACACTTGCGTATTTCTCTATTGGGTGACCGTCGAAATTTGATGTCAAATCTATACTATTATATAAACCGAAAGAGTTTGTTTGTTTGAACGCGCTAAACTCTAGAACTACCAGTCGGATTTAAAAAAATATTTCTGCGTTTGATAGCCCAGTTCTCGAGGAAGGTTATAGGCTATGTATCATCACGCTACTGGCGACAGGAGCAGAGCAGTAAGCAAAGACGCGGATGAAACCGCGTCGCGGAAAGCTAATTATCAAATAAGACGTCAGCCAATACGAAAACAGTAGCTTGAATGAGTAGATTTGATGAGGCAGTTGCCAAACCGCTAACAGCACATATCCGTGTTTTAAAGACACAACAATAGGTTTAGTTTAAAAGATCTTTATTATCACTTAAGACAAAACTAATCGTCACTTACGTGATAACATTATTTGTACAAAGAAAAAATTGTGGTGTCCGTCGTCACATTCACAATAGCATAATATATATGAATTAGGAACATTATTATAGGGTTACGTACACTACGCATTATATAAAAGGATTAGGTTAAGTACTTACATTATTATTCCAATAACGACACAATGGTAATGATCAAGATCCATTTCTACTTGTTCGTTTGTAGGTGGCAATATACCGTACACATTCATTCAGCAAAATTACTGTTTGATAGCGAAATACCATAATAAAACAGTTCAACTTATCACTATCGTAATTACATTGCACATTTCGTTTCGATACACAAACCATAACTAAACTGTATCTTACATTTAGCAAGCAATGCATTTTACTACAAATTAGATTGACAATAGACGAAATAACTTATAATCTGTTATGTCCCAATTACGTCTTCGGTCTTCTTCTATTTCCCTTTGCCTCCCTAAGCCATGTCTGGGAACGGCTTGGTTGTATTTTTTAAGCATTATATCTGCAATGCTAAGAAAACACAGCTCTGTAACGTTGCGATTACCAATTTACTTACCAACAGGTGGACCATTTGCTTTTTTGCTACCAAAATTGTATAAGAAAATTTAAACCAGCATACAGTATTCAAAGATAGTTAAGTCTAGAAACCGGTTGATATAAAAAGTATGAGACCAAGCGTATAATTTATTTCCTTAGCGGACGTCATGCGGTTCATTGAGTGATTTGCAACAACGTAAAGTACACAAACTTCTTCGTAACGCGACGGTGATAACAAGTCTTTTTTACAAGAATTGCGATCGTGAACTGTAAGTAGTAAGGGTTGTTGATTAAAGCAACCGTTGTTTAGACACAAGGTTGAGGTCTAAACCAAGTAGATATAAATTGTTCAGGTTTCTTCGCGATACATTCCATCATTATATCTCAGAAAATTTCATGATAAACTTTGAAAGTACATATTAATTTTGAAAAAGGCCTGTTACGAATCCACTACATCATGTTTAGGAGCGAATCAGTAGAGGTAGTCTATTAGCCATAATCAGGTAAACGATACGTATCACGTTACCCGCTGACATTGAGACCCCGCCCCATGTGTAGACATTGACATTAATTTGGTCATGATGTCACAACTCACAATTGACATAATGCGCTTCACGGATCAGTGCGGATACTGGTGTCGTGGATTTGATACCGGACGCGGTAGTTGCTATTTTTGAGACTGGAAGCGTTTAAGAGTGTAAGACAAATTGATAAGTGACCTGAATAGAGAGTGAGAAATAAATGATTAATGAAAGTAAAAGAAAAGAGACAAACATTAAACCATATAAAAAGCAGAAAGGAAGTATTATTAAATACCACAACATAAAAGAAAATAGAAGCTTTATGGAGTACTACACATTTTTTGGCAGAAATGGCAGGCAGAGGCGTATAATATTCAATGCCCTAGCTATGCTAACAGAAAAACCTCGATATAATTTTACCCAGCCGCTAGATTGTAAGCCTTAAATGTCACCTGGCCATTGATCCCCTAATCAATAACATCACAAACAAATATTACATAAAAATATTATGCAACAGAAACACGTAAAAAAAGAATGGAATGTGTGTCTATATCACTGTAAATAGGGTTGTCAATTCTGTGGAAAACACAATTATTGTGTAAGAAATACAAAAATGAAAGGGCACGGCATAAAAAATAAAATTAAAATAAAACGATCCCCAGGGTATCAGATTCAGGGGATCAGACTGAAATAACTCGAAACGACATACAGGCTCTCAAAATCTCAGTAGGGATGAGAATCGAATTTCGAGATATTTCAGTAAACCCACTATTTACTAGGATTTAATGGGATTTTACGTGTTTGTAAGAAATCAAGTTCAATTTCAAACTAATTGTGCTTATTCTGGTGTCCAGATCCCACCTGTATATCAAGTATAGTGAAGCCATTTAGTAAAATATTAATTTACTAAAGATAATCTTCATATTTTTGACAAGATTTCGATAAAGTATTTTGTAGCGTTTTCAACAAAAATAGTAATCTCAAATCTAAAACCTCCTAAATTTCCTACAGTGACGACCCTGATAGCAGGAAGCTGGTGTACAACAGGATGCGGTCAATTAGGAACGCAACGGATGGCGGAGGAAGGAGTAGAGGGGGGAGGGGGGATCACGAAGGTGGGTATTCGTGCGAGACTGGGTGAGCAGGACGTGTGCTATATGTGATTATTGTGAAGCGTTGATGCAGGTCGTAAACACCTGTTTTAATACGGCTATTAAGGTGGTTCCGACGAAATTTCGACGAAATCCGCTACTTTCATCTCGATAATTGAGTAGATTCTAATGCTATTTATTCTTTTTTTTTTTGCCAACAAAATACTTTGATTCATGAACTTTAGAATAGTAGAAGAATTATTTACAATAATTGATTATATAACTTATACCAACGATATTAAAACAACGTGATTTCACTTATTTTGAAATATTACTTTGTAATTACTATAGTTATAAATATAAAAGTTATATTGAATCAACCGGAATAAACCAAATGTCAACTCTGTAGGTTTATTTCATTTATTAGGATAATGTTTCAATAGTTATTGATAATTTGGCTGAATCAGCGTCGCAGGGGCTCTGCGCGGGCGACGGGAGGCAGAACGGCAGAGCGGCGCAAGCCCTTCTGACGGACGGACGTATGCGGTTTTTTTAAAAATTATTTACGTAATTCAATAATTGCAAATAAATAATATCAAAAAAAATATTGTGTGGATAGATTTAGTGTTGCAAATAAATTAGATTAGTTATTTAGATTTTTTTAGTGTATTAAATACGTAGGTATTTACCTACATTTATTATTATTTTTCATCAAAATGACTAAAATTTCACGACTGAAACAAATACAAATGCAAAGGATTCAATAATAGAATATCCTGTAAGTAGGTATATACCTACCTACCTTCATATTTTTAGTAAAATACCTGCTTTGAGATACTTACCTAGGATATCCTTTAATTATGTTTAGTTCCACGTAAACTAGGTAGCAGGTGGTGAGCCTATTGTCGCTCGTGATAAGATCAAGGCAACACCAGGCCTCAAGAATCAGTAAATTCCTGCTGTTATATACCCTAGGGGTATGAATATGAGCTTGCTACAATATTGTCTATGTCTACTATCATTTCGAACTAGGTGTGTGGTAGGTGGGCACATGAGTAAAATATCTAACTTGGATATTTACTCATGTGGCAAGGGCGCTTTCCGATTCCGACCGACGCGACGCGACGACGACGACGCCGGCGTAGGTACGAGGTGCTTCGGTCGGAACACGAACGTCGGCGTCGGTCGTACAACTAGCATAGAACTCAAATTACAATGATTATACGTGACATGCGTCGGTTTGCGACCTAGTTAGGTACCTACACAAAACAACCATACACGCTGCTGTTAGCTACCTAACTATCTACGTTATCTTGCACGAGCATAAATACCTATACATTCTATATATACATACGGTGTGTACTTGAATATTCTATCGGTAAGTAATACCGATAAAATATTCAAGTATTTACCTCGTTAGATTTTTTTTCATGAGCTGATAAAATCAGTGATAAGATACTAGGCTAAAGTAAATACCTACCCTTCTACTTTCAATGCATCTTATTTTGATTTATTTATTTGATTGCAAGAAAGGAAGAAAAAAGGCTTTACAAAACGTCTTAGTCTCTAACCAAACTAAAATATTTGAAGACTGTGAAATTATTACAATTAGGTAAATTAAAAATCCTACTCTCTGTTCCTTTATTATCGTACTATATGAATTTTTAATCCTAAAATTAAATAATATATTGTTGAGTGCCTACTGGACATAACAAAACTAATACCGTATTTTTCGAGTAATAGGTGTATCTAGAAAGTAATAGACCCGGCACAGTATAAAGAATTCTACTCTTTTTTTGTACAGTCTTTACCTAACTAGGTAAAGGCAAAAGAATTATGGTTTAGCACTCTATGTATGTATGTATGTATGTATCTTTATTATATTATATTATAAGTGTATGTACTGTAAAACTACCCCGTGACGTCGTCCGCATGGATCCGTTACTTAGCGATAATATTACATTAGTTCTACTTTACCGATTTTGCATTATATTATACATTTACAATACTACAATATGTACGTACATACAAATATATGTATGTACACATATATTTGTATGTACATATTGAAGTAATCTATACTCATAATGAATCTCTAGCGAGGTAATTTTCACGGTACATCCAAATCACTCAAACAGTGGGTACAATGCGTCTACTTTGGCAATTGTTCGTGTTACTTATTTTGCTAAGGGTACATGATATTGTGTACCTTACGTACGGGCACTTACTAGAAGATAATCAACATTTATTTATTTATTGAAAAAGTATTTACAATATCATTACAGATAAAAACCCAATACGATATCATAAAAAACCTAAAATTAAAAACACTAATTACTAAATAAATATATCTACTTATCCAATACTATACATTTTTGTGCAACATCCTTGAATTTTGATAGAGTACATTGAAAATATCAATTTCTATAGAAATAATGATATACACATAGGAATGATGACGCTTTGTTTAAAGCATGTGTAACTGAAAATCCTTATCAGCTCCGTCATTTGAATTCAGTTTTGCTGGTGAATGGTGCTGTTTCAAATTCAGTGCAGTGGTGGCCATACAGAGTAAAGATACTGCGGGAGAAAAAGGAAATAAAGAGGACCGAGGAGGTAACTATGCCTTCGGACCACTGACTTTCAGACAAAACTTACACTTTACGTCGTTATGTACATCTCCAGCCAAACCGTCCCGCTTATTCTAAAAGATCTACTTCCGTAAAATTTTTGCTAGCTATACAATATACAGAACGATTTACTGAAGTTATATTTGTGATATCCAGATGAACCGAAAATAAATAAGGAAAATGAAAATATGTTAATTCATATAGGTTAATTAAATTAACACTTATGAACGTCAAAGTTTACAAAATGTCAGCAAATTAACCTACAACCAGTTCGCTGACAAAGTAGAGCCATGAGAAGAACTGGCAAGAAACTCAGGCCACTCATTTTAATCGCCAGGTTATTACAATTTTTGTAAGTTACAGTTTCAAGTAGCATGCAAAGTGACACAGGCAATACACTTAACTCTATAGGTAATTAAATACTTACAGCTTTCTATGTTGCAAAGAAAAAATAAAAAGTAAAATGCGTGCTTTACAGGCTGCCTCAATTTGCATATTGCTACAAAAGTACGAAAAGTCAGGGAGAAGTCAAGGGGAGTCAAGGGAAAGCCAGGGAGAAGCGAGGGAGAAGTGAAGAGAAAGTGAGGGGAATGTGAGAGGAAAGTGAGAGGAAAGTGAGAGGAAAGTGAGGAAAGTGACGGGGAAGTTAGGGGAAGTGAGGGAGAAGTGAGGTGGAAGTGCGGGATAAGTGAGGGGGAAGTTAGGGGAAGTTAGAAGTGAGGGGAAGTGAGTGGAAGTGAGGGGAAGTGAGTGGAAGTGAGGGGAAAGTGAGGGGGAAGTGAGGAGGAAGTGAGGAGTGAGGGAAAAGTGAGGAGTAAATGAGGAGGAAGTGAGAGGAAAGTGAAGGGGAAGTAAGGGAGATGGGAGAGGAAGGGAGGGGGAAGGGACAAGGCAGGAGCTCTCGAATGCAGGGAAAGGGATAAGAAGTGATAAGAAGGGAGAAGAAAATGAGGGGAACGAAGGAGAAGAAATGGGGAAGTGCTAGAGAAGAGAGGAGAAAGCGAGGAGGCAAGGTAGAGAGAAGTGGAGGAAAGAGCAAGAGATGCTCGAGGAGAGGCAAGGGATGCTGAAGGAGGTGAAGAGGAGAAGAGGGAGGTGAGGAGAGAAGCGGAAACTGTGGAGAGTGGAGAAAAAGGGCGATAGGGAATGAGGGGAAGGGAAAAGTTATTGTAGTGAATATTTGCCTTTGTGTATTGTATTTTTTTTTTACGAGGGATATCTTTAGGTAGGTGAAAGAGGGTTTGTATGAATGGGAGATTAAAAATACTATGGAAAACAGTATTTAATAAACAATATAAAAATGTCTATTGGAAAAATCAATATTCACGCGAGCGAAGCCGCGGGCAAAAGCTATCTATATACATAAAAGCAAAAGGTCACTCACTCACTCATCACGAAATCTCAGAAACAACAAGTGCTAGGAATCTCAAACTTTGCATGATCGTTCCTATTAGGATATAGGTGCTCACTTAGACGGGATTTTGCAAAATCCATCCTCTATGGGTGTATAAAGGGGTGACAAAGTTTGTATGAAACTTCTATAGTTTTTATAGTAGGATTACCAAATTACTAGAAAATACTCTTTTTTTAATATTCAGAAACTACCCTTATTAAGTGAGCAAATAAGAGTCGAAGTTTGTGTGAAAGTGGTTCATCAGTTTTAGCGGTAGCGGGTTTAAATGAGATTCGCCATAGAGATGGATAATACTGATATTTATTACTGATTCAATGTACGGTTGCCGTAAAATCTGGCACCCATCTGAATTTTCACGCGAACGAAGTCGCGGGCAACAGCTAGTCTATAATATGTATGTATTTACAAAAAAAAAAGTATATAAGTAGTATATCAGTTGTTTAGTACCCATAACACAAGCAAATATAATTGCTTAATTTGGGGCTAAGATGGCTCTTTGTGAATGTGGTAGAATATTATTATTATATTATAGTTATAAGGTGCATTTTATGCTTTTTGTTTAATTATCTCAATTTTGGCATATGTGTGGATTAGTTCCTTTTTGCATAAGTAGGTCCAATTGTTTTTTTATGCTTATTAGTTTAAAGTGTAAGTTAAACTTACTTGTGATTTTTATTATTAGTATCTACATTTGTTTTTATTATAAAGTGGTTTGTAAGTTAATTTAAATTTTATAAAAACCATGTTTTAAATTTATAATAATTGATGCGATACCTATAATCTTGTTTTAAGGGAAGTTTTGTGTTAGTTGTAAGTTTAAAAAATGAGTGTATTTTAATAACTTTTAACTTCAGTTTGATCGATAATGATCTAATACTTTATAATTCTGTTGCGTTAAAATGCCATTAAACTATAAGGTTTTAAGTTTAACCGCGTTTAAGCGTAACAATGAATCAAGTTTTGTACTCTTATTTAAACACATTTATAGACTACCAGACTTAAAAGCAGTGAACGGACGTTAACCACGTTTAACATGAGGTAGTTCCACAAGTATTAATGATAAGCTAAATTGACATTATGTGCTATACCGACATTTTAGTTACAATTAAGTTCTTTTGTTTTTTAGGTTTTTAACAAACAATATTTTTTATGAAATAGAGACACTAAAATGCCGTTACGCTAAGCGTAGTGGCATTTGAGCCGCTGATCTATTAGATTTTTGTAACACCAATGGTATACTAAAACGCAAAAAAACGTTTTATTATAAAATTTAATTATATTTACAAACTGACAGGAGAATAAATTGAAAGTATTTCATTTGATCTATATCTTGGTACCTTTAAATCTCAAATAATTGTTGTCATTTGTAAGTGACAACGGTTTCAATTTTTGCCGCGTTTTTTGAGTGTTTACTCAAAACTCGACTTTGGCAGTTAACGGCATTTTAGTTATACCACGGTAGAGCTGGATTTTGAGTTTATTGGTTTAACCCACAGTAGTTATTTTTATTTCTACTACATATTTAACAAACGTCATGATTCTAAACACTCATCTTTGCTTTCGCTACTATATAAATAATAAATATATAAATAATATATACTAAAAAATATACATACTTACTAAACGAAATAATAAAAGATACTAAAAAAATAATTCATTATTTTCGCGTCTATCAGATTTTAGCTCTGCGGTTTCGGACAAGTAAGGTCATTGTCTTATAGTTGTGCTACTGCTACTTGACGCTAGAGGGCGGACTCGCACGCAATGTTTTTTTCGGGTGAGGCGCGGGGTGGTGAGGAAGCGAAACGCTCAAGGTCATATGTGACGGAACGCCCTTAATATTAGACATATTATGGAAATTATGGTTAAAAAGTTCTGAAGTGGCGGTCATGAACCGCAAGATGCAGTGTGGACCGACGACTTGATAAGGTTAAAATATTACCATAAAATAAATACATACATGATTTCAGCCTATTGATTCATATCGTGAAATCTCGCAAAAGAATAATCAATTTGTTCGGTATTATATTCGTTTAATTTAATACATACGCTATGTAGAACGTTATAAAATAAGCTTGAAGAAATTGATTCAGTATCGCTTTTATAGCAAGACGAGTTAGTGTCGGCCTATTTAAAGATTAAGTTCATCGTTTAAAGAACATGTTAAAGTACTCTCAATGTAATTTTGCATCTTTTGAAAAATGAGGAATTCCACTGAAAAGCCAAAGTGGCCTTACTGAAGAGGGCTAAAAAACAGAAAAATTCTGGAGTTTCGACATCGAACCGGTAAACCGCGGCATTAGCAGGCCCTTTACAAGATGGACCTTATGTAGGTGGCGTACAACCGATGGATGAGGGCGGCTCACGGAAACTAATGTCCAACAGTGAACGTCTTTCAGATAAGGAAAAACTTTCTTTTACAAAATAACTAGCTTTTCGCGCCGCAGTTTTACCCGCGTTTTTGCTTACTGCTTTCTTCCTGTCGCCAGTAGCGTGATAATACATAGCATAAAACCTTCCTTAAGAACTGGGCTATCATACGCAAAAATAATTATTCAAATCCGACTGATAGTTCCAGAGATTAGCGCGATCCAACAAACAAACAAACAAACTCTTGCGCTACAGTACACTGCAGCTATCTATATTGGTTTTTAATTCATCATATAATTATCCTCCCTGGCTATAGCGATTAATTGATATTAATTGTGCCTATAAATACAGGTGAAAGCCTTATGCTTAGTGAGCAGTATGATTGGTCTACTTCGGTGACGTTGAAGGGAAATGAGATAGGCAGAGGCGTATAACTTTCACGTTTCTTTAATAGAAACTTGAATGAACAATAATGTTAGCCCTGGAATTTCTCGATAGAAAAATCCAACTTCCACTTTATACGACTAGGGAATCAAGCACGAGACATATTCATTACAGTCCGTACACATCACCACTAAACCACTAAATACCTATTTAGGAGATGTCAGTTAATTCGCCTACAGCCAATTTGCTGACAAAAGTATGGTTGTGCAACTAATTGGCAAGAAACTTAGGCCACATGATCACGATCATGACAAAGTTGAGCTTTATTAGTTTTAGTAAAAACAACAAAGAACAGGAATTATTTTATAAGATGGTCCTTATAATAAATAAAACTATATTCACTAACAAGGAAATCCAGATATTAATACACCAATAGATGAAATGGAGCGAAACAAGATTAAAATTCGAATAAATTTGAATTCCGAACACGAACTCATTTAACGATCAGCTCTCTCTGCGTGCGGACGTCATGCAAATTCAGCAGATTTATAATTGAGTCGTTTAACTATTAATTAATGTCTATTATGATATCATCTATTAATTGCTTGGTTAATTGCTTGGTTAATTGCTTGGTTGTAAAATAATGTTCGTTTTTATATGAAGAAATTTATTTTTTAATTCCAGTTACAAGCTTAGTTGATTTACTGAAAGGCTGTGGGCTAGACACACCTCGCAGAACCAAGAGCCGTTGTGGTAAAAAGTTCTGGAGTGGCGATCACGAACTTAAAGACCCGACATGAGAAAATCCTTTACTTGTGGAATGACCACTTGATCAAGATAAAAGCGATAGATAAGGATGGCATACGATTGGTCAAAGTGGCAATACTCGAGAGAGGCCTGTCTCCACCAGTGAACGTTTTTCGGCTAAAGTTAAAAGTCATGCTCGCCTTTTATAACATGTTACCTACCACGGTTAGCGAATCCCTAATAGAAGTTTTTGTACCTTCCTTGCACCTGATAGTTATATATTTTCGTCTATAAAAGTCAAGAGCAACCACTAATTGCACCTACCCTCAGTTATATTTAATACTATAAAACTACCCTTACAGAAGGGCTGTATAAACGTTATTTCAGACTTCACCCTTCGAATTGAATGAGCGAGTCAAGTTCAGAACGAGCTCGTTAAGGTATAGAGGGGTGGAAACGTCAAAGATTATTGGGAAAGTTTTTAATAAATGTGTAGGAAAATGCTTTGTCTAACGGGACTTACGAACAAGTCGCGCTTAACGCAAGAGATTTTCGAAGACTTTAGGATATAACAAATCTTTGAAATTCAGCTTTTCTCTACTGTTATGTAATTTGCTGACTGCTTACCATCAGGCAGAGTGGAGTCATTTTGGTAGGCTAATATAAAAAAAAACATGAATAATCCTTTCGTAAGAAATTCTCCCAACAATAGTGAAAACAAGATCAAAATTCGTTGCGTGGTTTTGAATATAGCGAAGAAACAGACCGAAAAAAACATCGACATTGCTTCATACTATTCAGAGAAAATATATTACAAAATAAACTTTATATAATCTATTATTAATAAACTTACAAATAAAAGTAAAGTCTCATTTCCTATACTAATAAAACTAAAGTAATAAACGTAGTAAAACTGCTCTGCGCAACCTATTCCGTGTCGGTCGCCAGTCAGTCGGGATCGATATTCCATTTTACTGTAGCTATGCGGAGGGTAAAATAAAAAACATGTAAAAGGATATTGTTCTATCATCAAATTAAAAATATCCTTGATTTAGTTCCTTGTTTGATGATGACAATACGGTGTATCAAAGCAAACGATTTACTTGTTCGTGTTTTGTATGAAAATACACAATTATGACGTCAGAGTTTTCAGAGTCAAATAGCGTAGTTATTCGCAATAAATCTAGCATAATTTAATAATTCTGTACAATGATGGCGATTTTTATTATTTTGTTTTTGTTTTCAACTGTAGTATAATTCTTAGTTGGTATAATATCGATCGCAGTAAGGCGATATGACATAAGTTGTTGTTTTTGGTATTTTTAAATTATTACCTTTACTCTGCTTGGTGATAAGCGGTCAGTGGAATCTAAAAATGATGGATATCATCCATAATGGTAAATGGATAGGATTGTGGCCACCACTATTCTGCTTTGGCTTGCCTTTTACCCCCCGCTAAGACCCTAAATATTTTTCTTTATTGACCTGTATGACAATATTACAAAAAGATGATGCTATTTCTAAACCAAGGTAAACATCAATAGAGAAGGTACTCACTCAATAAGACGTCTTGATAATAAGTGGCACTCTCCTAGACTTCATACACGACACTGCAATCAAAGAAAAGTCAAAATCAATGAAAGTCAATGAAGACATTAGTTTATCGACAGAATGAGGACTTAAGTTCGTTATTAGTAACCTATCCTTATAAAATTGCCAAATCGGTTTCTTCAGCCGGTCTCATGATGCAAAAGTATACAAACAACAAAAGCATCCTACAATAAATGATGTCATTTACACGCAATTTAGCATACAAACAGTGACAGTCGCTGGATATATATCTTCCTTCGTGGATTCCTCGTTTCCTAACTGTCTATTATAGTACAGTCATTTAGTTCGACAAATAGTGGTTACCTTTAAAGTTTTGCAGGAGAAATTTGTAATTTCGTCTTTACCATCTTGTATCTCCGCAGCTCGCGCCGCCATATTGAAAAAATGGCGCCAGAAAACCGTTTTTTGATAATATATCTTATGTCTTTTCAAACTCGTTTCACGATAAAAACATGTATTACAAATAGAACTAGAGATAAATTAACTTAAAAACTACCAAATAACTGTACTATTAGACATAGGGTTAGATACAACTCGTGCATGCGTCGCTAAACTAGTTACATGAATGAAATGAATTTACAGAACTAATAGCTTTACATTTTGTTAATTAATTTAATATCACAGTCTCATAACCTAGTTAAGATGCTTCCTCTACACTAGGCTCCGAAACAGGGTGAACCAATGTGCCTTTTACAAAGTTCAACTTCGACATCATTGACGGTGAAAAAAAACATTGTGACGACTGGACTTATAAAAACACTAGCGCAGTTTAACCCGTCGCCAATAGTGTGATGTTACATAGCCTATAACCTTCCTCAAAAACTGGGCTATCATACGCAAAAAAAAAATTCAAATCCGACTGGTAGTTCCAGAGATTAGCGCGTTCAAACATACAAAATCTTCCGCTAATAATAGTATAGATAGATAGTTGATCGACAATCCACTCCTCTGTATGAGAAGAGGCCTTCTCTAGCATGAGAAGGCCTCTGAAAGGCCTATGTGGTATAATAGGCTGAGATCTATTATACACTTAATGTGTTCACAAGTCTTATATAAAAAAGTGATAACAATTTATATTATTACGCGGACTTTTTTTATAATGGCGTTCCGGTCTAAATGGCGGGATGGGGCATGACGTCATGGGGTCTGTCGAACCGTGACGTGATCGGCATAGTTCGGCAACAATCGGCTATTGTCGGATCCTGTGCGTACGCCGATTACAGTACCTTTTTTTTGTAAAGATGCGCTTCTCTGAATTACGATTGTGTTGACTGAATGTGTTGGTTTGTGTTGCAGATTATATCTCGGAGATTGCTTTTTCGACCCATTTGGTAGCACATCTGTTTAAAAGTTTAGGTCAATGTCGATTGCTTTAGTAACAGTAGGTAAATTCATATACTTATATGAATATTTATACATATTTAGGCTTTGTTTATGAAGTTGAGTTTATTTACTTTTGTTGAAAGAAATTAATATAAATCACTTCAACCGTTTTATTTTTTACCGCAAACACCGACGCAGTGGTTTTTAGACTGTAAACTAAAATTGTTTATGTAATAATTTTATTAAAATAATGAATAATACGTATCTTATTTTGTCACTAGCTAACCGGTACGTCTAAGTACGTCTTTTATTACTACTCCGTTCTTTTGGCTCCTAGCGTGATGTTTATAGCCTTCCTCAGGCAACAAACAAACAAAATATTTTGCTTTATATTTTACTAGAAGTCTGTTCTCGTTCGCTTCTTTATCAAAAGTTTTATTCGATAACTTCTACGAAAAATATCACAGCAATAGTGTCGTACTGCATCATTTAGATTTACGAAGGCGCTTAAAATATTAAAATTCTGAAATTGACTGAAAAATTTGTTAAAAATAATAAAATATATATCCTATGTTACCCGCTTATTTTTTTATTACTGAAGGTGAAACGATTTTTCAAATCGGTTACGTAGATTTTTACTTAAAACAAACAAATAAAAATGCAAAAAATCAAATATTTTCTTTTTATTATATCTTTATTTTAGTGTAGACAATTATAATGATGAATGCAGTTAGCCATAAAAGAAATGTAAGTATATTCGTCACCATTACAGATAAAAAATAAAGCTATACTATAAATAGCTAGTTACAATTTAAGCTATCAATGGCCTCTCTGTACGTAATGTTTCGTATCACAAAAACTGTACAGTTATAAGGTCTGTCTGCCGGCTGTGTTATGTCACGTAAATGATTAAAACGTCTATGATAAAACGCTATTTAATTTTGAAGTAAAAAGATTACAAAACAGATATTTTTCTACTGCTAACTTTGGTTCAGTGGTGGTGTGTGCGAACTGCCACGCAGAGTTCTTGGCTTCGATTGGGAAGTGACATAGGGTTTTCTGTCGAAAAACGGTATTATTTCGGAATCTGGAATTGAGCCCGGTAAATGTCAACAGGCCTGACTATGACACTGAGGGTCTTGGGTTCGATTATGATCGGGTAGTGATATTGGGGTTTTTTATCAAAAAATGCTCAGTATGTTAGGTATTTTCAGCCTTGCGTCTGGCATTGTTAGAGGCCCTACCACAAGCTCTTATAGCAATCTTATTCTAATATTACTTTGTGTTTTGTCTTTTTCTTTTGTACCATTAAAAACAAGGATTTAAACAAAGTAAAGTTATAATAAGATTGCTGTCCCCGTCTTGGTTAGATCTTCATTTGGTTGCCTATACATCACTAAGCATAAACTTCGCTCATCACTTCCAGTCCCTTCTAATTCCTTATTGAGTATCACTCATCGATGTAAAGGAATGTGACCTTTGCTCCGTCACATCTCAACGATAACTGTATACCGATGACTGACAAATTCAACGTTCTGTGATTGGTGATTCAATGTGTCAATCAATATTACTGCTTTCGAAGAAACGTCTTTTTTGTTCATGTGCTTTAAATAAATCTGCGTGTATGGCCGTAGATTCTTGCTGGCTTCATAAAGCCTGATTGATCAATAAAGTATGTATAATACCCTCTGATAGAATAAGAAATTTAAATACCAATTGCTCTAAAAATAGATAAAATCAAAAACAACTTGAAATGTATGATTACTTTATCAATATTGCGCAATTGTGAGATTGTTTGAAAGCGCTAATCTCTGAAACTACTTAGTTTCCGAGATTAGAGCGTTCAAACAATCTAGGACTAGTGTTCAATGAAAAAAACCTTATTGAATCTTATAGGCCTTAATTTGTAAGGTAAGTTATATTATTATAATAACCTCACGTTGTAACCTACGGGAGTAAAGCAGTTACTATCCGAGCTGTGTACAACTAGTACATAATAAAACATAAAATATATATAAGTTATTTTATCAAACAAACTAAGAATACAACGTTTAAGTGGAGCGGTACACTTGCTAAGATAAGATATGGAATCAGTTCTTGATAGAGCTGACTTATTGGTAGGGTGGGTGAACCAGTTAGCGGCTGAGTGTAACTTCATTTAAGATTATATTGAGAGCCGTGTGGTCTGCAGTCTGTAATATAAAAATACCTATGTCTTATCTCGGGTATCGTCAGACTAGAACATGCAAGGTAACGGGCAGCAGCGTCACTAAATATCACCTACCTAGCATGATGGCTATATGACCTTCCTTTGGGAGAGGCTAATGTCTAACAGTGGATGTCTTCAGGCCGATATGATAAAAGATAAACAATATTTTAGCTATTAATCAGAATCCTATTATACAGAAAGCCTAGCATCATACTAATTTCTTATCGTATGCTATTGTTTGTGATACATTAATCAATATTTGCGTCCTTCTTTCTTTCAATTGCAACCTTTTTCTACCTAGTTCATAGTAACTACACTTAATTCATAACAACTACTAATAAAAACTATATGAACACACGACGAGTCATTTGGATCAAAATCCATTTGACAAAAACTTACATTATTACACAAGCAAATTACATAGACATGACTCACTCACAAATGACCGTCCGAGAACAGGTGTCCACACCTCACATTATTATCAATAGCTCGGTTATCTTTAGGAATGTTTTTCGTTAAATTCATGTTATAGTAGCTTTCTTTTGTATTTTAACTTAACATTGAATACTGCTACACACTTCTTTATTGTATAAGCCTACTTGCATGCATACAAACTTAGTTTATCTGCCATTAATGGGGTAGACAGAGACTGGAAAGTCATTTGCTGAATACCTTTTCAACATTTAATTGTAATTTGGCTCTTTGCCAACACGTCACCTATTTGTTTCGTGTAAGGGAGGAATTTGTCATATACTTAGTTATCGTTACCTAGTATTGCCTTGGTGGTGTTCCAGAGTTCATGTGATTACAAATTCTTGACCATTGTTTCCCATTTGCCGGGTCGCGGTTATCACAATAAAATACCGGGTAGCAAAATATAGAAACCGACTTGAAGTGGAATCAGACCTTACGATAAAACTTTCATAATTTTTTGCGAACTTGGATTCTTTAGTATAAATAAAACAGTAGCTCCATACTTCGCACTAAAATTTTGTTACTAAATAGGCGATACTAAAATAAATAGTATGTAGTATTAATAAAACATTTGGATGGAATCAGTTTGGGTTTAAAAGTGTTAAGTTCGTCTACTTCTATCTATGGAATTTAATACCGTCAGTCTTGTGTGTGTGTTTGATACCACTCAGCGCCTAAATGGCTGAACCGATTCCGATGAAAATTGGTATGTAGATAGTTTCGACGGACATAGACTACTTTTTATCCCAAAAATCGTCAATTGCCGTGCGGGCGAAGCCGCGGGGTGCAGCTAATACTTTATAAAAGGGCAAATATAATATACCCGCTCGATCCTATACATACTAAAACTAACAAGGACCTACTACAAAATATCTGCTAGAATAACATAATATGTGTTAGACTAAAGACCATTTATGTAACAATATTGACCTTGCGACCAATTGATGTGGTCATGCCGTCTGGCTTATGTCATTATGACTCTTAGATCGTGACATAGTTACCAGGTCCTTGATACATTATTAAGGATATTTAGGATGGCATGTTGGTCTAAAATTCTACTTCCATGCTAATATTATAAATGCGAAAGTAACTCTTGTGTTTGGTACGCTTTCACGCCTAAACCAATGATCCGATTTTGATGTAATTTGATATACAGATAGATTAGACCTTGGGGAACAATAAATTTTATCGCGAAAAAATGGCTTAAAGGGTTGAAATAGGGGATGAAAGCTTGTATGAAAAATCGTCAATGTATAAACAGAGAGCGATAACAGACATTCACGTGAGCGAAGCTGCGGGCAATAGCTAGTTTTCGCTCTGCGGCTACGCCCGCGCAAAAATGATATGTGTTTAATTAATGGAACTCGGGCATCAGACCAATTTTCAGGATAAAAAGTATCAATCACGTTATGTACATACCAATTTTTATTAAAATCGGTGCAGCCGTTTAGGCGCTGAATGGAAACAAACATACACAATTACACACATACACAAACTTTCGCATTTATTTGCACACCACATATTACTAAACAAAAATACAGCACAACATAAGTACGATCTCTTCCAGACAACCTTCGGATGGAATAAATATTAAAATATTTTTACGCAATTATTGTTAATTTGTGTACTATAAAAAAACAAACAGAAGATAACGGCGAGTTTATACTATTTACGAAAAGAGATTATTACAAACTGACCGATTACGTAATGTAATTGTTTTTGCAAATATATTAATAATAACATGTTTATATATGTTTTATAGTTATTTATATTGATAACAGACTAATAGTGATAAATAACGATAATAGAAAGGAGGAAAGGAAGGAAATAACGATAAGGAAAGGCAAAACTTTTACTTATGTCAAATTTTAAAGGAAATCAGACGATCAGCTATTACAATTGTAAGTCAAAAATTTGGCTACAACCTGTTTGGACATTATCTCATTTTGCAACCCAAATAAAATCTATATGTATACTATTATATAAAGCGAAAGACTTTGTTTGTTTAAACGCGCTAATCTCTGGAACCACCAGTCAGATTTAAATAATTCTTTGCGTATGATAGCCCAGTTCCTGAGGAAGGTTATAGGCTTTGTTACACCACGCTACTGGCGACAGGAGTAGAGTAGTAATCAAAGACGCGAGTGTAAAAACGCCGCGGAAAGATAGTACCTATATAAAGTCGCTTTTGGTAGACTTCACATTTTATCTTTGGTAAACTTTGGTTCTGCTAAACCCTTCTGAAACTGGCGTGAAGTTATACTATGTATTCTGTATAAAACTTCATTGTTAGCTACCCAACTCTGAATTCGGTTAAAACAACAATTCTCACTTGTTACCTACAAATCCATATAGCTCGACTATAAATAGTTCGTGGTACCCCTCAGGAAGTGTGCGTATAGTTTATGGGTGGCAACAACTGTAAAATGTATTTAAATACTATTGAAGAAGGGATTTTTGGGCAGACAAGTATACGTTTTGATAGTGTCGAAGACTATAGGTATATTTGTGAAGTAAATATTGCAGGAACAATATTAACACAATCGTAGCAACGATTTAGGAGAAATATAATATCATAACAAATACACATAATACCATCTAGACCCCAAAGTAAGCTTGTGTTACAGGTTCCAGAATGCGGATATAAAGACTTAATACATATAAACACCCAGAGCATTGCAAATAGACATGTTCGTGCACACAAATATTTGCAATGAGCGGAAATCGAACCCGCGACCTCTACATGGCATTCTGTACACAGTACTACCGAATCATAGAGGGAGCCAAAAAACGAATTTGAAGACAAAAAAATGTTCCGAGGGCGTGATTGGTCCTTCGTCGCTGTATCAGTATGGATATTTACTCGAATTACGTGGGTTGGACCAAACGCGAATTGGATTGCCTGTGTCACTTTGCATGCTTCTTAAAATTTTCACTTACAAAAATTGTAATAACCTGGCGATTAAAAAGAGTGGCCTGAGTTTCTTGCCAGTTCTTCTCATGGCTCACGTTCGTCAGCGAACTGGCTGTAGGTTAATTCGCTGACATTTTGTAAATTTTGACGTTCATAAGTGTTCATTTAATTATCCTAGTTATATAAATAAATATATTTTCATTTTCAACAGGCTGACTTATAAAGCGGAAGGGTTTGTTTGTTTATTTGAACGCGCTAATCTTTGGAACTAACAGTTAGATTGGGATTTTTTTTTTGCGTATGATAGCTCAGTTTTAGGCTTCAAGGTTATAGGCAATGTAACATCACGCTACTAGCGACGGGAGCAGGGATTTAACCTTCCCGTGGCGCGGAATCATCTGCAGTAGGTAGACCTTAGATTGGTGACCGTATTTAAAGCAAAACTAGAGCCTACTTAAAACAAGTCCAATGTTCAAACATAAATATCCATGATACCGAAATTAATGCTATCAAATTGTCAAAGCCTCCTTCACGGTCAAAATCACAGGATTCAAAAGGCTGCTGTCATCCATCTCTTTCTATCTTATCTGAAATATGAGCTGTCCCTGTCTAATATTCGGTATACCGGTTTTTGGACGTTAAAAAAGGAGTATGGTATGCATCACGATATCCTTATTACTAGTTTGGGAGTGTTTTTTGCTATAAAGGCTTAAGACTAACTCGTCTTAAAATATCCTGATATATTACTAGCGAGCCAAGCTTTGCATGTGGGCACTAAAGTTTTTGACGAAATGATTGCATATCCTTAAAATTAACGAGTTTACTCTACTATATGATGTACCTATTTATCTAAATTAATATTATAAAGGAAAAAGGTTTGTATTTTCGTATGTTTGTTTGTTGCGATTTAACTCAAGATCTATATTCTTTCACCTTTAGAAAGCTATAAATGCGGATTGGCGATTTCAGACTTTTTTTTATTAGTCCAGGTTTCCTCATGATGTTTTACCAAAAATTCAGTAATATCTAAGATCTTCGCAGAAGACTTAGAAGTACAAAACGAATTTATTACGTAATTAAATAAAGTTTATGAGTGTTACAAGGGGTCATGTAAAAATATGATGCTTGCAACATTAAATGTTTGCGTGTCGGTATTAAAAGTTCAAATATACGTTTATCAGACAGTAAGGAACCGGCTCTGCTAGAAATATGCGTGTGTAGCAGCACAAGATATTTATTAGTCATGACATAATATACGAGGATGATGATATGAATAAAATTGAAAGGAGTATGTTAAGCTGGTTTGGACACGTGGAATGGATGGATGGAAGTAAGATAACGAAAGAGATTTATGAAGCGGAAATGACTGGGAAAGCCGGTAGGGGTCGCCCCAGGCGGACATACGCGGACCAAATAGGTGATGTGTTGACAAAGGGCACAATTACAAGCACCCGTAACCGACGTGTGTATGAAAAGATTAATGAATGTTGAAGAGGCAAAGGAGGTATGTTTGGATCGCAGCAATTGGCGTTCTATAGTCTCTGTTTACCACATGAATGGGAGACAGGCGTGCAGTTATAATAATAATAATAAATAATATTCTACCTCATTCACACAACGCTATCTAGCCCCAAATTAAGCAATTATATTTGCTTGTGTTATGGGTACTAAACAACTGATATACTACTTATATACACTTTTTTTGTTTTTTTTTTTTAAATACTTACATACATATTATAGATAAATTACACCCAGACACAGAACAAACAATCATGCTCATCACACAAAGATTTGTCCTGGGTGGGAATCGAATCCACGACCTCCGGCTTAGCAGTCAGGGTCACTAACCACTAGACCAACAGGCCAGTCAGTTATGTATGTAATATATGATAACAAGCCATAGATGAGAGTGGCTCACGATCGGTCAATAGCTAACTGAACTTGACAAACTAGCCAACAGCCCATCTGATAGTAAGGTATTGGTAAGTGGTAACTGTCGCTCATGAACTTATAATGCCAGGGACTTTACGAAGCCACTGTTTACCATGCAGGGAGTGTGGTAAGTGAAAGGAAAGAGGGGAATTGGGCCAACCTAATTTTGGGTATAAGTTATATTTTGATTACTATACATAGTTTTATTATAGCTTGTACACGACAACATGCTTTACAAAAACGTGTTTAAAGCAGTGGATGGCGTCACAACCGAGCCTTTTAAATCGCGTCTGGCGGTTTGTGTAACGGTAACGTCTGGTCTGCGGATTGAGCAAAAATCTGTTTATACATAGATTGCGAAATCATCTGAGATAAGATGTAAGCTTTGCTGTAGAGGTTGAATACATTTGTAGTTGAAGTTGATCGATTAAAGTATTAAATTTTTTACTGTAAGAAAGTGTCGGATTTAACGTAGTACTTTTTTATATTAGCCTACAAAATAACTCTCTGATAAAACTTAAAAAAATAGTTTCAATGAGAATATTATTTTTTAATAAGGACTGCCTCTGTGGCGCAGTGGAAGCGCAAGCGCTTGCTGCGCACGGTTGTGGGTTCGATCCCCATACGGGATAAAAATATTTGTTCCGGGTCTGGGTGTAATTTGTGTCCGTTAATTGTATGTTTGAAGTCTCCCGCGACACAGGGCAAGTCCTACTGCAGTTGACTTTTATACAAAAAAAAAGAACCAGCAATCACAGACGAGCAGTTAGTAGAGTCCATTTCTCAAATAGTGGAACGTCCTTCGGTTCAAACGATAAATAATAACACAGGACAAGTATGAATGCGCAAACGTTTCAGCACCTCATTACTCATGTAAACAATGATCCATACATAACGACCGGACGTTTCGTTTCATAATCATACACATCAATGCTACTTTGTTACTCTCTTGTGAAAGAAAAACGACATAAATCTATGAAGAGTTAGAGGAAAATGAGCCTTACTTCTTAGTAGGAAAGAGTCATTGATACATCTGATAAATCAAAAACAGAACCATAGTGTCCACTATGATCTGCGTAAAGAAATACCAAACTCTGTAGTTGTTGGCAAAAGCACAATCTCTTCTGCAAGCAAAGTTGCAAAACAGTTATTACTTATTTACTAACAGAAATACTGCTACCTAAGCACCTATTACTGCATCGCCTGGTATTCGCCTACAAAAGTGACGTCACTCTGTCTGATGGTAAGCAGTCAGTGGAATCCAGAAGTGTTGGACACCATTCTAAAAGCCATCGTCTTAAATTGCTGGTATGGTGGCCTCCACTATAGTTTTCTGAGATGCATTTTCACGCCTCACTTAAAAGACCGTTGTTGATGTTGGTTAAAAAAACTACTTTGTGAAGAATTCGTGATGTCACTCTGGTCTCTTTATGTCTTTACTCGACCATGGTTACTGCACTTAAACATTAATACTTAATATTGATTGTTATATACACATTATACGAGATAAGTCATGTACTAAGAATAAAATGTATTATCTCATCATAGTTGCATCCGTCGCGATAGACAAAATTACGTAGAACAACCTCGGAAAGAACCTCTGGTGTCTAATGTTAATTGTCATTCTAGAAGTTTCTTTTGTAACTGCATCGCCAACTAGCAAAGTAATTTTTTTTTTAATATAAACAGCCCCCTGATGCTAAGTGGTGACTCATAGACGACTTAGAATTTCTGACATTGCTCATGCAATGCCAGGTACTCTGCGACGCGAATAGGTGAAGGGCTTGAGGGAGATAAGGAAAATGAAAAGGGGTAAATTGGGTCTCCGGCGCTCTCACGCACCGAACGAAACGCAAGCTATAATCGCTAAACCGTTTACAAAACTCAATACATCAAAACCTCGCAAGACATTGCCACATCTTTCTTTTAACTAAACAACAAAATATTACAAAGTCGCCATTCACAAAAGGTCATATAAATTTATCATGCGGTATACTACCCACGCGTAATAAGTATATTTATTTATTATGTATTATTATTATAAATAGAAACTAAAAAGGTTCTTGTATTAAGCTGGTTTAAAACCGAAATTTGGCCGGGTCAGTTTGATTAAATTGACCTTTGCCAAAAATGGATCACAACAATGACATTCAGGAATGAACTCGTCAAGGATTTTGCGAGAGATTACAACCCTAAAAGAGACATTTTACATAGCCACCACGCTTGCCAGGCGATATGGCGACTGCAATAAGGTGATAATTAGTATACAGTTAATAGTACTGTCTTTTCTAGTCCCTTAATCGTTTAATCGCTTCTTACGACATCCACGGAAAGGTCATAAACATCTACGGTTTCATATTCTGAACTGGAGGCTGTATAGAGATTTGACAACAATAAACCAACATTATTTTCATTTCAATGACGACTCACAAAATAGACACAATTCAAAATAAAACGCTATGTTTGGCAGTGGATCTCCCAAAGTTGGCCATGATGTCAAATGTTTATAAGTTTTAAACCAATTCGCACAAATACAATGACTAATATTTTGTCCGAAGGTTATATCACAGTCTCTAAAGACCCCGTAAACACAATAATAAACCAATTTGACCTTTCATTATAGTCTATGCGATCATGATGTTACCTGTGTTAAACGATGATGCGTTCGAGTAATAACATGGAGGCCAAGATAGTGTATTAAGTCTTTTCCTGTCACGTGTGTTTGTATCCACAACGTTTCAGTACGCTCATATACGACAGATATGTATGAATAAATAGGATTCGAGTTCGCATGCGGTTCATACGTGGATACCGGCACAAAGATGCTAAAACATGAACACAATATATTTTTGACATTATGATATAAGGGCTTTTTCTAGTGCTAGTGCTGCTACTATTTAAAAAAGTTGCTCTAGCAGAAAAACACAAATTTATCACGCTGTCAATAGTGCATCCCTTAGAAGCACTGCAAACCGCTAAATCAATGAGCTGATGAACTTAACAGTGTGACAATAAAAAGGCTACATAATTTAAAGTGTTCATACTCATTATTAGTAATCATACTTATAAAATTCCTACTACAGGAACTCTTACATAGCACCACGCTTTTTATCCCCTACGGAGAAAGCAAAGGTAAACCTATGGTTCACCAGCCATGCTGCACCAGTTGCTATTTCCAGGCACAATAATTCCAGACGCATAATACTGAGAAGTCAATCTCAAAGACATTTTATTCATTTGGGTTAATTAAATTAATACTTATAAACGTTAGAATTACAAAACGTCAGCCAATTAACCTATGCCAGTTCGCTGACGAAGGGTAGGGCAATGACAAGAACTTGCAATAAACTCAGGCCACTCATTTAATCGCCTGGTTGTTACAGTTTTAAGTAGCATGCAAAGTGACGCAATTAAAACAGAATTACCCATTATCACTACCCGACTTCGGCATCTAACACGAAACCTCTGATTGGCAATCCGTACATACTACCAATAAACGACCGAGGCAGTTAAAACGATAACACCCCGTTCAGTCAATAAAAACCTGTATTCTGGTATAAACCGATCCCGCTATACTTAGGTTAGCTTATAAATAGTATCGATGTGACCTCGACTTAAAATAGATATCCCTGTGTACTTCACGTCGTAAAGGGGAAAGATTATAACACTTCAATGAGCAGTCTACCTGATTTATTGGTGTTTTACGATAGGCTATGCAGGAACAAAGCCGTTTTGGGTGTAAGCAGTTTCCTATAATGGCTTTTAGAAAGGTTCTATCTAACTACCAAACTCCACTGGTGGATATAGGTCTCTCACAGAAATTTTTACGATAAACTGCTGGTTCTAACATAAATGGACTGGATTGACCGGGGTAGTACTACTCTTCATCCTCCCCATCTCCCTACCGAATTGATTGTTTTCCTAGCCACGACCATAGACACTTTATTGTAACTTTTTACCAACAAAGTTTCATAAAAAACACAACCATGTGAAAATTTAAAATAAGCTATATCTATACTATTGAATAAAGCATAATAAGTTTGCTTTTTCGAAGACGCTAATCTCCGAAACTACCAGTATGATTTCAATAATTCTTTTTGCGTATGATAGCTCAGTTCTTGAGGAAGGTTATAGGCTATGTAACATCACGCTATTGGCATAGTAAGCGGCAGTAACCAAAGATGTAACATAACGCGGGTTAAAGCGCCGCAAAAGGCTATATAAATATTTACGTCTCTATATTACAATTCAAAAGTTAACTTCTTAATAAATCTTATATACTTTTATTTGGTTTGTCTGTGCGTTAGTTATTCTTGGCTGGGTGCCAAACAGAGACAGAATTTATAGCACTATATATGTCACAATTGCCTTTTAAAGTAGACTCATATAGTCACTACGGCTACAAATGACAGTAAAATCCTACCAATATATATATAAACTAGCTGTGCCCGCGACTTCGTCTGCGTGGAATAGTAATTTTGGGCAACATTTTTTGGATATGTCTTTTGGTTTGTTTTGAATTATAAACATCTTCGTTTAGATGAATAAGAAAAATCTTTACAGTAAATGCTTCTCTATCTACGATATTAGACGTATAGCCATCGCGGATCAAAGCCATACAGGCTGCTAGGATTACTTACACGTGGCAAATCCACATAAAGCTGACCATGCGAAAAACAGTTAATATTTAGATCCACACTCATTAATTGTCATCGCGAAACATAGGCTCACTGGAAACTAAACTCGTTTAAAACTAAACGGGAAATTGTTTGGAATGAAAGGAATCCGAGGAATAAAAACGCTATAAGTTTTTTTTTATATTAGCCTGCCAAAGTGCCTCTACTCTGGCTGATGATAAGCAGTCAGTGGAATTCAGAAGTAGTGGACACCATTCCAAAAGCCGAACTACTGGTATGGTGGCCTCCACTATGGCGGCTTAGTGAGATGCTTCTTCACGCCTCGCTTAAAAGTCCCAGGATGAAAGTTAGGTGGGAACACATGCGCTGGTAAAGAGTTCCAGGCTTTAATTGAGCGACAAAAGTATAAAGGGCTGAACCGTTTGGTTCGAGACCCTTTAGATTGCACTGTGAAAGGGTAGCACTTCAGTCCCGCACGTGTCGTTCTGGATAAAAGGGAGAGGGTAGAATTAATTTAAAGAGCTGTTGAGAAGACTCTCCGTGGTAAAGGCGATAGAAGACGGCCGTTGAGGAGGCGATGTCTCTTCGCAGCTGTAAAGGCTCAAGGGTCTTAGGCCTCCGGGCTTCCATGATACGGACTGCTCGCAAAAGGCCGCCGCACCGTCTCGAAAATGGTCGCCGGGTCCCACTATCCGGTCACCAACCTGCACGACGAAATACTCCGAGATTATGCGCAACCTGGTGGGGCAGTCTCTTTTTTTTTGGTTAGGTTTAATTGGGCCCTTGTACAATGCCGCGGGCGGCCAGCGGCACCACCGTTTATACGGGTCTCCCTGGCCGGCGGGTTGACCCACACCACCCACACAATGACTCCGCGGATACTCAGCTGGTCCCAGACATGCTGCGAGGTTTGTCATCTCTGCATCAGTTGGGCCTCCGGCTCTCGCGCTTACCGAACGAAACGCAATAATATGGATACTATTACTCTTACGTCGAAAACTATGAGAGGGTAGTACATCCCTGGTCGATCCGACCCATTCATGTTGAAACCAGCGTAAATCGACTACTACTATTTAATAATTATCGTAATTCACTTCAATTCCACCTATTCCGTAATGAAACGTGTTAACAAACATGTTTTTATCACAAAAAATAAAAAATAAAATAAATCCAGAAAATATAAATCTAACTTGTATTTACATTTTAACTAATAAAGTATTTACATTTTAATAAAGAAATAAGACGTGTTAACCTAACTTAAAAACAAACTAAGCTAAGCTAAATACATACCACATTTATGACGTGATTATTTAAATTAGCATAACTTTTTTATTTATAAACCGATTGACATGAAACTAACACTTACACCCAGTTTCTGAAAGGCCTGTCAAATCATTGTTCAACTAACACGACTGTTAATTTAACATGGCTGTTAAATCAATTCGAGTTTCTGAAACGTTAATCAGTGCAAAATTAACTAATCTACGATTATTTTGATTTGACATTAGGTTTGTATGAAAACAAACCGAATGTCAAATCAATTGGCACTTGACATAGGATTGTTAAGTTAATTTTTATGTTGATCAGCCTTTCAGAAACTGGATATCATTCTCGTCGTAAAAGTTCGCGTCCTTTGATCACCATCACCGCTAAATGTTTGATACTCATGCTAATATCCGAAACGGATATGATTGTGATCCAAACAGGAACAATGTTCATTTATCAAGATTTGCAAAATATACACTTTTTTTTAAAGAAAATCAAATATTACAAATAATACTGCATTAGAAATATGTTTTGACTACCCTAATAAGATAAATTCGAAGAAAAACTAAGTTTCACATAAAAAATCAATGGTATTCACAAGTTAATTTGCCGACGAGCACCGATTAGTTGACAAAGCTTTTGACCGACGGATGATCTATGATTAATACATAACTAGCGTTTCAGAAACCCAATATGGAGGTTAACATACGATTCTCGAGCCAAATTTAACAGCTATGTCAACTGACAGGGTGATCAAATTAAACTAAACAACCATGCTTTTAGCAACCCAATTGGCACTTGACATGAGATTTAACAGACTATTAGTTAATTTTTGCGTTGATCAGCCTTTTAGAAACTGGGTGTTAATGTTAAGTGATGCTGACCACAATGTATCAGCGAAAACCATATTTAAATCTGATAAGTCGTTTTTGAGATTAGCGTGAACAAACGCACAGACAAACCGACAAAAATTGTAACAATCATTGTTTTGGGTTCTATTTGCGTTGATAAAGGTCCCAATAATATTTTTCTCATATATCTTCCATGTACAGACAGCGACCGGTTACAGTTTTATTATATATAGCTGTTGCCCGAGACTTCGCGTGAAAATTCAGATGTGTGCCTGTATGAGAATATTTCTTACCTAATCTTAAGGCAATCGTACATTGTATATTAGTAATAAATATCAGTATAATCCGTCTCTAAGGCGAATCCGATTTAAATCTATTCACCCGCTACCCCTAAAACAGACGAAATTTTGCGATATTTAACGAAACTTGGCACTCCTATTTTCAAAAACTATAGAAGCTCCATACAAATTTTGTTCCCCTTTATACTCCAGGGAAATAAATTTCGCAAAATCCCGTCTTAGAGAGCACCTATTTCCAAAATTTGAAACTCCTAGCAATTGTAGTTTTTGAGATTTCGTGATGAGATGAGTGAGTGAGTGAGTGACCTTTCGTTTTTATATATGTATAGCTTTTGCCCGCGGCTTCGCTCGCATGAATATCGTTTTTCAATAGACATTTTTATATTGTTTAAATACTGTTTTGCATACTATTTCTAATCTCATCATCATCACCATTCGTACAAACCTTCTTTCACCTACCTAAAGATATCCCCCGTAAAACAACATACAATACACAAAGGCAAATTTTCACTACAATAACTTTCCTCTTCCCCTCCCCTCCCCTTCCTTCCCCTCCCGTCTCCCTCACTTTCCCTCACTTCCCACTCACTCACCACCACTTCTGACTCCTCACTTTCCCTCACTTCCCTCACTTTCCCTTACGTCCCCTTCACTTGCCCCTCACTTGCCCTTCACTGCCTCCTCACACCCCCTAAGTTCCCTCTTCCTTTTTTATTTTTACACAACGCCATCTAGACCCAAAGTAAGCATATTATATGCTTGTATTATGGGTTCTAGAATACGGATAAACATACTTAAATACTTTTATTTTTGTAAATAGATACATATTATACATATAAACACCCAGACCAATGCAAGTAGACATGTTCATGCTACAAATATTTGCACTGAGCGGGAATCGAACCCGCGACCTCACAGTCCATACGCAGTACCACCGAAATACAGAGGCAGTCGATTTCCCCCTGACTTTCCCCTCCCTTTCCCCTGACTTCTCCCTCACTACCCCCGCACTTCCCCTCACTTCTCCCTTCCTTTCCCCTCCCTTCCCCCTCCCTCCAAATTTCAAGTCAAAAGCAAAGATCTTTCAATACAATATTTCATCCCTTATTTCACTCCTATAAATCCACCCCAGTAAAAAAAAATTATGAGCGTATTTTTTATTTAAATAAAAGTATTCCAAAACAAAATTTCAAAGCTGTAACTTAAAAAATGAAGACGTTTCATACAATCGATTTCATCCCTTTTCATACACTTAAGGGTTGAATTTTTAATAACCCTTTCTTTGTACACTTCTAGACATTAAGACAAACACACCCTCCAAATTTCAAGTCGCTACGACCAGCGGTTTAGGCTTTACGTTGTCTGTCAGTCAGTCAGTCAGTCAGTCAGGACAAAGCCTTTTATAATATGTATGGATGTATGGATTAGACGTATAGCCATCAGGGATCAAAGCATACAGGCTGCTAGTAATGCTAACACGTGATAGAGCCACATAAAGCTGACCGAAAAACAGCTAATACTTAGATCCACACCCACAACTTTTAGTGTTTTACCTTTACTTTAATTACTTAATTAATTATTTACTTTAATTAGTCATCGCAAAACATAGGCTCACTGGAAACTGGACTCGTTTAAAACTAAATGAAAGACTGTTTAGAATGACAGGAATCCGAGGAATAAAAACACTATCAGCTATTCCGCAACCTGTTAAAATATCTGCTTCTATAAGATTTCGTAGTAAATTAACGAATGTTCGATGTGATTCTTTAAATTGGCATAACTTTTTTATTTATGAACCGATTGACATGAAACAAACACTAAATGTTAAGTGAAGCTTTGAAGAAAACCATATTTAAATCGGATAAGCCGTTTCTGAGATTAGCGTGCACAAACGCACAGACAAACAGACAAACAAACAGACAAAAATTTTAAAAATCATTGTTTTGGGTTCTATTTGCGTTGATATAGGTCCCAATAGTATTTTTTCTCATATATCTTCCATGTACAGACAGCGATCGGTTACATTTTTATTATATGTATAGATGCGAAAGTTTGTGTGTGTGTTTGTTACCACTCAGCACCTAAACGGCTGAACCGATTTCGATGAAAATTGGTATTTAGATTTGGTGCCGGAGACGGACATAGGCTACATTTATCCTAAAAATCGGTTTGGTTCCCGAGTGAGACAAACACATTTTAAGCGCGGGCGAAGCCGTGGGACGCAGCTAGTTATCTAATAAATGCAATAAAAAAGACTGTCTCGATAATTTTAATAGTGTATGAACTGCCATGCAGATTCGATCCCGATTTGGATAAATTGGTACTAGTTTATTCAGAAAACCCATATCCCTCTTTTATCAAAAAAATCTGTGTGTGCAATCTAAAATTGTGCTCGATAAATAGCAATTTGTACGGTAGTAGATAGTACTGGTTTTAGCATGAATGGGCCGGATCTACCCACGCAGTACTACCCTCTCACAGAAGACTTGAATTCTAAAACATCTAAACGTCAGCTCTGTCTACCCTTTTGTAGCCAGCAGCGTAATGATAAAAGGCACTGGCCCTTTGTATTATTCGGCTATGAGTAAAGAATAACTTTTGAACTCAATACTAGCTTTTAATAAACCTAAATAATATAGCAAGGTATATGTGAGATTTGAATAGACGTCGAGTACAGATAGCAACGAAAGTAGTGTATAGTAATATTCTGCAAATCTATACATAGTATAAAACAAAGTCGTTCTGCTGTCTGTACGCTTGGATCTTCTTAACTACTCAACGAATTTTGATTGGGTTTTCACAGTCATTTAGACAATTTTTTCTGAAGGTTTATGTTTATGCATGCAATTTATAACTAAAGATAATTTGTACAGTAGAGAAGCCGGGGCGGATCGTTAGTATTGCTTAAACAAAGCTAAGAAAATATCCAAGTGACTGACTTTGATAAAGGTATAAGGAAGAACTAGAAAAGGGAAGAAAATGTATCAATATAATAATTGACTCCATTTTGAATCATCTAATAAAAAGTAAAATAGGTAGTTACATATGTGGCATCATCTATTTGGCCAATGGTGACGCACAGAAATCAACCAACCGACTACGTGTTTACAGCATAGAAAACAAAGATGGCGCTCAACAACTTCAGTCCACTTCTATACAACATGTATGGAGACCTGAATCACGATATCAACATTCTCACACCAACTCACTATATAAATATACAAGTCCCGAATAATAACTGTTGGGCAGTAGCCCGCCAAGCACGATCACCTAGCGTGGTCAGAGAATCCTCCCTTTGGTTATTATTTATTTATTTATTGGGTTAACCAACGATTGTTTACACAAATACATTTAAACTTAATTGCTAAAATACATTTACATGTGTAACAACCACTTACTGGCTAACTCCTCATGCACAATAGACGGATAAAGTATAACAAAATAGTATTATACTAAATTATTATTTTTTGGTTGGAGGTATATGGTGTGATACTCCACACATTTATGACATTATTTTGATAATCTATTTTTATCTTATCATTTTGATAACAGCGTAAAGTCTTAGTTTACATACTATTGCGTTTTGTTAGGTGAATGAAAGCGTTGAAGGCTATTATTTCCTCTATGTATACTAAGAAAACACAACCAAGCCAAAGTCGTGAACGTAAAATATATATATGTTTTTTCTCTGAGCTTCATTACGTAGGCCGTATGCTTGCCACCTTCCCAACTACCCTCTCGGTCCTCTTCCTTTTCCTTCTTCGTTCATTTCTCTGAATGGTCGGTTTCTAATCATTATTTCTGCAATGCTTACAGAACATTATACCTATCCATAAGTTAATGTTACCACTTACCATCTAGGCAGTTACTTGTTTGCTACCAAAGTGGTAATAAAAAAGCTACTTTTCCCATCGACCCGTACCATTATTAATACCAGCAAGGATACCATAAAATCATATTTTTTTTGCTGTCTGTACTTTTGTGACGTAATTGGGCCCGTTGCCAGCTCGCTGCGGGCACTCCTAGTCATGTCTGTTTATATGATTGCGCTAACCAATGCATGATACATAGAAAATATGTTTTGATAATATAGTAGGTATTTATATACTAATTTGTATTTGATTAATGGATAAGACAATGATCGAATTTATAGATAGATCAAGCGACACTAGTTTATATTCATGACAAATTGTAACTTGTTTTAAAAATTGTAATATGTATATTTTTTTTTACTACTCCGCCCACGTGAATATCATTTATCTCTGTTTATACAGTGACGATTTTCATACAAACTTTTTCAATTCCTTTATGGCACGTTTTCGCGCTTTGTTGTTTTCCGAGATCTTATCTATTTCTATACCAAATTTAATCAAAATCAGTTCAGTGGTTTACGTAACAGGCACGTCGACAGACAAGAGTTACTTTCGCATTTATAATAATAGAATACTTATAAATATTTGCCAAAGGTTCTAGAGTGGCGACCACAAACCGGAAGACGCAGCGTGGGCAGACCCCTCACAAGGTGGACCGACGATCTTATAAGGGTGGCGGGCAACCGATGGATGAGGGCGGCGAACGACCGACCACGTTGGAGAAAATTGTGGGAGGCCTATGTCCAGCAGTGGACGTCTTTTGGCTGATATAATGAAATATTTGGCCAAAAAAAACACTCCTCTCTGGCTGATAGTAAGCGTCAGTGTGAAGCTGCTGGAATGATGCGAATTTTAAGATCCTTTTCACGCCTCGCTTAAAAGATCCGAGATCAAAATTAGCAATTAAAAAAAGTAGTTTGAGAAAGATAGCTTTTTTTTATTCTAGTTCGTGTCACGGGAAATAGGTATCTATGGAACTATTTGTCATATTGCCAACAAGGTGAATGAATGTCTATAATCTCACCACTCCACGAAGAGATTACTCCTATATCTCCTCCGGTGACTATTTTCCCACAAAATAAATCAGCTCAAAGGCAAAATGACCTTTGACTTCCTCAGTTGCGCTGCGGCTGTACGAGAAGTTGTGAATTCGACCCCATACGCGACAACTCCAAAGTGTACTTTTTTTATACAAATTTGGTGGCAAACATGCATAAGGATCACCTGATGGTAAATGGTAATGGAGATGGTTGTGTTTTCCAAGCATCGCAGAATTAATAATGCTTATAAAACACAACAAAATCGTGGCCGACCACGGAGAAGGGGGGTGAGAAAGGAAAAGGGAAACCGAAGAGGATCGAGGGGGTATTTAGACTGCCGGCGCTCTCACTCACTGAGCGAAACACATTACCTAGTATGAAAACTAATATTCTTACGTCGCCGTCGATCTTCTGTGCGAGGGTAGTACTTCCCCGGTTAATCCGGCCCATTTATGCTGAAACCAGCGTGGATTTACTACCGTCGTTTCTGTTTATTAATTTGTTAATTATATGTTTAGAAAGACTCTTGCGGGCATTATCTTTTAAAAGCTTTTTGATTTATTCTTTCGAATATACTTTAACTAGCGACCCGCCCGGCTTCGCACAGGTATTATGCTGATACTAAATATACTACAGAATGTCTTTTTAAACAACGTTCACAGCTTTTTCGTCATTAGACAATACAAACACGGTCATTGTTTTCTTTAGAGGCCGGCGGCCCCCGGCCGGTACTGCCGCAACCGCTATGTTCCCTGCATTATATTAGAAACCTCTAAAATTAACAGTGTTTCTCTACTATATTTTGCACGTATTATACATATAAACCTTCCTCTTGAATCACCTTGTCTATTAAAAAAAACCGCATCAAAATCCGTTGCGTAGTTTTAAAGATCTAAGCATACCTAGGGACAGACAGCGAGAAGCGACTTTGTTTTATACTATGTAGTGATAGTGATGAAGAGAGCATGGCTTTGATGAGTCCTTGAGAGAAGGTTACTCCTTTTTTTTTTTTTTTTTTATAGTATAGCCTACCAAAGTGACTCCACCCCGCCTGATGGTAAGCAGTCAGTGGAATCCAGAAGTGGCGGCCACTATACCAAAAGCTATCGTTTTAAACTGCTGGTATGGTGGCCTCCACTATGGCGGCTGGGAATGGGGTTAGGGGAAGGAAATGAGGGACGTGAGGAAAGAGGAAAGGGGGGAAATTGGGCCTCCGGCGCTCTCACTCACCGAACGAAACGCAGTAGTACGGATACTACTACTCTTAAGTCGATCTTCTATGAGAGGGTAGTACTTCCCCGGACGGTCCGGCCCATTCATGCTGAAAATACTAATATCCTTACCATCAGGTGGGCTTGACAGAAAAGAATATATTACCAATGACAAATGATAAACAATAATCAGCTGTGTTGGCGTCGTCTGCTATCTCTACGTGAAAAAAATCGATGTACTCCTTGTACATGTGAGATTTGAGCATAGGTAGTTAAAGTGCATACGAGGTAGTGAAAAATATAAAATTATAATACATATTAATATTATAAATACGAACGTAACTCTGTGACTGTCTGTTATGCTTTCACGTCTAAACCACTGAACCAATTTTGATGAAATTTGGTATAGAGATAGAATAGACCTTGGGGAACAACATAGGCTATCATTTGTCGCTATAAAATGACTTACAAGGGTTGAAATAGGGGATGAAAGTATGTATAGAAAATGCGATATATAACCGACATGCATGCGGACGGAGCTGCGGGCAACAGCTAGTAATCAAATAAATTGACTATCTTAGTTAAGTGGTATAGTGTTACGGGATCAAACTGTTTCATCTATTAGGAAATGTCTCAGATGATGCTTGGTATATATTCGCATCCCCAACGTAGCTGGCCAATCGTGTGTATTACTCCTGCCTACCCCTTTTGGGGAAAAAGCGATATGTTATGTAATTATATAAATATTATCGTAATAATATCTCGTAGACGCTATTATACACATACAAACCACTTATCCATATTTGTTTGAGTAGGTGCAGCATGATAAAAAGTTATTGATAATGCGGTCATGTGCTGTCGCGTCATGACGCCTTACTAGTATTATAAAAGTATAGTCGTTTTTATCTTAGACAGGTAAGTAGGAGCTATTACACCCGTGTGTAACTGACAATTTTGATCCCGGGTTCAAAATATTTTTTTAAGCGGGAGCGTGTAAAAGCATGTCACAAAGAAAGTGTGAACTACTATGGGAGTAGTTTGTCACAATGGCTATCGGTTTAGTGTTCATCACTCCTGGGGGCCTGCCACCACCAGTAGCAGTATTATTTTAATCTTACTGTGTTTTGTCTTTTTCTTTTGTAAGTACCATTAAAAACAAGAATAGAGACAAAGTATGGTTATAATGAGATTGCTTTATGAGATTGTGGTAGGGTCCCTGGACCCAACCTGCTACCAGCCACCAGCCCAACCTGGACTGCTTACGTGATAACTGATAAGATAGCGTTACGTATTTTATTTTTACAACTTATATCTGGTATACTGGTATATAAACACACCTGTGCGGCCATGGAGAATATGGCTTTATTCTCTTAATATATAAAAAAAAACCGATGCAGAAAAAGGAAATTATGTACGAAAAGGTAAAGCTAAGCGGTTCTATGTTTATTCGTATTAGTCAGACCATACTCCAAAATAATTTGCCTAATTTGACTAAAATACCTAATAGACACACAATGACCTCCCCGTTGAGGTTTTCCCGAGAGACTACAACATGGAGTTCTTCAAGAAAGGAGTAAAAAGATTTTTAACAGGGTCGACAACGCGCTAGTGATGCTCCTGGTGTTGCAAGCGTCTATAGGCTACGGTAACTGCTTACCATCAGGCGTATGCTTGTTAGTCACCGAACCGACAGACGCAGCGTGAGCAGACCCCTCACAGGGTGGGCCATAAGGGTGGCGGGCAACCGATGTATGGGGCGGCTCACGACCGCTGAAGGTGGCGAACATTGGAAGAAGCCTAAGTTCAGCAGTGGACGTCTTGGCTGATATGATGCTGATGACGATGACAATATGTATCAAAACGTGCCCAACCGCTTCAACAGTTAATAAATATAAAATAGAAGATTTTATTTCTATATCATTGTTCTGAAGTTTCGTGGGAGTATCTGCAATTTAAGAACAAGAAGACGTCAGTTTTGCGAATTTGAAGGTCAATGACACTATATTTTTATATGACACTAGGTAGTATCTGCGTGCGGTTTCACCCGCGTAAACGCTATAGTGATAAATTTAGAACAAGATACTTAAAGTTTGCTGACATAGGTAGGTAAAATATTGCGACCTGGGCTGGCATTATTTACTTTTTTTTTCTCTGTTTAGATCTTAGGCATTAACAATAAAGCGGAATAGTTTGTTTAATTGTTTGAACACGCTAATCTCTGGAACTATCAGTAGGATTTGAATAATTCTTTTTGCGTATAATAGTCCAGTTCTTGAGAAAGGCTACAGGCTATGTAACATCACGCTACTGGCGACTGGAGCAGAGCAGTAACCAAAGACGCGGGTCAAACCGCGCTGCGAGAAGCTCGTATAGACTATAAGTTCCTACTACACTATGGACATTACAGATCTATGGTGAAAAAAGACATTGTGAGAAAACTTAAAAAACTTGAAACTACCAATCCAGCTTAAGCAATCGGCTATCTAAGCTTATATCTTGAGTAAATGAAAAGATCCTTATACCCTGGCATGAATTACAGACATATATTAATAAATTTAAAGATAAATAAAATATGAGTATTGTTGTATTGTAAACAATATCAATTTAAATGATATATAATCTGTAATAAATATTAGCCTACATTTGGAACAAAGCAGGTTATCTATTTTATCTATAGATTAGAATATCCTATTGTTATTATTATAATGCAACCCAAATGTGCAATGATTGGTTGGGCAAGACTATAGCCAACATGTCTATAGATACCCCATGAAGATTAAGGATGATGTGATGACATAATAATGGCGAAAGAAATAAAACAAACCTACACTGGTGGCATGAGTTAGTGTATGATGAGGAGGTCACATTACCTTTTGTGGTGTATTAGAAACTCTTTAGAACGCTGTTTCTATACAAAAGATGATATAAACAAATGTCATGTAAATATTCGGTCACAATTAATAAATGATTTTACGAATTAACAATATTTATTACCTTTTTTATATTATTACTAGCTGCGCCCTGCGGCTTCGCCCGTGCGGATAATGGTTATTTAAACCAACTCGGCAACTAGACCGATTTTCGGCAAAAAGTATTCTATTTCCGTTTCTAGTACCAAATCTATTTTTATTGAAATCGATTTAGTTGATCTACATACACAAACTTTCGCATAAATTTATAATATTAGTACCTAGGATTAAGTAGCCTGATACAATATAAATTTCATTTTCGGTTTGCGTAAATACGATCACGTTTCGGAATTTCGTAAGAAACTGAAGTGGCTACCTATTCGGCAGCGTCGAGATACGCACATTCTTTCTCTCCTTTATTCTGTCCTTAATAATCCTAGTTCTCCATCCTACTTGAGTGAACGCTTTGAGTATCTTGTACCTCGTGGTAAACCTTGTCGGTCTTCATCCTCTCTTCTACTCCGTACTCCTCTTCATAGTACTAGCCGTTATGACGGCTCTTTTACTGTGCACGCGGTTAGGTTGTGGAATTCTCTTCCTCACGTCATTCGTGAGAGTAATTCTGTCGATGTGTTTAAGAGAAGAACAAGAGAACATTTTCTATCTTTGGTTAAATAATAGGTATATACAAGTAGATATATTTATTATAATTATGTAAGTTCTTATATATTTTAATATATTATGTGTGTATTATTAATATGTAAGTTTATTTGTTTAAATTATGTATACACTAGGTATACAATAATTAATAGATACTATATTTCATTTCATTTCCTTTCTGTCTGTTTGTACACTTCATTTGTTCTCACACTTGATATTTTTCCTCTTCCACTCTGAGGTTTGCTGGAAGAAAACTCACTTTTGAGTTAAGCTCGCCTTTGTACATGATATTTCTTACCAATTATGTAATATGTTCTATGTGTGTACAATAAAGAATAAAGAATAAAGAATATAAAAAGATTTGCTGTCGACTCGAAAAGAAGAAGAAGTAGCCTACCAAAATGACTTCACTATGTTTGCATCAAAGTGACCTTATCATTGCACCAATACACTATACCTACATTTAGTGACAAACAAACATATGGCCTTTAATTGCTTTGTAAGCAGGAGCTGTTTAAAATGTATAATCCTAACCATGATCAGGGGCCCTGAAACACCCTCTTATAGCAATCTTATTATAAGCTTACTTGTCTCTATCTGTGTTATTAATGTTAATGAATATTTTTTCTTAATATTTTTTTTTTATATTCTACCACATGCACACAGCGCCATTTAGCCCCAAATTAAGCAATTATAATTGCTTGTGTTATGGGTACTAAACAACTGATATAGGTACTACTTATATACTTTTTCTTTTTTTTGTAAATACATACATATTATAGATAAATTACACCCAGACACAGAACAAACAATCATGCTCATCACACAAAGGTTTATCCTGGGTGGGAATCGAACCCACAACCTCCGGCTCAGCAGTCAGGGTCACTAACCACTAGACCAACAGGCCAGTCAAAAAAAAAATTACAAAATAAAATGACAAAACGCAAAGTAACATTAAAATAATACTGCTATAAGAGGTGGTGATATGTCTCCTGAGCCAGTTTTATTTGAAACTTAGCCATTTTTATTCAAGCTAAAGCTGTTAAAACTTGAGGGATATGATGATGAAAGCCTTTGTCTTTTACTTATAGGCCAACTGCCAAAATCAAGGAGGATATGTTTTTCAACTGTATGTATCATGTATGTCTACTTCATTGGCACGCTCTACAGTCTAAATGGCTTGATGGATTTCAATATTGAGGTGTCATTACATTCGTATTGATTGTAGGAGTGACATAGGGTACATAATATTTCAATGTAGTGTCAGTACGAGGAAAAATGGCTTTTTGTTTTTTAATAATATATCTATTTTGCTTGTTACCATAGTTATTTTTTAAAAGGTGGTGCCATATGCTAGACCAAAGAGTAAATGGTCAACTATATACTACTAGCTTGATGCAGCACGGTTTCAACCGCGTCTTTGGTCATTGCTCAGCTCCCGTCGCCAGTAGCGTGATGTTACATATCCTATAACCTTCCTCAAAAACTGGGCTATCAAACGCAAAAAGAATTATTCAAATCCGACTGGTACATTAGCACGTTCGAACAAACCAACTTTATTACTTTATAGAATACTACAGGTTTATTAAATTATTACTCAATTAGTCCCAGCTTGAAAATTTTCCTGTTACCACTAACAGGTTAGTCATCATAATGAAAGAAATATGTTACTGAATATGACCTTAATGGGTGAGGTCATTCAGAATTATGTCAGCAACAACACCCATTAAATAAAGATAAGGAGTACCATTTCAGTGTTACTATCACAAATCTCTTTGAATTCCAAGTAATGTGATATTGGACTTACTGTCATAAAATTCTCAGTATTAGCTTGGAAAGTGCAATTAATTGACAACCTAAACAAATCCTGACACTAGGTTGATCACTAACCACTCCACATACCACCATAAGATGTTAAGAGACTCAACAAAGTTTACGAGATTTAGGTGTAATAGACATCTACCTATACCTTCAGGGATAAAAAAATGTGATGCTTTGTTAACTCAATAGCATAACAAAAATCTAAAATTATAAGAGTTCTGTTCTATTTATATCATCGTCTTTTGAATTAAATGAAAGGTAAGGAAAAGGTGTTTGTAATAAATAATGGGTGTTCCATTTATTCCCTTCACTTTAAGTCAAAAACAAAGATAAAATATAGGTACTTACTTAATACCAACAATTTAAAACTCTCAACTTCGTCTGAAAAAGCGAGTACGGTTACCATTCATTCATAATCGCCAGTGCTTCAGAAAATCAATCTTTGCTCAAAGAATATACTAGGTACCCATTAAACTACAGTTAGCTTATTCAGTACAAATCTTACTAAAAGTATGTTTTATCTCCTAACAATACTATACAGGTCTTTACAGAGTGAATCATTCCTATAATCATACGTTTGTACACCAATTAAATCACACCCAAAAATCTTTTTAATAGCGATTCTTAACTCCAATCGGGTTATAGCTATCGGCGTATAACACCGCTAAATTAAAAACGCACCATCTTTACATAATCTGTGCAGGTAATAACTGCATACATACTACATTCAGCCGGATAATACAGTACCCAATCTTGCTAGGTGACATCATCGCACGTTATTGTACAGATAATAGTAATTGATTAGCGTCACGCCCAGAATGAACTAATAAAACATCATTTCGGGCATCACGACTACATAAAACACTAGGTATACTTTTGTGATAAACCTATTACAAATGCTATTAGCGCTATCGTAATTTTACCGTACATACATGACGGAAGTCGCGAGCTTTTTTGTTTTACCGCGATAAACTTATCACAGAACACGGCAATCGGCCAAAATCACGAATAACAAGACATGTATAGACACTTTGAACTAAAAAAATCCGACCTAATTCCTATAGTTCCTATGTACTGAGCAAGACACACCCAACGCAGCGGCTAATGTAAAAACGCATACCTAGTACCTACCGCCACAGTAGTAACGCATTCCTATTACTAATGTAAACAAATATGTATAAAAGAAAGCTGAACACACGCAATACTCACCGGCAGAGCTCCAAGACGCGGTCTAAGTTGATTTTTATGTCACTTCACACACTTTTATAGAATAGCGATTGTAACTTACACTAAGCACATAAACGCCGTAACATTATACAAAATAACATGCACAATACGTTGTTCGTCAAATTTTAAAGCACCAACACTACCGACATTACGATTAGAGCGTTTATTTCAATAATTCGTTCGTAAAAAAGGAATTCTCCAACACGCTACCGGAGAAGATCGATGTCGGCGCGAGTTTCACTATTCTGCCGTAGCGTCGCTGCTGTCGACTGACATCAGACGCACCGCTTCAGATGGCGCTGTCCGAAAAAGGGTTGCCAAAATAAAACAATAAACTTTCCCAAATTAATTTCTTTAAAATATAAAGTAGGCATTTAATTGCTGTATTGATTTTAACTGAAATACACATTTTAAGACTCTCTTAAATATTTCAATTTCGATTAGGTAAATTCTCTCGAGTTAGAACTCAGCACAGCTAATAGAGTGGAGACACCAGAGACACGTCCGGAAGTCGAATCTGAAATGAGATAAGGAATTCAGTATTCATTCATGAAGTTCAGAAATTAAAAAAACTAATCATTTCTAACATCGATCGTTGACTGATGTGGCTCGCAGAGTTGCTTCTCTGAAGTGGCAATGGGCAGGACACATAGCTCGCAGAACTGACGGCCGTTGGGGCATAAAGGTTTTAGAGTGGCGACCACGAACCGTAAGACGAAGCATGGGCAAATCCCTCACAAGAGGGACCGACGACCATATAAGGGTGGCGGGCAACTGATGAATGAGGGCAGTGAATGACCGGCACCTATGGTGAAAATGGGCGGGGAGCTATGTCTAGCAGTGGACGTTTTTTAACGACGGCTGATAATTATGATGACGTTGAATTTCTGACATTCATGGATTCAATCAATTTGCATTCCTGATAGAAAGGAAAACCTAATGAGGATTCCGGACGTGTACACAATGCAATAATGGTTGGACACACAAGGTATGATAATAAGATATTAATAATCAGATCCAGACTTTTATACTAATTGCAACTTTTAAATAACAACTATATACAATCTAATCTGGTGTCAGAATGGTCGATCATTGATCTCGTATTGGTTGATTTTGACAAGTGACCATTCGGACACTATTGTAATAGCAAACTTAGGCTCTAGGTCTTTTAATTTCATGAACGTTGAAATTAGTATCTTAGCAATACTGGCGAGAGTTTTATTTTTTGGAAAGCAGTGGGAGTCTTGGGTTAATTATGACAATGATAATACTTTAGTTCGAATTTCAAGAAAATAAACAGTTCAATATTAGGAATAAGTCTCTGGGTTTCCAAGGGTATCAACTGAATGTTTTGTAACAATGTACAGGCTATTCAAACTACACTATTTGTGGCAAAAAATTGTACAATGCAACATTTAAAATTGCGTTCCGTTAAAGAATTACAAACATTAAAAATATCGTGACTTCTTTGAATGAGGGGAATAAATACAAAAATATTAAAAAAAATAGAGTAATAAATAAAAATGGCATGCAAGATAACTAGTTTATTATTCTTCAAAAAATGTTGTTTAAGAAGCAAAATATAATAAATTTAAGGGGTCAGCGGTCAGTGAAACGGCATTTGCGTTTTGTTGTTAGATAAATGCAAGCCTTGTCATTTAAAATAAATAAAAAACATCACTAAAGCTATTCCTATACATCTGATGCATTTTTAAAGATTAAAGAGACTTAAAATTGTATTTAATTATTTTAATTTATGTGACTGAATACTAACAAGGAACTTGAAATTTGCTGTCCTTGTTTGTTGATCTAAACGCAGTTGACGTTAAAAAAAGTATCTATTTTATTCGTTCAAAAAACGTCATTCATATTCAAAATGGCGTTGGAGTAGGTTGTGCGATATTGTTACTTTTAATTTTTGTAAAATTTTAAAACTGTTGACACAATACTGAGGTAAAAACATGTCTCGTATCATTCCTTTGCCGGTTACTTTGTATTCAAATTTAAAGATTTGTAACTAATGGTGTATTATGTGTTGAAATAGGTTACAATGGGTCGGTCTCCCAGCCCGCCGCGGCGGCGCGAAGACAGGCGTCGTGATCGTGATAGGGACGTTCGAGATAGACTAGACCGAGATCGGGACCGCGACAGACGAAGACCACGCACCCGGTCCCGTTCGCGGTCTCTAGACAGGCGGAGGCGTTCTCCAGACCGCCGTCGAAGCCCCTCGCCGCGCCGCCGCCAGCGATCGCGTTCAACATCACCTGGACCTTCTACCTCCTTCATGAAACCCAAAAAGACTTTCGGTGAGCGTCCTATTGTTACTCCTGCAGATTTAGAAGGTAAATCGCCAGAGGAGCAAGAAATGTTGAAAATTATGGGTTTTTGTGGTTTTGACACGACTAAAGGGAAAAAGGTGGAAGATAACGTAGAGGGAGACGTCCATGTGGTGCTAAAACGTAAGTACAGGCAGTATATGAATAGGAAAGGTGGTTTCAACAGGCCCCTTGACTTCGTGGCGTGACACCTCAGCAAAACGCACAGCCGTGGCTATTATTGTGGTCACTACATTGGTTTATTATTTTCTATAGCTATAAGGCGAATATGTGATATTTTTAAGAGCTTGGTTTTATATCAAATTCATATTTACAATTTTTATATACATAGATTTAACCATTTTTCTCCTTTTACCGAGTATAAAAGTAGTTATTTGTTAACTCTCACTGGTGGCTGCAGCTCCTTTATTTATCAGTACATTTGTGATCTTATAAGCATACCTACACTCCCAATTTGCCATAGTCCTGATACTATATAATGTCAATTTATGTAAATGCTTGTAATATTTTAGGCAACAAATTACCAATAAATAATAATAACTTAATCTTTAACAAGAGTCATCTAGTTCTTAGAGGTACTCTGCACATCAAATCACAAATACCCCTTGCAGTTTCTTCATACACTGCTTTAGAATCTGACCCTTGCCCCATAAACTTGTATTTACATAATTACTCTTTTCAAGATCAAGTACAGCTTTCTTTTTTATAAACCTAGTAAGTTCCGTTACCTACTGTAATATTGAAATCTTAACAAAAGAGTTCCGGCCAGCTGGGACACTACCAGTCACTTTTGTTACAATTCAGGTTTTGAGATAATGGCTAAAACATCCCCTTTGTTACTTTTTCACTATTGACACTGTAAATCGTCATTGCCAGGATCCACAATTTAAATTGATGCTGTTTAATTTTTTATGTATATTTGATCCTTCTGACTTCTCTGCTTGATGGTAAAGTCATTAGAAGTGGTGGTATTTCATAGCGGAGGCTTTGAAATTTAAAAATAAAGAGAACATACACATACAAAACTACTACTACTTTAAAAAAAGTCCGAGAACGCGTCATGGGAATTATAAAAAAACAAACATTGCAATTAACATTTTTTTTGTCTCTTTTAATTTTACCATCTGTCTCTATGCATAGGACAATAAGTAACTTTTTAGACAAGTGTCAAGTGTCTTGAAAGGTATGCATCCCTTGATACATCCAACCAAATAAAATAAGCATCATGCTATGTTTAGTTAGTGAAATTTTGTGGTTAAGTCTGTGTATCCCTTTTGCCTCCATGAGATGATTTGCCAAGATATTTGGGTTGTTAAATATTCTCTCTTTGTATGATTTCATGTAGCGTAATATTTCTTCCTTTACTGTCAATATTCTCAGGTCATGGTGGAGTGCTTCGTTAGGTACAAAAGAGAGGGCATTCGTAATTATTCGTAAAACCTTGTTCTGGAATCGCTGAATGATTTCAATATTAGAGTGTGACACTGTTCCCCATAGCTGAATACCGTCCAAATTGCTATATTAGTATATTACTTAGCTATATTACCACAGCAAATTAGTAGCATGGTGACCACGACTATTCAAAAATTTGACAGTTTAAAAAATATCCTAGCATGCACTGTTGATCAAACCTAGTTCAAGAAAATTTTAAACAAAAATATTAGTTAATTTGATCTTTTCATAGTATTAATTCTACACACTATAGTGATAATTTCTGCTTGCATATTATCCTGTGTCCCATGCAGTAACTGCCTTATTTTATTAGAATTTTTAAATTTACTAACATAATATTATTTTATTAGCAGGATTATTGTGGTTTATTTGCTGAATATGACAGTAATAAATCTAAATTATATAATAAAATCATTCCCTAATTATCCTACTGCAGGGTGACATGAATATAGAGAAGATATGAGCATTGATCAACGCTCTTACTCAAGGAGAATTGCCTTTCAGCCTTAAGTTTGTATTACTATAATATACCAGTAACCTTTTAGTTAACAATAATAGTGAATTGTAGTATAAAATCAAGCTCGTATCATCTTTTTTAACTAGATGTTAAGTGTTAATCAACTGTTTCACATAACTATAATATATGTCTGTGATAGTTAAAATAATATAGCTTAGATTCAGAATCCATTAGAAATACAGAAACTTCGATCTTGTATGAAACATTTACCTTTCATATTTTTAAGTTTTAAGAGCCACGTCTGTCACTGGTGACGTCAAAAAATAGATTTTCTATTGTGTGTGGTTGCATGGTGTTCAGAGTATGCAACTTATAATATGCTCTTAATTTTCTTGAAAGTTCAAGCTGAAATTCTATTAAGGCTTAAAACTATCACTAATTTGAGTGGCTTTAATTTCAAAGAGCCATATTATAGCTTTACAGAAGAAAATTATGGTTATTATTTAAATATTTTATTTTTCCAGCAGTATCTGAAGGTTTAAATAACCATTTTTTTAATCATTACAGACATATATTTTAAAAGTCCCTAAATCTTGCTGTGAAACATCTTAAAAAATATTTCGATCAAATCATTGATGTTGCCATTTTTGTCCAAAAGTATTTATAAAATTTAAATGAAAGAAGATAGAAACAAAAATAAAATTGAAAAAAAAAACGTATATTTGTATACAGAAAGAAGATAATATAGGCATTTCTGGTTTTCTTTCCAAAGTAAACTATGACTTTTTAGTCTATCAAAAGTTTAATAAAGATGTTTCTCTGCAAGATTTTTAGTATATAAGTTAGTATAAGCCCGTTACACAGTCACCGCGCGCTGCTTCTGCCCGCGCTGGTCCAGAACGCGTTTAACGCACCCAAGAAACTGTCTGGACTATGTGTAGAAACGAAGTTATGTGGTCCAGCAACAAGAGTTTGAGTAACTCGGTAGAGTCTAAATTAATCAAAATATTACAGATGGATATTTTAAGTCAAAATTTATGTTTATGATTATTTTTAGAAGATATAGTCCACTGTGTAAGCTAATATTTGTCTAGTTACACAGTGGATTCAAAAATTGGTCCAGTTATCCCAACTCTGTTACCGACCGAATTATAAGACTGACGCTTGCCCGCACTAGTTATACGTTGTCGCACGGCGCCCACTAGCATACTAGATGATATATTTATACACATATACACCCCACCCACCTAGATTCACCCCCTATCCTCCATAATGTACAATAGTTAAGTCTCTTATCTCAGAATGTAGTGTTTTTTGTAAGAAATTTATTAAAAGCCGTGGGAACACTGATTTTATTAATCAATGTTGCCAGAGCACTTCACTATTAAAAAATGTGTATAATCTTTTAGATTTTAAGATCATGTTATAAAAAAACATTGCATTCTATGATATCAGCCTCCGATATACAATATACAATGGTTAAATATATTTTTAAAAATATAAATATAGACATCGCGCTATGCGGGTGCGGGAAGCGATGCCCAATCGTTTCAATACGTAGTCCAGGCGGTTTGTCAACACATCTGCTTTTCGAATGAATCTCTGAAAAATCACAATTTTGCGCACACAAAATACCATAACAAAATTACACCTGAAGTAAATGCTCATTCCACTAAATGTATATTTGTCAAAATCAACTAGCAGATTTTATTGTGTAAAGCATTACCGCCATACTATGAATGCTATAAAAATTCAATAAAGCATTTATTTCACTGTTTCACTCTGCACATAAAGTTAAGTACCAAATAAAAATTGTACAAATTTGGTACAATTTCGCGCCGATTTTGATGTAAAGGCGCCATTTTTATAAATTACAGATAAATATTAATTTGTCCTTTGTTTTTTTTTTTTAATATCATTCATGTTTATTGAAAAGTTTCAGTTTAGTTCACATAGAAACTATAAAATTAAATAATGATTTAGTAAAATATTGTTTTTAAATTCTAAAAAAAATAGTTTTCTAAAAAGAAAACTGATTCATTCTCAATGTATATACCACCAATAATTTATACTTATTTAAGTAAAATAAGTTATTTGTAAAATTCTGTCCCAAAACCCTATAGCCACATTTAATTTCTTCAAAAAGTCAGGAAAGAAAGTTTTAAGTTGTATTTTAAGTTTAAGCTTATAAGTAGTTATATAAAAACACGCATATCCGTTCTTGTGGCTATTAACTAATAATTAATTTGTAAGAAATTAAAATATTGTTTTTTACTCTTACATTGATATTGCCATTTAAAAATAATATTCAAAATTTTCCTTAAAATGTTTTCAGCATTTTTATAAAATTTAATTGTCAGTATAAACTGATTTAGGTTATTTCAAATTATAGTTTTTCTTATATTGTAAAGTGTAATAAATAAAACTTGTCCTTGGTAATTTTCGGTGTTGGTCGACATAGCATTTTGATGTATTTCTTGATGTATTAGATCAATTATTATAATTTTATTTAAACTGCTTGTTCTGTTAGAAAAATAATTCTAATTTTCATTTTTGTCCTTATTTTGTCTCCTATAGATCTTTTTAAAACATTTAAAATTTGTAGTTTAATAATTTGTAAAATTGAGATCGCTTTTTTCTGGTTGTATATTTTTTATGTATAATGTCGACCAAATATAGATTTTATAAAAATAGTTTTAAGTGTAATGCATAAATTTAAAATATTTGGTTTCTGTATATTTTGTATAAAATAATTACTTTTAATTTTTGTTTTGTTGACCAAGGATGGAAAATGAATAAATAATTTGGAAAGTAATCTTTGTTTTATTTAAGTCTAAAGGCCTGCTCAAACGAGGGTCTGTCCTCCGGGTACTTTTTTGTCCATCGATATAGACCTCATATTAATTGTATCGAAAAACGCACACGAAGAACAAAATACACCGTACAAAAAATCCCCCGAATTAGGGCGGACACCAAGAGACCGAAGTGTCTGGACAAAAGCCCGAAGTACGGGGATGTCCCCGAAAAAAATAAAACTAACGTAACTAGGCGCAACAAGTAACAACGCACGAATTTTAGTCGGCATTGAGAGCTCAAGGAGAGTGTTTGCACGTCGATACGATGACGCAATTCCCAACAAAATTATGACCACGCACCGTTGTTACTTGTTGGTGGGCTCGTTGTCCGCATTTAGACCTCTTGGTCCTTTTTACGTCCGGTTTGGCTGGATTATTTCATCCAGCCCAGCTCCGCCCAGAAGCGCAGAAGCTTCCTGGGATCTTCGCAGGCTTCGCGGAGAGACCTCGGGCTGCCGAGGATTTGTGCCCGATGTGTCATCACTCCCTTGCATTCCAGGACTACGTGGGCGACGGTTTCGTCGTGCTCTATGCATGCTCTGCACAGAGGACTGTCGGTAATGCCTAAAACATAGGTGTTTAGACCACGCACCGTATAGTAGGTACTCGTTTGACATTTTTACACGATACCACAATATTGTCACTGCAGGGCAATAGGTCTTTTAGTAAAAAGAAGGTATTATATTGCTCAAGGTAGATTTAGCCAACCGTGCTAAATGCATTTTACTTTAAAACTAGGCTGCGTCCATAGAAGTGACGCGGAGAAAATATTAACTAAGTGTCTATGCGTGATTTTTTTTTTGTAGAGGGAAAATGCGTTTACGCATACCTCCTCGACCGGGGAAACGAGACGGCTATGTCGGGCTCTGGCCTGAGATGGTAGTGCCTATGCGTGCCTGAAATAAAGCGGAGCGAAGATCATACAATCCTTTTCGTTAATATTTCTCGGGTTTCTCTGCTTCGCAGCCTTGTTTCGCTTCTATGGACAAGCATCTTTACTACGGTTAGTGTTCTTAATTGTCGTTTTTTTTTAAATCGTTACGAATAGACATTAGCCTGAAACAGTCAGTAGCCTCTATGAAGTAGGATGTATGATTAACACTTTTAAAAAACAAATAAAACATCACAATATATAATTTATATTTATTTCAGCTTATCAACATTTATACATACAGTGTAATCAGATCTAATGTTGCAGAATATTTGTAAACGCTCGAACATTGCAGTCTATGACCAGGATACAATTAAAAAATACAATACCTGGTCTAGGAAATTAATGTGACAGTTAAATTAATGCTATACCGTAAAAGAGAACTCAGTGTTGCCTGAATCCTAAAAGTGGGCATTTATAAAATTAAAAAAAACAATCAGAATTAAATCCATCGCCTACTGGAGCAGATAATCGATTATCCTAGGATCTATATAAATACAAGTAAATATACTAACACAATATCACAAACAACAAATATGAGAGACACTAAACTAAAAATTAGTTATATTTTAGATCAATAATGTAATAAATAGGCGTATATAATTTAGGAACTTTTTAGGCAAAAATAAAATTTATTTACAAATACAAATTAAAATGTAGTGTTTAATGCTGTTCAAAAACTCTAAGAGTAGAGGTCGAGTCAGTAAAAACAGGACCAACAAAAAAAATGTCAATGATTTTTTTTACTTATGTATAAGTATATAAATTATTAATTAAATAATACCACCAAACTTCATTAAATTATGTAAATTGTATCAACAAAAATTACAACGCATAGGAACCAAATCTATACAACACCTAAGTCAGGTAACACAGAACAATACACAAAACATAGATACACTGATTTTTATTTATTTAACTTAGGGGGATTTACCCTAACTTTATGGTAGATTTTCCCTAAAATTATGGGGACTTTTCCTATTTATAATGGTTATTTACCCGAACTATAACTGTATAGATTTAACCACATCTGGCAACCAGTCATCGCACTATCCTTTTCTGGCAATTGAAATCGTTACTCGTAAGAGAGCGAAAGTAAGCGAAAATGATAGAAGCAAAAAAAATGCGATTCCGTGTTGCCAGATGTAGTTAAACCCTAAGGCGTAAAGCTTACTGTAAGGCGACTAGGTATATCACTCGGCGTAGACTATTTTAAATGTTTATTTTATGTATGATAAACCCTATTGTTCCCTAAAATGGGTAGGCAGTAACAAGCTGGTATTCTTATTATTTTATTTATATAATTGTTTAGATTGCGCATCAGATCGAGCATGGGGTCTAGAACGTACAGTCAGGGTCAAATAGGTCGTGACACTTAGATTATTCAAACAAATAAAAGCAACCAAATGATTGATCCTGACATTGTAACATTTTATGACTGATATTATTTACTTTTTGCCTTGAGCGCACGTGGTGATTATTGCTCATGCCTTCTCTATATGAGAAGAGGCCTTTGCTCTGCAGTGGGACAGTAAAACAGGCTGGTATTGTTATTATTCAATTTTTTGTTGCGTCTATTAAATTGTCTCTTAGTGTCACTATTTGACGCTGACTGTTCTAAATATACCTAATGTTTTAAGCAAATGGATCACGGATCCGGATATCCCTTTAGACTATAATATTTATAAAGAAATTTCCTTAAATTAGTTAAAATAATATTTATAACGGGTGGCGCAAAAGTAAAGACCCTATTTGGTTCAGCTATAACATTTTTTCTAAATTAGAAAACTAGATTTAGATTTTTTTAAATGTATATTTGTGCCATTAAATTTCGTACCATTAGGATTTAAAGATGATGTCTTTTAAATGGTGACCTCCAGAGTTGATACACATTTGAGCCCTATTTATGACATTTTGCATAACTTGCCGTAACACTTCCTGCGATATGTTCGTTATTTCTTGACGAATGTTTTCTTTTAGAGCTGCGAGAGTCTGTGGCTTGTTCACATACACCCGAGATTTCAAAAAACCCCAAAGAAAGAAGTCTGGACTGGTCAGATCGGGTGATCTTGCAGGCCAAGGCAAATCGCCAAAACGAGAGATAACTCGGCCTGGAAAAGCGTCCCTCACTAAGTCCATAGTGTCGCGCGCTGTGTGTGCCGTAGCGCCGTCTTGTTGAAACCAGATGTGCTCCAGCCCCAATTCGTCCAAACTGGGTATCAAAAACTCACGTAACATGGTTCTGTAGCGTTCTCCAGTGACAGTAATCGCATTGCCTCCAGCGTCTTCGAAAAAATAGGGTCCGATCACTCTGTCAACACAGATGCCACACCATACAGTAACTTTTAGTGGGTGTAGAGGTGTTTCTTGAATAATGCGCGGATTATCAGTGCCCCAGAACCGAGTATTCTGCTTATTGACATGCCCTGAGAGATGGAAATGCGCTTCGTCACTCATAACCAATTTTGAAGGAAAATCATCCTCTTCAAGGTTGAGGTTTATGACGCGCTGGCAGTAATCTAGACGAGCTCGGTGGTCAGCAGGCAGCAGCTGATGAGTCATTTGAGTTTTATACGGGAACATCTTTAAGTCTTTCACCAAAATACGCTGCAGGGTCCGTCTGGAAATGCCCAATTGCGTGGCACGTCGCCTCGTTGATGTTTCTGGACACTCTTCCACATCTTCGCGCACAGCATCGATATTTTCAGCTGAACGGCCTGTTCTTGGTCTCCCAGACTTAGGTCTATCCAATGTTGAGCCAGTTGCTTCAAGGCGTGTGGCAAAGCGTCGAATTGTGCGACCAATCGGTGCCGGACGGTGGGGAAATCGTCGACGAAATTCACGTTGTGTTCTTATCACTGATGAATTATTCCGTAAGAACATTGACACAATTATTCCACGTTCTTGGGGAGTAAAACGGTCCATGTTTATTTTCAGTGTATTTTACATTTGTTCTCTACACAATTTTCAACAACAGAATGACAGAAAATGTCATATATAAAAAAAAAAAGTATTTTCTTTAGTGCCAGTACTTTTGCGCCACCCAGTATAATTAATAATTCTCTTCTTCTTTCTCTTCATTCTAGAACCCATATCACAAGCTATATATACCATATGCTTACTTTAGGTCTAGGGCTCTTCTTGGCTCGTCTTGGGCGTTGTGTAATTGTTGTGTTGTTACTATTATTATTATACTACCTGTTGACCGCAGCTCCATTCGCGTGAATGTCGGTTTATACATTGAAAATTTTTCATACAAACTTTCATCCCCTATTTCAACCCCTTTAAGTCATTTCGCGATAAATGATAACTTTTGTTGTTTCCCGAAGTCTAATCTATCTTTATACCAATTTTTTATCAAAATCGGTTCAGTGGTAACGTGAAAGCGTAACAAACAGATAGACACGAGTTACTTTTAAATTTTTTATATTAGTATGAATATAATGTTGTTGCAATGTAAAACAGAAGTGTATAAGCGCTCGAACGAATCTTTGATCGTTTTATATTAAGAGTGTAATAAATTATTTTAGATTTTTTATTAATATATTATTCGGTATTCTCAAATAACTTATTAATTTCTAATCTGTACTTGATAACAATATAACAACTACACAATGCTATCTAGACCCAAAGTAAGCATATCATAGAGCAGTGATAGTCTACAATGTGAATAAACATAGTTAGTTTTTTTTTTTGTAAATACATCGACCACATATTTGCTTTAACACTTTTAGGAAAAAAATCCATCAAAATTAAAATTCAATAAGAATCATTACATCTGTCAATTGTTACTATACTGAAGTCGCATGCAAGCAAAAATAGACATTATTGTTGTGGGATATGCAAACGACATTTACTCTAGACCTATTCAAACATGAGCGGTATTCGCTGCTGCTATGGGTAGAGGTACATACCGCGCGGATTTCGCTCAGGTATTTAGTATGAAGTTCCGTGGCTAGAGATCTGGCGAAAGTTTATTCAATTCAATTCATATTTATACCTTCGTGTTTTCTTTTTTTTTAATCTTGGTAATTATTGGTTGATTTGTAATTACTTTGTATGGTTCTTTGGTTACGTTGTGTTAAAATTGTTACTCATACAAAAAACTGTAATTATCTGGCGATTGAAAAGAGTGGCGTGAGTTTCTTGCCAGTTCTTCTCACAGCTCTACCTCGTCAGCGAACTGGCTGTAGGTTAATTAGCTGACTTCATGTAATTTTGACTTTTCATAAGCATCATACTTTATGACATAAATACTTTGAGTTTGAGTTTGATATTCTACCTGCAAGGATAGCGAAAATCGTTTTGGTGTGAACAGTAGTATTAAATACCCACTTGGATTTATCTACCGCAGGCGGTAGCAAATACCGCTCAGGTTTGAATAGACCTTATGAGTGGTAAAGCAATTTAATGGTTACATAAAAAAAAAGGAAATAAAATTGTTTATTTGATTACACTTTTGGTTTACAATATTATAAAACAGCCTGCAGTAAGTCAAAAAAATACTTGTGTTAGGACTGCCTTGTTTCTTACCAGGTTACAATTTATAAAACTGAGCAAAACAATACTTACAATAATAAAAATAAATAATAATAATAATAATATAATATAATAATAATAATATTCTACCACATTCACACAGCGCCATCTAGCCCCAAATTAAGCAATTATATTTGCTTGTGTTATGGGTACTAAACAACTGATATACTACTTATATACTTTTTTTTTTGTAAATACATACATATTATAGATAAATTACACCCAGACACAGAACAAACAATCATGCTCATCACACAAAGGTTTGTCCTGGGTGGGAATCGAACCCACGACCTCTGGCTTAGTACTCAGGGTCACTAACCACTAGACCAACAGGCCAGTCTTAAATAAATGCAAAAAAACAATAAATATAAATAAAATGTATGTGTGTGTGAGTGTGTGTGTATGTGTAACCATACATAATATTGTATTTAAATATGTTTAACCGTATTCTATAGCCCATATCAGTGCTCTATAAGCTTACTAAGTCTAGATAGCTTTGTGTAGTTGTGTTATTATTATATCTATTCTGAGCTTTAGTATTTAGTTAATTTGAGATTATTTTTAGTAATAGTTTGTATAAGCATTAAGGTCTATTATTATCTTTTTTCACATGGTATGGTGAGGATTGTGATTTGGTAATTTTTATATTGGGCAACACGAATTTTTACCATTAAGGTAAACAAGTGTCATGGTAAGCAGTTACCGTAGCTTATGTTTTCAACGCGGAGTTTTTTTTTGTATCAAGTAAAATGATTTGTTGCCCAATATAAAAAATCCCAAAATCATATTTTTATATCTACTTAATATCTATTATTCTTATATTTGCAAAAAGAAAAACTAATTTAATTACAATTTACAATTCACATATACATTACCGAATGTAACCGGTAATTACCGAACTTTACCAGATGTTTTGATCATTACCAAATGTAACCGAACGTGACCGAATCTGACCGGTATCAACAAAACGTTATCGGTAGTCAAAACAGCCGTTACCGGTGGTTACCGAACATTACTAAACGTAACCGAACTTATGACCGAATTTTACCGGTACCAAAAAAATGCCACCACCGCCGTTACCAAACATTACCGATGGTTACTGGTAACCTAGAAAGGCGCGGCTTCGTCCAGAGTATGCAGCCAGTTGAAGATCATCATGTTTCTCTCATATTTAGAGAGGGGACGGCCTCGTTCGCGTTCAAGGTCGGCCGCAGTTAGCGCTAGATGAGCTGCTTCTAAAGATATCAAATTAATTTTTAGGTCACTTAAGTCGTTGAAGTTGTGTTCGAATTGGACACGTAACAATTTTTTTTTTTTAAATTCATATGTACAGTCGACAAACAAGATATTACACTGTGTGCGTGATTGGTAATTTGGTACCATATTTTGTTTGTATACCTGCCTATATCCTAAATTTACCTTGGACATAATTTGGGGAGAGGGAGGGGATTTGGATAGCCTGGCAGGCCAGGGTATCAAGGTAAACAATAAAATCATATGGTTTCTTACGGAAGGATTCAGATGTGTTTTCTTCGACCCTTCTAGCCCCTTCCCCTGGATCCCTGGAATCTCTTGTATCCTCATAATGTTTTGCATCACCGTTAGTTTTGTTTTTAAAGCGGAAGATTTTGTTTGTTTGAACGCCCTAAGCTCTGGAACTACCAGTCAGATTTAAAAAATTCATTTTGCGTATGATAGCCCAGTTCTCGAGGAAGGTTGTAGGCTATGTAACATCATGCTACTGGTGACGATAGCAGAGCAGTAAGCACAGAGGCGGGTGAAAGCTAGTTATGAATAATATGATACACTTACCAGGATGTACAAATCGTGAGTGTGGTTGTCTAGTTTGTGGTACAGCCAAGGTCGTCGGTCCAGGACCTGATACCGCACATGCGACCGCTGACACTGCTGCTGCCTAAAAAAAATAGTTTAATAATAATCTATACTGAATGAGTTTGTTTGAACGAGTTCATCTCTGGGACTACCAGTCGGATATGAATAATTCTTTTTGCGTTTGATAGCCCAGTTCTTGAGGAAGGTTTCACCCGCGTCAAGTTAAGACTGTAGAAATTCTTTTGGGAAATAGCTGTTATGTTATGAAAAACAAAATATAATATATATAAAAATGAATCCCTATTTCCCTTGGTCATGGCATCACGCGTGAACGGCTAGATCAATTTCGTTAATTCTTTTATTGTTGTGTTTGTTATTGTCAGGAGAAGGTTCTTATGAAAGAAAAACTGAGAAAATTGCGCGGTGATTTGTAAAGTTTAAGAATACTTAACCAACCGATTTCGATGAAAATTGGTATGTAAAAAGATTTGGTTTCAGGGCATAGGCTACTTTTTATCCCGAAAATCGCTCTAATACCCGAGTTACATTAATTAAACACATAACAATTTTCACGCGGGCGAAGCCGCAGGGGGCAGCTGGTATATTATATTATGAAACCACGTTAGTGACAAATATTGTAATATTGCTAAATATAAAAAACATATTTGTAAAGATAGGTTATGAGAAAGTAAGCTTTATTATTAGCACATTAAAGGCGTTTATTCTATAGTCTATGTATCGAACTTACGCAGTTTTTCTCAAGGAGGGCTATAAGATAATTTATGAGAACATGAACCTTAATATTAGCATAGTAAAGACGTTTATTCTGTAGCTATATGAGAGCATTATACATTACCTCAAGTCTATCTAAATTGAAGTCCGATTGGGACATCCTCTCCAATGCTCTGTAAGTGGTCAGCAATCTTCGTTTGATATAGTTCTGTCTCACCTGAAACATGAAATAAATATTTAAAACACACGATTTGTATTTGAGTAGACCCGTTTAACAATAAAGTTATGAATACTGTAGTAGATCCTTACTGGCTTCAGTATAACTGTAACCAAGAAGGTATGTACTTGAAAGAAAGAAAGAAAGAAAATTTATTTAATTCGTCACAGGGGCACAGGAGATGATTTATAAAATTACCTACAGTTTATACAAAACAAAACATACACAGTAAGAATAAAAAATAAAAAACAAAAAACAAAGCGAATAATGCTGTCCTGTACGCCTATGCCGAAAGGGTCGCCTTGTGACTTGAAGGGACTTGTGGAGGTATTACACCATATATCTCCAACCAAAGGGAGGATCCTCCTCGCAGGCTAGGTGATCGTGCCTGGGAGGCTACTGCCCGACAATTGGTAGTCGGGACTGGTTTATATAGTTAGTTGGTGTGAGAATGTTGATATCGCGAGTCAGGCTGCTATACATTTTGTATAGAAGTGGACTGAAGTTGTTATTAGCGCCATCTATGTGTTCTATGCAGTAAACTCGTAGTCGTCGTCTTCGCTTTGATTTTGCTCTGTGCATCTGCATTGGCCAGATAGATGACGCCACATACTCATAAAATATTAATGAGATGAATAAAGTAGTTTGTTCTGTAAGTGATACTGAGACCCTTCCTCCCTCATTCCTTTTTTTTCACACAGCCGATAACGACTTAATGGTGTTTTACTACCATGGTTTTAAAAAAAATATAATAATTTAGTTTCTTGTTAGTTCTTCTTATGGCTCTACCTCGTCAGCAAACTGTCTGTAGGTTAATAAGCTTAAATTTTGTTTTGTAATTTTAATATTCCTAAGTGTCTATCTTTTTATATGACTCATATATATGGCACAAGTAGCGCCCCACGGCTTCGCTCGCACCTAAAATGTGTTTTGTTTCCCTCAGGAACAAGACCGATTTTAGGGATAAAAAGTAGCCTATGTCCGTTTCCGGCACCGTATCTCTCTAAGTTTCTACATACCATACCATAGCATATCATCGGAACCGGTTAAGCCGTTTAGGCACTGAGTGGTAACAAACACACATATACACAAATTTTCGCATTTACAATATTAATAGGATTAACAGGTTTCAATTTGTTTGACAATATTTTTCGCGTCAAACATTTAGAAGGCATTTTATTAATCTAGACACATGTAGTGGTAGACAGTACTTACTTTTTTATTATCGCTAGGCAGAGGTCTGTGTGGCGGCTGAGTGGGTTGTGAGCGTTGTGGCGAAGGCAACTGAGATCCACCTACTGTAACATACATCTTATAATATCCTGAACACATATCATAGACTAGCTGACCCGGCGAACTTCGTTCCGCTTAACAGTAGAACAACATTGCTTTATTTTTCTAAAATAAAAGATTTTTCTAAAATAAACGTAGCCTAAGTCCCGTCAAAATCGGTCCAGCTATTTCAGAGATTAGCCGGAACAAACAGACAGACAGACGGACAAAAATTGTAAAAATGTCATTTTGGTGTATGTACCGTATATATATTCATATACATGTAGTAAAAAACGGTTATTTCAATATTACAAACAGACACTCCAATTTTATTATATTTATAGATTACCCTCTAATAGATTCCGCATATCTTGCAACGCACAACACATACTGGCACATTCGCTAGCATAACAACACACTACGGACACTACGATTGCATTTCTGTGCGTTTCTGTTAGGGGATAATCTATGGTTCATACAAAGCGCGAAAAAATAAATGGCGATGCAGTTTCTATTAGAGGATAATCTATGGTTCATACAAAGCGCGAACAAATAAATGGTCGTGTGGTATCTATGGTTCATACAAATCGCGACCAAATAAATGGTGATGCAGTATCTATTAGAGGATAATCTATGGTTCATACAAATCGCGACCAAATAAATGGTGATGCAGTATCTATTAGAGGATAATCTATGGTTCATACAAAGCGCGAACAAATAAATGGTGATGCGGAATCTATTAAGGGATAATCTATGTGTCATCTTACCTGCGACCCATGTACTGCATGATCGTGACGCCGCACTTAATGTCATGGCTTCCAATGCTGCACATAAACCAACTTCCGAAGTTGCACTGAAAAGAACATAGTATAAAATATTAGAATGTGTAGACATTAAGCTCAAATACGTATATTTCAAATATGGAGACCGCCAAAGACCTCGCAGTCCTCCTTTACCTGTCCCCTATTTCTGAGCTTTTCTCAATTACGGTAGGAAAGAGCTTGGTCGTGTTATAATAGTGACGTCCTTCAATCACGGATATTATCCATGTCCATAAATTACAATAATCAGTTACCATCAGGTTTACTTTAAAGATACAAGTATGCAATTTAATCAATTAGTCTTCAACGTGAAGGAGAATGGAATAAGAGAGAGTAATTAGAAAGGGTATAAAATTCAATAATAAAACATACCTTCTTAGCGGCTGTGGGTCATCCTGATGCGCGCTAACATCAGCACAACTGAAGGATCGCCTTAGACCTAACTGCGCGCAGAGGGCCGCACACCCCGCTAACAGTTCACGACAGTTGTCTGACTGTAGCGGGAGGGAGGACGATGGACGTCTGCAGAACAATATAATGAAGATAGGTCACCTACTACCTATAAGCCTCTTCAAGAAATGTTTGCTATAGCCACCGTATTGAATATTTGTGTGGTGTACAATCAACGATGTCCCTTAAATCGTGCCCTGCTTCCACTAACATTTACACGCAAGAGAGTTTGATGGCTGCTTCTGACAATGCAGTTAATGTGGCCATTGATACGCTAAGAAGATGCCATCGGAATATATGAAGGCTTCAACATCTACCGATCGATATAGATCTCTCCTAGAGGATTTTTGATAACACATATACGGTTGGGTGGATTGGTAACTGTTGTAAAGTGGCATACAGGTAATACTGCTATCTTTGGTCTTTGAAGAAACCCACGAAAAGATGGTTAAGATATTCTAGATAAGAGACCATAAGATATTTAATTTAGTATGGACATAATGATACGATGTCGAATTGGTCCAGTGGATAAGGTACCCGCTACGTAAACACGAGGCAGTAGGTTCGAATTCGGACAAGTACTAATTTAATTTTTCTAAGTTTATTTTGGACATTTCTGGCTGACGGTGAAGGAAAACGTCGTGAGGCAACCTGGACTTAAAGTCTAAAATTGCCAATCCGCCTTAAGCGCACGTGGTGATTATTGCTCATACCTTCTCTCTATGAGAAGAGGCCTTTGCCCTGCAGTGGGACAGTAAACAGGCTTGTATTATAATGATATGTAGATGCCGCACTAGAACTACAAAAGGAGATACCTCGTCTTCAGCATACTACAAACTCGTAAAGTTACTTACTTAAGTAATTTGCTGTCAGGGTTTGGACTGGCTACACGGAGTGATGGGTCAGGGCCTTGACCAGCCTACAAACAATAAATTTCCATATTAAATCACTACTATACATTACGCCGTCATTCTGCAAGGGGAAGGCAAAGGTATGTTAGCTATTAGGTCTTATGCACATAGAAATAATTAGAGTAGTTTTGCTAAGAAAAAATAAAATTAATAATAAAATAAAAGATAGCTATGCAAAGATTTTCTTTTCCTTTGTTCAGCCCTGTCAATTCATAGCTAGTTTAAGCCAATCTCCTTCTAGGCAGGACACATAGCGTCATTAACACGTCATCATCAGTAATAAATTAATAATAAAAAAAATTATCCAGTCATTAGTCCTTATTCCTGTAAAAACGCCCAAATCAAAATTTTATGTCTTATTAAATGTTTGTTTACCTACCTTAAAGGTCATGTACTTTGGACAATATACAAGTATATTGACATAACCTTTATAAGTTCAATGCGTAATGTATGACTTCTGGATTTCACTGACTGCTTACCATCAGGCAGAGTAAAGTCTCTTTGTTAGGCTTCAATAAAAAAAAAATTCAAGTACATACCTTACAAGCCAACAGCCGCAATACCCTAGCATCAGAAGCAGCCGAGGACACGCTGAATAACGACAGGTCAGTTGTGACTGACTCGTGCGACGGCGAGCGCGCTACACCGCCGCGCCACGCCTCTGGCGTGCACATATCCACTGAAAGAAAAAGAAATTATACTTACTAATAATGTCTACCCTCGCTTCGGTATCAAAAGTTTATTTCGATGTCACAGCAAACACCTACATAAAATATCATTGCAACAGTGTTGTATTGAATCATTCAGATTTACAAAAGAGCTTTAAATATTGAAATTTTGAGAATTACTTAAAATAATGTTAAACATAATAAAATAATAGCCTATGTTACCCATCATATTTGTAGCTTTTCTAAGGAAAGGATTTTTTTTAAATTGGTTATGTAGATCTAGAGTTAAATCGCAACATACAAACAAACATGGAAAAATTAATCTTTTTCATTAGTTTAGTAACTATCAGAACAATAATTTCCAAGTGAAGAGTCATCTTTCGCTGAAGATGAACTTGACTATTTTCATGGTCTGGCTGTTTCTGTTTTTTTTTCTTGTTATATAATTTTGGTGTTTAAGCAAATGACCCACCTGATAGTAAGTGGTAACCGTAACCTATGGTTTTGGGTATGTAAATGTAAACAGTTATTAAGCATTAGAGAATCCATATCAGTGCTCTATTATATGTTAGTTTAAGTCTATTCACATATTAGCCTTCCATTGCGCCGTTTCACTCACAAACTCTTCTGTTTTATATAATAATTTACATATCTAGAGGAAAGCTATGTTACATTCACTCTACTGGCAACGGGAGCAGAACAGTAAGCAAAGATGCGGGTGAAATGTAATATCACTAGTATATAGAGGCTTTGAAATTAAAGGTACACATAGTGCTTTAATAGACGCAGTGTGGACAGACTGCTCAGAAGGTGGACTGACAACCTTATAAGGGTAGCGGGCAACCGATGAATGAATGACAATAAAGGTAGACTTATGTCCAGTAGTGGACGTCGTTCAGCTGATATGAGAATAAGAATAATTTATTGACATATTTCTTTTTACAAAAAGTGTGGAATTCTCTGGTCCCCGAACTAGCATTAGCATTTAATATTCTTTATTGGACACCACATATTAAAAAACTAATAACAGGAAAGCACAACATTAGTTATACAATGGTTATATACCTAATTACAAAATTAAATACAATTTTGCTAACTTACACTCAGTATTATGTAAGATCAACAAATGGGTAAATATCAATCTTGGGCTCAGATTTAAATAGCCTTTAGTGTACTGGTTCCAGGATATTATGTTATGAAAATCAACAGTGTTAAAGAATCTACTAAGATTTGAATTACTATTGTAACTTTATTCAGTTTAAAGATAAGTAAACACTGTATTTGAAGACTTGGGCATAGCCTGAAATAAAGGAATTGAAATAATGCCATTGAAGTAATTTTATAAAATAATACACTTGGGTAGATGACTAGTACAAAATTTAACAGATAATTATGATTACAAATTTGGACTTTAAAATCATTAATTTTAATTTTTACTCAAAATATTCAGCCCCGCCACAAATTTTAATTGTTATTTATTTTCATCACATGAGAAATCATTGAAATCATCGATGATACTGCTTTTGGTAGTTAGTCGGAAAATTTGTTTGACTATTCACTTCGATTAAGAATTTAATTTAAGTATCTATACCTGTATAGGCATAAAAATGCTAATATATATAACTGCGTTCTAAACGACGTACAAATTAATGTAATATCGCGTAAATGCGACTGCGAATGCAATGAAAACATGCCGTTTCAGGTTGTTCTCAAAATTTGCATAGTTAGAACCCGATATGAACGAATTACCCCAAATTACTACGTAAAATTACTCTAAATAATCATTTACCTTATATTAAATCTAATAGTTGCAATTTCGATGTATTGTTGTAACTAAATAAAATTAAAATTATGTACCTAAATTTATTTCTCGCAAAAATCGGTAAAAATAACAATAACAAGCAATTACACATACCGCTTGTGTTAGGATCCACGGCGCACACAAATATTAACAATCACACGCGAAAACGTAAAATATTTGTATTACAAGCAATTTGTAAATAAACAAACAATAATTGCAATTTTATCTGCAATTTAATGTTTTCGTCTAATGGCCGGATAAATTTGACAAATTGACTATGGGCCGATGGGATGCGTCATAAACATTGTATTATTTTAAACTGATTATACTTCCGCCAATAAACATTAAAAAACCAGACAATTATGTCATATAAATGTATGTATATATGTTCATATTACTATATTTACACAATAGTTACATAAATTTAAGATAAATTACATTTTCTTTGCATTTCTAAGTATTTAATTATAAATATATTTACCAGCGTAGTTGTACTCAATCTTACAACATGCAGATTCAGAACGTACCCGATGGTTTTGCTGTCACAGTCGGTGTCAGTTCTACATGCTTTAGTACACTTTAGTACTTGTTCTGTGGTTCTAACTTACACAGAGTACACAGTTTAAATGTGTTTAATCTATGGAGTACACACTTACGAATTTGGTATTAATTGGTAAGTAAATAAAAGTTTGGAAATTTGATTAATTTGCTATGAATCAGAAACTTAATCTTTTGAATAAATAAGCAAAGCCCAAAGCATTAAAAAAAAATACAACTTAGTTCTATTTTAGTCGCGACACCTAGTAGCATATTTCGTACAATATATTTTAAAGTATGAAATTTCGTCAGTAGATGGAAGCAAGATTAAGAAAAATTGGCCAACAATACCGAGACCGAATGAAACTTTTGATACCGAAACGAAGCAAGGGCGGACGTCTAGTATACTTATATGACAAATTGATAACAGTAGAAAGGGATTTGTAGGATTATTTTTTCCTAGATATTTAAAATAAAAGGAAGACCATGAAAATTGACATTTTATTTTTAGCACTAGCGGCCATAGACCTTCTCACCTTCTGTCATCATTTTGGTCCCAAAAATATTAGCTGTGGCGCCACTCGCGCTAATTTTAGACAAGCGTAGATAAAATGAGTGATAAGTACTATTTAGAATGCTTTGAAAATTAACTTTTTATTAAAACCCGGTTTTGAAACAAAAGATATTAATAAAATTGCCAAGGTGAGCGGTGTCACGTGTCCTAAGTAGTTCAAGTTGTGTTTATTGATTTGAACTGGATTCTCGAAGCTTAACATCCAGTGTTGACAAACTTGGGTATATCAGGACCGTTAGACGGGGTTTACATGATACTTATAATTTAATAATATTTTTATATATTTAGGTAATGATTTTGAATTTTTGTACAAAATATTTGTGTGCATGAACATGGCTATTTGCATTGGTCTGGCTGGGTTCATTCGGTCTCACAACAAACCCCTACAAAAAATATATTTGGTATATATATGTGTTGTATTGCATCATTCAGATTTACCCAGGCGCTTGAAAAGGCTAAAAGACAAAAGGGATATATAAAAATATGTTTAACATAATAAAATATAAGTAGCTTAGGTAAGTTACCCGCTTCATAAGGCGAAATAATTTTTAAAATCGGTATCGTAGATTTTTAGTTAAACCGTTGTCAAACAAATATACAAAAAATCAAATAACATTTAGATGTATTTAAGTACAAAAAAAAAAGTACCTAACCTAAGTATGTTCATCCGTATTCTAGAACCCATACCACAAGCTTTATCATAAGTCTTTTTGGGCCTAGATATAGCGTTGTGTTGTATTCAGCGTCCATGTAAGCCTGTCTTAAACTTTATGCCTTCATACATAGACATACATATCTAGAAGAGAATACGTTATCAGCAAATATATGTTATGTTTTCTCATGTAGCAGACATATTGTATAAATCAGACACTATCGTTTATGTCTGGAATGTTGTAAATATATTCAATGAAGTACGTTAATCATTCGATAATTAACTACGTACTTCCTCTAACGCAATAGATGTCGAATTTTTTTTATTTGTTTTGTAGGTATGTACTATAAATTATTTAAAGTACATACGCAAGTCAATTATTAGCAAAAGGATTTTCGAGTGTTTGATCTCTCCTTAGACAAGATGTGTGATGTACTGAACAATATTTATTATTTAAGTACACACAATTATACAATTTTGTATCAAAACTCAAGATCTTGATGTGTGAATTGATAAACAGAGTAAATTTTATGTTCATTATTTGTTTCTATCTCATCCGTACCACACATGAATAAATACTTAAAATTAACTTACTTAAATACTGATTGATGATGAACGAAGACATTCACGTCTTAATGATTTCTTGGCTTTAAATGCGATATTGTCGCAAATATAAACTGTTTTTTAAAAGTTACGGATTTGTTACATATTTTAAATAATTATAGACATTTATTCAAACATCTCTCATTTAATTCTACCCGCTACAAGCCCGTACGTACCTACATATATAATATAAAACATTCTCACTACTTTACACATAACATTGAATATTCCGTACACGTACATGTTTTAATACCATCTAATAATACAACTAGTTGATTCATTTGTCGGTACGTGTAGTAATAATGTATTTTATTACTTTTTTAATAAATACAATGTCATTATTAAGCTAATAACTTGTAGAAAAGATCTAACCGTGACATTGACGTCTAATAAACAAAGAGGTCAGTTTATTGCTAGGCAATGCTTAGATTGTACAAAATGCGAGAGCGAGGGTGTTTAGGAAGCTTTTCCCCACCAGTTGGCGCCACTTCAACTGTCACATTGGCCCAATCAGGGGCTAGCTTTCAAAAAGCGCTAGACAGCTAGACCCTTAGAATGAGGACTAAAGCAGCTAGACCTGGCTGACGCATTGATGACTGCTGCCCCCTCGTGGGCGTAATTTTAGAAAACCATCTCAGCAGTTTTCTTTTGTTTTTATGCACGTGAAGTATCCATTTTGTAAATTAAAGATTAAAATTGCCGAAATGAACACTGAAAAATATTTGTTTTGATAGCGCTGTCAAAATGAAAGACCTTTTACCAAAGTGGCGCCAACTGGTGGCGAGCATTTTCCTAAACACCCTCAAATGAACCGATTCAGATTTATGTGACGTCTGTCAAATCTGTCAACAGACCGGGTCTAAACGGCAACAAGAAAAGTTCAACCTGCGGTTCAATGATACATTTTAGGTATTTAAAGCTCATCTATTATCAACTCATTTTCTTCGCCACCCTGGCGTTTACTCATAAAATAATGTATTGTGTAAATTTATGTAGGCGTAAAATACTTATTGGTGTAGTAAGTATTTAATTTGATAAAAGCTTATTTATTGACGAATTCAAATTTCTCAATAATTAAGCTGTTATCAAATTGAATACTAAACTTACACAAATAGTTATTTTTACATGTTTGTAATTAAATTTAAATGTTAATTACTATAACACTCTGTAACCAACTAACTACTTTTCCCTTCAGTATGCTCTTCTTCAGACGAGGTTTACGAGGACATTTTCACGATAGGTAGCATCTTCTCTGTCTGAGGCTCTGGCATTGCAAAAGTTCAGGGAAGGTTACCACTCACTATTAGGTAGGTCATATCATATAAGGCAGATAGGCTATATAATTATGTAATAAAACTACCATGCAAGCTACCATAAAAAAATCGACTTTATAAAGTAAATATTTTTTCAAATGCAAACCGTACTTTTCTGATTTGAGATATGGCAGTTGACAGATAGCACAGATCTGTCTTGGTTGAATCACGTGATGCTTTAAACAAAATAGTTTTGATCAATAAAATGTAATAAAAATCAGCTTTCTATATTAAATTATAATATTAAAGATAATAAGAATAATTTAATTTAATTTTAGTAAGTATGCAGATTTAAAATTACTTTTAAACTTTTCCGAAAAATAATCGTAATAATCTGTAAGTATATTAAATATAAGTAATTACAACTACTTTTATAAATATCAATATTTACAAAGCCAACTTTATTTTATAAACATAAAAATAACCTCGATTTGGTTGGCGCGTAATAACACCTGCAACCACAGACTATCAAATCTATAAACAGATAAAAAAACAAACACCTATGATGTCTCTATTTATTTTCGTAACGACAAGCTACTTAGTCCTCAGTACGATTTTAAAATTAAAAACTTTATTATGAATGTGTGTGTTGTAATTTATTCGTGTGCGGGAACGTTGACATTATATATAAGATGTCAGTTATGTATATTTATGATTGTGTGAGTTCAAATTGTGGATGTGTGTTATTGAAAGATTTGTAAGGGTATCCAGAGATTATAATTCGGTTGCTATGGTAAATAAGTAGATTAATATATATTTAAAAGGTATGTTGAGAAGATATAAACAGTAAAATTTATCTTTTGGAATGATTTTCACAAAGGCTAGGAAAATATTTTCGCTTTACAAATACGCCGTCATAGCGCAGCAACATAATAGAGTTGAAAGGAGACTAATATTAGCTTCCCGTGTTCCTAAGAAATTTCTTGTATTGATGACTGGAAAGACCGGCGTGGTACTCGAAGTATCGTATTTTACATGTTTAAGAACATCATCAATTGTGATACTGACATCTGACATACGACTCGCCTGATAAGCATTATGCATAGCCTATGACTCGCCTGATAAGCAATTAACCTAGCTTAGGAAAGCTTGCAATACCACCAACTTGTGTGTTAGAAACCCTTTTAAAACCATTTTATGTTCTTTCCCATAAAACTTTTTTTAACTTATTCCTATTATTATTTTAAATTAGTCTATTTTTTAAGTAATAAATCATTCTACATCATTATATTAAAATAATGACTAATGATATAAAATATACGCTTTTAAATCTTCTATAAATTATGCATTTTAAATTAACAAATAAGTAAAAATAATAAAACGCCAAATATTATTGTCATGTCCATGTTTCGGTAGCGTTCGCCCGGGTATTGTACTTGATTGTAGCACGAGTGGCGGCGAGCGGAATGCAAACTAAACTGTACAGGGTTGCCATGAACATTATTATTATTATTAATGATATTTATTAAATCATAAAAATATCATTGCAAGGTGAACACCACGGATAAGCTACATGAATCGAATAGAAAAGTGCTCTGATAACGTAATACTTATGATATTCGTCGCTTATGCATTTAGGGTTTGAAAGTAGGAAAGTGCCGATGTACTTTATCAAAGTCATAGCGCATTTTTTAATTTTATCTTTGATCATACTGAAATATGGTAAAGCAAAACATCGTAAGGCGATCGGGTTTATAACAAAAATATAGTACATTTTTTACTGATACATTTTTTTACAGGGGGCTCCATGTAACAGAGGGCGAGTTTATTAACATTTACTGACAGAAAATCCAATATCACTTCTTCGTACACAGCACCATTGAACTGCCAAAGCAATTTTAAATATTTACACCAATAAAATAAATTTTCATTTAAAAATAAATATCTATAAATAATATCTGTACGCGTGACAGCCCTAAGTTTATATTAGCACTCACACACACAAGCTCACGTCCGGATACACGCACACATAAGCAACATACGAATTAGGGTCGGTTGTTTCTGTTTACAAACCAAATGGTATAAGTTAGATATTTAGAAAATATTAATTATATTAATAGTGCTATTAGGTACTTCATAATATTGTATCTAATAGTGCTACCGCACTGCTCTTAGAAAATGTTTACAGACAGTAGTAAACATTTTTTAACAATATTTCAACGTAACAATTGACATTTTCTTAAATAATATAATAACATTTCAATGTAAAAATTGTCATCTTCTTAAATATTATAAGTAATATAATATCTTTTATATTATTATAGCGTTATAAACATTTTTTTAAACATTTTCACAAACAATGTGGAAGCACCAATACTTCATAAATTCATAATAGCAGATGTAATTGCGGATAAATAGCTATTAAAGCAAATTTTTTTTCTAATAAGAAACTATGAACTACAACAAAATAGACAAAAGATAGAGTTTAAAAATATATATCTAAATCACAACATAAAATAATGTGTCATCAGATCACATCGATACTCGTTATGCTCGTGCGATAGGGTAGGTACTTAGGCAATCGTGTGTAAAATTTACCGGGCACTATAAATTTTCAGAAACTGGGCCGATACTGAACAGAAAACCGTAGCAGTCCGTACAATACACAGTAACACTAAATCACCGAGGTCGTCAGTCAAAATAAAAAAGTAAACAAAAACATAAATTTTCAAAATTGCAACTTATGCTACTTCTCTTACCAACATCAAGTTTTTTATTATGCTCACTAGATGTCCTTACGTACACTATATTGTTTAGATGATATTTTTTGTACCAATTTTGTAAAAAATCTTATAAAAACTGCCAACGCCATACTTATGTATTTATGTATAATTTTTTTATAAAAAATCTAAGATTCTGTGATTTACTAGTTCATATCGAATAATAATATGATGAAAACGACGTATTTTACAATATTTAAGTAAATACTTTTTATCAGAGATTTAAATCTCTGCTTTAGAGCTATAAAATGGCGGACTGGCGTAATGGATGATCCAAATAGGAATAGACCTGTCAGTTTATTCTTATTATTATGAATAGAATCGTTACGTGATTATGTATGTACCTACATAACTTAACTAATCTTATCGCATGTTTCAAACTGTCGTTATAGACAATTTTGATACTTTTAAAGTATATTTTGTTGCTATTTCTCCATTTAACTCTTTCCTTAAGATTTGTAGTCTCAAACAACGTCAGTCAATTAGGCAGTAAATTTTCGATAGAGAATAGTATCAAGTGTTCTCCTTCCTAGAATTAGGTACTTACTTATTATGCTTCTTGCAGTCAACGAATTTCATTGTGGTGATGTCACTAGTCTAAATCTAAACTAATAGAAAAGATTTGATTGTTTGTATGTTTGTTCCGATTTAACTGAAGATGAACCGATTTAAAAAATTCTTTCACTTTTAGTAAGCTACAAATATGAAGGGTTACATACCACAGACTATATTTTAATACGTTCAACATATTGACTGGCCTGTTGGTCTAGTGGATAGTGACCCTGACTGCTAAGCCGGAGGTCGTGGGTTCGATTCCCACCCAGGACAAACCTTTGTGGGATGAGCATGATTGTTTGTTCTGTGTCTGGGTGTAATTTATCAATAATATGTATGTATTTACAAAAAAAAAGTATATAAGTAGTATATCAGTTGTTTAATACCCATAACACAAGCAAATATAATTGTTTAATTTGGGGCTAAATGGCGCTGTGTGCATGTGGTAGAATATTATTATTATTATATTTTCAGTCATTTTTAAAATTTCAACATTAAGCGCTTTTTTAAATCTGAATGCTGAATGATAAAATACGTCACCATTGCTATGATATATTTCGTAGGCGTTTTGCTGTAAGGCCTAATTTGATTTGATACCGAAGCGAAGCGAGGAGTGTCGTCTAGTTATCAGTAAAATAATAGGATACTACACCGAATTCAACTCTATGTCATCAAAGAAAGCCGTCTAAGTACCTATAGCCTTGCCGTCGAGTGACGGAGCGAGACACCTTTGTCGGTAAGACACCTGCTTTTCCACAGAAACTCATAGAACAGTCAAATGCCACCGACGTTATTAAATGTATAGGTATTTACATAATAATTATAAATTAATTATTCATAAGTAACTGATTTATTTTTCTCCATTTTTAACTTAACTGTCTAAGCCATTTTGTCAAAGTCAAATACCTACTTTTTTATAAAATATTAAAAATGTCAGCCAATTTTATAATACCTATGGTAAGTTCACTAACCAAATAGGGCCATGAAAGGAACTAACCAGAAACTCAAGCCACTCTATATAATTGATAAATACCTTTAAAAAAAATAAGTTAGGAACTGAACTAGGTACATACATGACCTACCTACTTATTAGTGTATAGAGTGAAAGAGTTTGTTTGTTTGTTTGAACGCGCTAATGTCTGGAACTACTAGTCAATTTCAATTTCAATTTCAATTTATATATTTAATAAACATAAATTACATAGAATATAGGTGGTTTCCCTTTGGTCCCAAACTAAGCTAGTGCTTGTATCTTGGGCACCATCGGGAGAGTCGGATTTGAATAGTTGCTTTAGCGTTTGGTAGTCCAGGTCTTGAGAAAGATTATAGGCTGTGTAACATCACGCACGCTACTGGCGACGGGAACAGAGTAGTAACCAAAGATGTAACTCAACGCAGGTGAAACCGCGCTGTTGTTGTGTCATGGCATCACGCGTGAACGGCTAGATCAATTTCGTTAATTCTTTTTTTGTTGTGTTTGTTGTTGTCAGGAGAAGGTTCTTATGAAAGAAAAACTAAGAAAATTTCGCGGTGATTTAGAAAGTTTAAGAATACTTAACCACCATATTAAATTTAAACCGCTAAACCGATTTCGGTGAAAATTGGTATGTAGATAGCTTTTGTTTCGGGACATAGGCTACTTTTTACCCCGAAAATCGCTCTGATTCCCGAGTTACATTAATTAAACACATAGCAATTTTCGCGCGGGCGAAACCGCAGGGCGCAGCTAGTGCTATTTAAATATCGGTATGAGCGTTCACACTGAGTGGCAACGTTGTAATTTAGTGTCATATTATGGTTTTCAATTGTTATCATGAAGCTATATTTTAGAAACGTTTTCAGAACACTTTTCAAAATTAGTGAAAAAAAGTACGCTAAGTAAGTGCTTACAGTTCTATTTAAGAATATGCAAATACTTAATACATTGGAAACTTCCATGGCGTTATTTTCATAGTAAAATAACTGTAAGCATTTTGGTTACTTACTTTTTATACAGCTTTTACGTAATTCTAAAAAGTGAATTGAAAGTATTATTAAAATATAGCTGGGGTTAAAATATAGGTTAAAATATGACACTAAATTGCGACGTTGCCACTCATACGTGTGAACGCTCTCATAAAGTTTATAATAAATAACTGTGACCCTTCACAGGAATCCAGGGGTTCTAGATAATACATTTGGTTAACGAAATTAAAACCTCTTTGCTTCCTTCTTTACTTTGTTCAATTGGAAAAAGTCACTGCTGCAGTAATCTTATGTGTCCGAGTCTAAAATTCATTTATTTTACCACTAGCGACTTGGCATCGCGCGTGTATATTAATGTTGTTTTCGTGATGATAGTGTGAAAACCGTATCAAAAACCGTTACGTGAAACTTACAGAAATTTGCGAAAAACAACTTTTTTTCCAATTATTTCGAAAATACATACGCATAATCGACTAAAGCAATAGTAATCAAACTTATATCAATCAGATATCCAACCGAATACCCCTAACAGCTAGGTTATCAAGTGTTTGTATTGAAAATTTGTAGCAAACCATAAAAATTATCGCGTGCGTAGTATCCTTATGTCGTGTTTATGTGTGTACACACATGCATAAGCGTAATCTGTTGGTCCCGAAGTAATAGGGTTGACAAACATTTTAAGAATATTTAAATTTTTATAACTCGCAGAGTTGCTTTACTAAAGTGGCAAATAACAAGGCAGAACTCGCAGAAATGATGCCCGTTGGGGCAAAAAAGTTCCAGAGTGGCGACCACAAACCAGAAGACGCAGCATGGACTGACCCCTCACAGGTGAAGTGACGACCTGAGGGCCTAGTGCGAGTTTGTTTTACGATAACGCGATCGACACGTTTACGACGTTCGGCTCTTAACCAATCAGAGAGCCAAACGCGGTAAACCTTCGATCGCGTTAACGTAAAAGCAACTCGCACTCGGCATCCTGATAAGTGGCTCACCGCCCGTTATGAGCGGTGATTAGCGGGTTAAGCAAAAAATAGTGCGGCTAACTAATGGATGGGTGACCACATAGTGGATTTGATCTGAGTGTCTCCGTGTTTCGGAGGGTACGTTAAAAGTCGATTGCGGCTAATAACAGTACCTACCTAGTAAGGTTGAGTTAGGTCAGGTCGGGATAATAAATGATGGGTGACCTGAACAAACCCTGACACTAGGTTGACCACTAACCACTCGAAAAGAAGAAGAAGAAGCGCTATAAACGCCAAAGTTAGCACTCATATTGAAAGTGCCAAGTTATTCTGATAAAGGCGCGTATAAATCCAACCAATCACAGCCGTGCCTTGAATGGACATTGAATGTACCTATACTTTACGAACGATTTTTATTTCAAACAGAAATTGTTTCATGAGCACTCTATTTACTCCATCTAAAATCATCAACGTTACCGATTTAAAAATTCTTTCATCTTTAGAAGTCAATAAATTCAGCGGGTAACATAGGCTATATTTTATTATTTTCAGTCATTTTCAGAATTTCAATATTTTAAGCATCTTCGTAAATCTAAATGATGCAATACGACAATATTGCTATGATTTTTTCTGTGGGAGTTTATAGTGAGATCGTATGAAATTTTTGATACCCGAATAGCGAGGGCGGACCTCTAGTTAACAATAAAACTAATCATAAAAAGTGTAAAACACACAACCCATCCTTTCCTAAACAAAGTTATTAACATCAATTAATATAATCCGCAACCCTGACACACGCACACACACGCACACACACAACAACACAACGGCCGTATGAAACCGAATACTTGTCAAACTAAATGGATACGGTAGATAGGGATGCGACTGTTAACGAAAATATCGATAGAGCTACAAAGTTGTTTGGATTTATTTATAACTTTACTATCCAGAAAGGAGTAGGCAGATGAAAGAAAAAAAGAAAGAAAGAAAGAAAAAAACATTTATTTGTTCTCAACAAGTTAGTTTACAGAACATATCAACAATACATTGTAATAAATAAAAAATAAAAATAACAAACATATTGAGATACAAAATGGCCCTAGCTCAGCTTTGTGCCACTTTGCGAACACAAAGCAGCGCTGTTATTCTGTTAGAGCCAATATGGATGGTATTCTATTATGACAATATCACGGATTGATCAAAGAATACCCTGACATTATTAACAATCGTAGATACAATTTGTGTAGATTGAAACAAAATACTTAAAATAAATAAGTAAATATAACAATGATCATAAAAAATGTTTAAATATATAAATCTGTAATATAATTATATAGTTATTATTTATTTATCTGTATTATTTATCTGTAATATAATTAATAGTAATATATGACATGTAATCTAACAATAATTTGTATCATATAATAAAATAAAACGGAACGGAACGCAAACTTTCCTATTGGCTGTGACAACTGACATTACCACACCCATTAGCCAATAGCAAAGATTAAGAGAAGGCGCGGGATTTAAAAATTATAAAAGTGACGCTTTAATGAAGTTTGGTGTAGTGAAACAATGTGAAAAGTAGGAAAACTTAAATGAAAATTCGTTTAATTTGTAAATTATTGTTCATGATATGTTAAGCTGCAAAATAAGTGATAATGATTGTTGGGAATTGATTGTGTGTTGTGTTTGTGTGTGTGTATGTCATGTTACTTGGTCTGATGCCATAATTGATTTGATGACCTACATCGTGAAAACTTGTTACTGCTGGTGGGACGCTTGCTCGCCTCTACGCAAAGACTTGGTGGTAAGTTCATGTTTGGTGCTTCTGTTCGTTCAATAAATACTGTTTATAATTCTTGCTGAAACTTTGAACTGTCCTTTTACACTATCCGCATTTCACCAGCTACTTTGGGTGTTATGTAAAGTGTAGGTACCTACGGACTACCACGCAGAGGTGCCATGCCACTAAAGCATGTTGATGCTAGTTGCATATTGAGCAAAACCCAATTACTTAACAACTTCACGGTATTAAGTTATTAAATGTAAAAAATAAAAAATTTGCCATTAAGTATCTTTTACTTAAACACAAATTTTATACTATTAAAAACTATTAATAGAGATTATAGATATCTAGTATTGCCACAAAAAGATGTACGAAAAAACAGTACATAATCATCTCTTAATCACTGAAAATCGTGGTTTTATTTTATAAAATATTTATAAAACATCGATAAGCTTTATCGAGTATAGTCAATCCCTAGTAAAGCTTGTGCTAGTATTATTATTAGCCAACGATAGGCTACGTTCACATTGGTTGTGTATAAAGCCATGGCTGCATTGATAAATATGAAGTTGAATTTGGAACGAAAAATTTTTACGATGGAAAATTCTAGAAGTTATACAAATAGAAACTTATGGGTTTTGTTTTGTATAAAATTGAATTAATGAATATCGGCCTATTGGCAGCAAATTGAGAAATTTAAGGTGTATACATAGTTAAAGAGCCCAGGTTCGACTCGATTAAAGTTATATTTGGTTGTTTGTAGCGTTTTAAAGTAAACAATTATGGTGAACATTAGTGACACACGTACTTTACTATTAAACACAAAAAAAAATCAAGTTGTCTTAGATTTTCAAAAACATAATTACTTAATATATTAACACAATATTAGGTACAATAGAATATCATTGCATATTACGTGATAATTTCTTTAGTTATTTTTTTTATGTGTTTTTATTAGTGGACATGTTACAGTCAAGACAGCAACTTTAAATAATTACTTAAAAGTAGGTAGGTAGGTATGTATTTAAGTGAGATTACAATGGTCTCTAATCGATAGATACGGCTGAGTGATGCTTTTGTCAAACAGTAGATGTTCTTTCTTTGAAATGATGACGATGATGAAGGTCAGTTGCATGTACTTTTGTCTTTTAATATTCTGTAATAATAATATCTATTTCCTTTGTCTCGTGTATAATTTAATATATCATTATTTATAATCGTTTTACATGTCAACTATGTATAAGTATATAAATGATATATATGTAGATATGTATTTATCAAAGTTATCGACGTTTTTATCTAGTTTCATGTAGTAGACTTTATTCGTATCACTTAGCACATTTTTAACATTGAACGTCTCCTCGCAATTGTCCTATGAACAGACGTACTAAAATTATAGAATAGGCAGATTACTTATATAAATATATATAATAGTAGGTATACCTAGTAGTACGCTTGTTTGGTTCAATTATTACATGAGACTAAGCTTTGTATGATCTATAAATATTTAAGTAAATATGTTTATCAGCATTCTAGACTCCATATTAATATTAAAAGCTATAACATAAGATTACTTTGGGTCTAGTAGCGTGGTGTAGTTGTCGTGTTAATATTATTTAAGTATTTCGAGTGTAAATGTTTTTTTTCTCGTTGCCTACTTACTATGTTTGTAAAGTCATTCTTGATAAAGGGCGTACTTAGTCCCTGACTTGAAATAAACATATTTGTGTACCACACGGTTCGTATGTAAGTCGGACCCTCAATCTCTGGTATAGCAGTTTCGCATTGTCATTAACAATATATTGAATATTGATACAAATATAAATAATAATCTGCATTCTCAAGACACCTGCAACGAAAGCAATATTTGGGTGTCAAGAAAATGTTTATTTACCCAAAAAGGAAAGTTTATTGACAATTTAAGCGCTAAAATCTATTTCTATTACTTAGAGTAGAGGTTGGTCTATATTATTATACGGTCTATGCATAACGCCATAGACACGCACACATAGACGATGCATGTGTGTTACAGTGCGCAATATAACGTAAGAATTCTATGGATGAGTATGTAGGTATAATATAGAAAAATATTCAATAATTATCCTATTACCGGTATTACTTATTAATGTTTTATTAATATTCATAAAAAAAAGACTGACAATACATTTTAATTAAGTTAGTAATGTTTATATTTTTCTTAATGATTTTGATTAATATGACGTATTACCTATATTATGTACATAGTACACAGTACTTACAGCTAATTCAAATAAGTAGACTTCTGAAACAATTTGAAGAACATCAGTTTTATACTTTTAAACAAACAACTTGAATACTTAAATAGTCCATACTATTCTATCTAACAAACTGAAAGAGGTATTCCGGTTCTGTCGCACACATACACAAACATAATTGAATATGTTACACTCCCCACAACCTTATCTACATAAAAAAAATTGTACTCAACACGATAATCGACCTTAAAAAGTCGAAATAGCGGCTATATCAGACTTTTATAAAGATAAATAAACTTGTATTGACGTTTATGTTTGTGTAATAATATGAACAATGATTATAAACAACGGTTAAAAATCATTTAGATAAAATTTATTAATATCATCTGTGGAATTATGAAGCGCCCCAAAAATAATTATTGTCATTTTTAGAAGGCGATCAGTGTAGTGCAATCAAAATAAAATTAAATAGGTAACTTGTAGTTATTTCATTACACCGCACAATTAACGGTAAATGTAAAATAAAACTATTTATTCATTAATATCAAAATTGTAACAAAAAACAGTGTCAAAGTAAAAACTAACCTCTAAATTTTATTATTATTTGTAAGTATGCAAAATGTGCGAGTGAGACGCACTGTGTTAGTAGGAGAGAGATGGCTGTATTCAAACAAAGGTGTGTGACAGAGATAGGTATATAATTAAAAGTTTTGTCGCAGAGGCTTTCCGAGGGTATACTCGGGTTGCACAGAGAAAAATATGGAGATTTTATAGCATTTGTTTTAATTATTTTAAATTGGTTTCTGTAATCTATTTTATTAAAACAATATTAGGCGTAAGTATGTAATGTAACATACGATACATCGATAACGTGAATTTGTTATGATAAAAAATACATTTACAAAGTAGGGCTAACTAATCTACCAGTATCTACTTCTGAGAACCTCTACTTTTATTTGTCTTTCCCTGCATACTACATCTAGAGTCTACTCTTCTCTAGGATATAAATTGTACAAGAAATCTGCTTGTAAAATATTGTAAAAGCAGTCTTAAGAATACTTTTTTTACCTGTAAATTTATTAAGTATTTTTATTATTTTCAGCACGCCATGACTCAGTACTATGCAATAGGAAAGTCCAAAAATTTATCAAACTAATTCGTCTCTACAGTTTTTCCTATTCCGTTTTTACGGAATATATTCCGATGAGTTCCGTTTATACCCTCTTTAACCAACCGCGAGCGAAGAGGTGCTGTGTTCGATGCTCAATATTCTCCTTGAAACAAAATATTTACTTTTGACTACTGTATTTACGAAAAAAATTTACCAGCTGGATGTGCACTGCTAGGCAAAAAACCCTGTTGAAAAGAGGTTTGCTGTCGGATTGATCTCAGTAATATTATGATAATCTCCACACGGGTAAGTAATAGGTAAAAACACCTCACATACAGATAGAGACAGAAATATACATACCTACGAGTACCAGTACGAAAAACAGAGTAAAAAGATCGTGGACAGTCACAGACAGTCATTAGTGCATGTCAAGGCTTAGGTCCTCAATGAATGATCGCAGAGAACTAAAAGTTTGCAGGTATTTAGTCCAGTAGTGAATATTTATTAATTAGCCGACTAAATTGTTAATATTTATTATGAATTTTATAATTTTAGTTATTAAATTAATAATCGCCTAACTAAACAGCTAAATGTTACATATATCTTTTACTAAACTAGCGACCGAAACATAAAAATATAACCTTAAAAGTTTAATGTAGACGTTCTTAATCATTACTTCTTCTTGTCTTTCTGCAGGTTTATTTCAATATTTTTTTATATTACTTATTTATCGAAATTTTTAACGCTAGGTACCTACAACCTAACATAAAATCAATAGTAATAATCTACTCATGTAGAAAAATGAATTTATCTTTAATGTATGTATACTGACTATAGATATAACTAACAGAATGTATAGATATAGATACAACTAACCAAAACACTCAATAAAATGTTTTTTAAATCGCATACAAAATCAATGACATTTCAAATTTTAAACACTTCCACACAAAAAAAATTTCAGTCACATTTTTTTCTATTCTTAAAATTGTAATACATTCGGAACATCTAATCAACGAGAAGATTATTTTAAATTTTGAATTTGAATTTGCCTTCGGGTCGTTGCCTAAAAGTAGAAAAAAATAATTAAAGTAATAATAATAATGTTCACAGAGTGCCCGTAGTGTGTACAACATCAGTACACATTCATTTGCTGAAGCAAGCGGTGTTCGGGTCAGCGGTGACACACTGGGTGAAAATATAATAGGAATTTATCTTTTGTTTGCATACAAATTATAATATTATCATTAAATACACTTGAAATACAAGACTTGTAGTTTTTTGTACTTTGTCAGTTTATAGCATTGTGTGTGCAAGTAATAAATTTATAATAAATTAATTATTTAAGTATATTAAACACTATGTACTAAAAATAGTCCAGTTTCTATTTTGTAAAAAATGTTAAAGGCTGCGTGAATAATTGTTGTGATGTTTAATTGTTTTGATGTAAGGAATCATTAGTATAATTATTTCATAATAAAAATAATAGTTTAATATCATCTACATAAATCAAAAAGGTCCTAAGATAGCCTCAGCTTTGTGTTCTTATTCTGAGTGTATCTACACACTTTCAAACATATTACTAATTTACAAAAACATAAAATTATAATCAAATAAAAATCCGACAAAGTAATAACAATAATAATAAGCTTATCGGTAATATTTCGCGTAGTGTGACAACACCGCGTGTCGTATCCATTTGGTTGAAATTGCTGTTTAGTCGTCGTACAGGCTACGCTACTTTTATTTTTATTATTAGTAAACAATTTTATTGTTTTTTTTTGAGTATGAGGATTTTGAGTGATTGTCATTGTTATAGTCGCTGTAAATAGGTTTATATTCTCATGTAATAAACTTACTTAAAAATACGAATATTGTAATGTGGTATGATACGTTTGTGTACTAAAGACATCTAGGTAACTGCCTATACAATTACTTTAGTATGTACCCACTTACTAATGTTGGAAATTTTAGGAAATTTGCGGGAAAACAGACATAAGAAAGTAGTGACTGTGCTTTGTAATACCTACTAGCTTCCTGCAGCGCAGTTTTACTCGCGTCTTTGGTTACTGCTCTGCTCCCGTCGCTACTAGCGTGACGTTACCTAGCCTATAATCTTCCTCAAGAACTGGCCTATTATACGCAAAAAGAATTATTCAAAATCGACTGGTAGTTCCAGAGATTAGCGCTTACAAACAAACTTTTTTGCTTTATATATTAGTATAGATTTAGAATTTTTGTAAAGTTTTAATACCTTTTGTAATATACCTAGGTATTGTACGTAAGTATAATGCTTTGTTCAGACGTCGCCATTTTGTTCACAGACTAAACAGCTGTTTAAATAAAATTAATAGGTAGGCACCTATGTAAATGTATTTTATCATGAAAGTTATGCACAGTTTATTATTTGTAATAAATACATTGTAATACTTACATTTAAAACGCAGATTTACCTGAAATCGTTTGGGTACCTACTTTAATATTGTTATTATATATTCTGTGGTTTGTTTGTGACAATGCGACGCGCGCTTCTATGCGTGAAACGGGCGCCATTTTGTTAAGATGATTAACTAGAAATTGGTTTTAAAATAAAAATGTTATTTTCATTCATGTGTTTTATTATTCTTTTACCTACTTAACATTATTTCATTTGCTCTATTATCTAGTAGGCGATTGTTTGGCTAGTCAAAAATATTGGAGTGATAGGTAAGTAACATAACAAAATCCGGAAGTCAGTTTAAGCTGGTGAACCTTGGAAGTGGTAAAAGTAATCGATGGCTAAGGGCGGGTCAAGAACGGTCAATATGGTCAAAATAGAGATGCTTGACGAAGCTGAAGGTGGAGGTCCAGCAATGACTTATAGGTAATATTTTTTTATTAGGAACTTGGTTCTTAGATACATTGTAATAGGTAGGTACTTTTATTTTAATTAATTAGTTTTAAATTAGGTAGTTACAACCCTTTAATTAAGTTCAAAAATAGTTAGGTAGGTATCTACTGAGAAATATCTAGGTAGGTACTTAGATATTTTTAATAACAGCCCACAAACAAGCAAATTCTTGTATCTGTATGTGTATAAATGCCATCATCGCCTGACTCATTCCCTGAATATAACACGATCTGTGCACTCGTGTTACACTGCGGATTCACTCGACTCGTTATTAAGTAAATATTGATTAACGTGTAATTTTGTTGGGTAGGCTTACGAGAAATGAGAAGCTAGCCGTCCATCTTCCGTCTTTTTGAAAACTTCTAAAAATTGCAAAAAAATAGTTTACTGCATTTAGTTGCTTTTTACCAATTTCTGAACAAGGATCTTTAACAGTTTCAAATAAAATTATGATAGCAAAAAGAAATACCTACTTACTTAATTAAGGCAAATTGGTAGCTAAGTAGTTATTTTATTTTTACTAGCTGCGCCCGGCGTCACCCACGCTGAAATTGGTATAACTCGGGAACAGAGCGATTTTTGGCCATTTTTAGGATAAAGAGTAGCCTACGTCCGTCTCCGACACCGAATCTATCTACATACTTACCAATTATCATCATCCATGGCGGTTCAGCCATTTCGACTCTAAGTGGTAACAAACACACACATAAGTACACATACAAACTTTCACGTTTATTATAAAAATAGTAAAAGGTTAGAATAATTAGTAAGTACTTACCTAATAAAGTAATAATAACATAGAAGATTTAGAGACTAAAGTCCTTTGACGTAATACCTGAATATTTCGATAGGTATCGATTGTATAATAAAATGGTGTTCTAAAATGTTAAATATCTAAACTAATCTTATCACAATCGTACTTATTAAATTATTTATTTATTGTAGTATGTAGGTACCTAAACCTACCTCTCTGCGACGCAAACAATAAAAAAGTGTTTTGACATTCAAGAAACGAATAGTTTAAATATTTACGTAAATTACAATTATAAAGAAACTCAACAATAACAACTAAACAAAAATCATTTTAATTATAAAAGGTCCGCCATCTTATTTTCGTAATTAGGGTAGATATACATACGTCATTCATGATTTCATGACAACAAAGGAGTAGTAATGTCTTTTAATAATCTACCTGAGTTCTACCAAAACTACAGATCGTAACCGATTAGAAATCGTATCGTTATTTCGTGTGCATTTCAAATAGCTTTTTGCGGAAATCCATAGCATAAGCTAAAAATAAATTAACTAAAATACCGGACAGTCCATAATATGAGACTGTAGTATATGTAACAATTTCAGATGTTGGGAGTTTGTTTTTATTATTCGGAATTTTTAAATTCGGAAAAAAATAACATATTTCTTTTTTTATGTTTGATTGGTAAACGGTAAATGTCAATGCAATACTGATGGTACCTGTTCCATTTTAAAACCCTTTAAATATGTAGTATGGTGAAAACTGAAAATTTTCTAGAAATGTAAGACTCAAAAATGTATCGACAACTTGTTATCTATCATAATGGCTATGACATGCCTATTCTAAAATATCATTGAATGTTAATGTAAAAAGAAAACAATAACATTATTCCAATTTCAATTATTTATTTATATTTTTTCTTTATATTATTGAGAGTCTACAGTCTATTAAAATGTTCATAACTATTTAGTTTTATTGACTACTTACTTATTACTTCAGAATACGAGGGTGACGTTAAGCAAATTCCGTAAATTGTTATTATTACTTGATTAATTTAGGTACTTTTAATTTCTATAAGTTTCACTTAAGTTATACAACAAATTAATCATTTTTAAAATACAACTATACTTTTTTCGTAATTCAAACTAACACTTATCTAACGGTAAAAATAAAAAATGTGTAAATTATTGAACAATTTAATTTATCTGTTTTGTTAAATTGTCCTACGGCAATCTTTATTTACGTAAAAAATATACATAGATACCCTCTTTGCTAATGTGCGTGAGCCGTATTGGTGTGAGTGCTAGGGCCGTCACTGCAATTTGGCATTATATTCTATTTCTTTTTATGAAAATATTCTGCTCAGAGTATAAATAGAACGTCAACAACTAAACTAAAATAATCATAAGATGCGATGTTTTAATATCATAATGAAATCTTTTCTGGTATAAGAATTAATATTAATACCGTTAGTTAATTTTTACGTAAAAGAAAATTAAATGTTAACAATTTTATCTAATATGTAGGTCAAATTACCCGCCCATCAAATTACAACATTTACAACTATCTATTGCATTTTAAAAGTAATTTTATACTTTAAATTCTCACAAACAGGTAAGAGAAATAATAATATTATTTAAGGTTTGCCTAGTGGGTATTTATTCAATAATACAGAGCTACGAACGTTTTAAAACATTTCTTGGTTAAAATTTGGTTTATAGTAAGCACTTTTATATGTAAACAAATATTTTGCACAGTATTTAGTATATCAAAAAAGATTTAGTTACATAATAAAACTAGAATAAAATAAATTAATTAAATTATTTAAAATTAGGTAGCAGCCCTTACATGGATGTGTGAGCGGGCTAGAGAATATGAACGAACACAGATAGATGCGGATCGGCCGCGTAGCGATATGGCCGCGTGCGTTTACCACGTAACGTGCGCTCGTGTTTTCTCTCATATCTGTCGAAAAACGCCATATTGTTTTATTGTACACTATTATTTTTAATTACAAAAACATCTTTTTTTACAATTCAGTGTTAATTACGTAAAAATATCTACCCATCGGATTATGTCAAGTGTATCAAGCCAATAACATTTATTGATACCTAATTGTAATATTTATCTCGATTTATCACGATCAACATTTCGTTACGGACGTGTGTAACGTAAATTTTTTAAATTATATTTTATAAAGAATAGGTAAATTATAAGTGTGCGCGTGTGTTGTTTCTAAAAATATTACACGTTGAAAGCTAACTGTTTGTACATTAGTGTTGTGTTTAATTTTAGTGCAATGTCTACGCTGAACGTTAAAATAAAAATGCATAAATTTTAATAACGCCATTGTTTTAAAATTGTTATTTATCCAAATGGAAGTGTTTGTGTAGTGATATGGATTGTCCTTTGTGTATCGGATTGTAAAAATGGATAAACCCTCCTTCAAGGTAAGGCATTATTAAATACATTTTATATGTATGTACCTTTCTATACTTAGGTAGATTTTATTTGTCGAATACAATATGTCCGGTCAAATAAATACTTGTTTATGTATTTGTAATATAATTATTAAAATAATCAAACATAAATAGGTAATATTATTTAACTAGCTTATTAATTATTTATTATTATAATGCCGATCTATTTCAAATTATAAAATGTAATGAAATAAATAATTGGCAGTCATACTTGAGTTAACGTGTGACGTCATCCATCCATTGTCTCTAAATTCTTAGGAAGACTTCTCAGTGCACGGATTCCTTAAATTTCTTTTATTGTTTTAATCAAAAACTAGCTAATAATATGTATAGCTAATTTATATTAACAGTTATTTTACACTTTTTAATGATCAAGAAACAATTACTTAAGTAATGATCAATATTGGCTACAATTATTGAATAGTTAAGAAAATGTTATTATTTCTAGTCCTCAACCCTGCTGCTGCTGTCCGCAGCAAGTAAGTACTAGTGTTGTAGTGAAGTAAAAAAAATATCGACATCGATGTTTCGTAATTCAAATAAAATGTTTTAGCATTTTTATGTATTTTATTTTAATTAACTTTTGATAGAATTGGTATGTTTTCACGATGATTAATTGATTTATTGATTAATGTTATGGTTGTTAGTTTTTCTACATCCTTCTTAAAGTTTGAAATGAATTTTTATGTTTTAGGCATTTTTGTTTAAGAAAAAAAATTTGACACACAATTGTATTGTATTTAATTAGCATTTTACTAATTCTTAAATACCTACAATTACTTACTTTGGCTAACATCAAAGTGTACCTACAATTACTTTGTACAAATTAAATAAATATGCTGTCGTCGTCATTTGAGTCATCCGTACACATTATGATCACAACTTTGCTGTTTCTAATTTTGTATCGTTGCATATCGCTATGTGGTTCACGTATTTAAATCTGTAATAAACTCGAGTTTAACTTAACCGGATGCGAATGCAATTGTGATATTATCGGGCTCATGTTTGGTATTTTGTACTGTGGTGTCCGATTATCAATGGAAGTTATGTAAACTGTCTGATAAAGATATCACAATCAAATGTGAAGTCGTGTGACCTAGTAGTTAAAATGGGTCTTTAATACGAGGAATGACGAGGATGCCTATGTAATTAATTTAAGTTTACCTTGGCTTTTATTGACTTCATTCGATGTTTTAACAATAATTAATCTAAAATCGAACAAGCGTGCTGAATTCTGTATACCTACTTACCTATGAAATTCTTTGGCCTTCTCAATAGGCCAAGAATGGTCTAGTATATTATTATTATTAGCACGAATAGTAACGTAATAATAGTGTTTTCATTTACAAATCTTTCTGCGAGCAATTACTTATTGGGTATATTAGGTAGGTATATTACGTGTTTATGTGACAGCTAATTTCCAATATGGCGACCAATATTATGTTTATGTCATTGAGAGATTAATTTTGAGTTTTTTGTTTAAAATGATTAAAGATTTTATGATTCATCTTAACCTAAATGACTACTATGCCCGATAGTAAATTTATACTATTCAGTCCAAATAAGAATAGGATTGCACCTGTACGATCTTCACACTGCTTACGTGGCTTAAGTACCTACCGACTTCAGAGACATAATATGCGTAGATTAAAAAAATGTGTGGATCATATAAAGCGGTTTTTAAAACATAATATTTCTGTAACGTGACACGTGAATAATAAATTAAATAATAAAGTAAGTAATTTAAGATACGTATTTTTTTTATTTTTTTATCATTTTAATTATACCATGGTACTTAGTAAAAGACGAATCAAATACTTATAATTTGTGATAAACTTAGAAATTTTAACACGTCTTTGTTTTGCATACCCTACACACATCAACACTGAAGTCGACGCTCATTGCGAAAATAATGACGACATCTTTGTCCTATTCTGATTTAGAATACATCGTGGCAAACGTGAGATTGTATTATAATAAAAAAAATATAAAAAATGATATTTTTACATACCAGACTTGTATCTTTCACAAATCTAATGAATAATGATTTTTAAAGTCTATTAACACTACGTTAATGTTTCAGGTTATCGGCGACCCATAAAATTTAAATTGGAACGTCTATATTTAAAATGCAACCTGTCTCACTCGACGACCGTTTTATGATCGTTTAGTTAAATTTATAGTCCTATTGTTTTGTTAGTTTAAATAAACTGAAGTGTAAGTTTTAGTTTAGATTTTTCGTGTTTATATCTTGTTATAGGATAGTTTATATTTTAAATGCTTACTAGCAAGAAGCTCCGATTTTGTAAATGAATACTATTTTAATACGTTTTCGGACATCATTACAAATCTTTAAAATTCTCTGTCTTTTTGAAATATAATATGCATATATTATACGTATAAACCTTTCGGAAGAAACACTAAACGTCCATACTAAAATACGTAACGACATTAAAAAAAAAATTTAGCGCTACTTAGCTGATCCGGCGAACTTCGTTCCGCCTAACAGTCGATCAACATTACTTTATTTTTCTAAAATAATAGAATTTATCTAAAATAAACGTAGCCTAAGTTACTCCTTATTACATCAGCTACCTGCCAATAAAAGTCCCATCAAAATCGGTCCAGCAATTTCAGAGATTAGCCGGAACATACAGACAGACAGACAGACAAAAATTTAAAAAAAAAATATTTTGGTGTATGTACCGTATATATATTCATATACATAGGTACATGTAGTAAAAAACGGTTATTTCAATATTACAAACAGACACGCCAATTTTATTATATGTATAGATAAAAAGATTCTAAGAAGCTTTATTACAATAATGTAAATTAAATTACTATTGATACAATATAGATAAAATTTAGATTAGTATTAATTAGACTAATTGCCGTTCATCATGTCATTTGTGTGAAATGTGTATGGAAAATTTAATTAAAATAATTAGTGATAGACAAGAGTTTCGATACTATTAGATGCATATTGTCATGTCATTTTTTCTCATGATACCAGGCAACCGGCAGCAGTAACCGTTCCTCTAATCTCCTTTCCTAATAACCTTTGCCAAAGTAATTACTATAACAAACTACTCGTTTTGATAAAACTCTTACTAGCAGTCTTCGAGCTGATAAAGAAAGAGAAAGAGCAGAGGGAGAAGAGATTATGATCCTCGGATTTGTGTGATCGTGTACTTTGTACCTACATAGAAAGTTATCGTTTTAATTGAATAGTAAAACTACCTACTGTACTATAATATTAGAATAATATAAGATCTCACGTTACCCGATCTTATTAATCGATTGTTATATAGCTCGCAACGATCTTGTTTGCAATCAAGTAATTAATGTATCTACCTATTGAGTTTAAGTGAACCTTCGTACCAGTGTCAAGACCTTGTAAGACCTTGAAAACCTTTTTTAAAAATGTATTCGTGTTACTTATTATAGTTAATTAAATGGCATTGGCATTGTTTTTTTTTACAACCTAGTGTGTGAAAAGTTGTTTCTTCGTTTGAAAAATCTTTCAAAGAATATGAAATAATTATTCTTAATAACGATTTAAGTACCCATTTACGGTAGATACTTAATTTTGATTTATCAATTTTATTCGTAGATTTAATTACCTCTTATTCATTTTAATGTATCATACATAATAATACCGATAAAATAGATTGTATTATTTTATGTAGGTACATATACCTCTATAAATCTATTATTACCGAATTATCTACAACAACTGCATACTTAATTACTGATTACGCAGACCATCCCAAAATTTATCGATAATATTTATCGATATTCCACAAAACACTAGCTTGAGGCCATTCTTAGCACTAAGCATCTTTCTTGATACAGCCAGAAGGCGTAGGTACTGCGGATAACGGTGACGAATTTTAAATGGTAATATTTATCAGTCGAGCGAGAATAAGTAACAAAATGACGCGTCTAAGTATGTAAAATTAAAAAAAAAATGCTGTAGTAGGTACCTAAGTATGTCCAATGTTATTATTATTATTATTGATTAAAATTAAATGTATTCTAAAAAATTCGTCCGCAGCGCGGTTTGACCACCGTTAAGCAAAATCTTTGGTTACTGCTTTGCTCCTGTCGCCAGTAGCGTAATGTTACATAGCCTATAACCTTCCTCAAAAATTGGGCTATCAAACCCAAAAAGAGCTAATCAAATCCGACTAGTAGATCCAAATTAGCGTTCAAACAAACAAACCCAATCCCATTATACCTATTAGTACCTATAGATGATGTCTTGCGTTCAGTTTCGGACCTTGTGGTATAGGTACCAATCTAAATCTAATTTATATTTACAGTAGGTTATAATAGTAAGAATAATATTTAGATGTTAACAAGGAAGCAGAGTGAATAAACAGCGACTGTACTTTATGTTATTCAAATTTTTGACAAAAAAACTATGAGCGTTCACACATACGAGTGGCAAACGTAGGTTTCAATTTTAACCATTCAATCGGTGCTATATTTTAAAGATATTATGAGAACACTTTTTAGAATTAGGTGGAAGCTGTATAAACAAGCAACATACATATATTATATAAAACAAATAGGCCCACCTGTCTAAAACAAAGTAAAAAGAACGAAACCCATTTTCTTTTCTTGTGCAGACGCAACATTGAAATTTATGGCAGGTACTTACCATATGTCACTCCCACAATCAATACGAATCTAATGACACCTCATACGTTAAAATCCATCAAGCCATTTAGGCTGTAGAGCGTGCCGAAGAAATAGGCATACATACTCACATACTTACATACATACATACGCTCGAAAAAAATTACGCTCCTTGACGGTTTCAGTCGGGCAAAACTAAGTAACCATAATGCTTTACACAGTTATTTTACTATGAAAAGAACGTCAAGGAAGTTTCCAATGTAGATACCTAATAATTGCATTTCTTAAATAGAACTGTAAGCATTATGGTTATGTAGGTACCTACTTACTTATTTTTATACAGCTTTCACGTAATTCTAAAATGTTCTGATTGATAATATTTTTGAAATATAGCTCCAATTTGATAAAAATTGAAAACTACGAAAATATGACACTAAATTGCGACGTTGTCACTCTGTGCGAACGCGAACGCTCGTATCTTAAAATTTAATGTAGTAGGTATTCGACCATTGGACTACAAGTTTAAAATAAATATAGATATTAGGAAATTACGTAGTTAATGAGCGAGTGGCATTTCGTAATTATTATTCTGTTGAAGGTGAATACGTACTTAATTATCTAATATTAGTTAATATGATAATAATTAAAAACTGGTGGTCATATTCTTACAGGCAAGAAAAAACTCTTAAAATAGAGTAAAATATTGCTCAATTAAAGCCTGTAATTATAAAGCCACCATAGTGAAGGCCACCATGCCAGTAATTTGAATCACTTCTGTATCCCACTGACTGCTTACCATGAGGTAGAGTGGAGTGAGTCAGTCAGACTGAGCTACACCAATATTATAAAGAGGAAAGATTTGTATTTTTGCATGCAACGAATAAACTCAAAAACTACTAGACCGATTTCAAAAATTCTTTTACCATTAGAGAGCTACATTATCACTGAGTATCATAGGCTATATTTTATCCTCGTACTCCCACGGGAACGTAAACCACGCTGGTGAAACCGCGTGACGTCCGCTAGTATTTTTAAAAAGGGCACTAACTTCACGGTAAGCAGTTGTTCTGATGATCTTCTAAAACTTTTCTCCAATTTCCCCCTTTCCTTTTTCCTCACCTCCCTCAATCCTTTCACCTATCCCACTCCCTTTACGGTAGGCAGCGGCTTCGAAGAGCCTTTTATTGCAGGAGCAAAGGGACTCTTAGTCGTCCATGAGCGACATTACCACTTACCATCACGTTGGCTGTTTGTTCGTATGCCACTATCGGCAATAAAAAAAAAAATGGCTTGACTGCCACCGCTGGATATGCAACAAAGAATAATATTTATCATCATCATCACTCTGAAGACCTCCACTAATCATCAGCATCAGCACCTCCACCTCCCTAAGGAATGTGTTTGTTATATGTATTCATTTTGCTTGGTAACAGCATGGCAGTAACATGATGCACAGGTTACGTCGCTGCGCGTTACTTGATGGTCTTTGTGGCACCTATAAGAATGGTGTGATCCAATATTAATACTATAGGAACATCCAATAACATACAAAAAAATACAAATCGCAAGTAGAAATATTTGAGAACCATTGCTTTAGAATCTCTGCGTCTCATTTCATTTTGCGTAATAAAAACTAAACCATATATTAAGAACTGTGTTTCTCAAATCTATAATAATAAAAGTGTAACCCCCAGTTTCTAAAAGGCAGATCAACGAAAAATTAACTAATCACCTGTTAAATCTCATGTGAAGTACCTGAAAGCATGGATAGTTAGTTTAATGTGAGCTTTGATTAGCCTTTCAGAAACTGGAGGTAAGTCATTTATTTTCTAGTGATTTTTCTACAAACATATTTTTTATACCAATTTGGTGACAAACGGCGCACCTGGCTAACAGAGTTAAAACCTTAACACACAAACCAAAAGTGGAAGGGAATGAGAAAGGAGAAAGAATACTAGGAATATGGAAATTAGTACTAGAAACTAATTATTATGAGAGGCTAGTACTTCTCCAATCGATCCGGACCATTCATTATTAAAACCAGCGAAATCTACTAGAACATAGCATAATTTTTTGCCACTAATAATAAAAAAGAACGGTGACCTTGAAATAAAGGTACTTCCTTAATCAATCTACTCTATTTCTTTAAAAATCTCGGCTTTACACAATAGACCATGCTATTTTATAACGTACAATTAATAAATTACTTCCCTTCGTCATTCGTATCAAAAAAATATCTACTCTAATTAAGGACGCCGCTTGTGCTTAAACGCGCTACGGTAAAAACATCTAAAGCTTCAGACATTGGGTATATTATTTGACATTACATTCAGGTATATCATGCAACGCGATAGTTTAAAGGAAAATAAGATACATTTTCGGAAAACGTGTATTGTGTTGGATAGTTACGGCATTTTTACAGCAGGGCAATTTCCCCCCTTTCCTCTTTCCTCTCCTTTCTCATTTCCTTCCCCTAACCCCATTCCCAGCCGCCATAGTGGAGGCCACCATACCAGCAGTTTAAGACGATGGCTTTTGGTATAGTGGCCGCCACTTCTGGATTCCACTGACTGCTTACCATCAGGCGGGGTGGAGTCACTTTGGTAGGCTATAATATAAAAAAAAAAAAAAAACCGCGCTGCTGAAAGCTAGTTATACTATACAATAAATAAAAAAATGCAAAAATCCATTCAAAAGTTAAAACAAAAAGTCTAATATAAAATTATATAAAAAATAATGATATAAAGTTTGAGTACTGCTGGCCAGCGATCCCTAAACCAATATACGGCGTTACATTAGAGAATAGGGTTTCGTTTCAGGGCTGTCACTCAATAATAAATAAATTGTGTTCTTTTTATTATTATAAATACACGAAGTGGATTACTAATTAAGTAATAGAGGTATGACCAAATTTTTTTAAACACTGATGAATTTGTCAATTTGTTTTGAATTCTGCAGTGAAAATATGATGGCCTGGGTCGATAAGCCCATAGTCCGTTAAGTCGCATGAAAATTCTCGTATGCTCTTTAATGTCTCTTTACATACAGACGAGAAGAAATTATTTACTTTAATGTCATGTATATGTATCAACTAAAATAATGAAAATATTGTAAACTTTCATGTTTTATTTTTAAAAAGACCTTAATAAAACAAAACTCACTTTTTACGCATTCGTGTAAATTTTTGACAACCCTGAACCCAACGGCTGTGGTTCACGGTCGTACGTTGTGAAAGCCCTGCGTAATAAGGCCCGGAATGTCTTGCGTCTCGCTTACTCTTTACTTAACTGAGGGTAATGTGAAAATGGTACTGTTTTCTTAATCATAATAATTTTATTTTCCGAATAGATATTGCGGCACTTTAAAAAATATATTATTATTTTTAGACAAAAAAATATCTTATAAAATACTAAAAAGCATCTTACAAAGCCCAAGCCGCCATATTAGCTCAGAAGTGACTATGCCAGCAGTTTGTAGCGACTCTGTCATTCTTCTCTGTCACCAGCTATGATTCGTTCGTATCTATTCTGATCAGCTTATAATAAAAAAAATGAGGGAAAACGTTTTATGCAGTACCTATGAAGTGGAAGAGTTTGTTTGCTTGTTTGAACGTGCTTGATCTCTGGAACTACCAGTCAAAATTCTTTTTGCGTATCATAGCCCAGTTCTCAAGGAAGGTTAAAGGCTATGTAACATCACGCTACGTGCGACAGAAGCAGAGCAGTAAGCAAAAATACGGGTGAAACCGCACCGCGGAACGTAGTTAATTAATAAAAAATTGACAGTAGCCGGGCATCGCTAAATGCGGTCCTTACCACCCACCGAAATATACATAGCAGTCTATATCTTCTTAATTAGCCCAGTTAATGACGACGATTAAAATATTAAGTAAACATACAGTAATCGCTAATCGTCCTGTAGAAGCGTGGTGATTATTACAGAATGTCCAGCAGTCGTCCTTGAAATAGGAAGTAAGAATTCATCAATCATCATCATATAATAATAATAATAATATAATATTCTACCACATTCACACAGCGCCATCTAGCCCCAAATTAAGCAATTATATTTGCTTGTGTTATGGGTACTAAACAACTGTTATACTACTTAAATACTTTTTTTTTTGTGAATACATACATATTATAAATAAATTACACCCAGACACAGAACAAATAATCATGCTCATCACACAAAGATTTTTCCTGGGTGGGAATCGAACTCACGACCTCCGGCTTAGCAGTCAGGGTCACTAACCACTAGACCAACAGGCCAGTCTATCAACTGAGAGACGTCCAGTGCTGACATAGGTCTCCAACAATTTTTGCTACTATGGCCGATTGTAAGCCGCCCTTATTTAATAAGTAAAACTATTTTTTTATTTAGGTTATTTTCTAATAATAGACTGGGTTATTGAAAGAACAACGTCTTCTCATGCATAGATCATACTTAGAAAATTTGCTTTCAGCTGTTAAAATTCTCTATATAACTCTCTGTACAAGCCATAGTCAAAATCGCGTTCTTGTCTGTTTCCTACTTCTTCTAAAGCACGTCAACGAGTTTTGGTACGATTTTTAATATTGGAATTTATTCAGGTAGGTTTTTAGGCGTTAAGTTAAAATTTAAAAACAAAAAATATTTCGTAAAAACACTACTGTCATGAGAATACAAGTCGCTAGTCTTTATAAAAAATATCGGAAATTAAAATTTAATACTTTTTTTAACAAAAACCAAGTACTTACTAATAAAAATATGCCTGTCCTTTTCTAACATCGGCTCTCTCGCTCTAACTCGCTGTTCAATTTTATACTTATTGATTCAGCTTTGCTTTGAGTACCGTTAGCATGTTAAGTGATTTGTTTTTGTCCTTTTTCGTTTTGTTTTTTACTTGATTTGTTGAATTTGATTTTTACTTTGGCAATTTGGCTGGTTTTTTATATTCGAAATGTTACGAATGTGATGCGTTTTTAATAATCATAACTATATTGTGTTAAGTTAGGGATGCAGATACGTTTTATTTAATTTAAACGCGCTGATTCTAAATACTATAATTATATTCATATTCCATAGATCTAACAAAATACGATGTTACATATCCACTCTTTGTGGCAGTATTAATCAAATATGAATGCTAAGTATAGAAATAGATATTAAGTTTAAAATAGCATAAACTATAAAGTACCAGTTTTGTCGGTGGGTCGTATCTACGCATTTTACTTGACAATTCTTCAATAAAATTGTTCTCTTATTGGTCTGAAGATGTCCACAGCTGGACATAAATCTCCTAAACTGGGTGTTTGCAATACTCACCACTGTGCGATACGTTTTTTAATTATTTATTATATCTTGTCCAATCAAAGTTTGAATGTTGAGAAAGTTATAAGAACCTTGTTTATTATATCACTTAATCATCTCTACATATATAAAAAGCGAAAGGTAACTCACTGAGCAAACATGTAAGCTCGAAAACTACTTGACCTATGAAGTTGAATATCTGCTGTCTATAGTGAGCAAATTAACGTCGATGAAGAACTTTACGACAGGGCTAATTAAAGTAAGTGTAACCAGACGTAGTCGGAGCGAGCCTATAATTTACTAGCTCCCTGCATCGCGGTTGCACCCGTGCGAAGTTACATCTTTAGTTACTGCTCCACTCCCGTCACCAGAAGTGTGATGTTACGTAGTTTATAACCTTCCTCAAGAACTAGGCTCTCAACGGTACAGTAGATCCAAAGATTACCTTCTACAGCCTCACAAACTCACAAACTCACAAACTTTAATAATAATAATACCAGCCTGTATACTGTCATCAGTATATATCTTCTCATAAGAAGGCATGAGCATTAATCACCAAAAAAACAAACTTTACCTCTATAATAGTATGGATTAACGTGATTTTTGCATTCTTGTCAAGCGTGGCGCTATGGAAAACTCTTATTAGGTATTAGCACTAAGTATTAATTGCCATAAGGAGTGAGAGCGCCAGAGGTTCAAACCTCGCCAGACCTATTCCTTTCCCTTTTCATCTCCCTACACGAATGGCAATAACAAGCAAGTTTGGTTGTATTTTTTTTATACAACTTTGGTGGCAAACAAGCATACGCTCTACCTGATGGTAAGTAACAACCGTAACCTATAGAGATGGCTGTGTTTTCCAAAAATTGCAGAAGTAACAATGCTTAGAAAACACGACCAAGCCGTTGCCAAGAGTAGGGGATGAGGAAGGAAAAGGGAAATGGAAGAGGCCCGAGAGGGGTATTTGAGCTATTTCCTTACTATTGTTTCTGCAATGCATAGATAATGTAGCCATGTCCATAGATTACGGTTGTCGGTTACCCCACACTTACCACTATCAAGTAGGTCGTATACTTGTTTGTTACCAAAGTAAAAACACTTCGATCATTTTGCTGACGGTACCTCGTCAAACACTTGGTACCCGTTTTCTTCATTGTCATAGCGCCTAAAGGTGCTTGTGCCGTTTTTTTGTTTGTACAGATATTAGTTTATTTTGTTTTTGTCTTGTATCTTGTACGAATGTTGAATAGTTATTTTATATATTGTAATTACAAAACAAAAATATTTAATTAACTAAATATTTATCTCCGTGTCGACCTAATAAAGGACTAACTTTATTAGATCAACACGGAGAAATTTCGTTTAATAGTTTTCGAGAGTCCTATAATAGTCGATTGATAGCGTCTCACCACACCGGTCCAAATGGAGATCCTATGTCCATCAATGAACGTCTTTATGAAATCAGTATCTTGCACGTAACGAGAACTCTTATTTGTGCCACAGCAAAAGTACTGAAAATAAATCAAGCTCTTATCTATACGAATATAAAACGAAAGAGTTTGTTTGTTTGAACGCGCTTATCTCTGGACCTACCAGTCGGATTTGAAAAATTTATTTTGCGTATGATAGCCCAATTCTAGAGGAAGGTTGTAGACTATAACATCATGCTACTGGCGACAGGAGCAGAGCAGTAAGCAAAAACGCGGACGAAACCGCGCTGCGGAAAGCTAGTCCTTGTAATAAGCATAGATATGACACTAATATGTCTACTTATTAGTTCGTGCCAGTTAAGTTGGCAATAGCAGTCATTCATCTTACAACTGCATACGTAATTTACTTGCTCCCGTAAAGACAGAAGGTGGTATCGACATAGAATTGTGATGGTAATATTTATACAGACACGGGTTTAAACCGTAAGATGTATTATTAAAATTACTTTGAAAATAGCTAAATTATTCTGTCTGGAGTAAGGATCAACACATTCAAGGTCGGAATAGATAACGGGCGGAACAGAACGACGACGCGACGGCGACGACGCGACACGATTTGTGTGACTAATATTATAATACTAGCTTTCCGCGGCGCGGTTTCACCCGCGTCTTTGTTTACTGCTCTGCTCCCATCGCCAGTAGCGTGATGTTACATAGCCTATAACCTTCCTCAGAAACTGGACTATCAGACGCAAATTACTTTTTTCAAATCTGACTGGTAGTTCAAGAGATTAGCGCGTTCAAAATAAGTATATAATAAGCGACGACGCGCTCACGGCTTCTATGTGAACTAGTACATTTACAATCGCTCACGTCGTCAATCGTCTGTTCCGACCTTTACACTGTAGAATGTTTCATTAAAATTATTTTGAAAACTTGAATTTAAATTACTCTATCTGGAGTAAAGGTGCGTTCTCATTGACGCGGCGCTTGGCGGAGAGAAGAGGAGCGGACCGTGTATTGGGCCAATCACGGTATTGATGAGGAGTAGAGATTTTAACTCCCCTCCTCTCCGCCCAGCTCCGCGTCAATGGGATCGCACCATAACAATTGCCCCAAGACCTTGAATTTGTGTACTAAGGAGTACAATAATGGTAGAAAAATACTTCAATCAATTAATGTTAATAAAAATTGGAATTATTATGAATAATTATGTCAATAAGCTCTCAATTACATGGGATTTGGTAAAGTTAGTGAAACGTGGGTGTATTAGAATTTTGCCCACCTCCGCCGAGGTAATGGCGTGATGTTTGTTTGGCCTCATTTATTCGTATCTTCAAAGGAATAAGGCCGTTTCGTAATTTTAAACCTAAAATAATTAGGATGAAATGAAACTGCCCTGAACCGAACTTTTTACGCCTCAATCAAAAAGGTGTTTTTAACATGGAACTTAATATTATTGTAGTTTTATTTAAATCAAATATCAAATATCGAGTAATTAGTGGACAACCTAGTGTCAGAATTTGTTCAGGTCGCTCATAGAGGCACCCGACTTGACCTAACGACTGTTATCAACTTAGTAACAACCGGGACCGACTCTTAACGTGCCCTCCGTAATATGACGCTCAGATCAAATACTACTATGCGGTCACCCATCCATGGGCCAGCCGAACTCTACGTTACTAATCGTTTATCGATCAGTGAGCGCAACGAGCTATGAGTGCACCAATAAATTAGTTGTATTCTTGCACTATATACGAAGCAATTTATGTTATGGGAGACATTTTAAGTCTATAAATAATGGACATATCGGTTACTGCCTCTGCATATGCATGGTCACTTATCATTGATCATCACCGACGATGTATAAATAAACATGTATTTACAAATGTTATGGTAACTGTACCAAATACTTGTGTGGCTTAATGGAGGCTTAATAAGGGTCGATTCTCAACTCCATAAGTTCACTTCCATAGATGTTTTTAACAGATATTCTCCTTTCACAGCTGGTTGGCGCTCCGTGTGGCCAGCACGGCCAGTACACCTTCTACAAAGCCCTAAGACTAACTGGCACCACAGACAAGATCATTGCCATCGGAGACTTCTTCTTTGTGAGAATATGGCAGGACTCCGAGCTGGTTTCCATAGGTATCATAACATTTTTTTTTATTAGCTCTGTTTTTGTATTTCTACTTCATTCACATCAATGTTATAAGAACTTCGGTTTAAAGATATTTATTTTCTCAAAAAGTAACAATACAAAGTTCATTTAAGTAGGTATACATTGAGAAAGTTACAAATAAAAGTGAGAACGAGTACATACAAGATCTATCAGTTGATAACAACGGTATTTATTTATGTGTTAAGTAAGTATAATTCTTGAGACTTTTTTTTAAAATTTTCTTTTCTTTTTTTCATTTAAGTAACAAATTTAACAATTTTAGTACATATGACATCATTATATTATTTTATAATAGCATTTCGAAACCAGTGAGGTTTGTAACAATGCTTCTACATCGATATTCCTTCTCAGATAAAGTAGTATTCTTTAGAATGGTTTTATATTATTTCTTTCTAGTACATCAGAGGGTAATTTATTATTAGTCTAGGAACAAGGTAGTCAGATGTTTGTTCACCGTAAAAGTATTGTGTTTGGGTGACTTGATAATCATAATAAGGTGTGAGCTCTTTTGCCTACAGCCTTTTGATTCGAATCGAGCTACGAAAAATATAAGAGCAGTTTACTAGCAAATAATAATAGTAATATTATACCTATTTTATTTTAAAGTAAAAAAAGCTTCAGTTATAATGATGACATCCATGATGACAACTGTATTAATTATCAAAACAGTTACTTTTTATGACTTGTCAAAACGCACTATTATTTGTTCGTGTGTAGTAAGTTATTACAATAGTTATGACGTCATACTTTTAAACTGCAATGACGTACTTTTCGCAACTAAATTAGTTTTCGCATAATTAAATAATTTTGCACTTTAATGGCGGTTTTTAAACGAATGTCGTCATTTAACATTATTTTTAGTATTTATTTTTGACTCTTGTCATTAACTCAATTTTAACATTTCACTTTTATTGCTTAAAAAACCGACAAAAAGATATTAAAATAGAGAATAATCGATTTAAATAGAGTAAGAAACTGCGAACTTCACTATAAGGCGATCCACACACTGTCCTGCACTACTGCCTGCCTACCTGCGTGGCGAAGGAACATCTACACCGCGCTTGAATGCGTTTTCAATGTGTTGCACCACGCGTGATTCGTATGAATGCACGCCCGCACTACGCTCCATGATGCAGGGCAGTGTGTGACTCGTCTAAATATCAGACAAAATAAAGGAATTATCAGATCGGTATAGGTACTTGAGTGTAATTATAAGTTTGACTAATTTTATTTAAGTAGTCTTTTTTATATTAAGAGAACCTTCTCTGTATGAAGAGACCTTTCCCGCAGTGTAGTAAACAGCCTTTATGTGTTATGTTTTAAACGCTGCCTTTTAGAAATATACATCTAAATGATAAAAAACCAATATGACTTAGTATATTTAAATGTGGACAGTAAACTAAACTGTAAATGTGTACATATTGTTGTTACTGTTCGTTTACACAAATAATAATTAATAATACCAGCCTGTTTTACTGTCCCACTGTAAGACAAAGGCCTCTTCTCATATAGAGAAGGCATGAGCATTAATCACCATGTGCGCTGAAGGTGGATTGGCAATTTTAGACTTTTTCCTCACGATGTTTTTCTTCACCGTCAGTCAGAAATGTCCAAGATAAACTTAGATTATTTAACATATACCGTGTGTTTCCAAAGCGGGTACATTATCCACTGAGCCATTTCGACTACATAATAAAAAATGAAAGACCACGTGAACTACCAACGAACGCTATATTCTCTGATCAGGTGAACTGCAGCTGCTGTGGACGGATCGAGTGTCAGATCAGACCCTGGTCAGTCTTCGCTTATACTTTTTGCCTGAAAACACTCCTGAAGGCAGGAATCTGCATGGCGAGGTAAGTTGGTCTCTTGTTTTCTTTTTTGTTTTGAGAAGTTACAGGGTATTCATTGCATTGACATAATAGACTTTAGTTTAGTTTAACTAGCTTTCAACAGCGCGGATTTACCCGTGTCTTTGGTTATTGCTCTGCTCCCGTCGCCAGTAGCGTGATGTTCCATAGGCAAAAAGAATTATTCAAATCCGACTGGTAGTTCTAGAGATTAGCTCGTTCAAACAAACAAACTGCCGCTTTATTTAATTGTGTATAAAGGTGTATAAAGATGAATGACGTAATAATAAATAAATAAATAAATAATATTCTACCACATTAACACAGCGCCATCTAGCCCCAAATTAAGCAATTATATTTGCTTGTGTTATGGGTACTAAACAACTGATATACTACTTATATAATATACATTTTTTTTTTGTAAATACCTACATATTATAGATAAATTACACCCAGACACAGAACAAACAATCATGCTCATCACATAAAGGTTTGTCCTGGGTGGGAATCGAACCCACGACCTTCGGCTTGGCAGTCAGGGTCACTAACCACTCGATCAACAGGCCAGTCGTTATGTTTAGATGTCGTGTAACAAAGTTATTTTTCTATTAATATATTTAATAAGTGATGTAATAGTATTTTATCTTATTAACTCTTAAAAACAATAGAATAAAGTATTTTAACTAGAAAAGCCATACACATTAACTGCCATACATAATACTAGAATCAGTTATAGCTTACCGTGGCGTTCTCATTTAATAGGTCATAATCATATACAGGTTAAATTTGTCTCCCGCTTTGCATAGAGGGAAGTGAACATTTTAATTTCCAACTTTTTACTTCTGATTAAACTCGTAGCGGGGTCCAAGACAGTAGGTTTAGCAGTCCCCGGGACTCCCGAGTGCCAAAGCTCGGTGTTTCTTATTGGATATCACAGTTAATCCTGGCTTACAGGAGTCACAGTGATGGACATGTGGATGGGATTGTCTTGATAACTAGCAACGCGCAACGCGGCTCTGTTTCGCGCACGTGGGTAGTATCACCCACGTTGTTTATCGCTTTATCGAACTTGCGACTCGTCTTAATATAAATTGCCTTTTCTTGTTCCTCATCTTTCTCATTTCCTTTACCTACCCCACTCCCTTCCCCTTAGGCAGCGGCTTCGCAGTCATTGAAGAAGTCTATGAGCGTCAGTTACTTCACGTGGGCTGTTGGTTTGTTTGCCACGTAAACTTGCGACTCGGCCTAATATTAGCAGCGAAGATCAATACCTACGCCTAAGCAACAAAACGTCTAAGTACTTACCCAAAACCTTAGGTAAATACTATCTGCCTGCGCTCTACGGCATCGCCCGCGTGTAAAATATGTTTTGTTGTATCCCTCTGGAATCAGACCGATTTTCAGGATAAAAAGTAGCCTATCTGTCTCCGGCACCGAATCTATCTATATACCAATATTCATCAAAAACGGTTTAGCCGTTTAGGCACTGAGTGTTAACAAACACACACAGACACATATACACACTTACACACACAAATTTTCGCATTAATAATATTAATAGGATTAAGAAAGTCATTACTTACCTGGTTTCGACCTATGACCTCGTTGTATGACGACTTCGACCGTCTTTCTCTGCCTATCCTCTCAAATATAATTGTCGTTATATACGCTAGTGCCTACATTAATTTTACCAAAACCCTTCTCAGTGAAATAAGGTTAAATTGGTGTATATATAGAAAATTAAATATACAACTAGCTGATGTGATCGTCTTTGAAGGTGTCAAAAAGTTGAGACTATGGTACATAAAGGCAGGTCGGTATGTTCGATTTTTTTTAAGGAATGTTTGGTTAATGTCGTGTTTATTTGTTAGTACTTACTAATATAAAGTCTGTCTGGCCGTTACACTTTCACGCTTAAACCTTTAAACCGATTTTGATACAATTTGGTATACATATAGTATAGACCTTGGGGAATCGGCTATATTTTATCGCGAGAAAAGTCCTTGATGGGGTTGAAATAGGGATGAAGTTTGTATGAAAAATGCGATGACCAACATTCGCGTGAACGAAGCTGCGGGCAACAGCTAGTATTATACAACTTGACTTGTTTTCTTTCGGGACATACAAACGTCTAAATTGAAAGTTAAATAAATAATTTATTCATCAAATGTTTTAGCTCTACGTGCTTTGAATATTCTTTATAAAGATAACCCAGTTAGTTTGTCAAAACATCACATAGGTATTAGTCGACCATAAAATTGCTTTACTGCCTTTAGGGTAAATATCGTTTGCATGTCACAAAACAATAATGTCTATTTTTGCTTGCAAGTGACCTCAGTACAGTGACATATTGAGTCTTAATGAAATTTAATTTTGATAGAATTTTTTGTTAAAAACAGTAAAGCAAGTACGTAGTCGTCTATACATAAGGTAACGGCAAATGTTGTCACATAGGTAAAGAACAATTAAATCAAACAGGCCCAATTACCTCCCATTCCGTTTTCCTCACCTACCCCATACCCTTTAAGGTTGGCAACATCTACGCTGAGTCTCTGACATAGCTGAAGTGTATGAGCGACACTCAGCGACAGTTACCACTTATCATAGTGTGAGCTGTTGACTCGTCTGCCATTTTCGACAATAAAAAAAAACATAATACCGTTTAATATTATAAATGCAAAAGTTTGTGTATGTGTGTGTTATCACTTAGCGCCTAAACGGCTGAACCGATTTCACAAAAAATTGGTTAGTAGATAGATTAGCCGAAAGACGACTGCTGGATATAGACCTCCCCCAATTCTCGCTACTTTGGCCGGTCGTGAGCCGCCATCATCCATCGGTTGCCCGCCACCCTTATTAGATCCGTCGGCGTCGGTCCTAGCCAACGTTATGTATATTTTTTTACTACGGAACCATAACACAAAACCCACATTAGACTACAAACCTCTAAAAGATTCGTTTAAAATAAGCGGCGCTCAGAAATCGAGAGAGCGCCGTGAACGCGGTCGTTGTTCTATCTCGCTCGCACGTCTATACACAAATATTGCCGTCCCACTCTAATCCCTATTTGGTAACACCAACTATTTCATGGATGAAATTACTGTTCGTGTGTGGTACAAGTTATAAGATTGTAGCGTGGAAGAATTGACAAAGAAGATATTTATGTTATTCTTATTATACAACTATACGTCGTTTTTCTACAAAGAGGGAGTCAGAGATATAAAATGTACGTTTTAGTAGCTATGTTGGATTTTATGTAACTAAAGGAGCCTTTTCCCATTTAATCGCCACAATTCGATAGAAAAACACAAAATTGCTACCGACACTGAGATCGATCTTAAAATGGCTGGCTATAAGTATTTAAAATATAAAAAAATACCATAGCTCAATAATTTGTAAATAATTAACCAACTTAATTATCGCCAATATTTCAATTCTAAGACGTTCGCTACTGGAAGCTGTTAAAACCTCTTGTAAGCATATTGACTTGTTCGCGTGTACCCTAATCTTAATTCGTGCAAATTAATGACTAATTTATTAATGACATTGGTTTAATTCAATGACATTATCATAAATGCGTTGTCTGGCAAAATACATCGGTAATTATTTATCATTTAAATTCTAATTGTGTTAAATAAGAGCTTTCTTCTCTTCCTTTTCCTTTCTCATTCCCCTTTACCGTAAACTGTTAAGGTTTGGTTGTGCTTTCTTAGCATTGTTTCTTTTATGATTATAAAATACAGACATGCCCATAGATTATGATTACTACTTACCATAAAGTATGCTTGTTTGCCACCAAAGTTGTTTAAAAAACCCAGATAGCCTAGAAAAGTGGATGTCCCCACGGTAGATCACTTAACCGCTGGTGTGATCAAACAAAATTACTTACTGGTCTACCAGTCACCACCGCCTTACGTAACCGAAGACAGAATCACATGGCGGACTATGATAAAAAGCTGCCAGAAATCTATTAAAGCGGACACGACCTTCAGTAATAAAGATACGACTGGAAACAAGAGAAGTTTCGAATCCATCCGGTAAAGATTTGCTCACTGTCGAGCCATTTTGCACTCCATCTAGCTTTGTCCACTTTCCTCTTTAGCTTTCTTCACTTTTACACATAAAAAAATACAGCCATGTCCATAGGTTACAGTAATTACTTACCACCAGATAGGAACTAAGCCTGTTTCAGCTTCTAACTCCTGATTACTATCAATTAAAAGAACTCAAGATTATCCTTGTCTGGTCACTAGGCACCATCTAAGAAGGAAACAAAGTTTTTTGGTATTTTTTTCCTGTTTACCTCGAAATCGTGATAAATTATGTGTTTGTGTGATGTTACTGATTTCTATGGGAACCTATATTTATCCTTTTAGTACGTGTATTATAACTATTAAGAAAGAAGTAAAAAATGTTTAGTTGTTGAGGAAGTGGCCCAAAAGCGTGATAATTTTTTTTTTGAAGTTATACTTTTGGTGCGATTGGGAAAAATGATGAGAGTGAATTTTTACGTTGCGTGCGCACACCGACAGAAAAAAGCAACACCCTGAAGTTAGTTGCGAACCTTTGTCTGTCGTATCAGTACAAATAATCAGTGTGAATAAATAAAAAATATATTGGCGTTTATATCAATTCATTTATATTTATGACGGTGATAGATATTTTTTATTGATCATTTATCAGTAAAAATATATATTTTGAATATTAGTGGTAAAAGTGATTTTAATATACTGTTTTAAGTGCATTTATAGATTTGAGGTTTAATGTCGGTATGTATAATTTATTTACATTGCAAATTATAAATTATTACATTATTATCTAATAAATATTTTTTTGGTTTTCTTTTATTTTTATTATATTTTATGATTTTTCATTATTGTTGCATGCTATTTATGAATATTTATGTATGTATGCGTTGTGTTATTATTTGGTATTTTTGGATTGTTACGCCAAAGAAGTATAACTTCTTACGTGCGTACATGAGTACACACACTCTTTTCTTGTATTGGGAAACAAATAATATACAAATTACTCCATAATTAAACACCTCGGGTCTCAGTTCTGTTGCATATACCTAATAGATTCTTAGCTGACATCTGCCTAACTAGCCTAATAAGTTTTGAGGTTTCGATGTTACATAAATTTTCAACCAATTATAAGGTAGGTAACAACTTACAGGTTTAGTATATACTAAAACTGGCCTTGAACATTTGCAGAGATAGCGATTACTTCATAAGTTAATAAGTTAAGTAGGTAATTTCAATTACCTAGTAAATAAACACGCGGCGTAATGAGAAACAAAGTATTTTAAAGCCACCATAGTCTTCACCATTCCTGGATTCCACTGACTGCTTACCAACAAACAGATTGTAGTCATGTTGGTAGGTTTAATATGTAAAAAAGAAACAGAATTTCTAGTCAGAAAAAATCGATATCAATATCAAACTGCTGAGATTAACGGCTTTAGGTGGTACTTTCATTTAAATAGTACCCTTCGGGAAAAGTATCCTATGGTAGACTGGTAGAGATTGCCCCAAGCATTAAGTCCGCCAATACATATTATTTGTATGAAGTTGATCAAAGAAATAAATAAAAAGTCGTATTACTGCACTTTTGTAATCACAATAATAATTATGCTAAGCATTTACGTAGCCTTGTGTACATACACAAAAGATACAAGCGTTTCAAACCCAATGAATAATGTAAATATCTACCGAAAACTGAATCAAAAAATAAAATTATGTACATATTGATTTATTATTGACTTTTAAATTTAACAAACGTTCTAGGAAAATCATCTAAACTGATAGCGTAGTCAGGATGAATAGATAGTAACACCTTGATAGACTTCTTTTAAAATATTAGCCTACCAAAGTGACTTCACTCTGCCTGATGGTAAGCAGTCAGTGGAATCCAGACTTGATAGACACCATTTCAAAAGTCTATCTCTCTCTATTTGTCTTCGGTACTAAACTTGCCTAATTATATTTTATTTTTCAAGCAAATAATTGTCACCCCTTGACACCAATTAGTCGCATGTTTGCGCAAAGTGGAGAGCAGCCAAGTTACAACGTGCAGTCTATAGTTCAATTTATACAAAATCACGAAATCATGTTCACAACAATAGTTCATCTAAAAAACACAGGTTTTAACTGTACTGGAAAACCAAGCTTAAAATCCATATTAGTGACCTTTAAGTATACCTAGCAGTAAAAAAGAGACAAAGAAAAATAATGATTACTATTTGTTTTCACTTACACCATACAACCATACCTATTGCTGAATGAACGCAGGCGATATTAGTTCTTATGTCAAGAGGATAACCGTGAAACTCGCATGCAAGAGCCTCGTGTAATTTTGTAGTACGTTATGGGGATTTTGATACTAGGAGTAAATAATCTTGAGCTTGTTTTCGTAAAGGAATTGCCATTTTATTTTATTGATTTATTAGTATGACACGGTTGATTGCTTTAGGAATTTGTAGTGGGTTTATTTCACGTGTGATTTTTATGTGTGTAAATGGTAATCTAAATTGTTTTTGTAAATATGATAAGTGTTATACGTGGTATTAAATTACCTTTCACTGATTGGCTAAATAATCTATAGTTAATTGGCAAATAAGGAGTAGAGGTGGTGTAGTGGTTAAGGCACCCTCGTGTACACAAAAAACTATGGGTTCAATACCGAGTCCCAATGTAATTTTTACTAAGTTTTTATGTTATTATTAGGGGAGGAAAAGACAAATATTTGTTTCGAGGTTCTCTGTGTACTTTGTGTCCATTGTTTTGCACGAAATAAGGCTTTTTCCTATTTAATATTAAAGCAGTAACAATTTAGTAAGTAGTTGGATAATGCCAACGTCATAATTCGCTTGTTGAGTTCGCCACTATGTTTTTAATACCTAATTTAATATAAGTACACTGTGTCCGATCTCATGACCATTTTCTTTTGTTATCATTATCATTTAGATTTGTTTCATTTAATATTGTGATAAGTGAGTGGCCGTCGCTAACGGCGCTGGAGATTTGTTGCTTTGTTTTGTTAAACAAGGAATAAGTATATTTTATTCGTCTAGTACTAGATTAAGATTTTATTCGCGAATAATTGAATAACTGCTAATGTTACTAGACCCTTATTATCTATTTGCAAATCAGAAACCTCTTCCCATAAAAAGAAGCATTGCATCGAGTTGGAGTTGACTTTTTAAATAAAATATTAGTCGATGTTTAATCTTGTCTAGGTGTGACAACGATCGGTAATATTTACTTTTAAACTTTCGCGTTGCATGATATAAATTTATAATCATACGGGAATTAACGCGATCATGCATTAGGTATTTACATACCTTATTTTGCTTGACGTTTCGACCAGGTTACACCGGCCGTGGTCACAAGCAGACTGGTGAGGCGATGTCACGACTCCGTATGTGAAGTAGATTCTAGATCTACCCTCACATTTTTGTCTTTCCACGTACTATCACAAAACACACTGACAGTGTCCCTATTCTGTATGCCGTCCGTATTCCGAGCGTTAACCGACTGCGCAAAGCGAGGTTGCGTAATTTGAATCACTGGATTCCACGTAGCCGAGAGCTTGAAGCCGTCTTCCCTATTGAAATTTATGTGTTTCTTAATTTCAATAGCTTCTCGTACAACCCGAGAGTAATAGGTACAATCAGTGGAGAGGACTTGCGTACGATGAAATTCAATCCAGTGATTGGTGTCCGTTTGAAGAATATGTTCGGCAATCGCTGATTTGCTGGTCTGTCGATTCTTTACAGCGGCGATATGTTCTTTGACCCTTTCAGCAATAGTCCGCTTAGTCTGACCTATGTACGAACTACCGCAGCTGCAATTGATCTTGTAAACGCCCGGTGTTTGTAGGGGCAAAACATCCTTTGGCGTGCCTACCATGCTGTTTACTTTGGCCCCAGGTGTAAAGACTGTGTTTATACAGTATTGTTTAAGCAGGTCTCCTATCTTATCAGTCACACCTTTAATGTAGGGCAGAAAGGCAGGTTGTCTGTCGACCTCTGGACGTTTGACCCTTTTCGTTGGCTGCCTACGTCGCCGATTCCCTTTATATCCATTACGACTAAGTACCTCCTGAACATGATCTAGTTCTTGCTCTAAATGCTCAGGGTCACATAGATCGTAGGCTCTGTTCTTCAATGAAGTCATAACGGACTGCAAGTGACGAGGGTGGTGATGCGACGTAGCATGTAAGTATCTGTCCGTGTGTGTTGGTTTGCGGTAGACACAGTGTGATAAGGACCCATCTGTTCTCGCACTCAATTTGACATCTAAAAATGACAACGATCTTTCCGTTTCCATTTCGTATGTGAACCTTATATTTGGGTGAATGGAATTTAGGTATACTATATATTGATCCACTTCCTGTTTACCGCCCGTTACTATACTAAATACGTCATCGACGTATCTTTTCCAAAGTCTGATAATCTTCGGTCCACCACTCAACGCCTTCTCTTCAAAATGTTCCATCCAGAGATTAGCAAGTACTGGGGCCACTGGACTCCCCATTGCGACGCCATCAATCTGGAGGTAGTATTGACCTTGGAAAAGGAAGTAATTGCCCTCTAGGCAGTGCTTCAGTAGATCTATATAGTTTGACGGCATCTCGTTGTCACTTAATTTGTCCTTCACGACGTCCAGACACTCCTTAATTGGAACGTTGGTGAAAAGTGACTCCACATCAAAACTCACCATGGTGTCCTCAGGCTCCAATATTAGGGTTTTTACTATCTGCACGAAATGGCGAGAATCCTTCACATAAGATAGTGTTTTGCCCACTAATGGCTGCAATACTGACGCGACGTGCTTTGCAAGGTCGTAAGTAGGAGATGCAATCTGACTTACGATAGGCCGCAGTGGCACGTCCGACTTATGTATTTTTGGCAAACCATATAATCTTGGTGGTTGGTGTGGCTTTGGCTGATATAGCTTCTGGTACTCATCTTCTGTGAAAAGGTCCTGATGTTCCTGTATCAAAGCCCGTATTCTGCGTGTTACTCTGGCCGTTGGGTTGTATGATACCGGTTTATATACCTTGTCATCACACAACAGCGTACGTATTTTGTTTTGATAGTCAGCCGTATTCATCACTACAGTGGCGTTTCCCTTGTCGGCCTTAAGCACTAATATATCCTGGTTATCCCGAATGTTCTTCAATGCTTGACGCTCTTCTGTTGTGGTATTGTTCATAGGAAGCTTCGATTTACGTAATGCAACCGCGATATCTTGTCTCAGCGTTTCGGCGTTGCTAGGTGGTATCTTATTACGTGCAATCGTTTCTTCAACACAGCTGATTATATTTTCGTACGGTATTCGCTTCGGTGTTAAGGCGAAATTCATGCCTTTGGCCAAGATGTTCATCGTAGGTTCACTCAAACTCACGCCTGATAAGTTGATAACAGTATCCTTCGGCTGGTCAGGTACTGCGGGTGACGTTTTATTATCGGCATACCGTCGGTTATACTCCTTCGAGAACTTTCGTTCGTGTGACTCACTACATAAATCGAAGGTCCGACTAGCTTGCAAAAAGGTTACCCGATCACACACATCGTAGTCTTCACGAGTTAAAACACTACTACACTTCAAATGTAACACAAACAATGCACTTTGTATACTATTGAGCTCACTGTATTTGTTACGTATTAACTGTCTCAGGAGACGTACACTCGCGTTTGATAGAATTCTACGAGAAAATGCGATGTCCTTACGCGGCTTAATACGTACACACGTAGGTAATATGTCCCAATCACGACATTTAATTAAATATGTCAACGATGCTTCCACTCGCGCACGTTTTTTCCGTAGGAATTCTAGATGACACACGTGTTTTGCTATATCCGACCCGTAGCGGTTCGCAATATTTACTTTTAAACTTTCGCGTTGCATGATATAAATTTATAATCATACGGGAATTAACGCGATCATGCATTAGGTATTTACATACCTTATTTTGCTTGACGTTTCGACCAGGTTACACCGGCCGTGGTCACAAGCAGACTGGTGAGGCGATGTCACGACTCCGTATGTGAAGTAGATTCTAGATCTACCCTCACATTTTTGTCTTTCCACGTACTATCACAAAACACACTGACAGTGTCCCTATTCTGTATGCCGTCCGTATTCCGAGCGTTAACCGACTGCGCAAAGCGAGGTTGCGTAATTTGAATCACTGGATTCCACGTAGCCGAGAGCTTGAAGCCGTCTTCCCTATTGAAATTTATGTGTTTCTTAATTTCAATAGCTTCTCGTACAACCCGAGAGTAATAGGTACAATCAGTGGAGAGGACTTGCGTACGATGAAATTCAATCCAGTGATTGGTGACATACGGAGTCGTGACATCGCCTCACCAGTCTGCTTGTGACCACGGCCGGTGTAACCTGGTCGAAACGTCAAGCAAAATAAGGTATGTAAATACCTAATGCATGATCGCGTTAATTCCCGTATGATTATAAATTTATATCATGCAACGCGAAAGTTTAAAAGTAAATATTGCGAACCGCTACGGGTCGGATATAGCAAAACACGTGTGTCATCTAGAATTCCTACGGAAAAAACGTGCGCGAGTGGAAGCATCGTTGACATATTTAATTAAATGTCGTGATTGGGACATATTACCTACGTGTGTACGTATTAAGCCGCGTAAGGACATCGCATTTTCTCGTAGAATTCTATCAAACGCGAGTGTACGTCTCCTGAGACAGTTAATACGTAACAAATACAGTGAGCTCAATAGTATACAAAGTGCATTGTTTGTGTTACATTTGAAGTGTAGTAGTGTTTTAACTCGTGAAGACTACGATGTGTGTGATCGGGTAACCTTTTTGCAAGCTAGTCGGACCTTCGATTTATGTAGTGAGTCACACGAACGAAAGTTCTCGAAGGAGTATAACCGACGGTATGCCGATAATAAAACGTCACCCGCAGTACCTGACCAGCCGAAGGATACTGTTATCAACTTATCAGGCGTGAGTTTGAGTGAACCTACGATGAACATCTTGGCCAAAGGCATGAATTTCGCCTTAACACCGAAGCGAATACCGTACGAAAATATAATCAGCTGTGTTGAAGAAACGATTGCACGTAATAAGATACCACCTAGCAACGCCGAAACGCTGAGACAAGATATCGCGGTTGCATTACGTAAATCGAAGCTTCCTATGAACAATACCACAACAGAAGAGCGTCAAGCATTGAAGAACATTCGGGATAACCAGGATATATTAGTGCTTAAGGCCGACAAGGGAAACGCCACTGTAGTGATGAATACGGCTGACTATCAAAACAAAATACGTACGCTGTTGTGTGATGACAAGGTATATAAACCGGTATCATACAACCCAACGGCCAGAGTAACACGCAGAATACGGGCTTTGATACAGGAACATCAGGACCTTTTCACAGAAGATGAGTACCAGAAGCTATATCAGCCAAAGCCACACCAACCACCAAGATTATATGGTTTGCCAAAAATACATAAGTCGGACGTGCCACTGCGGCCTATCGTAAGTCAGATTGCATCTCCTACTTACGACCTTGCAAAGCACGTCGCGTCAGTATTGCAGCCATTAGTGGGCAAAACACTATCTTATGTGAAGGATTCTCGCCATTTCGTGCAGATAGTAAAAACCCTAATATTGGAGCCTGAGGACACCATGGTGAGTTTTGATGTGGAGTCACTTTTCACCAACGTTCCAATTAAGGAGTGTCTGGACGTCGTGAAGGACAAATTAAGTGACAACGAGATGCCGTCAAACTATATAGATCTACTGAAGCACTGCCTAGAGGGCAATTACTTCCTTTTCCAAGGTCAATACTACCTCCAGATTGATGGCGTCGCAATGGGGAGTCCAGTGGCCCCAGTACTTGCTAATCTCTGGATGGAACATTTTGAAGAGAAGGCGTTGAGTGGTGGACCGAAGATTATCAGACTTTGGAAAAGATACGTCGATGACGTATTTAGTATAGTAACGGGCGGTAAACAGGAAGTGGATCAATATATAGTATACCTAAATTCCATTCACCCAAATATAAGGTTCACATACGAAATGGAAACGGAAAGATCGTTGTCATTTTTAGATGTCAAATTGAGTGCGAGAACAGATGGGTCCTTATCACACTGTGTCTACCGCAAACCAACACACACGGACAGATACTTACATGCTACGTCGCATCACCACCCTCGTCACTTGCAGTCCGTTATGACTTCATTGAAGAACAGAGCCTACGATCTATGTGACCCTGAGCATTTAGAGCAAGAACTAGATCATGTTCAGGAGGTACTTAGTCGTAATGGATATAAAGGGAATCGGCGACGTAGGCAGCCAACGAAAAGGGTCAAACGTCCAGAGGTCGACAGACAACCTGCCTTTCTGCCCTACATTAAAGGTGTGACTGATAAGATAGGAGACCTGCTTAAACAATACTGTATAAACACAGTCTTTACACCTGGGGCCAAAGTAAACAGCATGGTAGGCACGCCAAAGGATGTTTTGCCCCTACAAACACCGGGCGTTTACAAGATCAATTGCAGCTGCGGTAGTTCGTACATAGGTCAGACTAAGCGGACTATTGCTGAAAGGGTCAAAGAACATATCGCCGCTGTAAAGAATCGACAGACCAGCAAATCAGCGATTGCCGAACATATTCTTCAAACGGACACCAATCACTGGATTGAATTTCATCGTACGCAAGTCCTCTCCACTGATTGTACCTATTACTCTCGGGTTGTACGAGAAGCTATTGAAATTAAGAAACACATAAATTTCAATAGGGAAGACGGCTTCAAGCTCTCGGCTACGTGGAATCCAGTGATTCAAATTACGCAACCTCGCTTTGCGCAGTCGGTTAACGCTCGGAATACGGACGGCATACAGAATAGGGACACTGTCAGTGTGTTTTGTGATAGTACGTGGAAAGACAAAAATGTGAGGGTAGATCTAGAATCTACTTCACATACGGAGTCGTGACATCGCCTCACCAGTCTGCTTGTGACCACGGCCGGTGTAACCTGGTCGAAACGTCAAGCAAAATAAGGTATGTAAATACCTAATGCATGATCGCGTTAATTCCCGTATGATTATAAATTTACGATCGGTAATTATAAGAAGTTATTCTATAAATAATAATAATAATAATACCAGCCTGTTTACTGTCCCACTGCAGGGCAAAGGCCTCTTCTCATAGAGAGAAGGCATGAGCATTAATCACCACGCTTGCTCAAGGCGGATTGGCAATTTCAGACTTTTAAGCCCAGGTTTCCTCACGATGTTTTCCTTCACCGTCAGTCAGAAATGTAAAAGATAAACTTAGAAAGTACATATGATTTGAAAAATCACATTGGTATTTGCCCGGATTCGAACCCACTACCTCGTGTTTACGAATCGGGTGCCTTATCCACTGGACCATTTCGACTTAACGTAGAAAAGTATTTATTATATAAATACTTTTCTTTTTTCCTTTTAATGTATTGCATTGTGTTCGAGTTATTTTGAAAAAGAGAGAAACTGATGATTTGATGATTTGATTTGAGGGAAAAATGTTTGTAATAATTAAATAAAATAACTGATTAAATAACTTATCACGAAACATTATCACTTAATGATTTACGATACGCCCTTTAATATTAGGCCGATTTTAAATTGGCGTTAAAAAGTCCAATTACTCAGTAGATACCGCAAATACAAAATATTATTTAATATTTAGATTTTAACATAATCATAAGTCATAACGTCAAACGAAGGTTGTTACTATTAGAGACAAAATTTTTTATTATCTTCAAATATTTGTTTAAATCTGGATGTATGTGCCCGTTATTTCAATCGAACGACATAAGTATGAAGTATTGAAGCTACTAAGATCCTTTAGATGCCGCCGTGAAATGGTAGTAACAATTATTAACAACAGAAAATTATTATAAAAATATAAAAATAATAATAATAAAAGTAATAACTAATGTATCAAGACAGTTTACTCTAGTACACAATACACTAGAACTGCGACGCGCCATGTGACGACTTTAGAACTGATAACGAGGTAGAGTCGAATTGTGACTAGAAATTTTTGTATTTATTTTGTAACACAAATAAGTTTATCATTTTTTTTTCAATTGGTATTTATGTATGTAAAATGCATTAATTGCTAAAAGTTCATAAATTTGATAACGTTAAAACATAATATGTATTTTATGTAAATTTAAAGTTAAACTTTAATTCTGCCATTAGCCGATGTATTTTTTTGCTTTGAATAAGTATACGAAGTAATTAAGCGTCAGGATTCTAGTAAAACATTTGGCAATACATATTCTTTTGTTGTAATTTTATCTTTACTCAACCAAGTTATTAATAACTAACTCAAATGCTAAGTACTTATAATTATTACTATTCACTATGCGCAGCTAATATGTACTTTGTACCTTCTGAGTATTTTTCAAATAAATAGAAGTTAAGTAAAGAATTTACAAACACAATTAAAGAAAGGACACCTATACTAAAAATATTTAGCTGTATGCTTTCGCGATCAAGCCACTGAGGCAGTTATTATATGAAAAGGCGCGGTTTCACCCGCGAGTAAAATATGGTTTGTCGTATCCCTCGGGAACCGGACCGATTTTCGGAAAAAAGTAGACTATGTCCATCTCCGGCACCAAATCTATCTACATACCAATTTTTATCGAAATCAGTTCAGCCATTTAGGCGCTGAGTGGTAACAAACATACACACACACACACACTCACATATAAACTTTCGCATTTATAATATTAATAGGATTACTACGTTAAAAAAACCTATACATTTCTATTTTTTATTTTTCTTGAATTACTTTAAAATATTTAAACAAAAAGTATTACATATACCATACGGCTAGTTTGGCAATAATCGTAAGTTTCGAGTGTCCCTAGGTATTATTATTATCTTATCTTTGAGTTCATTCTCTGTGTAAATAACTGATAGCAGTGTTAGTACAGTACTGGCGGGTAGATAAATGTTATTAATAATATGTGCATAATTATTATGTTAGCAACCCATTTTTATTTACATAGATACATAATGTCACTTAATTTTTTTTCAACAATTGCAGTAATAAGAAACTCGCTTGTCGCAGTAGAAATATACAATCTATTTTTTATATTTTAATAAAACCTCGGATTGTTGTATTAATACATTTAAACATTTATTATGAATTATTACACAATACATATTTTGTTTTGTGTACAAATCAGAGACAAAATATATTGCTATTATTGACATGACACAGTGGCAGTACGTGTGTTTAACACCGAACGATTGCGGAAAAATAGGTGAGATATTTTAATAATTCTATCACGTTTGGTAAGCAAAATAAGTTTGTATCTTAAACATTATTTTGTTAATATTATATTAAACTCACGATGGACTATCCGTTTATTACAAGACGAGTGCTATCAAGTCAATTGAATGTTTTAATTTATATGTATTATATGTATAAATTTTACAGTTACGCAGAGGTCTTGAACTCAATCCTCGATTTAGATGAAGTGGTGTTGACCGACTCTGCTTTGGAATCGTCCCTGGTAAAGCAACAGGCGTACCCGTTGTTATATTTCTTCCAATATAGCTGTTGAAGCGTGTGTTTGCTTTAAACCTCTGCTTATCCCGTTGTGGAAAGAAGGCGTATGTACTGCTATAATTAAGTGCGATGATAACCCACATAGTAACAAAGATATTCGCGAATTTGTTAACATTTATCTAGATATCTGTACTTACTGACAAATAATCACGTTGATATTTATCTCAAATTTTATAATTTTTACGTTAGATAAACATTCATGTTTCTCATACTTTTAAATATTTCGTAGGTCATGTATAATAATAATATAACACTAGTGAATGACCTACTGAAGTTTGTTTTTTGTCCGCAAATAACTGTACCTACATACTGTTTTCTAATCTGTATTATATACTGTTCTTTGTTATTACTCTAGAACATTTTAACACAGAGAAATGAAATGAAATGAAATATAAAATGAAATATATGTTTATTCATTTAAGTTAATTAAATTAACACTTATGAACGTCAAAGTTTACAAAATGTCAGCAAATTAACCTACAGCCAGTTCGCTGACGAAGTAGAGCCATGAGAAGAACTGGCAAGAAACTCAGGCCACTCTTTTTAATCGCCAGATTATTACAATTTAGTATAGATTTTTACAATTTAGTTTAGATAGTTATATTCAAGGAATTACTAGTTCAACGGGATATTTGATTTAGCCTTTTCAGGGATTTATTTAGATTAACAGCTTACTATCAGACAGGGTAGTCATTTATGGCTAATAATAATATACCTAATTAATTTCAATTTTAAATTAAATAATTATTTAATATCGAACCTAGTATATTACTGTTTTTTCACTTAAAACGGTAGACAGAAAACTGTATAAAATTTCACCATCTCTGTTGCATTGCATCCCATATTTGCAAGCATTTTCCGATATTATAGTTATCAAACATACAAACTTAACTTATTAATCATATAGATATGTATATTGTACTGATAAACGCACGCACCATATGACTGATGTAACACAATCGCTTTATAAAGTTGCGTTATTCTCAATATGTAGGTAAGGCTAGCTGCCCGCGGCGCGATTTCAACCGCGTCTTTGCTTACTGCTCTGCTCCCGTCGCCAGTAGCGTGATATTACATAGCATAGAGGTCACAGGTCAGACTCAGGCTGTGGCGGGATGATGTTTCTGCTACTATACCGTTCGTCCCTCCATCGGAGAAACTCCCTCCTGGACATGAGCTGCCTTGGCCGACTTGGAAGTCCCTAAATAGACTTCGGACTCAGGTTGGACCGAGCAAAGATAATCTTGCCAGATGGGGATTCGTCGATGATATGAACCTAAGTTGTGTTTGCGGTGTCGTTCCACAAACGATGGAACACCTTATGTCATGTCCTGCGTGTCCAAACACCTGCACTCTGCAGGAATTGTTCGACGCTACAGATAACGCAATATCTGTAGCTGAGTTCTGGTCTGACAAAATTTAATTGCCATCGACACGCTAAGAAGAAGACATAGCCTATAACCTTCCTCAAGAACTGGGCTATCATATGCAAAAAGAATTATTTAAATCTGACTGGTGGTTCCAGAGGTTGGCGCGTTTCAACAAACAAATAAACTCTTTCGCTTTATAAATAGTATAGATTTTAATTGTAATCCCGCACTTTGAATTCTCAAAATTAATTTACACAATGAATTTTACCTAAGACACACTATTTTTAACATAAGCTTTGCCGTTAGAAACATGTGCAGACTAATATTTAAAGCTTGCAATAATGAATTGCTAGCTATTCATGAATAAAATAGAATCTGCCTCACTTAATACCCAAATTACCTACTTAGAGTTGGTGGTGGGTTTTTCTTCTCTTCTGTCTTTTCTTTCATGTTATTCTTAAACTGCACCGTCTAGTGGTTAGTGTAACTGAAAAGGAAAACGAAGAGGACCGAGGGGGTATTTGGGCGGCCGGCGCTCTCACTCACCGAGCGAAACACATTAGCATGAAAACTAATATTCTTACGTCGATCTTCTATGAGAGGGTAGTACTTCCCCGGTCTATCTGGCACATTCGGCTGAAACCAGCGTGGGTCTACTACCGACTAGATGACGGTGTGTGTGTCCAAATATTTTTTTTTAAATCTTTTATAAATTATTATCCTTTCCAATTCTTATTGGTCCGCTTTGGTCTTTCAATCCCTCTCATAACATTTATATAAAAATAATTGCCCAATCTTTTGTTCCTTAACAAATAATTTTAGTAGCAACAACTCTACGGTTTCTCAGTTAAGCAATTATTTACCAGTGACGCGGCGCTCGCCAGGGTTGCCAACCTACAGATTATATTTTTTAATGATGCCAACATTTGAATAATGTATAATATGCTATATTGTTACCGCAGTTACGCTATCTTCATATCAATACGAATGTTCTAGACTTTTTCAAATTTAGAACGCGCCATTTTGTTTATAGGTAAGACAAAGGTCTTTTAATACGGTACTAGATCCTCGCTGATTTCGTAATAAATGTAGAGGATCGACTAGGGAACTACCTACCCTCTCTCAATATCGACGTAAAGGTTTTAGTTTCTATAGTAATGGATTGATAGTGCGAGCGGGGGTCGCCCAATTATCCCTTGTTCATTTTCCTTTTCCTCTCTTACCAGTCGACTGCTGGACTTCCTCAATTTTCATCATCTTGTCTGGTGTGAGCCACTCTCATCCGTCGGTCGCTCGCAGCTCTGCCTGCGTGAATGTCTGTTATATCTCTGTTTACATTGACGATTTTTCATACAAACTTTCATCCCCTATTTCAACCCCTAAGCCATTTTTCCACGATAAAATTTCATCAAAATCGGTTCAGTGGCTTAGGCGTGAAAGCGTAACAGACAGAGTTACTTTCGCGTTTATATTATTAGTATGGATTACATACTCGCACATACTTCAACCTTTTTATTCGTTAAATGGAATCGTACCTAAGACCTTACAGTCAATATTTACGTTAGCCATTACGTAATTAACCAACAAGAAGGTTAAACACACCATATTATTGTTAAAAGTGGAAAGAAACAGAAAAGCTTTCTCTTTTTACTAGTATATTAATTAAAAAAGTTCGTTTTAACAGAAAATAATTGTACGCTGTCTCGTTCTTTTTTCAGTAAATAGACAAGGCTGATAGTCTTGCTTTTATAACTTGATTTAGGTTGTATTGTTTTATTTACAGGTAAGAATATAATCTTATTCTTTACGGTAGTAGACAGTGGCGAAGCGTCCATATAACACGATTCCTGCCGGCTTCCCTTTTAAAATATGCCCTGACCTCCTTATACCTATCACTGCTTGAGTGTCTACTCAAAGTCTAACTGGCCTTCCGAAACTCAAAGTATTTTAACCCCACCGGCTTCCCTCCTCTGAAAAGTGACTCTTCGCTACTGGTAGTAGATCCTTGCTGGTTTCATCATTAATGAAACATAATCTCTCATTGAATATCGATGCAAATAAGATATTAATTTGTTTGAACGCGCTAATCTCTGGAACTACTACCAGTTGGATATAAAAAAATCTTTTTGCGTTCGATAGTCCAGTTCTCGAGGAAGGTTATAGGCTATGTAACATCACGCTACTGGCGATAGAAGCAGAGCAGTAACTAAAGACGCGGATTAAACTGCGCCGCGGAAAGTTAGTACTATTACATAAAGAGAAAGAGTTTGTTTGTTTATTTGAACGCGCAAATCTCAAAAACGCATTTTCTTTACGTTCTTCATACATCTCTCATCTTCATCTCTAAAATTAAATTATTAAACGTAGATATATAAAAACTAAGTCCATGACCATCACGTGCAATTATGTGTGTTGCGGGAGTTGGGTCTGTTTTCAAAAGGGTTCCGTTGCATTTAAATATTACGAATGCAGTAGACAGGACACAAAGCACGACGGCGACGTTTCGTACGTCTATCTTCAGCAATTGCCGTGATATATTTTTTTTACTGTAGGTTTATTGTAAAAAACCACATATTATCTAATAAGCATTATAACTGTGTATAACTATTTGTTGGCAAAAAAAATATTATCCGTTTTTTTATAATATCAGCTTTTCTCGGCGCGGTTTCACCCGCGTTAAGCTACATCTTTGGCTACTGCTCTGCTCCCGTCGCCATTAGCGTGATGCCATAGCCTATAACCTTCCTCGAGAACTGGACCATTCCCCACTCCACCAACCCTATTCCCAGCCGCCATAGTGGAGGCCACCATACCAGCAGTTTAAGAAGATGGTATGGTGGTCACCACTTCTAGATTCTACTGACTGCTTACCATCAGGCGGCATTAGGTATTTTTTTTTATATTAGCCTACTAAAGTGTCTTCACTCTGCCTGATGGTAAGCAGTAAGTGGAATCCAGAAGTGGCGGACACCATTTCGATAGCTAAACTACTGGTATAGTGGCCTCTACTATGGCGGCTTAGTGACATGCTTTTTCACGTTAATATAAAAAAAAAAAAACTATTATACGCAAAAGAATTTTTCAGATCCGACTGGTAGTACCAGAGATAAGTGCGTTCAAACAAACAAACAAACTCTTCCGCTTTATTTAATAGTATAGATAGATATGTTTTCCTGTTTTTCCAATATTACTTAAATTCGACGCAACATTTCATTATCTTCTATCAGCCGTCATCTAAACACACTTTTATAAACCCAAAAGCGACACCATTCTGCTCTATCATAAGCAGTCAGTGGATTCCAGACGTGTTGCACATCATTCCATATCGTTTTTCCATCATACATGCGGAATCCAAAACATTAAAACTCGTACTTGGCATATTAGCGTCGTCGACGCCTTGACATAAATACATTGTTATGAGACTAAACGCTGTTTAATAATTTTTTATACTTACAGTAATTATTTACCCAACTATACGTTTATTACCCATCAGTTAAATTACTAATTAAGTTTAATAAAAAAATACTATACTAACCCCCAGTTTCTGAAAGGCAGATCAACGAAAAATTAACTAATGATCTGTTAAATCTCATGTAAAGTACTAATTGTGTTGCTAAAAGCATGAATAATTAGTTTAATTAGATCAAATTAAACTCAAAATCCATTCTTTCAGCATGCTTATAGGTACCTCGCAAGAGATTTAACAGGGATTAGTTATTTTTTCGTTGATCAGCCTTTCAGAAACTGGGGGTTAAGTTTTGAATGGTTCGCCATTTGTATGCTATCGATTCTTACGCGGATATTAATTATTATTACCATAAATATTTGTGACTACTGTTTATCTCCATCTAAACTAATACTATAAAGAACAGATTAGATTTTTTGTATGTTTGTTTGTTCCGATTTAACTTAACATCTAAGTAACCGATTTAAAAAATTATTTCACTTTTAGCAAGCTACAAATAGGACGAGTAACAATAGCCAAACTCAAAACTTAAACTCAAAGCATTTATTTCATTTTGATTATAAAGTATGATGCTTATAAAAGTCTAAATTACATGAAGTCAGCTAGTTAACCTACAGCCAGTTCGCTGACGAGGTAGAGCTGTGAGAAGAACTGGCAAGAAACTCACGCCTATATTTTAATAAACCTATCTATACATATAATAAAATAAGAGTGTCTGTTTGTAATATTGAATTACCCGTTTTTTTACTACATGTATATGAATATATATACGGTACATACACCAAAATAACATTTTTTAAATTTTTGTCTGTCTCTCTGTTTGTTCCGGCTAATCTCTGAAATGGCTGGACCGATTTTGACGGTATTTTTATTGGCAGGTAGCTGATATAATAAGGAGTAACTTAGGCTACGTTTAATTTAGAAAAATCTTTTATTTTAGAAAAATAAAGTAATGTTGATCGACTGTTAGGCGGAACGAAGTTCGCCGGGTCAGCTAGTTTAACATAATATTTTTTAATCATTTTCTAAATTTTAATATTTTAATTTGTAAATCTGAATGATGCATTACGTCACTTAAGCTATGATGGCGTAAATAGACATTACGGACATTACCTACACTTAGCTTGAAAAGCGAGAATTAAACAAATGCCAAGCCGACTATTTTGTAAAAAGCATAAAAACTAAGTGTGAAGCAGCGACGAGTCATTAGTTCTCAAATATAAGTGACATTTTTCTTTGAACTGGAAATCGAATCCTCTAATATCAGTTACAAATCCAATTATTATTACTATTGCATATTTAGTATACACTAGTAATTAAATATTTCTTGTACTTATGTAAGCAAAATGGTCGAGTGCGGGAACTAGGTGAGCCACGAATGTTATTAAAAATTCAGGACATGTTTTATTATCAGCTGTTACTAGACACATGTTTCAATATGATCGGACCAAAGGAGTATTTATCGACTAAAAGAAATTTTAAACTCACTTCATGAGATCGCTGAAGACCCAATTTATAGCTCGTTGCGATCACTTCCTTAAATCCGCAGTTTCCGCTTTTTTTTAAATGTATTGTTTTTTTAAATGCCTAAAATATAACTGTGAATATAGTAACGGTAAACAGTTGCCAATAAAATAATACTTGATAACTATTCTTTTTTTTTGTTCAAGTCTATCTAAAGTTTGTCTCGAAGAGATCGTTTTTAGTGCCAGGATCGCCCATCGCCACTACCCCTAATGTTGTACTGTTCTGTTATTTAGTTTTGTAAATGTGTGTGCAATAAACAATATTCTATCTATAATCCGATGCCTGTTTGCCGTAGAAGTTCTATAAAATGCAGTGGTGCCACTTATTATTACTCCATCATTAAATCTCCATTCTTTAAATCACCTTGCAAACAAATCCGTGTACTAGTAAAATAGTTTATCAAAAAGTTTATTTAAAGCATACCAATAACCAATCGATAAGTTGATAACAACCTGATTGATGTAATTTTTATAAGGAGTTGCAACTATAAGTTAAATATATTACCTTCAAAATTAGTATAAATGAGTTTTTTCAGGACAATCCTACGCATCACTGCGACTTTAGTAGCCCAGTATTTACAGTGAAGAACTTATCAAGTCCAAGCTTTAACTATTTTTTTTTCTTTTTTATTGAAGAGCTCAGATTTTTTCGACGGAGCATTCTCTATGTTCTGCATTCTTTTTGACTTCTTGGATATATATAATACTTATAGCCTATGTTACCCGCTTCATTTATTGATTTGTAAAGGTGAAAGAATTTTTTAAATCGGTATCGTAGATTTTAGTAAAATAATTGCAAACAAAGAAACGAACAAAATACAAAAACTCAAATCTTTTCTTTTTACAATATTAGTTTAGATAATAAGTATTCATCAGGGTCAAGTGATATATTATTTAATACTAATTTGGAAGCAGAAGAAAGCGGCAATGACACGTGGAGATCATCAATTTGAAAACAATATTGCTATTGTATTCAAATTGATGATCTCCGAACGAGAGCAACGAAAAAAATTTTACTAATGCAAATATTATTTTAATATTCGCCAAATGTTAATTTATTATAATAATATAAATTATTAGTAAAATCGACGCTAATCTGCATAATACCAGCTTGTTTACTGTCCAACTACAGGGCGAGGCTTCTTCTCATACAGAGAAGGTATGAGCATTGATCTTCACGTGCGCTCAAGGCCTATTAAAATTTTCAAACTTTTGTAAGTCAAGGTTTCCTCTCGATGATTTCCTTCACCATTAGTCGGTAATGTCTTAGATAAACTTAAAAAGTACATAATGATTTGAAAATTCACATTGGTACTTGCTCGGATTGTAACCCACAACCTCGTGTTTACGAAGCGGGTGATATAACCACTGGGTTATCACGACTAAACAATCATTATCATATCAGCCGAAAGACCTCCACTGCTGGACATAGGCCTCCCCCAATTGTCGCAACCTTGACCCTTCGTGAGTCGCCCTCATTTACTGGTTGCCCGCCACCCTTATAAGGTCGTCGGTCTACCTTGTGAGAGATCTGACTAAACAATATTTTTGTACAAATCTAGCTTTTACTCAGACACCAGTTAACCTTAGTTTTACTTCTATAATTTAATCAACACACGTCCTTAAGTATTAGTATGTAAATATATGTGTTGATAATTATTTATATATTCATATAATACACTTTTTCGGATGCTTTTGCGCTTCAAACTAAACTTGATATGGTTACCTTGTACAGGTCACATCCTCAGCTGTTAACAGTTTGTTAACATGCTAACACTTTAGATATGTTCGCATCTCTCTCGTGAACCAAATATTTATAAATTTTATGCACTTGTCAATTGATGTGTAAGGAAATCTGGACTATTTAAAAAAATTAAAAAACTTCTTATGAAAAAATGTATCTGTATAGATTGTTGCTGATTTCAGCGTATCGGCGTATTTTCTAGTATTTATATTAATACGTTCGCCGCAGGCTTAACTATTCCCTAGACCTTCTTCCTTTTCTTCCCTCTCCCTTTTCTGCCTGCACAGTCAACAACGGCTTGATGATGTTTTCTTTGCATTTCAGCGATATCTAGAGATTATTACAGTTACTTACCATCAGGTAGACCGTATGCTGGTTTGCTGTCTTGTTTGTGTCAACGACAGGAAGACGTATGTCAAAGATAACTGCCTTTTATTTGTCACTTGTTTATACTAGTTTTCAAGGTCATTTTAATAGATTCAATGCCACCATTTTATTACTTTACTAGTTTTCTGCGGCGCGGTTTTACCCGCGTCTTTGCTTACTACTCTGCTTCCGTCGTCAGTAGCGTGATGTTATATACCTTCTTTAGGATCTGGGCTATCACACGCAAAAAGAATAATTCAACGACTGGTAGTTCCAGAGATTAGCGCATTCAAACAAACAAATAAACTTTGCCGCTTTATATAATAGTATAGATTATTTACTTATTAGGTGGACTATTATGCTTGTTAGACACACAAATTATATAATAATAACTAACAACACAGCGCTATCTCAAAATAAGCATAATATGTTATAGAGCACTGAGGTTCTCAATGCGGATAAACATACATAAATACTTTTTTTGTACACAAAATCTAGAAGCACTTATACCAATGTAAGTGGTAATGTTCATTCACACAAATGTTGCCAGTGAGCGAGATAAACATAAAATAAACTTAAACAAACTTGAAATTTCAACAAATTTTATATTTTAACTAGTGACTATGTTTTACCACATATTCACAAATGTTTGCAATTTTCGACTTTTCTAGAATATGCAAGCATAATGAACAAAAAATAAATAACTGAACGATTGTGAATTAAAATCCGTCCATTTACAACAGAAACAGACTGAAGAAAACAGCGACTACTTTATACTATTTAGAAAGAGCTCTTCTCGCCAATTTATTGTAAGCGACACATTTATTAAAATCGAGATTTGAACCGTAATTATTTACTGTTACGGCACAATTCTCAATTTTGATCAGTGTCGCTTACGATAAATTGGCGGGAATGGCTCGAAATATTAAATCTATTATGCCTCTATTCAATAAACAAAAAAATGTTAACAAAAATAATTTTAACAAAAAGTCCGCGTATTTTACCAGCTTGTCGACCCTACTGGCGTATCAAAAACATTGTGACGCAATCAAATGATACGTCATACAAATTTGTGCTTTAACTTGTTAGGAATAAAGAAGAGTTTCGTTTAGAGTGTGTGTATGTAGTTGTGACCGTAAAATTAATTGTCAATGTGTGTGTGTGTATTAAACATGGAACTGCTTGTGTGGTATAACGTTGTAGCTCGATTTTTATTAATTGGATTGCTTTTTTGGTTTGATATGAATTGAAATTTTTATATGAGTGTTAAATAAGCGTAATACTTGGTTCAGTCTTGTATCTTTTATATAATAATTGACCGTAGGATAGTGTAGGCTAAAAATACCAATACGTTATCCCATAATTAATTATGCTAAAAGAACATTTTAATTAAAAAATATTTGCGTTTTTTTTTTATAAAATGAGGTTTAAAGTGTAAATTTCACTTAAGGCAGGCGACTCCGCTGAGCCTCTGACATTGCAAAAGTCCATTACGTGGCGCGTCGATGAATTAATTTTTAATAATTTAATAAATTCTTTTTTTATTTTATCATAAAATATATTAAGGAACGTTTTAATAGATCTTATAGCAAATGTCTAAATTAATGGCTGATCTTAAAAAGAAAATATTAAATTAACAAAAATCGTTAAGCTCATTAGTAATTTTACTTTACTGTGTTTTCCATTTAGCGTAGAAAACTCATTTTGGTAAGTAAAAATAAAAACGAATCGTTCCATGCTTAGACGCGCTAATATTAGAGTTACAACGCTTGGCCGCTCAGCTGCATAAATATCAATGTACAATCGAGGTAATTTCTCTACTCGGCTATATTGTTTGTGTCCAGGGTTCACTCGTTGTTTATTATTTTATTTTGATTTAATATCTTTACATTATCTTTTGAAATATGATAATAGGCGCAATTGAATAGCAAAGTTTTAAGCGACTACTATTTTACTAACACAATTCAATTATCGTATAAATTTGTTAGTGGTATTGCCACAAGCTTGACACGCAGGATAATAATACCTTAAAGTAAAATCACTGATAATATACCACTTAGAGTTTTAAAAGAAGTGTCTTTAGTACTTAAACCATAGGTGATCAAATTAAGTACTTCACCAATCCGTCATCCTTATTGACTTCTAGCTTCCCGCACTGCGGTTTTACCCGCGTCTTTGGTTACTTCTCTGCTCCCGTCGCCAGTAGCGTGATGTTACATAGCCTATAACCTTCCTCAAGAACTGGGCTATCATACACAAAAATAATTTTCCAAATCCGACTGATAGTTTCAGAGATTAGTGCTATTAAACAAACAAAAAGACTTATCCGGTTTATTAGTAGATGCCAACTTCTCCCTTTAAAAAACATAATTAAAATACAAAATAAAAACACTTACAAAACACATTTAGGTAAATAATCTCGTCACAGAGAAGCTATTAAATATTATCGTATACAAGCCTAACCTCATTGATAAGAGTTTTATATTTCTGCCCTGATAACGAACGTAGGCATTGTTCGTATAGGTATAGACCATGAGTTATTACAAAAACAACCGTCTGCTTAGAACAAAACGAAAAGAACAGAAATCCTTTTTTTTCATATATACCTTATGTCACTTCCACAATTAATACAAATCTAATGACACCTCATATGTTAAAATCAGCTGTTTAGGCTGTAGAGCGTGCCAAAGAAATAGACACACATAGATATACATAAATACGCTCGAAAAACATTACCCACCTTGTCTTCGGCAGTCGGGCAGAACTGGATGCGATTTCTTTTTCTCATATCAGCTGAAAGATGTCCACTGCTGGACATAGGCTAGTTTTCGCCACCTTGGCCCTTGGGCTGACTTATCTTTAGAAGGGTTTCTGGGTTGTGAGCGTCTTATAAACCCGCCATATTGCGGGCCGTTATACCAGCACTATGATGTATTTATATGACGTCTTACTCCTGGGGCTCTACCACAACCTCTATAACAATCTTATTATAATCTTACTTTGTCTCTATCCTTGTTTTCAATAGTACAAAAGAAAAAGACAAAACACAAGTTATCATTAAAATAATACTGCTATAAGTGATGGTAGTATGCCCCCTGGACCTGCTTACCATCAGGCAGAATGGAGACACTTTATATAAATTAAAGCTTATAATGTACTGTTCTAATAAAGTGTAAGAGTTAGTTTGTTTTAACGCGCTAATCTCTAGAACTACTAGTCGAATTTAAGTAATGCTTTTTGCGTATGATAGCCCAGTTCTCGAGGAACGTTATAAGCTATGTAACATCACGCTACTGGCGACGGGAGCAGAGCAGTAAGCAAAGACACAAGTGAAACCGCGACGCGGCAAGCTAGTTATACATATTTGGCCTTCATATTATTTTGGTATGGTTTAATTGATAGTTAACCGTTAGACGTTTAATAACTAGCGGTTGTTTAGTGATCGAAATTTGAATGTAGTTTATTCGATTTTTAAGTTTAAACGTTATTAAAGTTCTTTTTTTTAAAAAACCACTATGTTCCTATTATGAAACTAGGTTTCTGCTGCGAGAGACTTTACAAACTTACGATTAAGACACGAACCATGTACACCCAGACTCGGAACAATAAATAACAATTGATCCCATAACCTAGCCACTAGTCTAAAGTCCCTATAATATTATATGTTTGTATGTTGCTATTTAACTCAAGATCTACGTAACCGATTAAAAAAATTCTTTCACCTTTAGAAAGCTATAAATATGACGTTATTATGTTTAGCAATTTTTTTTTTAAGTCGTCTATAATTTAAATATTTTAAACGCCTTTGTAAATCTGAATCATGCTATACGACACTATTGCCATATTTTCCATAGGCGTTTGTTGTGTGAGACTAAATGAAACTTTTGATAGCGTGCGAACCTTTTTTTTTTTTTTTTATAGCCTACCAAAGTGACTCCACCCGCCTGATGGTAAGCAGTCAGTGGAATCCAGAAGTGGCGGCCACTATACCAAAAGCCATCGTCTTAAACTGCTGGTATGGTGGCCTCCACTATGGCGGCTGGAAATGTGGTTAGGGGAAGGGAAAGAGGGAGGTGAGGAAAGAAGAAAAGGAGGAAATTGGGCTTCCGGCGCTCTCACTCACCGAACGAAACGCAGTAGTACGGATACTACTACTCTTAAGTCGATCTTCTATGAGAGGGTAGTACTTCCCCGGACGATCCGGCCCCATTCATGCTGAAATCAGCGTGGATCTACTACCGTATTTACCTTTAGTATTATTATAATTTTATCTTTTTCATTATAAACTTGAACTATACCAAATCTTACATGTGTCTAATATGCTTAAGGGGTACAAAGTTTTATTATATTATCAAATCATGGTAATTACTTATTTAATTATTTTGATTAAGTACACGCATGGTTTGTTGGATAAATTAATATTTTGTTATATGTACCACACTACACATATGTACTTCCTTTATGTACATTTCTAGTCTAGCCGTTATATTTATGCTAAATATCGGTTTGGTTCTTATTTGATACAAATATTAATATTACTAAATATTTGTGATGAAAGTATACTTGTATTTTATGTGTGTATTTGTGAGAATCTATACATTACTTAGTATTAAAGGAAGTCGCTGGAAAGTGTCCGCTAATCTCGAAAACTGCTCAATGTATTTTAATGCACTTTTCACTGTTCTATAGTGTATTTCTTGAACAAGGTTTTGGTATTTAATACACTAGCTTCCTGGGGCGCGTCTATGCTTACTGCTCTGCTCCCGTCGCCAGTAGCGTGATGTTACATAGCCTATAACCTTCCTCAATAACTGTACTATCATACGTCGGATTTAAATAAAAGAATTATTCAAATCTGATTGGTAAGTTCTTGAGATTTGCGCGTTCAAACAAACAAAAAAATCTCTTCTACTTTATATAATTGTATAGATAAGATGTACACAACCTAGCCTGACACTTATAAAAGCCTAGCAACGATAATAGTGAACTAACACTCAGTTTCTGAAAGGCTGATCAACGAAAAATTACCTAATCACATGTTAAATCTCATGCGAGGTACCTTATAGGATTCTAAAAGCATGGATTTTGAGTTTAATTTGATCTAATTAGTTACTAAAATTTAATTTATTAAACTATTAAACTAATTACTCATGTTTTCAGCAACCCAATTGGTTACTTCACATGAGATTTAACAGATGATTTGTTAAAATTTTGTTGATCAGCCTTTCAGGAACTGGGAGTACCTAAGTCGGAAAATCGAAGCTTTTGGTAGTAATGCGAAACAAGAGATAGTTTAACATAATTATTAACAGAAATAAAACCTTAAATGTGTACAAAGAGGCTTTAACGTCCGATGACGTCACTGAGAAACCAATTGTATGACAATATCAAATGAAATAAAAATATAATCGACTCGTAGCTACTTACATAAACGCTACTTAAACCCTTAACGCGGGCAGACGCGCGGGGGACGACTGAGACAGAAGATGTTCTGTAAAACTGTAGAGTAGTGTTAGTACTTTAATTTTGTAAGATTTATTTATTGTTATATTTTTATTAGTTATTTGTGTTTTTCAAGCAGTTTTGAACAATCATTGTGTAGTGAAATGCCACAGTCATGATTTTTTTTTTCTAACACACACCGTTATCTAGTCCCAAGCTAAGCAGAGAGATTATTAGGGTAACCTTCCCTCTTAAAAAATTTCTTAGTTTTTGTTACATTTAAATAATATTAATTTATTTAACGCCATATATTTATTTTGGCAGCGGTAAAGTTTTAAGCCTTATTCAATTATGATTCTGGTGCTTGCAAGGTCTATATGCGCCGTTTACAACTTAGCACTAGATAAACTTATGCTGGTTTGTTTGCAATAAAAATACTAATTTATAATAAGAAATAATGTTGTTTTACTATTAATATATTATAAATTATTTATTTATTTATTTATTGAAAATTAAAAAATAAAAATAATAATAATTAAAATTATTTATTAATCGATCACCCATTCATATTATTATGATAACTGCTACAAGTGCGCTTAACTGCAAATATATATAGATCTGCGTATAATACTGCTCTTTACGAGTATTACGTTAGTCTATGTAAATATTATAAGTTCACTTAATAATTACAACAAAACAGTTAAAACGAAGTTCATTGTATTGTATGTATAAAAGAACAAATTCATAAAAGGAAAAAGCAAAAAATAATATAAAAAATATAGCATTAAGTCAACTCCGCCGCACTTTTGTTTCAACAGTGAAAAAATATCGGGCGCATACTCACCAAGGCAGTCAGGGCTGACACGTATTGTAATTATTGTTATTACTTTGTTTATTCATTTATTATTTATTTTTTACTTTGGTATGTGTCATTAATTTGTTTTTGGTGCGGTAGTGGGCAGACATAATGTATTTACGTAAGTAATTGATACTTGTGAATTACTATTAGATGATGTCAGCCATTTTACATATTGATATCCTACTAATGTTGTTCGTTAAGTACTCTTTCACGCAAGAATTACTGAATGGATTTTAATAAAACTTTACAGTAATGTGGAATATATCAAAATAACACATAGACTATAACTTGTAAGTATATTATGGTAATTGGCCAAAATATGCACCAAATACTAATTTAACGCTAATAAAATCGCGGGCAAAAGTTAGTATTCATATGTACACATTATAAGTATTGCTTTGAACATGTGAATAACTGACAAAGAGCTCATCTATAACTATTATATCAAGTGGAAGTTTGTTTGAATGCGCTAATCTTTAGAACTACCCGTCGGATTTAAATAATTCTATTGTGTTTGAAGCCCAGTTCTCGAGGAAGGCTATAGGCTATGTAACATCACGCCACTGGCGATGCGAGCCGAGCAGTAACTAAAGATGTAACTTAACGCGGATAAAGCCACGCCGCGGAAAACTAGTCCTTTTATATAGCTACAACAAATATTAATAATACAAGATTGTTACTTTCCCACTGCTGGGCAAAGCCCTCTTCTCATACAGAGAAGGCATGAACACTGCGTGATGTTACATAGCCTATAACCTTTCTTAAGAACTAGGAAAAAAAATTCAAATCCGTCTGGTAGTTCCTGAGATTAGCGCGTTCAAACAAACAAACTCTTCCGCTTTATATTATTAGTATAGATAAATAAATACACTTCATATGCTCTCATACTAATTTAATTTTTGTACCATTCTAGGGTTTGCTGTTAGAGACCTCAATTATGAGTTACGCTCACACTGTTGTTTTTATGCATTTTTTGTGTGAAATAAATATATTTTTTTTTTTTTTTTTTTTATATTATAGCCTACCAAAGTGACTCCACCCCGCCTGATGGTAAGCAATCAGTGGAATCCAGAAGTGGCGGCAACTATACCAAAAGCCATCGTCTTAAACTGCTGGTATGGTGGCCTCCACTATGGCGGCTGGGAATGGGGTTAGGGGAAGGGAATGAGGGACGTGAGGAAAGTGGAAAGGGGGGAAATTAGGCCTCCGGCGCTCTCACTCACCGAACGAAACGCAGTAGTACGGATACTACTACTCTTAAGTCGATCTTCTATGAGAGGGTAGTACTTCCCCGGACGATCCGGCCCATTCATGCTGAAATCAGCGTGGATCTACTACCGTACAAATAAAATTAAATAAATAATAAATTATAATACAGTGCCAGCCCTACGACCTCGTGGCTCGTTCGCTTGCTTTACTTAGAGCGCTCCACTCGCATAGTGGCGCTAATGTTTTGTAGTGTTTTAATTTTTGTTATCGTTTTGTTTTAAACCCGCTTAGACTTTGTACTTGTCTTAGTAATATTTGGGGTGATGATCACCTATACACACGGGCGTTTTATAAGTTGAATATTCAAAATATTATGATGAAGAAAATTTATAGTAGGTAATATAATATTATATCTCTATAATGACTATAACCTATATCTTCTTAATAATACCAGTCCTTTATTATCACACTGCAGGGTAAAGGCATAAACATGGCTCACTAAGCTTGACCAAAGACGAATTCATATCTTTGCAATGTAAATGTTAAAAGTAATTAATCGACACGCGTGTTCTATTAAAATCGTAACTGTTAGTTTGTCAATATAAAAAAATAGTGTTGATTTGCTAACAAGAAAATATAACATTAATTTTAAATCCCATTAAATAAATTATTTTTTTAAAAACAAATTACGCCATTCGCAATGTTCAGCGCGAACGTTTCGTAAGCGGCAACGTCACATTCTGTCAGATATAGCGCGGCCGGACGATGTTGATACTTGTATAATTAATTAAATTGTTTACTGATCATATTGATCTTGATAGTTTGAGAAAATATAACTTATTATGTGGTTTAGTTATCTCTATGTAGTAGAAGGGTATATTTATAAAACAGAGTTTGTCCGCTGTGTGATCTCCATATAAAATCATAATCGATTATGTTACTGGCGGCTGCTGCTGAGAGAAGAAAATTGGCAGCAGTGCGCGTAGATTTTAAGCGCTTGCTACACTAGGAATATCATACCTTGACTTTTGTAGAGAAATGGTATTTCCCCAGTGAAACTGCTCCAATACGAGAAAAACTTTTGAAGTTTATGATTTCGAAAATGTGTATTCTATCCTTTCTTTACCATTACACACTTAACATACCGTGAAGATATTTAATGGCTTATAAATCATTTAGACAATGTTCCTGAAGCAACCGTGATGGCCTGCTAGTTAAAGTACTCCTTAAATACAAGTTTGTGCTTTTGAAACTAAGTTCTCATTGTTTCTAACCTTGTCTAGGACATTACTGGAAACATTGTAAGGAAACCAAAAATTAAAAAAACCATTTTGCATCTGCCAATCAGCGTTGTGCAAGCATTGTGATTATTGTTGATTCAAGTTTGTTTTTTTTTTCGTATATTAGTCTGTCATAGCTCTACTCTGCTTGGTGATAAGCAGTCAGTGGAAATCAAGGAATGAAGAATAACTGTATAAATAAAATGATTTAAGGAAGTTGGTCATTGCTTGCGTGGGAGTCGAATCTGTGTCTCAACTAGTTTAATTAAATCATTCTTAGCACTGAACTTATGTGAACTATATTGAGATTGGGGTCATATACTCGTACATAGCTTGATATGTAAATCCTAGAATGGCGTTAAGCAATTTAATCATGGTTGAAATATGGATGGGTTATTTGAAAATTTGCCGTTATTGCAGTGAATATATCAGCCAATTAAAAAATATGTCTATTTTTACAAATATCCTGGTTATTTTACACACCATTAAATCTTTAATAATAATAACTAACAACACACAACGCCATCTACACCCAAAGTAAGCATATTATAGCTTGTGTTATGGGTTCTAGAATGCGGATATACATACTTAAATACTTTTTTTTTCTAAATACATACATAATATACATAGAAACACCCAGACTAATGCAAATAGACATAAATCTTTAATGATTATTTAATGTTTAATATTGAGTAAATCCTTTTTATTGTTATACATTTAAATTTGCTTGGTCTTTACTGATTTACGATAAAGGAACTTCGTCTAATTTGATCTATCTTTATATAGTAGTAGGAACGTCGTTGTCCGTTCTTTTATCTGTGTCTCCGTTAATATTGAGAACTTCTTTCGATAGTATATGTATAATACATGCTAGTACCTACGTGTGAAAACGGGGCGAGTCGCTAGTTATAAATACAGCACGGAAGATCCCAAAGGTCAAATCGTTGTGACCTATTAAAAGCAGCTCAGACTATAAGATTATAATTAGGTTAATTGTTATTAGTCTAATAAGTAAATTTAATTAAAATAAAATAAAAGATTTTATTATCTTAGTCGAAAAGACTTAACAGCAGACTACACAGCACCGTCTAGACCGAAAGCACTGATGTGTGCTATACAATACGGATAACATGCTTAGATACTATACATAGAAACACCTAAAGCAATATGTGCACTAAAAGAAATTGAAGCCGTAAATATATAACTACTAGCTGCGCCCCACGACTTCGCCCGTGCGTAAAATGAGTTTTGTCTACCTCGGGAACTAGACCGATTTTCGGGATTAAAAGTAGCCTTTGTCCGTTTTTGTCACCGATTCTATCTACATACCAATTTTCATCGAAATCGGTTAAGCCATTTACGCGCTGAGTGGTAACAAACACATACACACACAAACACGCACATACACACACACAAATTTTCGCATTTATGATATTAATAGGATTAAACTTTATTTTAAAAATTATTGCTAATTCGCTATCAATCCGCTAAGCTTATAACTTGAACCATACACCGTCCTGTTCTATTATTAGTGTTGAATCGATAAGGCGGGTTTGTATGTGACAGTATATGTATGTATTTAGCCGTTCGTTAACCGACTTTGGTTAAAGGAAGTTGTGTGTTTCGACTACCTAGGTATAGCTATTGGATTGGAAAGAGGTATTGGTTTTTCTATTAATAATATTCTGTTTTCATTAAAATAGCATAGCTTCTGCTTATACTACAAAAAAAAGCGCGATGGTATATGTACGAGTTATATGGAAACTATTTATTAGGATTTGTATTTGTTATAGTAAGTGGTATCGTGAGCAAATCTATATCAGAAATATATCGAACGTGCCTTTTTATAAATGTTTGTATTGTGACGAATACAACAAAGAAAAAACACCGTTTATCATAAAATTTGGTAAGTGAGAGCGCCAGCCCACAAATATAACACAAACATAATGTTAAACAAGGCTTTTATATTACCTATTTACATTACCTATCACTAAACTCCAACCCATCATATTCCAAACCTTGCTAACATCAGCTTATCGCACATCAACAACTATCTAATCAAAAACTGTCATAAAAACTACAATTCTGTGTACAAATAGAAGAAAAATTAAAAAAAAAAACACGCTTCGGCAAAAAAACGATTTCCTAATCTCCAAATTCTATATAAGCTAGGTAGTATTAATAAGTTAGACAAACAACATAAAGAAATGCAACTCTAAGTATATGAAAATAAAGTTGCTTTCTCAATACCGTGTTGGTTATTATTTCGTACATACGCCTTTTTGCGTGTAGCACTCGTTGGAAACTTTGTGAGGACTTTGTTTATCGATGCCGGCCAGTCTTGATACTTTTATTTTTTGCGATAACACATGTTTGCGGTTTCTTGATTATGTATTTAAGTGCAGTTTTCTAGTAATTTGCTTTTCGTTAGTAGATGTTATTTAGACCTTAGAGTAGTTATTTAAATTTTGAAATGGAATTTTTACTAAATTCCTTTATATTTGTTAGCAAGTAGTTGTGTTGTCTTTTATTGCTGTGTTATTTTATTACGACTTAAGAATACAGTTAAAGTATACTATCTAGACAGGATTCCTGCAAAAGAATATATCAGTGTCACATTCAGGATTTTTTTAGAACATGCGATGAGTTTAGGCAAAAAAACAAAACCATATATTATTTTCCTTTTTATCTTTTTAAAGCAGTGATTACTTAACATCATATCAGTCTCCTAAAATATTAAAAAGCAAGAACCTTACATTATGACTATATACTTGTACAATAGAACTTAAGTTTTATCACACCTCCTATGGTAACAAGACAAGAGTTGATTATGATGAAGTGTCCTACAATTACTTGTTAACTCGTTATCAAATCGTTTTCCTGTTAGGATGTTAAACGTTTATTATGTAAGTTATCCTGCTAAATAATTGTGTTTAACCTTTGCATGTCAGATATCATTGATATTTTTGCTACTTAATAGTTTTTATATCATAAAGAATAAAGATAATTTGTACGGCGATACTACAATGTTTTTTATGATCTTCATTAAACAAACATTCCTGCGACTTTTAGACAATTACTTGTCGTCAAGTGGGGCCTTAAATTAATGATTTAATGTGATATCATATTTTAATACTCGTAGTCATAACAACTTGAAGTTGAAAATTTGCACATGTGTTTCTTACGCAAAGTCAGCGCTTGGTTTTTTATTACAAATGTCACAATCAAACATTAAAAATAAATAAAAATTACTTTATCAAATAAAATTATAATTTCCATCATTAATTTGTCACTAATGTATACTGTTGAAATATACAAAATAAATTATAACCCTTTTATGTAAACATAAACAAGTTACGTAAGTGATGTCGAGTATCAAGCAGTTATAGTCGTAGTATCCGACCTAACTCTCATCTTTCACTGCTTTCTACGGGGACGTACTTGGTTGTTGTATTTATTTTTATTTAAATATATTATATTTATTTTATACCTAAAAATATCCTTATAAGCCATAGAACTGATCTATGTAATTTTATGTATCATATTTTGTTATACTCACGTTCCATGCGATGTTATCTTTTACCAATCTAACAAAAATTTAAAGTAATAGTAATAGTAATAGTAATCTACCATATTCACACAGCGCCATCTAGCCCCAAATTAAGCAATTATATTTGCTTGTGTTATGGGTACTAAACAACTGATATACTACTTATATATGTACATTTTTTTTGTAAATACATACATATTATAGATAAATTACACCCAGACACAGAACAAACAATTATGCTCATCACACAAAGATTTGTCCTGGGTGGTAATCGAACCCACGACCTCCGGCTTAGCAGACAGGGTCACTACCCGCTAGACCAACAGGCCAGTCATTATAAAGTACATTATGAATTTGAAAAAGTCTCAATACTTATTACCAGGTGTTCCCATCTTATTTTGACTCTAGGTTTTACGCGGGCGGAGTTGCGGGCAACAGTTAGTGTTATATAAATCTTTGGAAAGAAATTCTCTGAATGATAGTGATATCAAAATCCGTTAAATATAGTTAAGAAGATTTAGCGTACGGACAGAAGGATCGACTTTGTTTTATTTTATGTAAGTACATGTGTATATTTACATGCATATAAGTTATTTATGTATAAATATTTAATACGTGTCTTACGGTAATTACTTAACTCCTTGAAGGTTAGATGTTCGGTTCAAATCCCAGTGGACGTAAAACATGTTAATTGTGATTTTATGTTAATACAAAGTAATTATAATTAACTAAATAATAAATATTAAAACATTTAACAGTTTATTATACATAATTATGTTTTAGGGTTACGTACTGCAAATGTAAAAGAAAAGCTTTTAATTTTTTTTAAACTACTCTACCCTGAGAACATACATACATACAATATTTTTAACGGACTTCAAAAAAAGGAATAGGTTCTCAATTCAATTAAATTAAAAAAAATTGTCGCGTGTGGGAATCAAATCTTATGACAATTGCTGTTATTTTTTTGCTTTTCATTAAATTTTACCCGAAATAAAAAGGTAAAATCTTTAAAGTCCGATTTCAAACTTTAAATTTTGTACGAAACCTCTATGTATTCTGAACTTGCACTTGACCGTTTCTAAGTTATTAAGTATATTAGTTACGTTTCACTTGTGTTAAGTCACTGTAACGACACTATACTATTTTAAATATGGATGAATCTGTTGTTTATACCAGACTAACTTTCTGCGTCGCGGTTTTACTCGTGCTAAGTTGCATCTTTAGTTACTGCTCCACTCTTGTCACCAGAAGCGTATGTTACATAGCACATAACCTTTTCCAAGAACTGGGCTATCAAACGCAAGTTCCAGAGATTAGCGCGTTAAAACAAACATACAAACAATGTCTTTCGCTTTATATAATAGTATAGATCTGTCTACCAAAGTGACTCCACCCCGCCTGATGGTAAGCAGTCAGTAGAATCCAGAAGTGGCGGCCACTATACCAAAAGCTATCGTTTTAAACTGGTGGTATGGTGGCCTCCACTATGGCGGCTGGGAATGGGGTTAGGGGAAGGGAAAGAGGGAGGTGAGGAAAGAAGAAAGGGAGGAAATTGGGCTTCCGGCGCTCTCACTCACCGAACGAAACGCAGTAGGACGGATACTACTACTCTTAAGTCGATCTTCTATGAGAGGGTAGTACTTCCCCGGACGGTCCGGCCCATTCATGCTGAAATCAGCGTGGATCTACTACCGTAATATTAATACAAAACAGGTATAATAATGTTAGGTGCCTGTACTAGGAGTATTCCTGTATCACAGTCAACGATGATGAAGTTTTGTTAGATTTTACTAATCAAATACTTGACAAGTGACGTGTTACGTGTTGATAAGATATGATAAATATTTGTAACTCTCATTGTTTATTGCCTAATACTAAATGACTGTACAATATATTAATACTAGCCTTCGTGTACAGATATTCTTGCATTCCACTTATTAAATGTGAAAGTTTGTATGGATGTCTGTTAATCTTTCAAGCAACAACTACTGACTGGATTTTAATGAAGCCTTACACTACAGCTCGTACATCAGAATAACACAGGCTATAATTTAAAAAAGATTTTGTGTAAATTGGTTCAAGCTGGAAGCTGGTCGTACATATATCAAAAAAGTTTTTTTGAGAAACGTAAAAAATATACCTAGCATCGCATCTGTTCATATTTGAAATCTGTTTTTTTTTTCTTTTTTATTATTATCAAATTATAATACTTATCTCTATATTGTGCTTTAACAATAGATGAGATCAAAACTCTCACATTAATTAAAATGATATGAAACATAACTATGTTCACGGCTTCGCCCGGGCCTAAAATGTGTTTTGTCTCCCTTTACCGATATATATACCGATACCGATTCGATGGCAATTAGATTTTGTCAGACCAGCACTCAGCTACAGATATTGCGTTATCTGTAGCGTCGAACAATTCCTGCAGAGTGCATGTGTTTGGACACGCAGGTCACGACATAAGGTGTTCCATCGTTTGTGGAACGACACCGCATATACAGGTTAGGTTCATATCATCGATGACTCCCCACCTGACAAGATTATACTTGCGCCGTCCAACCTGAGTCCGAAGTCTATTCAGAGACTTCCAAGTCGGCCAAGGCAGCAATACACCATACCGATTTTCGTGATAAAGAGCCTATGTCCGTCTCCAGCAGAATTTATCTACATACTAATTTTCATCGAAATCGGTTCGGGCGTTTAGGCGCTGAGTGGTAACTAAGACACACACGCACACAAACTTTCGCAATTATAATACTTATTAGTAGGATAATACAGTATATTTCATCATTAGCAACAAATTTTACCTTTGTAATATTGAAATTGCTCCTATCTTCAGTGGAAAAATCATAACATAAAATATGCCTATTCGGAAATATCTGTCTTATTTAGATTGATATAAAGTATAAAATTACTAAATCGTAAATCACATATATTACTTTTTTATTGAGACTGATGTAGTTTTAATATTATCATAGTTACCAGCTATTATTATTCCACTGTATGTCTGTATTAGGCCTCTTCTCATACAGAGAAGGCGTACGCTCTAAGCCGATTAACAATTTAATTTTTTTAGTCAAGTTTTTTTTACTTGTCTTCGCTGTTACTCAGTAACATCCAAGGTAAATTTGGAAAGTACATGATAATTTAATTACATACAATTAACAAACACATTACCTTGACACTTGATTTGTGTTAAGTTTAACCTACAAAGTTCGGTAAAAATAATATTAATTTAAACTAAAATTTTATTAATATAAATAACAATAATAATTTAAATAATAAAACCGGCACGCCAAGTGCGGCCTATGCCCCTCCCCGCGAGCCCGCTCCGCCATTTCGTGTTATTGAGAATTTATGTCGGTTAGGGCGAGTACACACCTCGTGACAATATGCCTTTGTTAAACACATTTTATTATTATTAGGCACGTGTGTATACCACACTAAACTTGTGAGGAAATAAAGATTTTTAGTTTTAATTTATAATAATAAAGTTTTTATTTTATTTGAAAAATTACGAATCTCATAAATATAATATACTTAATTAATACTACAGTGTGTGCTTTAGGAATTATAGCATTTACTGATTAGTAAATAATTTGCCATCATACACCCTGAATAGTGTTGCTATGGCTACAGTTATCTGGATGCCAAGCGCGACTTGTTTTTAATCGAATTCAAAAAAGGAGGAGGTTTATTTATTTAGGGAAAACAAACAGTTACACATTCAACTTACTAACTAGATAAAAAATATATAATATTATATAAACGTGTAGCTCACAACGTTATTCCACGTATTCTCAATTCAACCGTATATATTTTTTTACGTTAAATTTTAAGATTAAAACCGCATTTGGGTCTCTGATTGGTTAAGAGTTTGGAGCAGGCCAATCGGAGCACCGACGTTTAATACGTTTTTAACGTAAAACAAACTCGCACTGTCTCGCACTAGGCCCTCATTAATCTATAGAATGGAGGTTCTTGCCTTATCTGTCACAAAACTCTTCTATGAAAAATGTTATACTCCAATTATTTTTCTCTACTTTTATAAACTACATTCTTCTTCAAACGAGGTTTATAGATAGCATTAACTTTAAGTAGACAGTGATTTCACTGAGCCCTTAGCAGTACAGAAGTCAATTACCACTTACCATCAGGTGGACTGTTTCTCTGTCACATGTTAAAACAATAGAAGATATAAAATGTATAGGTATTAAAAAGCAACGACTTTTTAATGCAGACATTTAACATTCCAAAGCCAAATTAAGTAACAGATAAAAAACTAATTAACTTTACTTGCTTTTCGAACGTTATCTATACTATTATATAAAGCGAAAGAGTTTGTTTGTTTGTACGCGCTAATCTCTGAAACTACCTGTCGGATTTGAATAAGTCTTTTTGCGTTTGATAGCCCAGTTCTTTAGGTTGGCTATGTAACATCACGCTATTGGCGACAGGAGCAGAGCAGTAACTTAAGACGCGGGTGAAACCGCGCTGTGGAAAGCTGGTCTATTGATAAAATAATTATGTATTCTTAAAACTTTTGTGTGTAACAACAACTATAATATAACACTTTTAGTGGAAAATGGTTACTTTTAGCGTTAAACAAGATTTTATCATCATAATCGTACCAGCCGAAGGACGTCCACTGCTGGACATAGGCTTCCCTCAACTTTTGACACCTAGGCCGGTCGTGAGCCGCCCCATCTACCGGTTGCCCGCCACCCTTAATAGGTCGTAGGTCCACTAGGGTTGCATGGAAGGATTTGCTTTCAGCGATATCCAATTGTACATAACTTAATATAAATATTATTAAAAATAATTGGTGTAGGTAGAATAACGAGTTATATTCTAGAGTAGAGATATCCTTCTAATGTGTTTGTCTTTCCTGTGAGGGGGGAACATACGTACAGCACACGACACCATCATTTTTGACGGTAATAGATCCACGCTGGTTTCAGCATGAATGGGCCGGATCGTACGAAGAAGTAGGTAGGTACTACCCTCTCATAGAAGATCGACGTAAGAGTAGTAGTATCCTTACTACTGCGTTTCGTTCAGTGAGTGAGAGTGCCGGAGGCCCAATTTCCCCCTTTCCTCTTTCCGCCATAGTGGAGGCCACCATACCAGCAGTTTAAGACGATAGCTTTTGGTATGGTGCCCACCACTTCTGGATTCCACTGACTGCTTACCATCAGGCGGGGTGGAGTCACTTTGGTAGGCTAATATATATAAAAAAATAAATAAAAAATCATCACACATATTAAATATCGTGTCACATGCTCATAACCAAATTTGACTAAAACAAATCATTTATATTAAACAACAGAAGACATAAATTGTCATGTTCCTTGGCAAGGGAAGAATAAAATGTTAACTGCCGGTTAAAAAGTAGCCTTTTTCCTAGTTCTCATGGTTCTACCTGGTCAGCAAAGTGGCTGTAGGTTAATTGGCTGATATTTTTTTTAATTTTGTAGTTCGTAGGTATCATGTATGTGATTTAAATAAATGAGTTTTTTTTAATGTACTTTTCTAGTTTGATGTTCTAAGTGGTCATAAGACGAAACATGACTTGCAGAAATGTGTACTTTGATAATGGCCATAACGTTTAAATTTGCGAAATCGTTAAATTCATTTTACATTTTTCATTAAAGTTGAACAATGGTATTGTATATTCAGAAATTCTCACGGAAAGTGCGCGATTTCAACTTTTTGTGGAAAAAATTATTAGAGAAAGTATTATAAGTATAATATAAAAATAAATTATCTACAGTTAAAAATTCAGTTAGATAATGTTTTTCTGCTAGCTTCTTCTAAATCACTTCATGATTTTTGATATGGCTTTCATTATCGTTTAGATCATTTAATATGGAAGGTTTATAAGTATAACATGTATGTTATAGTCGTCAATACAATTATTCATACGATGCGCAAAGGGAGCTCTATTGCCTTTAATGTATCGTTCGAAACAAAATTCGGTTTTGCCAGTCACGCCATTGCACATGAGCGTAAATTGCCGAAAGTTGACAGGATGCTGCTGTCGACGGATACTTCTTGGAGGACATCATCAATATAGTAGTGATACCTGAGAATTTTAACGATTTAATTATTACGTCGTAAAAATCATATTTTATGATTTTACGGCATGATTACAAACCAACGAAAGAAGCAAGGGCGAGTCCATTATAGGTTATAAGATAAGTTTTACGAATCGTAAAATATGTCAATATATTTTTTCGAAAACCTTAAAAGCTTTTTCCTTAAAAAAATATTTAAAAAAAAATGTAAAAAAAATTAACAATCTTTTGTTATAAAATCATCGCAAATCGTCAGTCCAGTGTACCTTTAGCCTAACCCGGGGCGTTGCACCGAATAGATCCTACGAACGCTATCAATTCTGTGCGCGTGTGTGTGTGTGTATATGTGTGTGCGTGTCACATGTGACCGTGTACAGCGTGTTGTTTTTTTGTGTTCGTCTATTATATTAGGCATTAAATAATTAATTTTACTTAGATTTTATTTGTAGCTAGTTTTTTTGTATAATATGTTAATATTTGTGGTAATTTGTAGATTTAATCCAAAATATGTTGTTATTGTTCCCATAATATAGCATTATGGAATCTTATAAATCTAGACAAGTCTAGAACATCTCTGATCCCTCTAATTGTATGCTGTGATGTTTAAGACGTGAACGAAATAAAGATTCTTGAATATTAAAGTTTATTTGGGTACGATATTGTATAAAAACATTTAATATAAATTGATCTATGCATAAGCCTAGGCATTAATTGTTGCTCATAACCCTCTCTCTGACAAAAGAAAAAAATTACCACCGCCACAACACTTAGCAGACTCATGGCATTAATAATGTGTTACATAGGTAACGCTTGCAATTAGCTAAAAATAAACCTTTTCCAAGCATCCGTTGCCCGTCACTTTTATGAGCCCAATAATAAAATTATTTATCGTTCTTCAAACACGCTGTATAAGTTCACCTTGTTTCCAACATACACACATAAACTCCGCATTATACACACATAAACATATATAATATATGTATACATTTAATATGAACAAAAATTGTTCTGTACATTTGTTTTGTCATTTAAATATATTATTTTTTAATAGTAACTTTATAAAGACTACACACTAGAGTGTGGATACGTCGTGCAAGCATAATATAGCTTTTGAATTCATAATGTACTTTAAGTTAACCTTGGATATTACTTACGGTGAAGAAAAACTTCTTAAGAAAATCTTTAAAAAAAAAACTAGAGACGTTTTCAAATTAATATAGCTGAACCGCACGGCTTCGCCCGCGCCTAAAATGTGTTTTGTCTCCCTCGAGAACCAGACCGATTTTTGGAATTAAAGTAGCCTATGGTCTTCAGCACTAAATCTATCTACATACCAAATTTCATCGCAATTGAACAAAACACACAAAAATTTGCATTTATAATATTAATATAATAAACGTATTTTCTAAGTTTACATTAGACATTAGTGACGTACTATGAACGAAAACATCGCGAGGAAGCAAGAATTTTTTTTTTTTTTTTATGTAATATAGTATAGCCTACCAAAGTGACTCCACCCCGCCTGATGGTAAGCAGTCAGTGGAATCCAGAAGTGGTGGCCACTATACTAAAATCCATCGTCTTAAACTGCTGCTGGTATGGTGGTCTCCACTATGGCGGCTGGGAATGGGGTTAAGAGAAGGAAAGTAGGGACGTGAGGAAAGAGAAAAGGGAGGCAATTGGGCCTCCGGCGCTCTCACTCACCGAACGAAACGCAGTAGTACGGATACTACTACTCTTAAGTCGATCTTCTATGAGAGGGTAGTACGTCCCCGGACGATCCGACCCATTCATGCTGAAACCAGCGTGGATCTACTACCGTAAAAATTAAAATTATGAAAATGTGTGAAATAGACAATCTTTCTTGCCTTCTCTGTATGAGAAGAGGCCTTTACTAGAACATAATAATAACAGACTAGTATTATTATTATTAAATAAACTCTTCAAAGATTTGTCTCCTATATTCAAATCTATACTATTATAATTATAAAACAGAAGAGTTTATTTGTTTGTTTGAGCGCGCTAATCTCTAGAACTAACAGTCGGATTTGAGTAATTATTTTTGCGTTTGATAGCCTAGTTCTTGAGGAAGGTTATAGGTTATGTAACATTACGCGGGTAAAACCGCGCTGCGGGAATCTAGATCCAGATTAACTTTAACAGACATCCTATACCAGATAAACCCATTGCGGTACCATCGATCTGTTAATAATTGTGATTATATAGATATACTGCGGTTTCTGCTGTTTTTTATAATATGCTGAAGAGTATTTTGACTGTATACAATATTCAGATATCTCAGGGTCCCAAGCATAATGATTTTCCATTCAAAAATAAAAAAAGAACGCTCGTATTTGTACATATTATTTATTTCTAAGTTACCAATAAATGTATTTCTATTGTGTACAATGAAGAATAAAAATAGTTCTCAATGAAAAGTAATCCATTGCTTTTTGACATAGATGATGGTTAACGTAACCTATGGAGAGGTATTTAAAAATAAAACGTCTCAAGTCCAGGCCTACTTAATACATACAAAGCGGTGCCCCCTATCTACTAAATCTACAAAGCTTAGAAGTACAATACATCCTTCATATTATACAATATTAATTTAATTCTAAATAATTAAATTTTAACATTCACCTGTATTTAACACTCACACATACACTTACACACACTTGTGTATTATGACTTATACAAACACAGACATTACACATACATGGTGTGTTGAATATTTGTGTATGTAAAGATTAGTTTTTGGGTTCAGTGATAATACTTAACAGACTTCAAAAAAGATTTCTCAGTTTAAACGTTTAAATGTGTTCGCGGAAAACTTCGTCGTTTATGATTTTGATGATTCTTTTTTTTTTGTTGGAAAAGACATTCAAAGTGTGGTACCATGATAAGAAAATCAGGATCTGATGATGGCATATAGCAACGAAATCGATTTTTTACTTTTTCGTTTCGTGTTTGAAGTCGATTTTTTCTTTTTAAATTATGTAATATTCTGATTTAAGTATGTTGATGACTTCTAGGGAAGAAGCCTTTCCCTGCAGTGAGATGATAGCCTTAAATCGTTACAGGCAGAAGTATTTTGTCAATTTACGATTTTTCATAAGATTTACTTTAAATAATGTAATTTTATAAACAGTTAAAAGTTAGTTTGTGCCGTACCATCTCTGTAATTACTGCGTCAATTCTAGCAATAATTTTTTCAAACGAAAATTGCGCTGCGGGCTAAAAGTTATTATGATTACTCATTACAAAAGCCCATCTATATAATATTTTTTTTCTATGACAATACGACAACTTACGTTTAAATAAAAAATATATTACAAGCATAGTCACATGTAAAGCCTAGTTAATAAAATTCCGAATTACTATAAAACCTTCTTGCCGAGTGGCTAAAATAACTCGCCGGCTTATTCTGAATGTTTTATGACAAAGACAAGGATATTTTATTATTATTAGCTTGCCGCAGCGTGGTGTCACCTCTGTTGTTATTATCTTTGGTTAATGCTCTGCTCCCATCGCCAGTAGCGTGATGATAGCCCTTAAAAACTGGGGCACCAAACGCAACAAAATAATATCACAACGATTACACACAACGCCATCTAGACTCAAAGTAAGCATAAATGTTGTAGCTTGTATGTATGGGTTCTAGAATGCAATATACTTTATTTTGTAAATACATACATATTACATAGAAACACCCAGATTAATGCAAATAGACATGTTCATGCACACAAATATTTGCACTGAGCGGGAATCCAAATTGGGTTCCGCGTGGCAGTCCATACACAGTACCACAGAGGCAGTCAAATTAAAAGTCATAGAACAATATAAGCAGTAATGAGATATCGTTTCGTTGTCGCAATGATATCGCCACCCGCTCACAAGATATCCGAGGGTTGGTTACTTATTTGAAAGCAATTTTAGTTTAACCCTCCTCCCCCCACCTTCATTTAGAATGGCGCAGGAACGGACTTTGGTTATATTATTATTTAAGTTAAGTGTATTGCCTGCGTCACTTTGCATGCTACTTGAAACTGTAACTTACAAAAATTGTAATAACCTGGCGATTAAAAAGAGTGGCCTGAGTTTCTTGCCAGTTCTTCTCATGGCTCTACTTCGTCAGCGAACTGGCTGTAGGTTAATTTGCTGACATTTTGTAAACTTTGACGTTCATAAGTGTTAATTTAATTAACTTAAATGAATAAACATATATTTCATTTCATGTCATTTTATAAGTAACTTATATAACACTAGCGATCCACTACTAATATATAAAGTTTAAGTTTGTTTGTTTGAACACGCTAATCTCTGGAACTACCAGTTTATAATAAGTAATTCTTTTTGCATTTGATAGCTCAGTTCTTGAGGAAGATTATAGACTATATAATATCACGCTACTCCCGATGGGAGCAAAGTAGTAACTACAGACGCGGGTGAAACCGGGCGGTGGGAAGCTTGTATATAATATTAGGCTATCAGAAACGTACTAAAAGACGCATTTTAGTAAAACATAAAAATATTATATGACGTGTATATGACTAGGCTCACTCCGTACAACAGCATCACTGAAACTGGGCCATCATATGCAATAAGAATTATTCAAGTCCAACTGATAGTTTTAGAGGTTAGCGCGTTCAAACAAACAAACTCTTCCGCTTTATAATAGTACCTATCTATATAAATCTATAGATTTATTTTTATTTATTTTATTTCTTTATGCACAAAACACTGTAGAAAGGCGAGCTTAATGCCAAAGGCATTCTCTTTATTAGATTTGATTACTCTTAAAGTTTTATTCCTTTTCATCTTTATAATATTAATATTAACTTGCTGTTATATAAAGTTTACGGTATTACGAGTTTACGTAATATAATTTACGAAAAATTTCAACAATTATCAAACAGTAATAAAAATTTCTTTTCAAGTACTTCACATGGCTCTATTTGGTCAAATATGCCTTGACTTTTGAATGAACGAGTTTGTGTTTAAAGTATTTTGTTACATTTAGTACATAAGTATTATTATTAAACAAATATTTTTACATAAACAACTCCGAATCCGTCCTCGCGCACCCCTAGCCCCACCCCACTGGGTAATAAGACAGGGTTGTGCGCAGCGCCGATTTATTTGTGCCGCTTTTAATTATGTACACACGCTGTATAGTCAGCGAAATAGACAGTTACGGCCAGCAATATTATTTGTTTTACTTTAAAAATATTGTGTTTTATAATATTTGCGTGAGAGTATTCATATTAGTATTTATAATAATTAACGGCATTAGATTCTTGCTGGTTTTGAACTGCTTACCATCAGGCTCAGTGTTTGTCACTGAAGAAACAAGCAATATATATATTATAAAAAATGAAAACCCCTCTGCCTAAAACAAAAAAAAATAAAACCCATTTTTCTCGTACTGTCGCTACATTGAAATTTTACACACCAGTCACTCCCAGAATCAATACAAATCAAATGACACCTCATACGTTAAAATCCATCAAGCCATTTAGGCTGTAGAACGTGCCGAAGAAATAGACATACATTTTATACATACGCTCGAAAATCATTACCCTTCTTGACTTCGGCAGTCGGGGAAAAAAGCGACCGCTAGCATGTATATACTTCTCTAGTGGGCATGAAAGTCATTACTATATTACGTACTTCTATTACTACATAAGTACATAATATATTATGCCTTCCCATTATTTTTTCTTTTACTATGAAGTCCTGAACTTCCACAGACAAGTTGACATGTCATTCCTAAGAATGTAATCTGGAACTTGCGGGCTTAATGGCAAAGTTTAAATTACGTAAATATTTAATTAGTACGGCTACCCTACTTACCTCCTATAGGTTTATTAATCGATATACATATCTATCTATATTTAGGTTACACAAAGACTTCTCCTACAACCGCCTATATAAGTCCGATCTTTAATTCGGGATTCAGCGCCGAACAATCTATTGCACAAATCGAGATTTAAAAGAATCTTAGATTAAAGATGGTACCTACTTATATAGAAAGCAGCCGTTAGGATACTTTGATTGTACAACTTAGTTTATATACGGCCCACCTGAAGTAGGTAAGGATAAGTACGAAGTTCGCGGAAATATTGGGCCTACGGCGCTCTCACTCATCGAATAAGACGCATTATGAAAATTAATACTTTGCGCCAATACTCCATATCCTTCTTACTTTAATAGTGTTGTTTGTAGCTGAATTTTGGTCCAACAAAATCTAATTGCCATCGACACGCTAAGAAGATGTTGTTTGCAATAATAAGTTTATAATATAATAGAAACATTTACCACGGTTTACATGTTGCTTTTATCTTTTTGTAGCAATATGCAAATTGAGGTAGCCTGCAAAGCACACATTTTACTTTTTTTTCTTCACAACATAGAAACTTGTAATAAATCAGTTATAATTAATTAGGTACTTACCTTTTAAGAGTTGAAGTGTATTGTCTGCGTCACTTTGCACGCTACTTGAAATTGTAACTAACAAATAATTGTAATAAACTAGCGATTAAAAAAAGGGTCTGAGTTTCTTGCCAGTTCTTCTCATGACCCTACTCTACGTCAGCGAACTGGCTGTAGGCTAATTGGATGACATTTTGTAACTTTAATGTTTTTAAGTATTTTGCTCCTGACATTCTCTTCGTGTCTTAAACACGGGAAGAGCGGTTTATAGACCATATGATTTAATATTAAAAATATATCTTTGTTTACAGGATGAAGTCCTAGCTATAAACGACAAGGTGGTACTCCGAGCTGATGACCTGCTCAGCTGGATCTGCGACGGTAGAGAATGGCGGTGGGGTCTAAGAGCCGTGTGGAGGGGAGCTTGTGCACCCCCCGCTGACCCCAGACAAACTTCGCCTCTGCATCATACCAAGTTGGATTTTAGTGATGTTGATACAGAGAAAAGTGCTATCGGTAAGTGTGGAATAATCATCACCATTAAAACCTAATATCGAGTGGTTAGTGGTCAACTTAATGTCAGGATTTGTTCAGGTCGTCCATAGAGGCATCCGACTTGACCTAACGACTGTTATCAACTTGGTTACAACCGGGACCGACTTTTAATGTACCCTCCGAAGCACGGAGACGCTCAGATCAAATACGCGATACACTATGCGATCACCCATCCATGGGCTAGCCGCACTTAAGTTGCTGAACCCGCTAATCGTTTACCAATCAGTGAGCGCAACGCGCCTCCAACATCATATCAGTCGGAAGACGTTCCCCAATTTACTCGACCTTGACCGATCGCAAGCCGCCCTCATCTATCGGCTGCCCGCCATCTTTATCAGGGTCATTGTATCTTGTGAGGAGACTGCCCATGCTGGGTCTTAATACTTGTGCATGTACCCATTGCAGGCCTTTTTCAGGATTGAGCATTGATCACCAAGGCTGCTCAAAGATTTGTAATTTTAGACCTAAGTATATGTCGTATATGGGTAAAACTATCAATTTTTTTAAAAGAAATATATGCATTTACACATAAAATGTCGAGGCTCAGTGGATAAGGCACCCGCTTCGCTTCATATTGATGAATGTCTAAGATTATCTTGGACATTTCTGACTAACGGTGAAGAAAAACATCGTGAGAAAACTTGGACTTCTGAGGAAGTCTAAAATTGCCAGTCCGCCTTGAGCGCACGTGTCGATCAATGCTCATAACTTCTCTATAAGAGAAGAGCCTTTTCCCTGCAGTGATATAATTACGGGCCGATATATACACATAACTAGGTCTTGTTCCTTTTCCTATCTATTCACGTTCGACAACGGCTAGGTAGTGTTTTCTTAACACGATGAATAGAGGACACGACCATGTCCACGGGTGACGGTTACTATTTACCATCAGGAGGTCCACGTGCTTGTTTGAAACTGCATAAAAAAAATTACGTTACTGAAGATCCTATTTTCTTTTTCAGTAATAGACGCAGAAGCGCCAGGTGTAGTCGTCTTCTCCTATCCTCGGTACTGCCGCTACCGCGCGTTACTGTCCAGACTCGAAGGACTCCAGGCTGACTGGTTGCGCGACTCGCTGGTTGCCGCGCTCGGCGGTTACGCGGCACCCACTAATAATACCAGGATATTGTATTGTAAGGTGGGTTATTGATGGTTAGACTAATGCAGTTTAGAAAGTGGTATTTATATGAAGTGTTTAAAAGTAGCTGTTACATAAATTCCTTAATTTACAAACGTATTGACGGTAGTAGATCCACGCTGGTTTCAGCATGAATGGGCCGGATCGTCCGGGGAAGAACTACCCTCTCATAGAAGATCGACTTAAGAGTAGTAGTATCCTTACTACTGCGTTTCGTTCGGTGAGTGAGAGCGCCGGAGGCCCAATTTCCCCCCTTTCCTCTTTCCTCACCTCCTTCATTCCCTTCCTCTAACCCCATTCCCAGCCGCCATAGTGAAGGCCACCATACCAGCAGTTTAAGACGATACCTTTGGGTATGGTGGCCACCACTTCTGGATTCCACTGACTGCTTACCATCAGGTGAGGTGGAGTCACTTTGGTAGGCTAATATAAATAAAAAAAATAAAACGTAATTATATGCAGATTGCAATAAAGAATATTCTATTCTATTTAAAGTACTAACAGACATGGACTCAAAACTGGTGTTTATGTTGAATATGAATCGAACCTACTTACACGGTGAAATGATGATGGTGAAGCAAGCAAATTAACTGCAAACTACACTTAAATGACTCGTAGTTACTTCAATATTATTCCTTGCTTAATTATAATAGTAGCGAATTCAGGATTTGGTTTTGGGAGGAGATGACCCAGTTTATAAAAGTAAACAGTATTTTTTGAACATGTAGATGCGTTTGTGGATGCTTAAGTCCCTTAGCACCTTTCCCGGATCCACTACTGCTAGTAGCACTAGCAGGTAGTAGGCACAAGTCCTTTCCTCCAATCTAAACGCATCCGCATGCTAAAAAATGTGCTAATAGTATTTACCTTGGTCAGCTATACCTATGCGACCCCTTGAATGGTCAAGCCCCCCAAACTTAAATCTTAAATCCACCACTGGCTAGGTATTCATAAATCGTTCTTCTTCAGGACACGTTCGAATACCCAGAGTTAGAAGGGCATGAGTTCGTATGCAATCACCTGGCCCCTCGGCTCAAGGGGAGGCCCCGGGGTCGAAGGAGACGCGCGCCGCACTCGCCCTCCCCCGATAGGACCGACCGATCCGGGACTGAGTCGCCCCCGCCAGAGATGTCGCCTACAGTAAGTATATTAAAGGTTCCTGGTTAAAAGTAGTTTTGATTACAGTGTTGCTCACTAATAGGTAAGGGTAAGAGGAAGGTTGACGGCACATTTCAAACTGTTGCTATTATTTTCTAGTGATACTTGCCCAATGGATGATGAAGATACTTTCCTAAATAAGCTGCAGAATTTTAGCCAAAGCCTTTATCTTTCTTCTTCTTAAATTACTAATAACAATAAAACCAGCCTTATTATTACACTTCTTCTTCTTATCGAGTGGTCAGAATTTGTTCAGGTCGCCCATAGAGGCATCTGACTTGACCTAACAACTGTTATCAACTTGGTAACAACTGGGACTGACTTATACGTGCCCTCCGAAGCATGATGCTCAGATCAAATACCACTATGCGGTCACCCATCCATAGGCTAGCCGCACTATTGCTTAACCCGCTAATCGTTTACCGATCAGTGAGCGCAACGAGCTATAAGCGTCTCTAATAATACTTCTTCTCATACAGAGAAAGCATGAACATCACCACGTTTGCACACGCTGCAATTTCAGACTTATTCTCTTTTTAGACTCCCCGCCGCCTCTCCCTCCGTAACGGCGGACCTGACAAGCAGAGCGAGGACGAAGAAGAAGACTGTAAGAGATTAGAGGAGACTGTAGAAGATCGAGCGTTTATGCAGCAGTTGAAGCAATTCTATAAGGAGAGAAGTGAACCTTTCAAGAGTGGACATACGCTTAAAGAACGTGAGTGATGACATACCGTAATTATTATCCCAATGCAGGGAAAGGCCTCTTCTCATACAAAGAAGGTATGAGCATTAATCGCCACGTGCGCTCAAGGTGAATTGGGTGATTTCAGACTTCTTCAGTAGTCCAGGTTTCCTTCACCGTCAGCCAATAATGTTCAGATAAACTTAGAAAGTACATATTTGAAAATTCACTTTGGTACTTGTCCGGGTGCCTTCACCATGGGGCCATTACGACTGTAGTACGACAGATAATATGTATTATATGACTGCCTCTGTGGTTCAGTGGTACTGTGTACGGACTGCCACGCAGAGGTCGCGGGTTCGATTCCCGTTCAGTGCAAAAATTTGTATGCATGAACATGTCTATTTGCATTGGTCTGGGTGTTTCTATGTATAATATGTATATATTTAAAAAAAAGTATGTATGCATTCTAGAACTAATAACACAAGCTATTATATTGCTTACTTTAAGGTCTAGATGGCGCTGTGTGTAGTTATTGAGTTATTATTATTATTATAGATACAGGTTAATATACCAAAGTGATTCCATTCTGCCTGTTAGTAAGCAGTCAGGTACCTTGCTTACCCCTTTTAGGTATAAAAGCGTGAAGTTATATATGTAAATATTGTTGCAGTATCTCTCCGAACATTATACATATCGGTGTTATCCCGGGGTGGTTACGAAGCTGTGTGCAGACACAAACTATGGCGGGCGCTGGGCCACGAACAACCCGCCAGAACTAGACGACATTATGAAAGGTAACTATTATACAGAGTGTATACGACGGTTTGATATTATATGAAGCTGTTACTAGTCCGTATAATGATTTCAAATTAATCACAAAAATGATTTTACAAAAACAAAAATTTAAAATTTTCTAACAAAATTAATAATATTTTAGTAGTATCAAAGTAATACACCATTTATTATGACAAGTTCACTGACCTGTAATGAGCGGCAACGTTTATCTTTATCCTTCGACGTGGATTATGACTTAAGTCAGTGACAGTTCGACGTACTTACAGAGTGTTCAAAATTAAAGAAACTAAAAAAGTAGTCCTGTGTCTAAACTATTGAAGGTATTTAGTTGATTTTTTTTTTCTCGCTTTATAATGATAATGACACATACTATACGTAATTGCATTTAATATCATACCGTCGTATACACTTTGTATTATAAAAAAGCGTGGAGGCCCTCCGCGCGGAGGTAGTGAAACTTCGTAATGTGGAAATGAAAATAGTAAGGGATAGAAATTGATTTTTAGTGAACTCATATTGTTTCTTTAAGACAAACTTTATAAACATAGCTTAGCATTCACAATTCTCTTTCTCTCTCCTACTTTCTACCTTTGTGTATCTAGCTTTCTCTCTCCCTCTTACGCAACAGTGCTTTCATACTCCCTCCATGGTAGCGTTAAACGTTTAACGCTACCTTGTTGGAAGTCGCATCAGAAGTTTCACTTCAATAATAATTAATTATGGAATCGCCCCCGCTCACTAATTAGCCGACCTGCCGACCCCACGGTCCCTGCTCACCTACTTGTTAGAGTTGGGGGGCGCCACTGTGCCTGCCACGGGTTGAAAAATCGTAGATCCAGGGGTTCTGCTGACACCAAACTACTCAACAAGTAGTATACCTTTATTAGAGACATTATCCTATTAATATTATGAATGTGAAAGTTTGTATGTGTATGTTTGTTACCACTCAGTGCCTTAACGGCTGAACCGATTTCGATAAAAATTGGTATGTAGTGGCTACTTTTTATCCCGAAACTCGGTCTGGTTCAGGCGTAGCCGTAAGTCGCAGCTAATGTACATATTAATAAAACTATATTTTAAATTGCAGATTCCTCCTACCATACGAAAATTACGAGCGACGCAACGGGACAGCATCTGTATTTAAAATAAACGGAAAGTTAGACATCGAACCTCAAACGATAGCCACCATTGATGTCACAGACTCTCCCTTACGCGAAGAACTAACTGATAAAATATTACGTACACCATCTCCTAAACTAGAAAAAGATGACATAATAAAAAACGCCGAAGAATTAAATAGAGAATTTTTAGATTCTTTACCTAAAGAAGAGAAAATAGTTAAAATATCTGTGAAGCCTGTGGAGAAATTAATTGAACAAAATGCGATTAAATTATATGAAGAAGGTCATGTTATACATGGCTCCCAATTGTTAACTAAAAATGAAGTTCAAGATATGACCCAGAATAGCTTGTTTTTAAGTGATATGAATAAAATTAATATGGGTGAGTTATATATACTAATATAAACGTAAGAGTTTGTTTGTTTGAATGGATTTGAACAATTCCTTCTGCGTATGACAGCCCAGTTCTCAATGAAGGTTATAGGCTATGTAACATCACGCTACTGGCGACGGGAGCACAGCAATCAGCAAAGCTAGTTTATTGATATGTATAGTCGAACATAAAATTGCTTTACCTCCCTTACCGCAAGTTTCTGAAAGGCTGATCAACGAAAAATTAACTAATCACTTGTTAAATCTCATGTGGGTGGTGGCAGAGGTCGCGAGTTCGATTCCTGCTCATTGCAATCATTTGTGTGCGTTACCATGACTATTTGCATTGGTTTGGGTGATTTTATGGATATTTGACTGGCCTGTTGGTCTAGTGGTTAGCGACCCTGACTGCTAAGCCGATGGTCGTGGGTTCGATTCCCACCCAGGACAAACCTTTGTGTGATGAGCATGATTGTTTGTTCTGTGTCTGGGTGTAATTTATCTATAATATGTATGTATTTACAACAAAAAAAAAGTATATAAGTAGTATATCAGTCGTTTAGTACCCATAACACAAGCAAATATAATTGCTTAATTTGGGGCTAGATGGCGCTGTGTGAATGTGGTAGAATATTATTATTATTATTATTATTTATTTTCGTCAAGCAAAAAAATTTTGAAATTTTTACACTGACTAATATAATTTTGTTAGTTATTGATGTTAGTTAATTTGTCCCAGATCCAATCCCCCGCGCGCCCGCGACACTCAACGGTCACGCCGCGCCTCCGCCTGTAGACTTGGTAACTAATATTACTTATATTATTAAATAGTTATTACTAAGTATTAGTAAAATAAATTGATAAGTATTGGGTTTTTTAAAAATTTCTCAGTATTAGACCGGAATCTGGAATTGTGCCCGATATATGGCAACAGGCTTGTCCCCTGTTAAATGGGTCCCAAAGATAAAATATCGAAACGTGGGTGGTGAATCACCTCTGCCTGCCCCTTCAGGGATACAAGGCGTGAAGCTATGCAAGTATTAGTAGTAAAAAGAATGCGAATTTTCTTAACATGCAACATCACGCCGTTGGCATAGAAGCGGTGGACAAATGTGTATATCTATGATTCGCTAATAAAAATGCAAATATGCATAAATATTACAGGTAGTTTATATATAATCTTTTAGATAGTAAACCAGTTACAATAAATACTATATTTTCAGAAGGCTGCCCGTCCCGCGGGTCGCAGTTCTCTTCGAGCCGTCAGAGTAAAGCCTACGCGTCCCATGCAACATGCCTCTTCTACTACACGTAAGTTATTACTTAGTTCTTTCATGCTACTTATAGCTGAGTGATGAGTTCGATACATCCTAACCAAAAGAAATTAAAAAAAAAATATGTAAAAAGCTTACTCCTACACTAAGAAGTATAAAAAATTGCCCCTAGTCTCATAAAATGTTTGAAAATATAAAAAAATACGACAAGAACGTTACTCGCAGTCTGCATATTGCTTGATTCCTTCTTTTTTTTTGTTCACAGCACCAAACCCCCTCCGGCCAGACTCAGCATCCTCCTCCCCTCCTTTATCCTCCCTCCCCAACCCTATAACGCTAAACAATCCTCCTATAACCAACTTTGGGATACATCACCCACCGCAGCAGCATAGCGATGACGATATTGTTGAGGTAAGGAACCATGATCCTATTAATATTATAGATGCGACATTTTGTGTGTATTTGTTACCACTCAGTGTCTAAACGGCTGAACCGATTTCGATGAAAATATTTTACTAATGAGAAAATCCCTTCGCAAATGAAATTTTTTAGCCTTAGTAGTTTATCAAAGAGAGGAATTTTGTCATAGTCCACCGTACTGTGGTTTGACAGGCTATTTTGCATTTACTTGGGATCTAATCAAATCGGCGATATAACATATATAATAAATTAATGTTATATCGCCGTTTTTATCTTTCTGCCTACCCCTTGCCAAATAACAGCTAGATATTATGTATGTGTATTTAACTAAAATATATAATTTTGCTTATATCACAGGTACCGTACAAACCGAAGACACCAGAAATAATCGATTTAGACGAATACCCTGAAAGCCCACAAGCGGTCAAGAAGAAGAAACTGGACATCCTCAAGGAACGGGGACTAGAAGTCACCGCATTACCACCATGGAACCCCATGCCCCCCATAATCCATCCCCCCATGATCCTAAACCCAGCCATGCAACACCAAATCATGACCCAAGCCCAAATATTTCAAATGTACAACATTATACCCCCTAATTACAACAATGTTGTTCTCCCCCCAAAAGTCATCCAAGCTTCTTCCGCCTACGGAAATGCAGGACCAGAAAAAACGGTTTATGGCAACCCCAAAGACCCATTTATGCCTCCACCCCATATATTACATGGCGCACCCCTTAAACCCTTAAGAAACATACCTCCGCCTAATACAACACCACAAGATATCCTAGATTTAACGTGCAAAACAGACACACAAAAACCCGCGGTGGAAATATTAAGAGTTAACTGCCCATCCCCTAAATCCACAGCGCAAAATTTAACAAAAAATTACACTTTATTAGACGGCAAAGCAGTAGTAGGTTCGAATCTTGAAATAACACTAGTTAACAAAGCCCATAGCCCCACCAAATCGGGTCCAAGACCTCCACAAAAGAGGTCTTCGAACGGAAAATTCATGTCGACTAAAACTCCAACTCCACCCAAAGATTATCCAAAATTTTCAAGCCCAAATACTTCGAACATTCAGAAAAAACCAGCTATTAATATACCTAATTATCAAGTTAGAGAAGAATCTTCCCCTACGTCATCACAAAAGCCTCCATTTAAAATTCAAAATCTCCCTCAGATTATGGATTTACAGAAAAATTCAGGTCCAATGTCATCTTTCATAGACCCATATACTGTAGCTTTGTATAGTAGCTTGGCCGGCCAGATGGACCAACGACAATTAGCCATGTATAGAGATTTAATGGCTAACCAATTTAGGGGATATCCAGGCCTCCTAAATTTAGGGGTTTCAAACACACCTACAACGAAAAATTAGGCATCTAGTCTTATGTATTAAATATAAATATGTCGAAAGTTGAAAATGAGTGAAAAATACTTACAATACTGAAATACGACTCAATTTTGAGTGACTCCAAATATGCTGTCTACATACATAACTTCACGCCTATCTCTCATTAATGGGGTAAGCAGAAACTATACTGTTTGCTACCATACAAACATATCTCCTTTGCCTCTTCAACATTCATTAATTTCATACACACATTTTTAACTTTCGACGTTTAATGTTTGTGATAGTATAAAACTAATTTAATTGTGGCTTGTGAGATAAAATATAATACAGTGGTCACGATATATGTAGGTTGTATGACATAACGCTATTTACCGCGAAAGGATAGGTAGTGGTCTCTTCACCTATATTTTGCGAGCAAATACAGAGTATTTCTAAATAAAAAGCTTAAATATCGGATCAAAGCTAAGACCTTTTTAGTCCGTACACAATACCATTAAATCACAGAGACAATCTGCCAAAAACAAAAAAAAAAAAATTTTATTAAATCTTACATCAACATGTATTACTTACCTAATACTTATATTTGTGATCTACTGACAAATACGACTTGTCTGTCTGTTCACTAAACTCTAAAGCAGATAGACTTGTATCACTATACTAGTTAAAAAGCGATATTTTAAACATTTCTTTGGAGTTTTTCTCGAAACGCACCAAACATATTCCTCGAAACGCACCCGTAGTACTAATTTTTTGAGGTTTTCCTTGTTAGCGCACCAAACTGGTGCGTTTCGAGGAATACTTTTGGTGCGTTTCGGGGTATACTCCATTTCTTAAAAAAAGGGTAAAGGCTTAAAAAGTTGTCCACTTTTTTATTTTTCTTTTGGTATTTTAATAAATATGAAACTATATTTTATCTGCAGTTTTTAGATAGCTTATTGGAATCAGCCAAACTCATAAGCCACACATTGATCTCCCTGGGATAATATTTGTTTTTAATTAGGACGAAAAAATATGGGAACAATTTAACATTTGTTTCTATTGTGAAAAAAAAATGTAAATAATAAATGTAATTTGTATTATTCATTTTTATGCAAAAGTTGCAAGTGTGTAGCAATGTCGACCTAAAATTTCTAGCGGTTGGATAAATTTAACCGCACCTAATATCACTTTTTGTGCAGCAGTTTCCTAGATAAATAACACACACAAACCGACATAGCTACACACTTGTTAACGTAATATAATTGTGTTAAATTAGCAGAATTTGTAGCTTAAATATTGAATTTAATGTTTATTGACGTCAGGTCAAATTGATGGCTGGGCATTTACCGTAAGGTACCCACTCGTTTATTGTGAGAGTCTCTACGAGGCATATGCCCAAATGGGCAAAATAAGTTAAATTAATTAAGGTCCTGTTAGATATATTTTGGAAACAGCTTTGGAATAATTTGTAAAATTGTTAAAATTTATGTGAATTCTTTAAGTATCTTCTCGTTCCTTTTCCCTCTCCTTCCTCTTTCCTTTTACAGTCAACAGCTTGATTTTAACGGACATGTCCGTAGGTTACGCTTGCCACTTACAAATTACAATGTTCCTTATTATAAAGTTACTTGCTGTTTTTTTTACGAGGCACAAACATATACGTAATAGATCCTTACTCCTCCTCGCCAGATCGAAAAGAAGTATTTATCTAAAACTAGCTGTTGCCCGCAGCTACGCCCGCGTGAATGTCGGTAGACGGTTATGGCATTATATATTTTTACTGATCCTATTCATATTATAAATGCGCAAGTTTGTGTGTGTGTGTTTGCTACCACTCAGCGCCTTTTTCAGCGATTTCTATGAAAATTGGTATGTAGATAGATGGAGTATGTAGGTGCTGGAGACGTAAAAAAGTAGCTTATGCCCACTTTTTATCCCGAAAATCATTCTGGTTCCCGAGAGATACAACAAAACATATTTTACGCGCGGGCGAAATCGTAGGGCGCAGCTAGCCATGAATATGTCTCTGTATATACATCGAACATTTTGTCATAAAAACTTTCATCCCCATCGAGTTATTTATTTGCGATAAAATATAATGTTCCCCAAGGTCTATTCTATCTATACCAAAAGTCTTTTCAAGTTCAGTGGTTTAGGCGTGAAAACGTAACAGACAGACAGACAGACAGAGTTACTTTCGCATTTATAATATTAAGGGATATTGTTTCGTTTTTATAGAAAAATCAGTGTGATTTGTTAGGTGTTCCAATTACCAAAAAATCCTTTTCCTTTTACAGTAAACAACGGTTTGTTAAATTTGGACCTACTTAAATATGCATGGTCGTTATAGCTTAGCCTTAGACGTGGCTATGTTGTTTTATTCTAACAAAAACAATGCTAAACCACGATCATGCCGTTTCGTAAAAAAATGAATGAAGATAGAGAAGGAAAAGGAAGGAATTTAAGGGAGTAATTCAGCTATAAGCACAGTATATCACTCGCCCCCAGTTTTTGAAAGGCTGATCAATGACAAATTCACTAATCAACTGTTAAATCTCATGTGAAGTACCTAAAAGCATCAAGGTCAAATTAAACTAATTATATATATGCTTTTAGCAACCCTATTGGTACTTCAGTATTTCAGAAATTAGGGGTATATCTTTAAGTTTAAATCACATAAATTGACAGCAGTTTAAAACGATGACTTTTTAATGTCCACCACTTTCAAGTTCCCGCTGATTGCTCATCAGGCAGAGCTCACTTTTGTAGCCTAAAATAAAATAAAAAACAGTCAAGTGCTAGTCGGATTTACGCACCAAGAGTTCCGTACAAATTTGTAGTCAATATAAATAAAATTAACGACCATAATTACATCTTTTGTTTTATTCGCTTGATATGTAGCTTCGAGCGTTACTGAGAAAAAGGTCTTTACAGATAGACGGACATTAAAGTGATCTTTTAAGGTTCCCGTTTTGCCTTTCTTTTATTTTAACGCTTATATTAAAAGTTGATATAAGTCGGGTGTTACTATTAGTTTTTATTATTATATAGTTATTCCAAAGTTGTGTTGAATGTATAAATGTTTCTTAGGTTAATTTTCTAATCGGCAACGTGTACATATAATGTTTCGTCAAGATACCGCGCTGTACCAAACAGGCGTACGAAATAAAATTATTAAAATGATTTTGTTTTATTTATTACTAGATGGCCGCCCTCGCTTCGCTTAGGTATCAAAAGTTTCATTTGGTCTTACAAAAAACGCTTACATAAAATATGAATGAAAAATTACCTACGTCTGCGTAATATTATTGCTATACTGCAAATTTTCTTTTGCCGTCTTCTGTATTGCAAATTTATGAAATTTAAATTCTGAAATTTGCTATAAAATATGTTATACATAATAAAATATAACCTTTGTTACCCGCTTCATTTATTGATTTATAAAGGTGAAAGAATTTTTCAAATCGATAACGTAGATTTTTAGTAAATCGTGTTGCAAACAAACAAACAAGTATACAAAAATCAAATCTTTTTATAATATTAGTTTTAACATTATTTCAACCAAAAACATCCACTAATGAACCAAACCTTAAATATCTCTCGGTCCTCTTCCTTTTCCTTCCTCATCCCCCTCTACATGGTCGGCAACGGCTTGGTTGTTTTATAAGCAATATTTCTGTAATGCTTATAAAACACTATACCTTACCATCAGATGGACTTGTACCCCAAAATTGTATAAAATAAAAAACAACTTTATAAAATATCTATTTATTCCTTTAAATATTTCAAAAAAGGAATATTCCTTCTTTATCCTTTCCTTTATCCTTCATCAGCTCAGGCAAGGTCTGGGGCCCACAACTTAAACGTTCTATCATACGAACAAGTAGCTATGTACTTATTGTCGAAGGATATGTCTGCACTCATTACCTGAAAAGTTACATTACGGTTGATAAGTTAGTATCAGTTAAGGCGTTCGTCTGTTCCACTAAATTGTAGTTCCATTAATGTAACTAGTTGGACACTTATTCCAAATAGCTACATTATTTAGAAAATGTATTTTAATGAAAATAATGAGAATGTGCATTAGTTATTGTGTTACATTAATTAACACAACATAGTTTTTTAACAAAAGTTATTAAAATTATAACTAATTGGACAAAAAAGTGTCATTAATTTTATTATATAAGACATTTATTTGTCATATCGTGTACAAGAGCAATCATGTTTGGCCTTTTATGGAGGCGTACAAATTATGCATATAGCGCGTTCAAACAAACAAACTCTCCCGCTTCATATAACAATGTAGATAGCAGTAGCGAAGAGTCACTTTTCCGCGGAGGGAAGCCGGTAAGACTAAAATATTTTGAGTTTCGGAAGGCTAGTTAGTCTTTGAGTAGACACGCAAGCAGTGATAGGTATAAGGAGAGCAGGGCATATTTTAAAAGGGAAGCCGGCAGGAATCTGTGTTATATGGACGCTTCGCGACTAGTAGATAGCTATAATATTATATACCTTATTATCATGTCCTGAGAGCGTTCTCAGCGGATGCCAAGTGGGGTTTGACCATAACTTGGCTGTCTTGTCGTACGAGGATGTTAGCAGGAAGTGGCCATGGCTCCTTTGGTATCTTACATCTATAAAAAAAATTAAAGTTCTTTATAAAATTGTACTGATAAGCATTTACCCGGTAACATATTAGGCAGTCTTAAATTTTAATAATAAACTAAAAAATTATAAAACTATATTTGAGATAGTGTTGGCGGTGCTAGCATCATGCCTCCTCGAAAGGGTAGGCAGCGGAGTATTACACACACGTGGCGCTGTATTTTTTTTGACAAATTATTATTGGAATTATTAACCATGATGATTTCTTTTGATCATAAAGTAAGCTTATGAAAAGTCAAAATTACATGAAGTCAGCTAATTAACCTACAGCCAGTTCGCTGACGAGGTAGAGTTGTGAGAAGAACTGGCAAGAAACTCACGCCGCTCTTTTCAATCGCCAGATAATTACAGTTATTTGTATGAGTTAACAATTTTAACACAACGTAACCAAAGAACCATACAAAGTAATTATTACAAATCAACCAATTAATTTAATTACCAAGATAGAAAAAAAATAGAAAAGAGAGGATTTCGATTGTTTAGTATCATCTAGTATGGTAATATGACTACGTATTTTAATTAAAATAGTAAATGCATCTCCCGGTCACATTGAACGACAAGGTAATACTGGATTAAGTATTAAATGTATGCCATGCCAAGATTGACCAGTACAAAACGCAATCTAATAATATTTAAAAGTGGATTTAAATTTTAGATTTAGAGAGTTTAATAACTTACCACTTAACAAATGTGTATGTGATGGTATTGTGTATAGAGCTGCTCGTCGTCTAAGATCCCAGATTTTTGTCTAAAATAGAAATAAATATCATTATTTTCCACAACCTGCGTTCCACGGCTTCGCCTGCGCGTATAAATATGTTTTCTATCCCTCGAGAACCAGACTGATTTTCGGGATAAAAGTAGCCTAAGTCTCCGGCATCGAATCTATCTACATACAAATTTTTATCGAAATCGGTGCAGCCGTTTACGCGCCGAGTACATATACACATAAAATTTCGCATTTATATATTAGAATTTAATTATGTGTTTTATATATCTTTGACCTTACGGTACGTGATGATAATTGGTAACCATAGATAGGCTATGGAGATGCCTTTATTTTCTGTTTTTTTATTAGCCTACCGAAATGACTCCACCCCGCCTGATGGTAAGCAGTTAGTGAAATCCAGAAGTGGTGGCCACTATACCATCGTCTTAAACTGCTGGTATGGTGGCCTCTACTATGGCGGCTAGGAATGGGGTTAGGGGAAGGGAATGAGGAAGGTGAGGAAAAAGGAAAGTGAGGAAATTGGGCCTCCGGTGCTCTCGTAGAATATCGATGTTAGAATATTAGTTTTAATGCTAATGTGTATCGCTTGGAGAGCGAAAGCACCGGCAGCCCAAATACCCCCATCACCTTCTTCTCCCCATAGCAACAATTTAACACATCAGCTTTTAAGTATCCACTTCCAGTTTCAGCTTATCCTCAGGTAATTTGGAGTCACTTTGGTAAGCCCTAAATACACCATATTCTCTCTTCTCACCTGATGATCTGCCGCAGCCGTGGCCAACTGATGCCCAGCAGGCGACCAGTCCACTCCCAGCACTGGGCCCAGATGTCCCTCTAGGAACATCACACACCTACCGGTCCGTAAGTCCCATACACGACCGAATGCGTCCATGCCCCTATAAATAAAATTGATATTGATTAATTCAAATTTAAAAACTTTATATAAATTACAATAATTAAACTGATTAAATGATTTGATTTGATTTGATTTAAATAATTATACAAAATAGAACCTTACGATGTTACATTATTAATAAAAACAAGTCATTAAAATTCATATTAATCAATAATTACATTTCTTATTAATTATTTACATTATCCATATTATAGTATGTATTTTTTATTAGTAGTTCTTTGAGTTGGTTTTTAAATACATTTGTATCAATATTTTCTAATATTGACTTTGGTAATTTATTATAAATTCGTGGTGCCATTCCTAAGATTTTTTATAAAATATAGCTTTTTTGTGTAGTTCATTGCTTGTAGTATGTGGTAACCGACGTGTGTGTATGAAAATATGAATGAATGTTGAAGAGGCAAAGGAGGAATGTTTGAATCGTAGCAAATGAAGTCCTGTAGTCTCTGCTTACCCCATTAATGCGAGACAGGCGTGAAGTTATGTATGTGGCAATCTTTTTTTGTTATTTTTCGTTTTCTCATAAAAAAAAAATACGATCCGAATTGATAACCTCTTCCTTTTTGAAATCGGTTAAAAATGTGGACGACACACAAAATTGAATATAATTAGTATGTAAGGATACGTATAGTATTTTCGACACAATTTGTAAGTATATTTTGTGAAATAAATGACTTAAAAACATGGGTCTGATAAAGAGTTAAAAAGGACATGATGTTCTTACCCAGTAACAGCTAAAGATCCATCAGATTGAAAGGCTATGCTGTAGACTGGTTTTGCGTGTCCTTCTTGATGTAATACTTCAGTCGCTGAAAAGTAAATAATATTAATTTTTAGGCAAAAAAAAACCGACTTCATAAATATCTTGTCGCTAAAGACAACGCGTTATTTTACATTTCTAAAACTAAAAACAAAAAACAGAACCGTTTATAAAAAAAATATGTGGTCAATTTCAGAGTATACCAAATCAAATAAAAAAAGAATTTTTGAAATCGGTTCATAAATGACCCAGTTATGAGGTAAAAAACATACGACCCGAATTGAGAACCTTCTCCTTATTGAAGTCGGTTAATAAATGTTAAATAATGCAAACAACTTTATAACAGTTTTTTCTAAAGAGAGAAAGAGAAAGGGACAGTTTGCATTCTCTGTTATAAATTATAACTCATACTAAAAATTATAATTATCTGGTAATTTAGAAAATGTACTACATGAACAGCAATAAATCCTTTATAATAGGATTTATTGCTGTTCATTTAGTACATTTTGATTGTCACAACATATATTGAATTTTTACACTGCTAAAAATATGCAAATAAGGATGACAATTTTAATAGCATTAACTTGTAAAGTTAATAATAAAAGTGTTAAAAACAGCAATGGTTTTTTTAAAGTATAAATAAATATAAATAAATATATAAAATATAATAAATATAAACGTCATCTCACCAGTGTCCAAATCCCATAACCTCCAAGAGTGATCGAACACCGTGGTTGCTAGGAACCGACCAGACGGGTGGAATACCACGCGCGACACCCGCGACGGACCGTGACCTTCCAGAGATGCTAGCGGTGATTCACTAAAGAATGAAAGAAAGAAAAGTTGATTATATTTTTTACAAAAATAATAAAAATATTTGAAATCACAAAAAAGAGAAACAAAAATAACACACACACACACACACACAACTCCATACACATGCACACAGACATAATGCATGTGAACTTTTTAAAAGAGTAAATCGAGAAGTTGGGCCTCCGGCGCTCTCATTCGCCGAACGAAACGCAGTAGTACGGATACTACTACTCTTACGTCGATCTTCTATGAGAGGGTAGTACTTCCCCGGACGATCCAGCACATTCATGCTGAAACCAGCGTGGATCTACTACCGTACAAACACTTAAAATTCGCGTTCTCTTTATTAACAAAGCTTGCAATTTTATCTCACAGTAGGGAACAAGTCCTTTGTCGCGATGGACTTTATAAACATAAATTTCTATCATTTAATCTTAGCTATATTTTAACATGCTAGAATTAAGTAAAAACTGTATAAGAAGAAATCATTGCGTTTACAGTTCTATTTATATACAAATAATACATTTGAAACTTAAGTTGCGTTATTTTCATAGTAAAATAACTGTAAGCATTATGGTTACTTACTTTTTATACAACTTTCATCTAATTCTAGCATGTTCGCAGAAAATATTTTTGAAATATAGCTAAGATTAAATGATAAAAATTGAAAACCACGAATGATTTACCTGATAAAATTCCATAAATGAACAGTACCGTCGTAAGCACAGGAGGCCATTTTACATGACTCGCCATCCAAATCAATGACATCACTTTCTATCGCAGTAGGCTTGGTCTCCTCCGAGAGTTCCTTTGATTCCTTTAACTAAAATATAACAAGAGGTTAGTGACTACTAGTGAAGTATACAGGGTCTGTGCGCAAAAAAGGAACACTTTTTATATTAGCAGTAGAAATTGATTTTAATGATATAACATCTAACATTTTTAAAAATATCTACTCTTCTTAGTAGATTATTGTAGGTTTATACTGTTTAATATTATATTTCTTAACTTATTACTACTGAACTAATATTTGCTCCATGCGTTGCTTATGATTCGGTTTTTTAAAAACTTCAAATTATTATTAATTCTTTATGACTGGCCTGTTGGTCTGGTGGTTAGCGACCCTGACTGCTAAGCCGCAGGTCGTGGGTTCGATTCCCACCCAGGACAAATCTTTGTGTGATGAGCATGATTGTTTGTTCTGTGTCTGGGTGTAATTTATCTATAATATGTATGTATTTACAAAAAAAAAATGTATATAAGTAGTATATCAGTTGTTTAGTACCCATAACACAAGCAAATATAATTGCTTAATTTGGGGCTAGATGGCGCTGTGTGAATGTGGTAGAATATTATTATTATTATTATTTATTTAATGTTTATGTGATATATAATAATTAATAACACGATTTTATACTAATAATATAATTGAGACTAATAGGTTCACTTGGGGTTGCCTGCGCTTAAAATTTATATAAAATTTTATATAACAATTCTATGTAATACTAATAGATTAGTATTTTCACCTGGTGTTGCCTGGGTTTTCTGCCGAAGTCAAAGAGGGTAGTTTCTCGAGCGTAGTATTAATATGATTATGTATGTATATATGTGTATGTATGTCTATATCTTTGGCACGCTCTACAGCCTAAATACCCTGATTGATGAACAAATAAGATGTCATTAGATACTGATACGTATTGATTGTGGATTCCCGTTATTTTTATTGAAATCGATTCAGCCGTTTAGGCGCTGAGTATTAACAAACATACACACACAAACTTTCGCATTTATAGTATTAGTAGAATTTCACTTACCTTCGCTAAGAAATGATCAGGTATCTCAGCTTGTGGGTGGAAACTCGCTCCGCTGACGTTGCACTTATGTCCTTTCAGCACATGCAGTAGTTTGCAGTCCGGAACTGACCATACTTTGCTCAAACCAGACCTTAAACACATACATACACACATAACTTCACACGTCTCCCATTAATGGGGTAAGCAGAGACTATAGAGCGCTATTTGGTGAGATCCAAATATACCTCCTATTAGATTACCCCCTACTGCATTAACATTTATTGTTCTGAAAGTGCTGAATGTATATGCGGCAAAAGCGATATGTTAAACTCAAAGTATTTATTTCATTTTGATCATAAAGTATGATACTTATGAAAAGTCAAAATTACATGAAGTCAGCTAATTAACCTACAGCCAGTTCGCTGACGAGGTAGAGCTGTGAGAAGAACTGTTAACAATTTTAACACATCAACGCAACCAAATAACCATTCAAAGTAATTATTACAAAACAACCAATTAATTTAATAACATTTTAAAAAAAGAAAAAAAAACGTAAATAGAGGATTTCAATTATTTAGTTTCATCTAGTATGATAATTTGACTACGTATGTAGGAACGTATGCAATGCAACGTTGCGGCTATTTCAAGGTAATTCAAATGCAGTGAGTGTTTATGCTAGCGAATACCAGTATAACTCGTGCGTGTACATTGCAGTATAACTCGTGCGTGTATATTGCAGTATTACTTTGCGTGTATAATGCAGTATAAATCGTGCGTGTATATTGCAGTATAACACGTGCGTGTCTGTTTCAGTATAACTCGTGCGTGTATATTGCAGTATAACTCGTGCGTGTCTGTTGCAGTATAACTCGTGCGTGTCTATTGCAGTATAACTCGGGCGTGTCTGTTGCAGTATAACTTGTGCGTATCTGTTGCAGTATTACTCTGCGTGTATATTGCAGTATAACTCGTGCGTGTATATTGCAGTATTACTCTGCGTGTCTATTGCAGTATAACTCGTGCGTGCCTGTTGCAGTATTTCTCGTGCGTGTCTGTTGCAGTATTACTCTGCGTGTCTATTGCAGTATAACTCGTGCGTGTATATTGCTGAGTAACTCGTGCGTGTCTATTGCTGTATAACTCGTGCGTGTCTTGCACTGTTTGTGTCATTTATTAGGAGGTTGTCTGTAAGTAGTGCTATACTTTCACTGCTTAACTGTCCCGTCAGTCTTCCTCCTATCATTTTGGTGTAGATTGTGCATTTTGCTCCACTGCATACGTCAAGGAGGGTAATGTTTTTCGAGCGTATGTATGTATATCTATGTGTTTATTTATTCGGCGCGTTTTACAGCCTAAATGACTTAATGGATTTTAACATACGAGGTGTCATTAGTATTAATTGTGGGAATGTCATAGGATATTATAACATTGTAATGTAGGGCAGCATAAAAAAAAGATAGATTTCTTTCAGTTTGATTTAGGCAGGGGTGATTTTTATTTTTTTAATAATTATTTAGCATTATTGTTACAATTAGACCTTTCTATAACCACTTAATATCAGGTAGATTGTATGTTTCTTTTATAGTATTAATTTTTATGTGATTTTCAAATCATATGTACTTTCTAAGTTTATCTTGGACATTTCTGACTGACAGTGAAGGAAAACATCGTAAGGAAACCTGGAACTAAAAGTCTGAAATTGCCAATCCGTCTTGATCGCACGTGGCGATTAATGCTCATGCCTTCTCTATATGAGAAGAGGCATTTGCCCTGCAGTGGGACAGTAAACAGGTTGTTATTATTATTATTTTTATTAAAATGACGCTTTGCTTATAAGCCGTCAATGGAATCCAAGAGCCGTAGTCAAATTGCTGTCATGGTGGCCATTACTATGGCAGCTATATTAATTATTTTTACTTTACTTACCAACTGGCTGTAATTAACATTTTACTGTCATTGCTAAATCTACAAAAACTAATTGGTCTTGTATCTCCAATCTGAAACAAAATATTATTATTAATGATGTATTTCATACAGTATTAGTTTTCATATGAATGCGTTTCGTTAGGTAAGTAAACAGAGAATATCTCTGTCCACTCATTTCTTTGTTTAACACGAACTTTAGTAAGAATAATAATACTATTAACAAAGCTAATTAAAATTAAAATATCTTAAACAGACCTCTAGAGATCTCAAAACTTCCGGGCAGACCCCAGATTAAGACAAATCAACAGACCCCCAGAGATCTGAAAGACCCTAGATTAAAAGACAAATCATAAAGTTCCCGGTAGACCCCATAGTAATTCAGATCTTACTAATCAGATCCAAAGACCCAAGATTAAGCTCTTACCTGACTGCAATATATAGACATGGCTGATGCCTTCCTCTGTGACTCCTGCTTAGCTGCAGCACGAACACTTCCAGGCAACTTTAACTCCTCGCGGGCTTTGGTTAATCTAGTGATGTTCAGTATAATTTTAATTAAATATTGTTATATCGAGAATTTTAACCTGGCCGTTCTGAAGTTAGCGCGAGTGACACAGGAACCCCCAGTTTCTGAAAGGCTGATCAACGAAAAATTAACTAATCACTTGTTAAATAAAATAATAATAATATAATAATATTCTACCACTTTCACACAGCGCCATCTAGTTCCAAATTAAGCAATTATATTTGCTTGTGTTATGGGTACTAAACAATATACTACTTATATACATTTTTTTTTTGTAAATACATACATATTATAGATAAATTACATCCAGACACAGAACAAACAATCATGCTCATCACACAAAGATTTGTCCTGGGTGGGAATCGAACCCACGACCTCCGGCTTAGCAGTCAGGGTCACTAACCACTAGACCAACAGGCCAGTCAAAATCTCATGTGAGTACTATTTGGTTTGCTAAAAGCATAAATGATTAGTTTATTTTAATCTAATTAGTAACTAATTAAATCAATCCATGCTTTTAACATGCTTTTAGGTACTTCACATGAGATTTAAAAGGTGATTAGTTAAGTTTTCGTTGATCAGCCTTTCAGAAACGTGGAATAAAAGTCTTTTGGCGCTAATTGCACTGTCGCGTTATCATGGTGGTATGAAATTGAGCGGGAAAGTACTACCTTCATATATAATGTTGCCGTAAGATTAAAGTTTTTGCTATTACAAATTTACATTTTGTTGTTACAACATTGACCCTAAATTACATAGACACATGGAAACATTTTATTTATTACTGTTCACGGTAGTAGATCCACGCTGGTTTCATCATGAATGGACCGGATCGATCTTGGAAGTACTACCCTCTCATAGAAGATCGACGGAAGAATATTAGTTTTCATGCTAATGTTTCGCTCGGTGAGTGAGAGCGACTCTTCTCTCCTCTTTCGTTTCCCTTTTCCTTCCTCATTCCCTTCTCCGTGGTCGGCAACGGCTTGGTTGTGTTTTCTAAGCATTATTACTTCTGCGATGCTTGGGAAACACAGCCATCTCTATAGGTTGCGGTTACCACTCTTGTTTGCCACGAAAAAAAGGAAAGTTTGGTTTGTCATTCAATCAGACATACATTTTTTAGAAGTATATTTCCTTCTCTGTTTATAAAAAACACATTACCTTTTCTTAGCATTAGGCAGTGAATATCTGGCTATCCATAACCGGGCCTCCCTGAGCTCCGTGGGCCCCTCATGATACCAGGTGCCTTCACGACCTCTGTCCCTTTCAATACGGGCCTCTTCTTCCTCGAGTTTCTTGTGGATAGCGTCTTCACCTAGGCTGAAAGTCAAGAATACTAACATTTATGACCTACTGTTGCCCGCTGCTCCATCCGCGTGAATGTCGGTTATATCTCTGTTTACATTGACGATTCTTCATACAAACATTCATCCTCTATTTCAACCCCTTGAAACAATTTTTTCGCGATAAAAGATAACCTATGTTGTTCCCGAGGTCTAATTTATCTCTATATTAAATTTCCTAGAAATCGGCTCAGTGGTATAGGCGTGAAAGCGTAACAGACAGACAGACAGATAGACAGAGTGACTTTCGCATTTATAATATTGGTATGGATAGAGCTACACCTACGGGGAGACTGGTACACAAATTTGATATAAAAAGCTACAGAATTAAGTTATTGGATAATCAACATAGCTTGCAAATCCTACTCATATTGCTTAAAAATAAATAAATATTATATTATGCTAAAGTTACCATTCAGCGCCTAAAAGGTTGAACCGATTTCGATTAAAATTGGTATGTAGAAACATTCTTTTTATCCCGAAAATCGGCCTGGTTTCCAAGGTAGACAGAATACATTTTAGGCGCGGGCGAAGCACAGGGGCGCAGCTAGTAGGCAATATGCTGTAGCACCTCTGGAGAAAACGAGTTCTAAAATAGCACCGACAGGCTACAGCTCAGCTAACGTAAGTAAAAACGGTTTTCCTGTCGGTTGGGCTCACGATCTTGCAGGTAGCGGTCATAGACTGGATGCGCATGACAAAAAAGAAGCCGAAATAGGAGAGGAGTATATCTTGTAGTGGACTAAAGTATCAAAGTAATAATTGTGTATGTAATGACTTTAATACTGTGCTTTTAACAAACAAACAAACAAACAAACAAACAAACTCTTTCGCTTTATATAGTAGTGTAGATTTTAATAATACAGGTCCACTTACTAGCTCAACAGATCTCGCAACCTCACTCTTCTTTCAGCTGGACCTTCTCCAAACAGGCATACAGGCTCGCCCAATTGTCGGAGACTTCTACGGACCTATAGTTGTCACAAACAATGTTATTGTTAATAATGTCAATATTATGCCTATTGTAAGCTGTAAAACTATGAAATTAGCACATATAATGGACTCTGTAAATGGGATATCCATCAAGTCATAATATTGTTTTAATTTGGCTGCTTTGGATTCACTCCACGAGATCGCCGGGGACATCTAGAATTTGCTCGCCTTTCTCAAAGAGCTGAGATGGATCGAGTGACCACCGCCCACCAACACGCAAAATCGTGGAGTTGCGGCAAATAGCCCGTTGATACCATTACCAATTGGCTGCTTTGATGATGCGGTATCAGCACAACTGTTCCACAAGAAGACGTAGGTTGATCTGAATTTAAGTGTATGACCTGTGTCTATTTACACTAATATTATAAAGAGGAAAGATTTATTTATATTTTTGTATGGAATGAATAAAACTACTGGACCAATTTCAAAAATTCTTTTACCATTAGAAAGCCACATTATCACTGAGTAACATAGGCTATATTTTATCATCGTACTCCCACGGGAACGTGAACCACGCGTGTGAAACTGCGTGACGTTTGCTAGTTTATTGTATGTTTCTAAAATCTGTAACTATGCAATGCCCCCCAGAGTCTAGTCGATGGCAGCGTGGCCGACCTAGACGGAGGTAGCGGGACGAGCTAGATGCTTACTAAAAGGTCTGACACCAACTAGTAGTAGAATAGATATGGAAGGATGGAGGGGAGGCCTTTGCTTTAAAGTGGGACATGATGGCTTATAATAGACAAAAATAATGCAATGCATGGTCTTGTTCTATTTTTATTTTATATTTTTACCATTTTTTTATAACAGCTTACCTCATCATCATCAGTGGACACATTGAGCTGCCGAGCCTTCCGCCTCCTCTCAAACTCTTCAAGTAACGCCTTCTTGTCTCTGGACATCTCTTCTTCCAGCTCCATGTATTCTATTAATAAATTAATATTATAAATGTGTAATTCTATTAATATTATAAATGTGAAATTCTATTACCACTCATTACCTAAATCGATTTCGATGAAAATTGGTACCTAAGTAGATACTTTTGGTGCCAGCAACGGACATAGCCTCCTTCATTGGCATCTGCGTTTAAGGTAACTTGATCAAAAGGGAGCTAGTAAAGACATAAAAATGTACCTAACATTAAAAACAAAAACCATGAACAGTTCAAGGAGGCAAAACTTGGAGAAGCCCTATGTCCAGCAGTGGGTGTCTATTGGTTATAATGATAATGACAATAAAGTATCTCTGTAACATATTATTATTAGCTAGGAGTCACAGTAAAAGTCAGGCCTTAAGTCTACAAAAATAAAGTTCCAGATTTTATTTAAGTGACAAAAGTGTGAAGTACTGGACCATTTCGTTTCAGACTTTATAGATTCCATTACGAAAGATCTTTAGCTTTTTATCTGGACTAGTATAACAAAAAAGACAGAACTTACCACTCGAAATCTGAATGTCACCCAATTCTTTACCGCCGCCCCCATCCTCAGCGCCTTCCCTGGCTGCTGCAGCGAGGGCCGCCAGCCGGGCTTTCTCCTGCTCTTCCAAGGATCCATAATGCACATGTTTAGGCTTCTTCACCAGAATAACATCTTCGTCGTCAGACATTTTGAGGTTATACTTGAAATAACTGTTAGACTTGTTGGATTTTAAACTTATTACAGTTTGAAGGTTTTTGAGAGATATTAAATCTTTTAAAAGGTAAATTATTTATGTTAATATATCAACAAATACAAAAAATATTTGAAAGCGCTTTATGACAATCAATGACAATAAACATTACGTATCGTTTCATGCAGAATTATTATTTATTGTGGATCCTTTAAGCTTCGGCCAAACCTGAGCGACTGCGACGCGGGACGCGGGACGCGACGCGGGAGCGTCTGCCGCGCGGCGCCGCGGCGGTCGCTGCCATATAATATCTATGGCGCCTTGCACACCTGCGCGACCGCAACGCGGGACTGCAGGTCTGTGGTCAGACGTGTGTAGTAGTATAATTAAAGTACTACCCTCTCATAAAAGTTCGATTTAAGAGTAGTAGTATTACTTTCGTTCGGTAAGTGATAGCGCCGGAGGCCCAATCTCTGCCCTTTCCATTTTCCTCATTCCCTACTCCACTACCTTTGCCTATCCCACCTCCTTCACCTAACCCACTCCCTTGCCGGTAGGCAGTGGCTTCGCAGACCGCAGAGTCCCAGGCAATGAAGAAGCGACATGAGCGACAGTTACCACTTACCATCAGGTGGGCTGTTGGCTAGTCTGCCACCGTCGGCTGTAAAAAAAACCTACCAATTCGTACTCTGTCAATCAAACCATTGAACCAGAGAGGTTGCCATTATTTGTCGCGTGGTTTATTCCGCAAAAGCAATAAAAGGTATTTTTCATCAGAGTCAGAATTTGATGTTAAATACGAGAATGTCATCACCACAACAGTTTAGTAGCTATCCTACTAATATTATACATGCGAAAGATAGTGGGTGTGTTTGTTACCACTTAGTGCCTAAACGGCTAAACGGATTTCAATTAAAATTGGTATGTTAGAAAGGTTTGGTGCCAGAGACAGACAAAGTATTTAAGGTTATTTTTATCCCGAAAATCGGTCTGATTCCCGAGGGAGACAAAACACATTTTAGGTGCAGGCGAAGCCGTAGGGCGCATCTATTATCAGATAAAGACGCGCAGCTTTAGTGATTGTTCACTAACAAATGAAGTTCGCGGTTCGCGTCGCAGTCGCGCAGGTGTGCACGTTAAGTTTCGCGTTGCAGACGCTCCCACGTCGCGTCCCGCGTCCAGCGTCGCAGTCGCGCAGGTTTGGCCGAAGCTTTAAATGAAGCGCACATATTTTGATTGATCAGAAAAATCTTTCATTTACTGCGTTAAAATCTGCGCGATAACATTGATTAAAACTTATATCTGAACTTAGGTCTGAAAATATATCTAATTAGAAATTATTATATTAATTAACTCTTATTTATTAAATATACGCGACGGAAATCTAAACTATGCGTGTAAAGTCGCGTTTTGAACAGACTTTGATTTATAAATTGTAGTAATACTTGTGGTAAAAGTAATTACATAACTAGGTAAATCTATAAAAGATATAAATTTTATTTTTCAAGTTTGCTACTTTCATAATTGACTACACAGTTTTTTTTATATGTCTATGCAGTATTTGTATATTAGTAATTCTCAAAGCGAAAATATGTCAAGATGTTGTGATTAAAATAACGCATGAGATTTTGTAAATAATAAAATTAACAACACAACACTATTTCCCTACTTAGTCTGTGTTTCATCTTCTGTTGTTCTCTACTTAATCTTAGTCCTACACGGAAGACTAGGCAGTATGGTCGAAAGACTATAGCCTGCCCCGCGGCAAAAAAAAAAATTAGTCTTAGTCTGTGCCTGTGCTTCTGTCATTCTGTCGTTGTTTACGTCAGTGCTTAGAAGCATTAGTATTCGCAGTATTGCAAATAAATTAAGCGAGGTTAGGGGGATCATTCGGCGGGTGTTCTTGGTTAGCACGTGTGTTTAGAATATTTGTTGTTTTTTTTTTGTTTTTTGAACGATTGTTATAACTTTTGTGACTTGTTTTTGTGTGCCGTCCTTGTGTTTGTAATCAGGTTTGTATTGTTTGTGTTCCTATCCTTTTTTTAAAGATGGATAAGAATAAACCTCCTGATCCTGAACCCCCAGACATTTCAAACCCTTTATCCCCTACCTTACTATCCCAACCGACTGCACTATCGCAATTTGCTGATGTTGTTTGTAGCATTACAGAGATGGATGTATCGCAGCATATTTCACGTAAACGCCCTAGTGATGAAAATATTGTGACACCCACCCCCCCAAGTAAACAACAAAAAAGCCAAATTGGCCGTGTCAGATATTCAGCTATAGACAAATCACCCTATATCGTCCATGTATCCCGTATTGAGTCCCAACCCAATGCAGGCTCCACCCTACACCCAGTTAGTTTTGGAAAATTTTTGTTGCATAACAACATCGCAAACATTATCAAAGGTGGAGTTAATAGAGTAGGTAGAAACCGTGTGTCCGTAGAGTTTGCCACCCCTCAGGATGCTAACTCATTCCTTGTTAATGCTTTACTCCCCAAACATGGCTATACAGCCTCAATCCCCACATACAACATTACAAAAATGGGTGTTGTGACTGGTGTCCCTTCTGATCTTACAGAGGAGGAAGCCTTAACCTATTTGTCTGTGCCTTCAGGATGTGGACATATTCTTAAAGTTCGCCGTTTAAATAGAAAAATTCAGAAAGACGGGGGTCATGAGTGGAAACCTACTGAAACTTGCGTCATCACCTTTGATGGCCAAGTCTTACCCAAACGTGTCTACTGCTGTTACACATCTCTTCCTGTTGAGCAATACATTTACCCAACAATTCAATGTCGCAAATGTTGTAGGTTTGGTCATGTGGCAAATATCTGTAGGTCTAAACCTCGCTGCAGTAAGTGTGGCCACGATCACCCTGGTGATGGTTGTAGCATTTCTGAGGGCGAGGCTTTTTGTGTGCTTTGTTCGGGGAATCACTTTGCTAATAGCAGGTCATGCCCTGAGCATGTTAGGCAGAAGGCTATTAAGACCTTTATGGCTGAGAAATCTATCCCTTATGCTGAGGCTACCAAAATGATTCCATCAGTTTCTCGCAATTACGCTAATGCCACTAAATCACCTATTTCTCAGTCATACCGTAAGACTATTACTCTTAAGCCCAAGTCTCACGCACCACTTTCTCCATCATATGATAAAGCTGCTCATCAGCACATAATTAATACCCCCCAACCTTCACAGCCTAATGGCTGCGCTCTTAATTCTAACAATCTCTCAGTGGATAATACTACCTCTTTTCTTGAACTCTTAATAAAACTTTTACCTACTATAATTTCTACTTCTAGTTTTCAATCACCGTCCAACGCTGCCGATCAACTTATTTCTATACTCACTCAAATTAAAAATGGCGGCTCGCCAAGTATTTCTCCAGTGGAATGTGAGGAGCGTGTGGCATAAGAAACACGACCTCATATTTCTATTAAATAAATACAAGCCCCTGGCTTGTTCCATAGCTGAGACTTGGCTCATCCCAAGTCTCAGCTTCCGCATACCACATCATAATATTCTTAGATGTGACAGATCTGATGGCTATGGAGGGTCAGCCCTCTTTGTCAACAATCGTGTTCCTCTTGTTCCCATATCTTTTTCCTCACTTACTGGTGATATGAGTATTGTAGCTGGTATAGTTGAAGGTATCACAGTGTTCTCAATATATATTGCTCACCCCCATCATGACTTTCTTGATATTTTAAAAAATATTATTTCAAATATTCATGGACCAATTTTGGTCATGGGCGATTTTAACTGTCACCATTACAGGTGGGGGTCTGAACGATGTGATTCCTTTGGTGTTGCTCTGGTTGAGATCTTGGATGATCTTAATCTCTGTATTTTAAATAATGGCTGCCCAACAAGAAGATCCCCTCCCGGACAGCAAAAAAGCTGTGTTGATTTATCGTTTTGTTCGGTTTAGTTAGCGGCTTCAACTCATTGGGAATGTACAACATTGTCGCATGGTAGTGACCATTATCCTATTGTTATATCCATAGTTAATAAGACTTATTTGGAAAAAACCTCCCCTCCACTTTTGAAACATAATTTATCCAAACCAGATTGGCCCAAGTTTTGCTCATTACTTGAGGACAAAATTGACAGCCTTCCAAATTTAAATTTTAACTTCGATCCTGCGGGTCACTGCCATGCTAAAAGCTGTTATGAAGGATTTGTTGCCGCTGTAACCTCTAGTGCAGATTCATGCTTTCCTTTAAAAAATAGTGCCCGTAGTAAAATTCCATCTCCTCCATGGTGGGATCAAGATTGCACCTCGGCGATAAAGCAAAGGAATGAGGCTGAAAAGAGATATAATACAGAGATGAACACTCAAAACTTACTAGCTTATTTACAAGTTAATGCCAGGACCAAACGCCTCCTCCGCAAAAAGAAACGGGCTGGTTGGATTAATTTTTGTACTTCTTTATCTCCGTCTACTCCAGTTTCAGTTGTTTGGAAAAACATTAACAGGTTCAGGCACGGTTGTTCCCCATTGACCTCCTCGCCAATGACTAGGGAAACAGCTGAATTCTTTTTTGATAAATTAGCTCCTCCTTATGTCCCACTTTCTTCGGAACATTTTAATGTGCTCGTGCATAATGTTTCTGATAATCCCTTGGATGCTCCATTTACCTTAGAGGAATTGAATTCGGTACTCAGATATGTCCGGGACTCAGCCCCCGGCATTGATGGTGTTCCATATTCTTTTATTGCGCATTCTGGAAATAAGGCTAAACTTTATTTCCTTAATATTATTAATTTCTGCTATAACTATGGTTGGGTTCCAGAGCAGTGGAAAACACAGATTATTATACCCTTATTGAAACCAGGCAAACATGTTGATGATCCAAAAGGCTATAGACCAATTGCTCTATCTTCTGTTTTAGCCAAATTACTGGAACACCTTATCAAGAACCGTCTAGAATGGATAGTCGAATCGAGGGATTTACTGCCCAAACACCAATATGGTTTCAGGAAAGGCCTTAGTACAATGGATAGTGTCGGTGTTTTAGTCGCGGACATACGTTTAGCGTTTTCCAAAAACGAGTCTGTCGTTGCCGCCTTCCTAGACATTTCTTCTGCATACGATAACGTTCTTCTTCCCCTTCTCAGGCAGAAAATGCAACAGCTGAGTCTTCCGGTTAAGATGATCGAATGCATATGTAGACTGCTTTCCTCTCGTTCTTTGTTTCTGAGAGTTCAGGGCGAAAACTTTGCTAAAAGGCAAACTTGGAGGGGTCTCCCCCAGGGCTCTGTCCTCAGCCCTCTTCTTTATAATATATTTACTGCTGATATTGGACTTTGTCTAAACACCAATTGTCACATTTTACAGTACGCAGATGACTTAGCATTGTATGTGACAGATCTCTCTATTGTCGATGCTGCGTCATCACTCTGCCTCTCTCTGGACTCTTTGAATCATTGGCTTTTAAGCCATGGCCTCTCGTTATCCGCCCCAAAAAGTACAGCAGTTATTTTCTCTCGAAAGAGACTCATTCCTGAAGTTTCAGTGGGTATTTTAGGAAATAATATTCCTTTGGCTAGCAAAGTAAAGTTTTTAGGAGTTTTCCTTGATTCAAAATTAACAGGTAAACCCCACTTAAACTTTTTAATTAGTAAATGCGAGCGCATTATTTCTATTTTAAAAGTCCTGGCTGGTGTTTGGTGGGGTGCCCACCCATATACCATGAAATTGGTCTATAACGCCTTAGTTCGTAGTGTGTTAGACTATGGTACGTTTCATTTAGTCCCATGCAACAAAGACGCTTTGGCTGGACTAGATAGGGTTCAGTCTAAGTGTCTTCGGATCATTTCTGGTTGTATGAAGTCCTCCCCCGTTAACGCATTGCAGGTCGAGTGTGCCGAACCCCCCCTAGCCCTAAGGCGCCAGTATCTGGCTTCCCGTTTTATGTCTAAAGTAATATGTAGATCTACCCATCCCCTTAAAAGAACCTTAAACGAGTTAGATGCCTTATGCAGAGGCTCAATTTACTGGAAAAATAAAGAAATTCCCTTAATCGTAAAATCTTTTCGTCAACACCAAAATTTAGTATGTCCTATCGTTCAGTACCCCAGAGTTCCCATTTTTAACTTCGCCTATGAAGTTTTATGTTTCATACCAAAAATTGTCTTTGACATCGGGATATCCAAACATTCCCTCACAGCGAATTCGACCTTCAATGCGGTGGTGAGCGAACGTTGGAATGGTTTCCAAATATTTTTTACCGATGCTTCTAAGTTAACTAATTCTAATTATACTGGAGCGGCTGTGTATTACAAAAGCTCTAGTATTATTTTAAAATATAAATGCCCTAAGGAGTCGTCTGTATTTACTGGTGAATGTGTGGCTATATTGGAAGCATGCCTTTTCATTGAATCACACACCAATATTGAGAATGCCGTTATATTTACTGATTCCCAGAATCCCTTTAAAGGTAAATTGTGTAGCCCCCTTATCTTAAAAATTAAAAGTTCATTACTGTCATGTGCTCGCAATCAGAAGAATGTGCAGTTAGTTTGGATACCTAGTCATTGTGGCATTGAAGGTAATGAATATGTTGATACTTTGGCTAAAGACGCTTGTTCATCTGTATTGGCGGATCTCAGACATAACTCTCATCAGTGTTACGACCTATTGAACCTCCCAAAATTGACTCTTCAGTGTTCATGGCAGGAGCAATGGAATGTTTCTAGCAGGAAGAAAGGTAGTTTTTTCTATGCAGTACAACCGTCAATAAAACCGAAACCTTGGTTTTTTAACTATAAAAAAGTTTCTAAAACTGTAATATCTGTCCTTTGTAGAATTCGCTTAGGTTTTTGTTGTACTCCCGTCTTTTTGAATAAAATTCGAGTCCGTGACTCCTCTCTCTGTGAGTGCGGATTGGCAGAGGGGACTTTGGAACACATATTTTTTGAATGTCCTAGTAATGTTACTTCTCTCAATTTATATAGTCGTCTTCCTAAATTTAAGATTCCCCTTCCTATTAATTTCCCTTCTTTATTAACATACTCCTCTCCAGATTTGTTTGTGGCGCTTATGACCTTCATCCGCCACAATAGTATAAAATTATGAGTCTAGTTTATGTGGGTGTGGTATACGTATACCTGTATGTGTTTTAACATAATATAATATTTATGTAGATATAATTATTCTATTTGTTTGTTTGTTTCAGTCCCGTACTAACCCAACAAGCCCTACTACATCGTGTCCAACTGTTATAATAAAAATAAAATCAATCATGTTTCTACTTTTTGTCTGATTTTTGCGCTTACCACACTTGCTACTCCTTGTCACTTTGACATTGGCAGAATTGTCGACATCGGCATTGCTTGCCATCGTACAAAAATAGAATAGAATAAATTAAGCTAAAATGTAAAATAACGCGAAATATATATAAATTTTTACCAATTAGTTAACATAAGCTTTATGTTATTAGAAATTTTAGACATATTACACGGATTTTTGAAACATAACCTTTAAAGTGTGTAACTACGATTAAGACCATAATTTAGTGATAGTTGAGTGTTATCATGTCTCTGCAGCTGTCTAGGCGGGAAGTAGACGACCTTAGGTCTTCGCTAGACCACGCTATATACCGAACTATTGGCAAATCGGACAATTCTTTGCTGACTACTGTGTCGTCTTGTCTAACCAATGGGTGAGTTACCAAATAACTATGTCAACATTTTTGTTGTTTTTTCTTGTAAGAAAATACTAATTTAGAAACAGCTCTTTTTGGGTAATATCTTACAACCAACATGTAGTGAAGTAAATATATTTTTGCATACAAGCAGCACAAAATTTTAAAAAGGATTATGGTTTAGTGTTTTCGATCTTTGCTGGCTCATACAATCATTTTATGTAATTTGATTTTTCAGTTACGAACGTAGAAAAATAATAGACAAAATATCGTCGCATATAGACTCGAAAAAAGCTAGCAAATTAGCTGATAAAATCATTGCATTAGCTCAAGAATTGATATCCACTTCAAAATCTTCTACAAAGAGAAAACACGACTCTGGTGACCGTGACAAAGATGTTAAACGATCAAGACATGATGAGTTTAAAGAGGAGAAGGAGCCAAAAGAGGAAAGGAGAGATGAGAGAAGGGAGGAAAGGAGAGAAGAGAAGAAGAATGGAGTGGAAGCGCAGACAGGATTGGTTGAGGGAGAGACGGTAGGGTCTAAAATGGCAGTTTTGAGTGCTGATAGGATTAAGGTAAATAAAAATTAGCATTGTTTTGTATAAGTTCTCTTATTGATATTTTATTATGTTCCAAGACTAAAACTGATTTCTGAACAGTGGAGGCTGTCTTACAGATTGTCTAACCTGTTACAAAGTTATCTGATCCCCCACAATCAATTAGGCCTCAAATATAATGACATGATATTTGCAGATGTTGTCCTGGCACTGTTACTTCAAAAAAATTAAAAAAAAACTACTTTGTAGATGGCCAGTTCTCTACATGGTATGGTATTGTATAATGGGCTATTTTCTGCAACTCCTCAACATTTTTCGAATTAATTATTCAATCCAACTCAGCTCCTCGAGAAAAGCCAGCAGAATATATCTCTAGTGATTTCTCAGAGTAAAGTAAACTCTTTTATACTACAAATATATTTTCTCTTCCAGCTCATGATGGCTAACGCCCAAAAAGAGATAGAGGAACGTAAGCGGGCCCTCATAGCTATGAAAGGAGGAGAGACCAAGAGTACTGGTGTTAGTGCCGCAGCTGCTACCGCTCAGCAACTAAAGTTACAAGTGCAGAGCAGTATACCACCGCCGAGTGTGATTAAACCTGTGCTGTATTCTAGACCTGGTAAGCCAAGAATTATAAATTTCATACATACATAGCTTCACGCCTTTTATCCCCGAAGGGGTAGGCAGAGGTGTTTAACCACCCACTATTCGCCATTATTTATTTTAGGTCCCATGTAACAGAGGGTGAGTCTGTTGATATTACTTTACCCGACCCGGGCATCAAATCCGTACATAGTACCGCCAAACCATAGAGGCAGGCTTATAACTATGATTTGGCACTATAAATTGTTTGTTTATAAATGTTATAGTGTGAGTGCATGAAACTGCTGTGCTAAAACGGTTAAAAATACCATTAAATATCATTGAATACAATTTATGCAACACTTTTGTTGATGGGCTTCTTGTTCATAGACTACTTGGTCCAAACAAATGAAAAAAAAAATCTATTACTTTACATGTTGCATTTACATTTATACTTCGAATGGTTCTAAATTCTAAAATAGTAGATATTAAAAAAAAATCTGTTACTTTTTGTGCGCAACCCTGTTTTTGGAATCGTCTCCATTCTGGCATCCACTGATTGCTTACCACTACCATCATCTTAACGATTATCACGTCTCGTGACAAGGTCTGCTCTCTTTATACTTTTCTTCCACTTCTCCCTATCGTGGTCATCGTTAGCAGATAGCTTGCTTTCAAGGTCTTTATTTATGACGTCAGAGCATCTCAATTTTGGCTTACCCCTGCGTCGTGTACCTGGCAGAGTTAAGGGTATTTGGGTGGCCTTCGCTCAATATGACCAAACCATTGCAGCCGGTTTTCTTGTAGCTTGTTAGTGATGTCACGGATTCCCAGGCTACCTCGCACATACTCGTTGCGGATTCTGTCACACCTAGTTACTTCGCACATCCATCTTAGCTTTTTCATCTCGCACATTACCTTACCATCAGACACAATATCATCATTTTGACGCAAATGTAACAATATGGTTGTATCCACAGTGGTGAATGCCATGAGCCAAGAAGAGTTGGAGAAACAGAGGAAGATAGCAGAACTGCAGGCCAGGATACAGAGGAAGTTAGCTGGTGAGTGCAATCATTTAATGGCATTTGATACAAAATGGTGCGTAACATGATTACTGGTAAGACAAGACAAAGGTCTCCCTCAATATTAATCTATAATATAAAAATGAATCGCTGAATGTGTTGCTAAGCGCAAATCTCGAGAGCAACTGAACTGATTTTACAAATTTTTTTTTAATAATATTCCTTGAAGTACGAGGATGGGTCTTACGGAGAGAAAAAAATTTAAGTTTGCCTGAAAAAAAAATACATAAAAAACACACTTACAAAAACACTATATTCCCATACTCATTTAAAAAAATGTTCACCCGTTTGAAGCCGGGGCGGGCCGCTAGTTGAGAATATTTTCGTGCAAATACCTTGAGCCTATACTTATGAAATAAATGTGGAAAATTTCACCCTTGGAGTGGATCACTTCCCTTACGGGCTGTTCTCCGCAACTCCAAGTCTGTGTGTGTATTTTCTTTGTGGGTGGGCGACAAGCACTCGATCTATCCCAGCTCCTCGATAAAAGCCAGCAGATTTTGTACTGTATGTGGCGACATCAGGGCTTTGTAGTAATGTAGCTTTTTATCAGTACATGTTCTTTTTTTTTATACAACTAAAACAAGCATGTGGTCACTGGTAATCCATGGACATGGCTATGTATTTGAAGCATTGCAACAAAGCCGGCGTGGACCATGCAGGAAATAAGAAGAATGGAGGTGCTGTTTACTACCAAATCACTTTTCACTTATTATATCTGTTTGTACATAGGTGGAGCCTTACAAAGCACAGTGGGATCAGGACCAGCACCCTTGATCTTGGACCGAGAAGGTCGCACAGTAGACACCAGCGGCAAGAGAGTACAACTCACTCATGTTGCACCTACTCTAAAGGTAGGAACGGTCCAGCTTTCAAACTTTTGTCGCGATATTAAGGCCTGGAATTCTTTACCATCGCAATATAGTGAAAAAGCATCTCATGAAGCCGCCATAGTGGAGTCCACCATGCCAGCCGTTGCTGACGATGGCTTTAGGAATGGTGTCCAGCACTTCTGGATTCCACTGACTGCTTACCATTAGGCGCAGTGGAGTCACTTTGGTAGGTTGTATTGGGGTTCGAGACCGATTGCTAGTAAACTATTCGTAAAAAGTAAATTAAAATCGATTGAAAACATATTTAAAACACCAAAACTAAAACAAAAAGATTAATGTCCTTAGGCAAATATCCGTGCTAAACGCCGTGAAGAATTCCGGGCACAGCTGTCAGGGGCGGCCACATCAGAGCCCAGTACTAGTGCATCATGGATGGATGAGAGGGTTGCTTCGAAGCCTCCTGTCAGGGTCAAGAGGGCGCTGAGGTTCCATGAACCAGGAAAGTTCACTCAGATGGCTGAAAGGTTGAGGATGAAGGTAAGGGATTTCTCTTTTTGTAAGGAATTAAGAGAAGAGAAGGAAAAGGAAGGTGAATGAGGGAAAATTGTATATGGCCAGTGAATATCTTTGGGCTTATATACTCGGAATAATGATTGTGGTACGATGGACGTTTTTAATATATAACAATGCCTTATTATATATACATATATATATACATACATACGTACATACATAACTTCACGCCTGTTTCCCAATGGGGTAAGCAGAGACTATAGAACACCATTAGCTGCGATCCAAACATACCTCCTTTGTCTCTTCAACATTCATTAATCTTTTCATACACACGTCGGTCACGGGTGCTTGTAATTGTGCTCTTTGTCAACACAATCACTTATTTGTGCCACGTATGTCCGTTTACGGCGACCCCTACCAATTTTCCTATTCATTTCCACTCCATATATCTCTTTTGTTATGCTACTTCCATTCATACTTTCCACATTTATATTTTACTATGTAACTGCAGTACAGTGATGGTGGTACGCAGAGAAGCCGCCTCAATGGGTGGCCACTATGCCATTTCCATAATGGTTTCTAAAACCTTCCATAATATCCTGAATCCATCTACCACTCGAACACCACTGACTGCTTACCATCAGGCAGAGTGTATTAAATTTTTGTTGCGTAATCTATACGTAAAATAAAATTGGAGTGTCTGTTTGTAGTATTGAAACAACCGTTTTTTACTACATGTATATGAATACATATACGGTACATACACGAAAATAACATTTTTTAAATTTTTGTCTGTCTGTCTGTCTGTTTGTTCCGGCTAATCTCTAAAATGGCTGGACCGATTTTGACGGGACTTTTATTGGCAGGTAGCTGTTGTAATAAGGAGTAACTTAGGCTACATTTATTTTAGAAAAATTCTTTTATAAATAATAATAATATGCGATGTAACCGACATTTACGCGGGCGGAGCTGCGGGCAACAGCTAGTTTATAAATATAATTAACGGTATTGAATTGTCTGGTATTTTTTTATTAGCCTCTCACAATACTTATGGAAAGATTGTGTTTCTTATTTTAGACTGGAGACGGAGACCACAGCCATTTTCATTCTAGTGATAAAAGACGACCGCTAAGGATTGTTGGTATAAGGTACCAAATCTTTGTCCAGCAGTGGGATTTTATGTGTGACAGTTAAAAAAACAAAATTAGGCAAACACTCAAATATTTTTATTTGACAGGCACAACTGGAGAAATTACAGAACGAGATATCACAAATAGCTCGTAAAACTGGCATATCTTCTGCCACTAAACTGGCACTACTGGCGGCTGATACTCCTCACTCTGACAGAGTGCCAGACATCGAATGGTAAGTTCCAGAAACTGTTATTATTTTATCATATATTATAAACAACTACACATCTGGCTGGCCTGTTGGTCTAGTGGTTAGTGACCTTGACTGCTAAGCGGGAGGTCGTGGGTTCGATTCCCACCCAGGACAAACCTTTGTGTGATGAGCATGATTGTTTGTTCTGTGTCTGGGTGTTATTTATCTATAATATGTATGTATTTACAAAAAAAAATCTATATAAGTAGTATATCAGTTGTTTAGTACCCATAACACAAGTGAATATAATTGCTTAATTTGGGGCTAGATGGCGCTGTGTGAATGTAGTAGAATATTATTATTATTATTAAAGAGATTGTGGGCCCCAGTGGCTGCTCCAGAATTTTTGGAAATAATATGAGTTAGCGAAAGAGTTTGTTTGTTTGAACGCGCTAACCTCTGGAACTACCCGTCCGATTTAAATAATTACTTTTGCGTATAATAGTCCAGTTCCTCAGATTCTAGTCTATGTAACATCACGCTATTGGCGACGGGAGCAGGGCAGTAACCACAGATAACTTAACTCGGATGAAACCGCGCTGTTAAAATTATTAATATAAAGTTTAGCAAACTGATTAGTGACCATATCAAGTTAAAACCAAAATATTACATGCCCACGTTCCCCCACAGGTGGGACAGCGTGATATTAATGACGCCAGAGGAGCGTGAGAACAAACGACGCGTTGAACCCACGACCGACAGTCGCACGGATATACAACGGGTGGACGCTTGCAACACTGGTAAAGATGATATTGTGGACAATTTAAACGAAGACGCTATTACAAATTTGGTTGAACATCCCCAGCAGTTAAGACCGCCAAGTAAGTAACGTATGTGGGTGTTTAGGAAAATTTTCGCCACTAGTTGGCGCCACTTCAACTGTCACATTGGGCCAATCAGGGGTTGACTTTCAAAAAGTGCTTGACAGCTAGATCTGACGCGTCGGTGCTGCCACCTCGTGGGCGCCATTTTAGAAAACCGTCTCAGCAATTTTATTTTGTGCTTTTTGTGCTCGTGAATTTCCGAAATGAACACTTAAAATATTTGTTTTGATAGCACTGTCAAAATGAAAGACCTTTTACCAAAGTGGCGCCAACTAGTGGCGAAAATTTTCCTGAACATCCTCGTTTTCTATATAACTTTGATTCAGTTCATAGCTCGTTGCTCTCACTGATTGGTAAACAATTAGCAGGTTAAGCAACGTAAAGTGCGGCTGGCCCATAGATAGGTGACCGCATAGTGGTATTTGATCTGAGCGTCATGCTTCGGAGGGCGCGTTAAAAGTCGGTAAAATTGATAACAGTCGTTAGGTCAAGTCTGGCTCTATGGCCTATGGGTGACCTGAACAAATCCTGACCTAATGTTAAGTGGTAACCGTAACCGGGCGTAACCTATAGGTTATGTTTTCCAAGCATTGTAGAAATGTTTAGAAAACAACCAATTTTCCGTCGACCCTGTAAGGTAGGGGGTGAGGAAGTAAAAGGAGCTAAGGGATAACTAATCTAATTATCCCCACGCTCCTCTTCCTTTTCCTTATTCATTCCCATCTCAAAGGTGATCTTGTCGGAATGCTTGGGGTACTGTTAGAGGATCGTATGAGTGTAGTTTTTAATATTTATATATATGAATAAACATATATTTATGTTTTACACACTTGATTTTGAATTGTTTACTGTAATTGATATAACTGTGGTAAATCTATAATATAAAAATGAATCGCTGAATGTGTTGCTAAGCGAAAATCTCGAGAGCAGCTGAACCGATTTTGCTAATTCTTTTTTTATAATATTCCTTGAAGTATGACGATGGTTCTTACGGTGAGAAAAAATTAAAAAATTGCCTGAAAATAAAACACTTCTATATTCCCATACAAAAGTATCTTTATTTATCCCAGTGTTTAAAAATATCTACCCGTGCGAAGCCAGGGCGGGCCGCTAGTAATAAATAAATAAATCTCCCTATCGATAATGGTTGTGCTTTTTTATCGTTGTTTAGAGTAGGTAAGGTAGTAGATCCTCGCTGATTTCACCATGAATGTGCCGGATTTATTAAAAAACTAGCTGTTGCCCGCAGCTCTGCCCGCATGAATGTCGGTTATATCTCTGTTTATACATTGACGACTTTTCATACAAATTTTCATCCCCCATTTCAACCCCTTTTAAGCCATTTTTTCGCGATAAAAGATATTATTATCTGCCTATTTTGTTCCCCGAAGTCTAATCTATCTCTATACCAAATTTCATCAAAATCGTTTCAGTGGTTTAGGCGTGAAAGCGTAACAGACAGACAGAGTTGCTTTCGCATTTATAATATTAGTGTGGATTATCTGCTCTCAAAGAATATAGGTGTAAAGTTTTAATATTTGTAATGCAATTAAATGACACATACTTCCTGTGAAATATACTAAAATAGGTATAATAATGTATTGTAATATTTTATCAGAATTAGTCATTAATTAGTAAAGGGAATTAGTCATTCTTATTCCCGTAAACAACATACACATATTATAACGTTTTTAATACGTTTTTAGGATTCTGTACTAAAATGGGACTCTATTACTAAGGCACCGCTGTCACTAGGCTGTATCTCATGAACCGTGATAGTTAGACAGTCCAAATTCACAGATGATGTATTTCAGTTACCGCAGAATCAAATAAATATTTAAGAGGGCTCCCGTACAACAAAAGTGATTGTTTTTCTCGTTTTTGTTTTTTTCTCGATATTGATAACAGCAACAGGTAGACACTTGAAATATTCACACAATATTTAATTATATGCGTTTAACCGTTTCTGCCATACATATTACTGGAATCAGATATAGCTTACGTAGGTCCCTTAATATTTTTTGTCCGTGGTGCTCTCTTTTAATAGGTCATAATCCTATACAGATTAAATTTGTCTCCCGCTTTGCAATGGAGGGAAATACAGGAGTCACAGTGATGGGCATGTGGGCGAGATTGTCACAAAATATTTAGTTATATTATTATATTCACTTATAAGTAAATAATAAAATTAAAAACAAAAAACAGACATGATTTTTTTGCCGTTTTTATTGATAATGGTACAAAACACTTCGTGCGCGAGTCTGACTCGCACTTGACCGGTTTTAGTTTTTATATATTAGCCTACCAAAGTGACTCCACTCTGCCTGATGGTAAGCAGTCAGCAACATCCAGGAGAGAATAAAAACTAAATAATATTTTTATATACATTAAATGTATTTATTACTTATATTATCCCTATCACTATTTTATTATTTATTAATTCTTATAATAATAATTACCGGTACAAAATAACTAATAATCATCCGGTATACACCTTCCACTGACCCGTCTATACCCGATTGCACATCCGGTATTACATATCACACAAGCAATTTGCAATTCCGTCGTCGTTTCGGTACCATTCTCAACTAAAATCTGGTTTTTAATCGTCGTTGTATAATTAAAATTATCATACCAATGTTTAGTGGTAGTCTTCTTAGTACCGCCGAATTCCGGTACCGGTAAATATCCGGGTGAATACGGTTTTACCGTTGTGTTATTAGTTTTATTACCGATATAAAATTTATGCTCGAAATAACCGCTGAAATTGCTTTTTGTTGGATCTTGGTAATTATATACCGGTATTTCTGATGTATTGTATCTCGGCTCGCCATAATAATACGGATTTTGATTATATCCGGTACCATTATATTTATATCCGGTATATCTATGCTTGTTAAATTTCGGCATTAATGTATTTTGTAGCATATAATGTTGTGTTTGATTAGTACCGGTACCGTTATACCGGTATACACCGGTATTATAATTTGGTAAATTATAGCTTTTATTTAGCATCCCGTTATTTTGCGTGTAAAAATTCCAGTTTAATTCATTACTTTTGTTATAACTATACCTTGGCATAGTGGTATAAGTATTATATTTAGGTGTACTGGTAACTCCCTTGCCTGGTTTTAGTCCAAAGAAGGAAAACTGCCTCTTATTCCTTATAAGATAAGAATTATAACGGTTTTTAAAAATATCTGGAATTTTTCCTGCCATATGCACATCCCTACGTACTCTGATGTCCTCCATTTCTGGGTCTTTTATATCGATTCCATAGTTTTTAGTCTGGGCCAATATATTTATAAGACCTACTACTAAAAATATGGGTAGCATAATGGTTAGGTAAAAAAATTGGCTTAATTGGGCGGCTCACGCTAGTTAAAACTTTATTTCCTTTGTTTTTCTTTCTTTATTTTGTAGCGATTAAATTTCTTTCTTTCTTCTTTTGTCTTTCCTTTATAGCGTTTCTTTGAAAAGTCCGGCAATCGATGTTTTCGATGTAAATAATATTGAATGTATCCTTCTAAATATGTAGTTGATTTTATGCACTTAAAGTCACTTTTGTCCTATTATACTATCAATATTTTAATACTAAATCGTCGTAAACACTTTATTACACTATTGTATTACCACAATTTTAATTAATGTTCAACACAATATACACAATGAGACGTTTAATTGAAACTGAGAAATATATTATCAGTTATTTTATATAGACTTACGTCTTACGTCATGAAACACCTAATAATAATTAATGTTTGTATGTCTATACATTGTATTATATATATTTGTCAGATCTAGGCAATACTTTGACATAGCTTGGTGTGACTAGGAGGTTAATCTGACTCCGGTTTCATAAACGATTTAATTTAAATATGCCACAGCGCCAGCGTACTACTAACGGGTGCTACTTGGGATGACTGGTCAATCTTGGCATGGCATACATTTAATATTCAATCCAGTATTACCTTGTCGTGCAATGTGACCAGGAGGTGCATTTACCAGTTTAATTAAAATACGTAGTCAAATTATCATACTAGTTGAAACTAAATAATTGAAATCCTCTCTTTTCTTTCTTTAATCTTAGTAATTATATTAATTGGTTAATTTGTAATAATTTACTTTATATGGTTCTTTAGTTGCGTTGAATGTTTAAATTGTAACTCATACAAATAACTGTAATTATCTGGCGATTGAAAAGAGTGGCGTGAGTTTCTTGCCAGTTCTTCTCACAGCTCTACCTCGTCAGTGAACTGGCTGTAGGTCAATTGACTGACTTCAAAGAAGAAACAAAACAAATAAATTATCTTTAAAGCTCAAAAGCGATGCATTAGAGCGATGTTCAGACTCGACACCAGAGATAGTTGTAAACAATATTTTATCAAATTTAATATATTAACCGTACCATCGCTCTACATATATGAGGTCGCAGTTTTTGTAAAGACAAACCCACATTTATTTAAAAAACTGTCGGATGTAGTTAATCGCAACAGGAGAGATAATGATCGTCTTTGTGTAGTTAAATCTCGCACGGCTCTAATGCACAAAAATATTTTCTGCATTGCGCCGATTATCTTTAATAAACTACCAAAACACATTAAACAATTAAACTTAAGTCACTTTAAAATACAACTAAAAAAGTATTTAATTGAAAAGAGCTTTTATAATTTAAATGAATTCTTAACAGATTCTACCTGTTCACTGTGACATCTTTGCTTTCAAGTACTTATAATATTTTTATTGTTATATTAAATTGATTTTTTAATGTGAAATCTACCTATATAATGTTATTATTTATTATTGATTATTGTTATTATTGATTCTTAATGTATTATTTATAATTTATAGTACATATCTTTACTTTGACTAAAATGACTCTAATAGAATATTGACATGCATTTAATAATTATTAAGTTTATAATTTAAATCTGTTAATTTATTGTTTTTAAATACAACTTGACTTTAATATTTGTAATTTCGTACCATTTTGTGTGCCATAACTGGCCAAACATGTTGCTCTCACTACTATTGTACCAACCTGCATGCAAGCTTATTTATCTTGTACTGTACACACATGTTTTTACAAAATAAAGATCTTATATTCTTATATTATCTTATATTCATGTAATGTCGACTTTTCATAAGCATCATACTTTATGATCAAAATGAAATAAATTCTGTAACTTTGACTTTGACTTTGACTTTATCATAAATGAGTCGCATAATCTATACTAATGTATAAAGCGCAAGAGTTTGTTTGAGCGCGCTAATCTCTGGAACTACCAGTAGAATTTGAATAATTCTTTTGCGTTCCATAGCCCAGTTCTTAAGGAAGGTTATAGGCTATGTGACATCACGCTACGAGCGACGGGAGCGGAGCGGTTAAGATGGAACTTAGCGCGGGTGAAACTGCGCTACGAAAAGCTTAGTAAATAGGTACCTTATATGATTGTGTTGTCTTAACGTGGATTCCGCAATGCTCAAACACAACCATATCTATAAAAAGTTATTATACTGTCTTCCCGCAGCGCGGTTTCATTCGCGTCTTTGCTCACTGCTCCGCTCCCGTCGCTTGTAGCGTGATGTTACATAGTCTATAACCTTCCTTAAGAAGTAAGCTATCAAACGACAAGAATTATTTAAATCCGACTGGTAGTTACAGAGATTAGCGCGTTCAAATAAAGAAACAAACTCTACCGCTTTATTTTTTTACGACTGCATTTATAAAAATAAAAATTGGCAATCCGTCTTGAGCAAGAATGGCGTTCAATGCTCATGCCTTCTCTATATGAGAAGAGGCAGTGGGATATTAATGGGATAGCATTATTGTGTGTAAAGTCACGGGAATAATGTAGTATTATACTAAGGATAAATAAATAAAGTGTTATTTTAACTAGTTGAAATAATTAACACCATAACCATAATACTTATTATTACCTTTATTTTAATTAATTTATTATACAAGTTTCCTTATTGGTCTACAATCAATCATTAAAGAAATAATTAAAAGATTTATACAGAGTAAAGAAGAGTAACGACGGAATAACTTTTTAATGCTTTGTCCCCAAACCGTGGAGTACCTAAATGATCGCTATTTTTGCCCGACTGGCAAAGTCAAGTAGGTTGAACTCAAACTCAAAGCATATATTTCATTTTGATTATAAAGTATGATACTTATAAAAGTCTAAATTACATGAAGTCAGCTAGTTAACCTACAGCCAGTTCGCTGACGAGGTAGAGCTGTGAGAAGAACTGGCAAGAAACTCACGCCGCTCTTTTCCATCGCCAGATAATTACAGTTTTTTGTATGAGTTACAATTTTTGTATGTATGTATGTATGTCTATTTCTTTGGCACGCTCTACAGCCTAAATGGCTTAATGGATTTTAACATATGAGGTATCATTAGATTTGTTTTGATTGTGGGAGTGACATGGGGTATAAAAAATTTAGTGTTATGTCGGCACGTAAAAAATGGGTCTAGGCAGACGAGATTTTTGTTTTTTAATAATATATTTTTCTTGTTCATGAGTTCTTAGGAATCAGTATTGGGCTTATGACCATCATCATACCAGCGGAAAGACGTCTACTGCTGGACATAGGCCTTCTCCAATTTGCGCCACCTTGGCCGGTCATGGGTTGCTCGCCACCCTTACCGTCGTCGGTTGTCATCACGTTTTTTTTTTTTTTATATATTAGCCTACCAAAGTGACTCCACCCCGCCTGATGGTAAGCAGTCAGTGGAATCCAGAAGTGGTGGCCACCAGTGGCGTGCACTCCATATAGGCAGAAAGGCACTGCCTACCTTAATAATTGCTGAAAATCACAATTTTAGCCACATAATTTTATTTTTTTATTTTATTTTTATTAATTAAATAATGCCTACCCTGTTAAAATCTATAATGCCTGCCCTGTCAAAAATCTCTGTGCACGCCACTGGTGGCCACCATACCAAAAGCTATCGTCTTAAACTGCTGGTATGGTGGCCTCCACTATGCGGCTGGGAATGGGGCTGAGGAAGGGAATGAGGGAGGTGAGGAAAGAGGAAAGGGGGGAAATTGGGCCTCCGGCACTCTCACTCACCGAACGAAACGCAGTAGTAAGGATACTACTACTCTTAAGTCGATCTTCTATGAGAGGGTAGTACTTCTCCGGACGATCCGGCCCATTCATGCTGAAACCAGCGTGGATCTACTACTGTCATCTTGTTTATTGCTCCCTGAGACTAAGCGCTATTAACAGTAAAGAACTTTTAGGATTTTCTAAGATCAGTATCAATTTGGCGTATGCTCCTACCCGTTAAGCAATCTATATTTACTTGTTTTTTTTTATAAGTATATCCACGACAAAGGTAACAACAAGCATACAGTCTTCCCAATGGTAAGCAGTTACCTTAGCTTATGGATGTTTGCAAAGTATCACTTGTGCGATGCCCAAATAAATCCTAATAATATTATAAATGCGAAAGTATGTGTCTGCGTGCGTGTGCGTGCGCGTGCTTGCGTGTGTGCGTATGTGTGTGCGGGTTTGTTTGTTACCACTCAGAGCCTCAACGGCAGAACCGATAAAAAATTTGGTATGTACATAGATTTGGTGCTTGAGACGAGAGCCGCACGGCGTAGCTATGGATGCCTCTTCAACATTCATTAATCTTTTTATACACACGTCTGTTACGGGTGCTTGTAATTGTGACCTTTGTCAACACATCTTCTATTTGGTCTGTGTATGTAAAATATATGATTGTAAGAATAGAAGTAAATAGGTAGACAAAGCCAAATATAATTACTATACTATTATCGGAGGTTAAAAGCTATCAAATGATTGGTATGTTTACGAAACATGTTTTAATATTTTTAACTGAGACATTGATTAATCATGATAATGAATAAAATTGTATTTATACACCTTTATTGTCAATGAGGGTTGGCAGAATTGTTGTAACTTTTATTATTATTAAACTTTATAATGACTATTCATGAAAATTCACTGTTGAATAAAAACTCACTTAAAAGAAGTTTTGCACTATACTTTGTTTGACATTAGTTGATGATGTAGGTATGCGTAATATAATAATAATATTACCACAACAAGCACACAACGCCATCTAGACCCAAAGTAAGCATATTATAGCTTGTAATATGAGTTCTAGAATGCGGATAAACATACTTATATACTTTTTTTTATAAATACATACATATTATACATAGAAACACCCAGACCAATGCAAAGCCATGTTCATGCACACAAATTTTTGCACTGAGTGGGAATCGACCCCGTGACCTCAACGTGGCAGTCCATACACAGTACCACCGAATCTCAGAGGTTGTTATTATTGTCTTTTACAGTATTTAATGTACCTATGTTTTCTCCACAGCCGAGCCTCTAAAACCGACATACATGCCAGTGTTCCTCACTAAGAAGGAAAGAAAGAAACTCCGGCGACAATCTCGCAGAGAAGCATGGAAGGAGGAACAAGAGAAAGTCAGGCTTGGGTTAGAAGCACCGCCTGAACCTAAACTTAGGTAAATCTGAATGTTTGAAATCTTTCAATTCAATTAACCAACCGTGTTCCCTTATTTTGATCCTAGGCCTATGCTTGGATACATTCGTTACGCTTCACGCCTAAAGCACTGAACCGATTTTGATGAAATTTGGTATAGAGATAGATTAGACCTCGGGGAAAAACATATTTTTTGAGGTTAAAAATATCTTTAAGTTGTTGAAATAGGGGATGAAAGTTTGTATGAGAAATCGTCAATGTAAACAGAGATATAACCGACATTACACACGGACGGAGTTGTGGGCAACAGCTAGTTATTAACAACGGTTACGGGTGCCAACACATATAATATATTTCTTTTATCAAATATAGAAACTATCGCCTACAATCTTTTAATAGAAGTTATAAAAGCTTAAAATATCTATTTTTTAGGATATCCAATTTAATGCGGGCACTTGGAACTGAGGCTGTTCAGGATCCAACGGCCATCGAAGCCAAAGTTCGAGAACAGATCGCCAAGAGACAAAAGACACATCTAGAGGCAAACAAAGCCAGGGCGCTCACTAAAGAACAGAAGAGGGAGAAGGTACGTACCATAATAGGTACCTTAACATTTTATAATATTAATCAAGCTCGCAATATAAGAGGCGGGAGTTATTTCAAGGTCGCATATTTAACTGCATCTGCGTGCACTGCACGTGTCCGTAGTAAGTTGGTATGCTAGCAAAAACCAGTATGCGTTGTAATTGTACAGAAATAGCACTAATACAGGATGGAGGATGACTTGTACATGACTAGCTAGCTCACTGCTCTGCTCCCGTCGCCAGTAGCGTGATGATATATAGTCTATATCCTTCCTCGAGAACTGTGTTATCAAACGCAGAATTTTTCAAATTCGACTGGTAGTTACAGAGATTAGCGCGTTTAAACATACAAACTCTTCCGCTTTTTATAATAGTATAGATGAGCATTGATTACAACGCTTACTCAAGACGAATTTTCGACTTCAAGACTTAAATTTATAATTCCAAGTTTCCTCACGATGTTTTCCTTCACCATAAGTCAGTTATGTCGAACGAAACTTAAAATTACATGATTTTAGTCATAAACTGGCTTTTACTTTTAAATCTTTTGATATCTGTCACTTTAATTTGAATGAGGGTGTTTAGGATAATTTTCGCCAACAGTTGGCGCTTCTTTAGTCAAAGAAAGGTCTTCCATTTTGACAACGCTATCAAAACAAATATTTTGCAGTGTTCATTTCGGAAATTTTAATTTACAAAATGGATAATTCACGTGCATAAGGACAAAAGAAAATTGCTGAGAGGGCTTTGTAAAATAGCGTTCACGAGGTGGCAGCACTGATGCGTCAGGTCTAGCTGTCAAGCGGTTTTTGAAAGTTAACTCCTGATTGTCCCAATGTGAATGTTTAAGTGGTGCCAACTGGTAGCGTAAAATTTCCGAAACACCTTCATTATATCAACAAAAATATTTTTAAGTCTATCTTAATGTCCCTTCATCCATGTTCGTAACTGAAATCATGTAACCAGTTGCAAGATAAGTTTTTTTTTTTTCATTTTTTGGTAACTAGTTTTGAGAGAAGAATTATTATTTAAGGTGTTTGAGTATACTCATAAGGATTAAACTTGTAAAGAAATATTTATTTTTCTAGGTCGATAGGAAAATAAGAGAAGATACAAGTATGGGGGTCAACGTTGCGGTATATAGGTGAGTTATATGATCATACCAGCTCTTATAATCTCAATACAGGCCTCTTCTCATAAAGAAATGTGCCAGATCGTCCGGGGAAGTACTACCCTCTCATAGAAGATCGACGTAAGAGTAGTAGTATACGTACTACTGCGTTTCGTTCGGTGAGTGAGAGCGCCGGAGGTCCAATTTCTTCCCTTTCCTCATTCCTATTCCCAGCCGCCATAGTGGAGGCCACTATACCAGCAGTTTAAGACGATAGCTTTTGGTATAGTGGCCGCCACTTCTGGATTCCACTGACTGCTTACCATCAGGCGGGGTGGAGTCATTTTGCACACAAAAATGATTTCAGACTTTTAATAAAAGTACAGGTTTTCTTCACCATACACTTAATAGAATATAATTTTATTTAAATAAGTTATTTTTTTTATTTAAATAAGTTACATTGTATACCCATACTTTGTAATAGTGAATATTAAAACTAAGTATTAACAATATTAATAAGCAAAACAATTCTTACACTTCTGTACTTATACAAAACCAAAACAATACTGCCTCTGTGGTTCGGTGGTACTGCGTACGGACTGTCAGACTGGCGCAGAAGTCGCCGATTCGATTTCCGCTCAGTGCAAATATTTGTGTGCATGAACATGTCTGTTTGCATTAGTCTGGGTGTTTCTATGTATGTATTTACAAAAAAAAAAGTATTTAAATATGTATATTTGCATTCTAGAACCCATAACACAAGCTATAATATGCTACTTTGGGTCTAGATAGCGTTGTGTAGTTGTTGTGATATTATATTTTTTCAATTTCAGAGTAAAAGATCTGTTCGAGTGTGCATCAGCCAAGTTTAAAGTGGAGGCCAACGCTCAACAATTGCATATGACGGGTTGTGTGGTTTTACATAGAGGTTGCTGCGTAGTGGTCGTAGAAGGAGGGCCTAAGCAGCACGCCAAGTATAAAAGGTATTATAGTAATAAATCATTATATACTACTGCGGTTTCACCCGCATCTTTGCTTACTGCACCGCTCCCGTAGCCAGTAGCGTGATGTTACATAGCCTATAACCTTCCTCAAGAACTGGACTATCATATACAAAAAGAATTATTCAAATCCTACTATTAGTTGACTGGCCTGTTGGTCTAGTGGTTAGTGACCCTGACTGCTAAGCCGGTGGTCGTGGGTTCGATTCCCACCCAGGACAAACCTTTGTGTGATGAGCATGATTGTTTGTTTTGTGTCTGGGTGTAATTTATCTATAATATGTATGTATTTACAAAAAAAAAATGTATTTATGTAATCAGTTGTTTAGTACCCATAACACAAGCAAATATAATTGCTTAATTTGGGGCTAGATGGCGCTGTGTGAATGTGGTAGAATATTATTATTATTAGTTTCAGAGATAAGTGCGTTCAAACAAACAAATTGTTCCGCTTTATGTAATAGTATAGATATGTCGCCAGCGGCTTCGCCCACGTGGATAGGTATACAACAACAAAAAAAACTATGTAATCGTTGATACGTATCTTTCTATATGTGAAGAATTTTAAAATTGTTCACGTAGGTTTTGAGTTTATGCACAAACATATATAGTAGATCCACGCTGGTTTCAGCATGAATGGGCTGAAGTATTCATAAAAATCTTATAAGCATAGTTAAAATGTGTTTTGTCTTTTTCTTATTAGTACAAATGTCAAGGTGACAGATAAACCCTCAGTTTCTAAAAGGCTGATCAACGAAAAATTAACTAATCACTTGTTAAATCTCATGTGAAGTACCTAAAAGCATGGATAAATTAGTTTTATTTGATCTAATTAGTTACTAACTAGATTAAATTAAACTAAATAATCATGCTTTTAGCAACCCAATTGGTACTTTACATGAGATTAGGTGATTAAGTTAATTTTTCGTTGATCAGCCTTTCAGAAACTGGAGGTTAGACAAATGAAATACTGGGTGGCGCAAAAGTAAAGACCCTATTTGGTTCAGCTATAACATTTTTTCTAAATTAGAAAACTAGATTTAGATTTTTTTAAATGTATATTTGTGCCATTAAATTTCGTACCATTAGGATTTAAAGATGATGTCTTTTAAATGGTGACCTCCAGAGTTGATACACATTTGAGCCCTATTTATGACATTTTGCATAACTTGCCGTAACACTTCCTGCGTTTCCATTTCCATCTCTCAGGGCATGTCAATAAGCAGAATACTCGGTTCTGGGGCACTGATAATCCGCGCATTATTCAAGAAACACCTCTACACCCACTAAAAGTTACTGTATGGTGTGGCATCTGTGTTGACAGAGTGATCGGACCCTATTTTTTCGAAGACGCTGGAGGCAATGCGATTACTGTCACTGGAGAACGCTACAGAACCATGTTACGTGAGTTTTTGATACCCAGTTTGGACGAATTGGGGCTGGAGCACATCTGGTTTCAACAAGACGGCGCTACGGCACACACAGCGCGCGACACTATGGACTTAGTGAGGGACGCTTTTCCAGGCCGAGTTATCTCTCGTTTTGGCGATTTGCCTTGGCCTGCAAGATCACCCGATCTGACCAGTCCAGACTTCTTTCTTTGGGGTTTTTTGAAATCTCGGGTGTATGTGAACAAGCCACAGACTCTCGCAGCTCTAAAAGAAAACATTCGTCAAGAAATAACGAACATATCGCAGGAAGTGTTACGGCAAGTTATGCAAAAGGTCATAAATAGGGCTCAAATGTGTATCAACTCTGGAGGTCACCATTTAAAAGACATCATCTTTAAATCCTAATGGTACGAAATTTAATGGCACAAATATACATTTAAAAAAATCTAAATCTAGTTTTCTAATTTAGAAAAAATGTTATAGCTGAACCAAATAGGGTCTTTACTTTTGCGCCACCCGTTATAAACCTATTGTAGCTATTAAGCTTATAAGATGTTTATGAATAAAGGGGTTAGATAAACAAGTGAGAGCACTGGCAGGCTAATTACCCTTTTGTTCCTCTTCCTTTTCTTTCCTCATTTTTCCCTATACGGTAGGCAACAGCTTGTTTTCTTAGCACACAAGAAAAGTGGGCAAAAGGACATTTTTTTTCTGAATATTTTTTTTCTATAGTGGGGTAGTTTTATGAAACTTATTCTCCTTTTTGCTTGTGTCTGAATTTAAACGATATTTTTTTAGATTAATGCTACACCGTATTAAATGGGAAGATGACATGATCAAGGATACTGAAGGCAACGAGGTGCCTAACACCTGTCACTTAGTGTGGGAAGGTTCTGTTAACCAGAGGGCGTTTGGGGAAATGAAGTTTAAGGTAATTATAGTTTTATTTTTAATAATTGTAACTCATATAAATAACTGTAATTATCTGGCGATTGAAAAGAGCGGCGTGAGTTTCTTGCCAGTTCTTCTCACAGCTCTACCTCGTCAGCGAACTGGCTGTAGGTTAATTAGCTGACTTCATGTAATTTTGACTTTTCATAAGCATCATACTTTATGATCAAAATGAAATGAATGCTTTGAGTTTGAGTTTATTGATTCGAGCTTAAAGTGTTCTTTTGCCCTTGTTTAGGGCTCCGTACCTCATGAGGCAAAATGGCTCGTAACAACTCACCGCGGACACTACGTGCGGTCCATTTCTGTACATTTGAATGCTTGACCTTGACCTTTAGATGGCGTTGTGTAGTTGTTGATTCAAACTAATATTATAAATGTGAAAGTAACTCTGTCTGTCTGTTACGCTTTCACTCCTAAACCACTGTACCGATTTTGATGAAATTCGATACAGATATAGAATAGACCTTGGAGAACAATCTATATTTTATCGCAAATAATGGCTTGAAGGAGTTGAAATACCGGATGAAATTTGTATGAAAAATGTGATAACTGACATTCACGCAAGCGCAAGCAACAAATACATATTAAAGCGGCACTTACTAGGGGGTAATAAGCTATTGTCTTGTTATAGGTGATGCCTACAGAGAAGATGGCTCGGGAACATTTTCAGAAACATCGCGTGGAGCAATATTGGGACCTTGCTTACAGCGGCGCAGTTCTAGGCTCTACTGAAGAACCTTAATTATGGAATTAAAGTGTTTATTCATATATACGAGTTTTATTTTAAATATAATAGTCCTTACAACTATTAAAGTTAAGGTCTATCCGCACACATGACCGACCGTACACTTTCAAAATTAATATTGTTTTTATCTATTAGCCTACCAAAGTGACTCCACCCCGCCTGATGGTAAGCAGTCAGTGGAATCCAGAAGTGGTGGCCACTATACCAAAAGCCATCGTCTTATTGCTGGTATGGTGGCCTCTACTATGGCAGCTGGAAATGGGTCAGGAGAAGGGAATGAGGGAGGTGAGGAAAGAGGAAATGGGAGAAATTGGGACTCCGGCGCTCTCACTCACCGAACGAAACGCAGTAGTACGGATACTACTACTCTTAAGACGATATTCTATGAGAGGGTAGTACTTCCCCGGACGATCCAGCACATTCATGCTGAAACCAGCGTGTCTCTACTTTCATACATCATAACATACTATTTCAACTCGTCAGTGTCAGTGACGTTACGTGACGCTCCGTCGCATTCTGTGCTCCAATGAGAATTTTAAGCTGACAATATTTGCCTGACATGATCGCAGTATTCCAAGATGGACGACGAGAAATTGATAGAATGAGGGTCACTTTGATAAAAGGTCTTCCATTTTGACAGCGCTATTAAAAAAAATATTTTTCAGTGTTCATTTCGGCATATTTATTGTTTAATTTACAAAATGGATAATTTACGTGGACAAAAGATAATTGCTGAGACGGTTTTCTAGAATGGCGCCCACGAGGTGGCAGCACTAACGCGTCAGGTCTAGCTGTCAAGCGCTTTTTGAAAGTTAACCCCTGATTGGTCCAATGTGACAGTTGAAGTGGCGCCAACTGGTGGCGAAAATTTTTATTAAAAACCCTCATTGGTGACAGGTAAAGATGTTTGGAGGCTTTATCCAGCTGTTTAAACTTCCTTTTGATTACTTATTCACTCTTATCACAGCTTCTGAAAACATAAATACCTATATTAATATTATCAAATCTCGTTTCTTCATTTGATACTAGCTTCTCGTTCGTCCGCGTATTTGCTTACTACTCTGTTCCCGTCGCCAGTAGCGTGATGTTACATAGTATAAAACCTTCCTCGAGAACAGGGCCGTAGTTCCAAAGATTAGCGCGTTCAAACAAACAAGCAAACTTCCGCTAATGGTATAGATTTATTTTGCTTTTATTTTTTTTATTTGTCTTTTATTGTAGTACGTCGTGTTTCAGCACAATAACTACTTTTCTTTTCTTCTATATTATGGTAACTAAAATAAACTGATACGAACAAGTATCTACAATTTCTAAAAAAAAATACAGTTTTAAATACAAGACTGCTTGATATTACGGGCAACAAAACGAATTTTACCAAAGCCAAAATTTTGGTGGGATATACATTAACTAGCTGTTGCTCGTAGCGTCACCCACATGAATATCGGTTATTAAAATATTATATCCGCTAAATACAAAAGATTAATGAGTTTATCTTCTACAGTGACGATTTTTCATGTAAACTTTTATACATCAAGGGATAAAAGATATCTCTATTTCAAATTTCATCAAAATCGGTTGAGTGGTTTAGGCGTGCAAGCGTAACAGACAGACAGAGTTACTTTCGCATTTATAATATTAGTATGGATAGCCGATAGGTATAACCTATTAATATTATAAATGCGAAAGTGTGTGTGTGCGTGCGTGCGTGCGTGCGTGCGTGCGTGCGTGCGTGCGTGCGTGTGTGTGTGTTTGTTACCAGTCAGCGTCTAGACGGCTGAACCGATTTCGATATAAATTGGTATGTAGATACATTTGGTGACGGAGACGGACACACTTAGGCTACTTTTTATCCCAAAAATCAGTCTGGTTTCTGAGGGATATAGCAAAACATATTTTACACGCGTTGAAAATATTACCTTCTTGTCTTGACACACTTGATGGGAAGCTGTTGGTTCCTCGACACTCCGTGAACATTCACGAGATGTTTTCTCACTGACGCTGGCCTTTTATATCTGTGGAATTATGAGCGTTCACACATAACAGTGGCAACGTTCGAATTTAGTGTCATATTTTCGTGGTTTTAAATTTTTATCATTTAATTGGAGCTATATTTTGAAGATATTAGTAGAAGTGATTTGTTTAACTGTACTCTGAGTGAATTCACAAGGGCCGCTTACTGTGTTGGATTATTTAGTTAGTATATGTATTTATGTAATATAAAAATTATACTTCAGTGTTTTTTTAAATTAATTTATATTTAAGTAGATTTAGATAAGTTTATACACTATTGTATTAGGTACGAACCTGTAAAAATAGTTGTATATTGTGTGTAATAAAAAAAAACACTTTTTAGAATTACGTAAAAGCTGTATTAAAGTTAAGTAACCATAATGCTTACTTTTGAGAACCCAGTTGGTACTTCACATGTAGTAATCACCTGTTAATTCTCATGTGAAGTACCAGGATGATTAATTTGATATAATTAGTTAGTAATTAGATCACATTTAACTAATTGTTCATGATTTTAGCAACCTAATTAGTACTTCACATGAGATTTAACATTTAGTTAATTTTTTGTAAATCAGCCTTTCAGTAAGGTGTAAATTTATGAAAAGTCTATCTTTTTAACATATTTTTTTCTTACCAGGGGGGTGCAAGCGCTCTTGCACCATGCTGCCGGCGCCCATGCTCGGTCCTCTTCCTTTTCTCTTTTCCTTCCTCATCCCCCTCTCCCTACATGTTCGGCAACCACCACGTACATAGGTTACAGTTACCACTTACCATCAGGTATGTATGTTTGTTTGCCACCAAAGTTATATAAAAATATTCGTTTATATTATACTTACGTTTCATCACAAAGATAACAATTATAAGTATAAATATGATTGTGTACTCTGTTCTGATGATTGGTCAGCTCTGAGCGACTGCGAAACATCGCTGGACATCGTTCACACTACAACAAAACGAAAATATTACCGCAGGTTTAATAAAACCGGTCAAGTCCGAGCCAGACTTGCATACCGAGGGTTCTGTACAAACTTATATTAATTATAAATAAATTATTTCCGCTTTATAATTAGTATAGATTGCTTTGACATAGAACTATGATTTTTTTACAGCTTCAACGGACAAGAGTATTCGATATATACGTAAATTTTAGTTTTACACGTTACTGATAAAACACAAAGTAAACAGACAGACGGATAACAAAGTCATTCTATAAGGGTCCAGTAGAAGCAAAACCTCTCGAGATACGGAACCCTAAAAATCAGAACCAAAAAAGCATCAGGGTTTTTGTTACAAACCTGTAAATTTCTAACACCGAAGTGCTTTCTCATATGCTGAGCGATATGAGCCCTCATTCTAAAGGAATCTCCACACACGTCGCATATGTATGGACGTTCGCCTGTATGGAGGGCTCTTTCGTGGTTCTACAATAAAAAAAAAAATATCAAACAGCTACACGATGCTATCTTGACCCAAAAGAAGCATAGTAATAGCTTGTAATATGGGTTCTAGAATGCGGATAAATATACTTTATTTTTTTTTTTGTAATATTATACATAGAAACACCCAGACCAATGCAAATAATCATGTTCGTGCATACAAATATATGCACTGAGCGGGAATCGAACCCGCGACCTCTGCGTGGCAGTCCGTACACAGTACCACCGAACCACAGAGGTCGTCACGAACCGACAGGCGCAGCGTCAGCAGACTCCTAAGATGGTTGACGACCTGATAAGGGTGACGGGCAACCGCTGGTTGTACAGAGAAGTTAAACATGGTAATCTAAATATGACGGGTAAAGGGCTATATTTTGTTATGTTTTTCAAAACTTCAATATTTGAAACCGCCATTCTAAATCTAAATGATGCAATACGACTATTGCTATATTTTCCGTAGGCATTTGTTAAGAGACCGCCTGAAAGTTTAGATATTAAAGTAAAGCGATGGCGGACGTCTAGTATCTTATAAATACATACATATAAATAGAAACACCTAATTTACCTGTAACTGCAGAATATCTACCGCTCTATATGTGCAGTGTTTACAAGCGAGGCGTTTCTTTCTTCCGTGTACGCGTTGTTGATGATATCTCACGTGACTTCGATTTATAAACTTTTTACCGCATTCCTGTTAAATATTACCTAATATTTAAACGTATTATGTATCGGTCTAGAATACGTAGGTACAGGATGCCGAATGTAAGTTGTTTTTATGTTAATACGGTTTACACCTCATGAGTGACAAAGTCGCATTTTAGTGGCATATTTCGTGGTTTTAAATTTTATTATAAATATAATCATAGCTATATTTTAAAAATATGTTCTGGCTATAAGCTAGAATTAGGTGAAAGCTGTATAAAATGTAAGTAACCATAATGCTTACAGATAGTTTACTATAAAAATAACGCAACTTAAGTTTCAAATGTATTATTTGCATATAAATAGAACTGTAAACGCAATGATTTCTTACTTTTTATACAGCTACCTAATTCTAGCATGTTAGCAGAACGTATTTTTAAAGTAAAATTAAGGTAAAAGGTCTGATTAAATGATAAAAATTGAGATCCACGAAATATGACACTAAATTGCGACGTTACCACTCATGACGCGTAAACGCTCACAATCGAAACGTTTAACGCGTTTGCTGATTGGTTAAGAGTTTGGAGCGGGCCAATCGGAGCACCGAACATCATAAACATAACGTAAAAACGACTCGCACTCGGCACCCACATAAACTTCTAATAGATTCCGCGTAAAGGACAACAAACAACACATACTGGTATTCGCTAGTATAACAACTCACTACAGACACTACTATTAGTGGATTTCTGTGCATTCGATTGCTTGACGTTTAAACAGCCAATCACAGCGTAGCTTTTATGGCCTATCCCGCTCTTTGTAAGCTCGATTCAAAATAAATGTTAATGAGGTATCTATTAGGGAGTCTATGGAATACTAGCACCCCGCGGCGCGGTTTCACCCGCGTCTTTGCTTACTGCTCTGCTCCCATCGCAAGTAGCGTGATGTTACATAACCTATAACCTTCTTCAAGAACTAGGCTATCATACGCAAAAAGAATTATTCAAACCCGACTGGTAGTTCCAGAGATTAGCGCGTTTAAACAAACAAACAAACTCGTCATATTTTATTTAATAACATAGATAACATGCTTCTTTTAATAATATAATTCTTCAGAGGCACGTTAAAAGTTGGTGCCAGCTATTACATGTTGATAACAGTTAAGTTGGATGCCTCTATAATAGATTATGGGCGAGCCCAAACATTTTTTTTATACTAGCCTACCAAAGTGACTCCGCTCTGCCTGATGGTAAGCAGTCAGAGACCGTTCCAGAAGCCATCATCATCTGAAACTGCTGGTATGGTGGACTCCACTATAGTGGCTTAGTGTGATGCTTTTTCACAACTCTCTTAAAAGAGCCAGGATCAAAATTAGATGGGAACACATGCGCTGATAAAGAGTTACAGGCTTTATTTGAGCAACAAAAATATAAAGTGCTAAACACTATGTTGATCACTAATCACTGAATAAGAATAATATACTTACTTCACAAGCATTCTGCGGTTCATAATGTGTTTTGGCGTGACTCTTAAAGTTTTGTATGTTCCGGACCTGCTTGCTGCACAGTTTACATTTGATTGGACCACCAGGGTCATATGGTGTTATTGCTAGAGACATCAGCTTACTGTCAAGCTCCTGAAAGATAACCCATACTTTTAATAGAGTTGCAAAAAGTGTATTTTTCTTAGGCCAATAAATTTTATTTTTACAGTATTATAGTAGGTGCCAGATTGATCGAGCCCGATCACCCTATCAAAAAATATCAATCAATATTATCCACAGCCTTTAGATAACACCTGCTAAGTGTAGGCTGTCCTAAGTGAATTCCCCTTACTCCGATCTTGTGCTGTGCCAAGAATTACCCACGACTTGGCGTCAACCTCCTGCGCTATAAGATGGCCACTACATTTTTATGTAAAATATTAGGTTTATTGCTCGCTGAGCGAGAGAACTAGAGGCCCAATTACCCCCTTGGTCCTCATCCCACCTTCAGGTGAGCTGCATGCTTGTTTGTTGTATGAAATAAACCACCAAGTTGCATAAAAAAAAGGACTTGATAATTAGACCTCTGATACTCTTATCTCTAATATTGACATATTGCATTACAAAGATTAAAAAATATCAAAAACCTTTGACTCTATTCTCCTTTTCTCCCTCTCCAAAAACTCCTCTTGTATCTTCCTATCACATTTAATTTCTTTAGTTTCTTTGAGAATATCATCATCAAAACTATTGCTAGATTCAAAATCTTCTATACAAACTCTCTTCACTTCTGTGCTATCAGACTCTAAATCTTCTAGAAGATCATTCATAATATTTGAATCATCACTGGATTCAAAGTCCTCTATTCTGATACTATCCATTTTATTCTCCCATTTTATATTTAAATTTGATATTTGACTATCATGTCTTGATATTTGACTATCATGTTTGGATATTTGTTCCAATATTTGACTATCATGTTTTGATATTTGACTATCATGTTCAGGTATTAGTTCTGATATTTGACTATCATGTTTGAATATTTGTTCCGATATTTTTTGACTATCATGCTTGGATAGCTTACTATCAGCTTTATAATCTTGTTTGTTAGTCTGTTTAAGTATTTTATCTGATTTTGAGCTCTGTTCTCTTAGCTTTAGAGCTCCATTTATTAAGTCAGTGCAAGGAGTGCATATTAATTGAGGTAATTCATCATCTGGGGCTATCTGAAAAATTAAACAGAAAACATGAAATAAGAGTAAGAATAGGTGGTTATTCATAAACATGATATTGATTGAATGTTATTGCTGGTAAAAGGCATTTTCCTTTACATTATACTACTAACTTTCCACAGCGCAGTTTCGCCCGCATCTTTCGTTACTGATCTTCTCCTGTCGCCAATAGCGTGATGTTACATAGCCTTTAACCTTCCTCAAGAACTGGACTATCACACGCAAAAAGAATTATTCTTATCCTACTGGTAGTTCCAGAGATTAGTGCGTTCAAACAAACTCGTCCGCTTTATACAGGTACCTAAAAGTAGGTAGCGGAGATACCTACCGCACTCTTAAATAAAAAAAGGTTTTTACTGAAATTGGACTAGGTAGACTGGTGTCTTCACATTATAGAGGGCTTTTTCACGGGTTGCAGTGAAAGAAAAGTGCCAGGAGTAAAACTAGTAACTAAAATAGTACTAAAAAGTAAATAAAAAAGTAGTAATTAAAATATTAGTAGCCTGTCCCAACGGCAGGTTAAATACATATCGATCGATTATGACGAGTAATCGATTTTTTAATACTTTCTTCCTGTATATTACCCACAGCTTACGTATTCAACGTCTAACACCAGCTGATAACATTATTTTATCAAAATATTATCTCTCAGACAACGATTTGTTTACCTTAATCCCTGTCACAGTAAAAAGTTGTTTCGCACGAAGACTTGAAAGGTTTTTATCAGGAAATATCGGTCCTAAATCATTTTTAGATAAACAAGTACGACATAAAGACATTTTCATTTATTAAATATCATTTTATATCTTTGCAATAAATCGCTGCGAAAGTTTAGTGTTTACTATTAGTTTATAAGGATCGATAGCGATATAATATTTTTGTTATCGTAATGTAGATCATATAAATGGTATTTGATCTGTACAACCTAAATCAAATATTAGGTACAATATTATATAAAAGAATATTCTATTGTTTGTTATTTTATTTGACAGTAAGTTTTAATATTGAAGCAAAGTTAATTGTCTTTTTCAGATTGTTTTATTAATAAAAAATCAGAAGCAAGATTGGTAAACAGACTAAATGTCCCTGACGTGTCTGACAATCTCCGTGACAAGGGTAGCTAGTTTATTATTTAGAAATACCAACGTTACTATTAAAATATCTGCTTTGGATATAATAAAAAACGAAGGGAAAGATGGATTGCATGAATTAGGACATGAAAGAAAGAAAGAAAGTAAAGTATTTGTGTAGATAACAAAACATTCAAAAGAAAATATCTAACAGATATATAAACTGCACGAAAATTACTCATTATTACAGGAACGCTTTGAAAATTCGATGCTTGCCACACTACCAAATGCCAAAATGGTCTAGTGTTGGGATTGGTGTTTTATTCGTAATCTATCGCAGTGGGCACTTCCCCCGGGTTCCAAATTCAGGCGGGCCATAACACGTGGCGTCTGGATGCCAAGACGACCGTCCGCCCTCCGCTCATCACCTGCTTATCACATCAGAGCTGAATGACTACTAGACCACCTGCCCCGACTCTGCCTACCTGCTCGTTGAAGTTACGGAGGGCGCCATTATTAAGTTCCTGCCGTCCATGGTGTCTACACCGGATTGAAAAGTCGTCCGTCGTCGTCGTTAAACAAAAATCCAGGACTGGTACAAATTCCAACGAGACGGCTTTGATTTTCTTATTTTCACATATTTCTGTACTTTATATGTTATTATGAAAAACAAATACATTCATATAATAATGAATACAATAGTGAGCATTTTAACACAAAGATTTATCTTTACAACTTCACTACAGTCTATGCTAATCACTACATAGTATAAAACAAAGTTGCTTTTCGCCGCCTGTCTGTCTATCTGTTCCTATGTATGCTTAGATATTTAAGCTACGCTACGGATTTTGATGCAGGTTTTTAATAGATGGAATGATTCAAGAGGATGGTTTATATGTATAGAACATGCTTAATATAGTAGAGAAATACTGATAATTTTAGAGGTTTCTAATGCGGTGTCGTAAATAAACACTTTTCTTTGAGCCTATACATTGCAAACGTTGGCTGAACCCTACAAGATATAATGTACCACAGTGTTGTACACCTTATAAAGTTCTACAAAAAGTATTCAATAGTATATGCCTATCTCTTAGGGATAACCCACAATAACCATTTTTTATCCTTTACTTTTTACGAGAAATAATGGCTTATTACGAAGCGATTTTATGCAATACAGCATTAATTCTTATCCAATTAAGTACCTTAAATACATTATGCATTTAATATAAATCTATAAAGACCCTTACAGCATGTAATTTAAATGAATATTTTCGAAGATATTACAGATTTTAAATGCAGACACATAGCGGTTGCGGCGGTACCGGCCGCAGGCCGCGGCCGCCATCTTGGTTCTATAGAATGTCTTTACTCGCACAGATGCAATGCTGATACTATATTTAGTATCAGCATTGCACTCGTGAAGCCGGGGCGGATCGCTAATCATAATATATTATCGTGACAGAGTTAAGTCTGCTGTGCTGTCAACACATCACTATTGTCAAATGTCATTGACACCATCAGCCGATTGCCCAGCTCCCAGCTCGCGTACGACGACGCGACTGTGTAAAATAAAAAGCTCGCGAATTGCTCCTCAGGCACTATAAGCTGCATATCGTCGACAGCATTTGGTTGCCACATGTTTTAGAGTAAATCGGACGTTTAAAACGCGGCAAAAAAACGCTTTATTGCGATAATATCAATGATTGTAATCAGTAATACATAAAACAGAGTAATTTAATTAATTTTAACTTGTTTAGTTTGCGATTAGGAACTTTATTCACTTCCTGAGTGTTAGTGTGTGTTCATATTAAGTTTTAAGCAGAATTATCAAGATGGTTATTGAGAAAATCTGTTGTTTGGGAGCGGGATACGTTGGAGGTCCAACTTGTAGTGTAATAGCATTGAAATGCCCTAATATCAAGGTAACGGTGTGCGACAAGAGTGCTGACAGGATAAACCAGTGGAATTCGGACAAATTACCGATCTACGAGCCGGGTTTGGACGACGTAGTGAAACAATGTAGGGGTAGAAATTTATTTTTCTCTACTGACATAGCTAAAGGCATTCGAGAGGCCGATTTAATTTTTATATCAGTGAATACGCCTACTAAAACGTTTGGTAATGGTAAAGGAAGGGCTGCAGATTTGAAATATATAGAGAGTGCTGCCCGTATGATAGCTGATTTGGCCACAAGTAACAAAATAGTAGTGGAGAAGAGTACTGTGCCTGTTAAGGCTGCAGAAATTATCATGAAAATACTAAGAGCTAACACAAAACCAGGTGTTGAGTACCAAATATTATCAAATCCCGAGTTTTTAGCTGAGGGCACTGCTATAGTTGACCTGGTTGAGGCCGAGAGAGTTCTGATCGGTGGTGAAGAGACTCCCGACGGTCAGAAAGCTATCCAAGAATTATGCTGGGTGTATGAACACTGGATACCAGCTAAAAACATCCTTACAACTAATACTTGGAGTTCAGAATTGTCCAAATTGGCTGCAAATGCGTTCCTTGCACAACGCATATCCAGTATTAACTCGTTATCTGCCGTTTGTGAGGCTACAGGAGCTGATGTCTCAGAAGTAGCTCGCGCAGTAGGGCGTGACTCTCGCATTGGTCCAAAATTTCTTGAAGCGTCCATTGGCTTCGGAGGCAGCTGCTTCCAAAAAGACATCCTAAATCTTATATATTTATGCGAATGCTTAAATCTACCTGAAGTAGCTGCTTACTGGCAGCAAGTATTAAACCTAAATGATTATCAAAAGGACCGCTTTACTAGAAAAGTCATTGAATCTTTATTTAATACGGTCACAGACAAAAAAATTGCCATACTAGGCTTTTCGTTCAAGAAAAACACTGGAGATACACGGGAATCACCAGCTATTTATGTTTCAAAGACATTGTTAGACGAGGGAGCAAAATTACACATATATGATCCAAAAGTAGAGCCTGATCAAATGATGTATGAGCTGACAAACCCGTATCTAACGTCTGAACCTGAAATAGTAAAAAAAAATGTTGAAATACACAACACAGCGTATTCTGCGGTAACAGGGGCTCATGCTATAGTATTATGTACTGAATGGGACGAATTTAAGATGTTAGATTTTAAAAAAATCTACGAAGTGATGATGAAACCTGCATATATATTTGATGGAAGGAAGATCTTGAATCATGAAGCGCTGCAGAGCATTGGGTTCCATGTGCAGACGATAGGCAAGAGGCTAAACAGAGTAAGCAGTATTCGGGCTCAAGGCAGTCAGACAATGCCTTAAGTGTGAGTATTAATATTATATTGAGTTTTAAAAAATTTTATTACAAGATTTTATATTAGCCTACTAGAGTAAGCCTACTCTGATAATAAGCCATTAGTCCAAGAGTGGTGAACAGACCATTGTGTGAAACTGTTGGCTATACTATTATACCTATAAGCAGAAAGAGTTTGTTTGTTTGAACACGCTAATCTCTGTCTCACCAGTCGGATGTCAATGTCTTTTTGAGTCGGATAGCACAGTTTGTAAGTAATTAAGTATCTATAGAGTTAAGTGGCCTGCGTCACTTTGCATGCTACTTGAAACTGTAACTTACAAAAATTTTAATAACCTGGCGATTAAAAAGAGTGGCCTGAGTTTCTTGCCAGTTCTTCTCATGGCTCTACTTCGTCAGCGAACTGGCTGTAGGTTAATTTGCTGACATTTTGTAAACTTTGACGTTCATAAGTGTTAATTTAATTAACCTATATGAATAAACATATATTTCATTTCGTTTTTGAGGAAGGTTATAGGCTAAAGTCACGCTACTGGCGACGGGAGTAGAGCAGTAATCAAAGATGTCACATAACGTACGGGTGGAACCCTTAGAGCATTTAATGCTCTAAGGGTGGAACCGCTTCGCGTTAAGTGAAAAAGGAGATATAATACTTAATAATATTATTTATGTGTGAGAGGCCCATTATAAAATATCATTTTTACAAAGATAGGATATGGTAGGAAGCCATTTAATAACAGAACGGTTTTTATCAACACCTTTCGGGAAATTATAACAATGAAATAAGATTTACATTAAGTAATTAAGTACCTATTGTATTTTGTCTACTATTTACTTAGCAATATCTATACTATTATATACTGGAAGAGTTTGTTTGTTTAAACGCGCTAATCTCAGGAACTACCTGCCTGAATTGTCAAATTCTTTTTGCGTATGATAGCCCAGTTTTCGATGAAGGTTATAGGTTATGTAACATCACGCTACTGGCAACGGGAGCAGAGCAGTAAGCATTTAAGCAAAGACGCGTAGTATATATTGCTAAGTAAATAGGAGAGTATACCTATCTACGTAATTGTGTGTACTTAGCTTGCCGACACCTGTGCAAATAAATTGTTAATTTATTTTTAACTTCATGGTAACAGACAACACATTCCCTGTTGGTAAGTAGTAGACAAGTATCTACTATGGGATTTTTTTTTACAAAGGAAGACACTTGCAAATCCGGTAGGAGTGGCCATAGACAACATCAGGATCATATCAGCCGAAAGACATAGGCCTTCATTTCATTTCAATTTCCGCCATCTTTATTTTTTATTTATATATTTTAGCAACAAACAGTCGTACACAGTTACAGTACTTATTTTATAATAATATGAATTATAAATATGTGGTACTTTACAATAAACCTGCTTAAATTGAAAATTACAGGAGAAACAATTTTATCTCTTAATTTTGAAAGACGCATTCAAGAGTAGCTTTCCGCGGCGCGGTTTCGTTTGAACGCGCTAATCTGCCAGTCGATTTTGAATAATCCCTTTTGCGTATGATAGCTCAGTTCTTGAGGAAGGTTATAGGCTATGTAACAATACGCTACTGGCGATGGGAGCAGAGCAGTAAGCAAAGAATACGGCAGGCTAGTAAATAATATAACTCGATCTCAAATAACATTTTGTACAATTGTAATTTAAGACTTTTGAGTGAGTTATCATTTTATCAATCTATGTCTGTAAATCTCAGCCGGTCGTGAGAGGTGATGTGTTGGCAAAGGGTCAAATTACAAGCATCCGTGGTATGTATGAAGAGATTAATGAATAACTGATGTGTGTGTATGAAAAGATTTATGAATGTTGAAGAGGCAAAGGAGGTCCGGCACTTTCACTCACCTAACGAAACGCAAGTACGAATACTACTACTCTTACGTCGATCTTCTATGAGAGGGTAGTACTTCCCCGGTCGACCCGGCCCATTCGCGCTGAAAATTGTGTCACTTAGTTGGAATATAATAATAATAATAATAATAATAATATTCTACCACATTTACACAGCGCCATCTAGCCCCAAATTAAGCAATTATATTTGCTTGTGTTATGGGTACTAAACAACTGGTAAACTACTAATATCCACTTTTTTTTGTTGTAAATACATACATATTATAGATAAATTACACCCAGACACAGAACAAACAATCATGCTCATCACACAAAGATTTGTCCTGGGTGGGAATCGAACCCACAACCTCCGGCTTAGCAGTCAGGGTCACTAACCACTAGACCAACAGGCCAGTCGAGGAGCATAGTAACCTGTAGTAAGCCCAATTTGCACCCGTAACCGACGTGTGTGTATGAAAAGATTAATGAATGTTGAATAGCTAAAGGACGTATGCTTAGATCGCAGCAAATGTCGTTCTATGTCTCTGCTTACGCTATTAATGGGAGACAGGCGTGAAGTTATGTATGTTATGTTTGAGTCAAAGTCAAATTTATTTATTCACTAGCTGTTGCCCGCGACTTCGTTCGCGTGAAAATTCAGATGTGTGCCTGTATGAGAATATTTCTTACCTAATCTTACGGCAATCGTACATTGTATTAGTAATAAATATCAGTATAATCCTTCTCTAAGGTGAATCCGATTTAAATCTATTCACCCGCTACCCTTAAAACAGACGAAATTTTTCGATATTTAACTAACATTGCCACTCCTATTTTCCCACTTAATAAGAATAGTTCCTAGTTTGGAAATCGTATTATCAAAACTCCCCTTTAAAAACTATAGAAGTTTCATACAAATTTTGTTACCCTTTATACTCCAGGGAAATGAATTTCGCAAAATCCCGTCTTAGTGAGCACCTATTACCAAAATTTGAAACTCCTATCACTTGAAGTTTCTGAGATTTCGTGATGAGTGAGTAACCTTTCGTTTTTATATATCTATAGTTTCTGCCCGAGGTTTCGCTCGCATGAATATCGTTTTTCCAATAGACATTTTTATATTGTTTAAATACTGTTTTGCATAATATTTCTAATCTCATCATCATCACCATTCGTACAAACCCTCTTTCACCTACCTAAAGATATCCCCCGTAAAACAATATACAATACACAAAGGCAAATTTTCACTACAATAACTTTCCCCTTTCCCTCATTTCCTCTCCCCCTTTTTCCCCTTCCCCTCCCGTCTCCCTCCCACCTCCCTCACTTTCCCCACACTTCCCCTCACTTCTTACTCACTTACCACTCACTGACTCTTCACTTCCCTCACTTTCCCTTACGTCCCCCTCACATACCTCTCACTTGCCCTTCACTGCCTCCTCACATCCACCTGAGTTTCCCTTTTTTTTTTTACACAACGCTTTCTAGACCCAACTTATGGGTTCTAGAATACGGATAAACATACTTAAATACTTTTATTTTTGTAAATACATACATATTATACATAGAAACACCCAGACCAATGCAAATAGACATGTTCATGCTACAAATATTTGCACTGAGCGGGAATCGAACCCGCGACCTCTGCGTGGCAGTCACAGTACAGTACAGTACAGTAACAGTACCACCGAAATACAGAGGCAGTCGATTTCCCCCTGACTTACCCCCGCACTTTCCCGACACTTCTCCCTTCCTTTCCTCTTCCTCCCCCTCCCTCCAAATTTCAAGTCGCCAACTTCAAAAGCAAAGATCTTTTCATATAATATTTTATCCTTTATTTCACCCCGATAAATCCAGCCCAGTTAAAAAAATATATGAGGGTATTTTTTATTTAAATAAAAGTATTCCAAAACAAAAATTCAAAGCTGTAACTTAAAAAATGAAGACGTTTCATACAATTATTTTCATCCCTTTTTCATACACTTAAGGGTTGAATTATTAAAAACCCTTACTTAGTACACTTCTAGACATTAAGATAAACACACCCTCCAAATTTCAAGTCGCTACGACCAGCGGTTTAGGCTGTACGTTGTCTGTCAGTCAGTCAGTCAAACAGTCAGGACAAAGCCTTCTATAATATGTATGGATGTATGGGTTAGACGTATACTCATCAGGGATCAAAGCATACAGGCTGCTAGTAATGCTAACACGTGATAGAGCCACATAAAGCTGACCGTGCGAAAAACAGCTAATACTTAGATCCACACCCACAACTTTTAGTGTCTTACCTTGGGCTTTATTAATTAGTCATCGCAAAACATAGGCTCACTGCAAACTTGACTCGTTTCAAACTAAACGAAAGATTGTTTAGAATGACAGGAATCCGAGGAATAAAAACACTATCAGCTATTCCGCAACTTGTTAAAATCTCTGCTTCTATAAGATTTCGTAGTAAATTAACGAATGTTCGATGTGATTCTTTAAATTGGCATAACTTTTTGATTAACCGATTGACATGAAACAAACACTAAATGTTAAGTGAATCTTACTACAATATATTAGTGAAAACTATATTTAAATCGGATAAGCCGTTTCTGAGATTAGCGTGAACAAACGCACAGACAAACAGACAAACAGACAAACAGACCAACAAACAAACAGACAAACAGACAAAAATTGTAACAGTCATTGTTTTGGGTTCTATTTGCGTTGATAAAGGTCCTAATAGTATTTTTCTCATATATCTTCTATGTACAGACAGCGATCGGTTACATTTTTATTATATGTATAGATTTATGTAGGTTAATTAAATTCACACTTATGAACGTTAAAAATTACAAAATGTTAGCCAATTAACATAGAGCCAGTTCGCTGACGAGGTAGAGCCATGAGAAGAACTGGCAAGAAACTCAATCCACTCTTTTTAATCGCCAGGTTATTACAATTTTTGAAGCACATGAGGTATGTTTTGATCATAAAATAAAACCGCAGCTTGCGGTCTACTCTGCCTACATTGTTAATGTAGTTATGTGTATTTAAGTATGGTATATTTCACAAGTAACTTGGCAAATATCGTATGTTTTTATGCGTTTTAAATTTACAATGTCTGTTAAAATCATAATCACTTATGCTATAAGAAATGACATTGACAAATTAAATTACTAGATAAAACCACGCTCTGCGTTGCTTTGGGTGCGCAAGCCTGCTGTGCACGAGGTTGTGAGTTCAATCTACATGGGACAAAACTTGTGTGATTCATATATTTTTAAACGGATTGTAAAGCGTAGTTTGTGGCTTGCTTCTTTACCGAGAGATATGATTAAAAAAAACGTATTCTGCGAAAAGAGGCCGCTTAATACGCGGTCATTAAGTAAAGACCTTGTATGTGTCGAGAATTTTGATGAAAATAAAGGAGTACCTATTGAAATGGAGCGGGAAAGGCCAACGTCCTGCTACCTGTTAATAATAAACATAGAATTTTAGACCTTATTACTTAATGTTAAAGAGTAAAATCGTTTACGTAAATATGATTTCACTCTGCGACATGCAATGGACATACATATGTATGTAATTAGAGGTATTTGATACTCGAAGAATCTTGTTATTGTTCACTGGGCAAAGGCCTCTTATACTGAGAAGGCATGAGCATTGATCACCACGTACGCTCATGGCGGTTTGGCGATTTTAGACTTTTTTAACAATTTTTTTTTATTGCCGCCAGTGGCAGACAAGCAAACAGCCCACGTAATGGTAAGTGGTAACTGTCGCTCATGGGCGACTCCTAGTCTATGGCATTGCTCCTGTACTGCCAAGGACTCTGCGAAGCAGCTGCCTACCCTGAAGGAAGTGGGTGGGTGAAGGGTTTAAGGGAGATGAGGAAAAAGGAAAGGGGGGCTACCGTCGCTCTCTTTGCAAAGAATGTTGTTACTTTTTACTATCGTTTAATATATTTCCTCCAGAAGCTATAATCGGCAACCAGACCGACTTTCGGGATAAAAAGTATTATTCTATGTCCGTCTCCGGCACCGAATGTATACATACCAATTTGAATCGGATCCGTTCAGGTGTTTAGGCGCTGAGTAGTAACAAAGACATACACACACATACATACACACAAACTTTCTCATTTATAATAATAATAGGATATTATGTGCGAAGCCGCGGCAGCGAGTATATAATAATAATAAATAGGCAATCGATTAACTTTCAATAAACAATTCTTAACAAGATTTGTTTGTTGCAAACAATTTATAGTTTGATAGTACAGTAGGTGCTGATTAATAAATTAAAACAATGACATCAGTAGCTACTACAAGGTTTGTGCAGCTGAAACTTTGCACCATTTGCATTTGTTAAATAAGATTAGTCGTTTATTTTATCATTTTTAATTCATATACTTATCCTTTAAATTTTGGTCTGAGAGTACGTTTCTACTGACGCAGAGCTGGGAGTGAAGAGGAGTGGACCGTGAGTTGGCCAATCAGAGTCCTCGAAATCTGCACTCCATCCATGGAAATAGAAGCTGCTTTCATTCATAGGTTTGCCAACTTAATCAGGTTCATATCCAGATGGTGAGAGACCGATCATTAGTGAAGACTATTCACTATTAAATAACTTATTCACGTTGTGCAAGCCTGAAACCTATTTATTATCTTTAGTGAGTATTAGTTGCGCCCTGCGGCTTTGCCCACGTGAAAATTGGTTTGTGTTTAATTTGAACCAGACTGATTTTCGAGATTAGAGAAAGTCTTCCAAAAGGTTTTTCGCGTCAATGTAAGTTGTACCCACGACCACGTATCATCACAATGACAACATATCAGACGAAAGACGTCCAGTGCTGGACATAGGCCTCTCCCAATTTTCGCTACCGTGACCGGTCGCAACCCGCGCTCATCTTTCGGTTGCCCGTCTTCCTTATAAGGTCGTCGGTTCATCTGTCCACAATAATATATTAACTCTAGCTTAACAAGTCCAATGTCAACTTGAAGGATTATTACATGAAGTTGGAACGATACTACGCAATCGATGTGTAACCTTCAAATGCAAACGTGATGAATGCAGCGTGATTATTACTGGCTTAACTGTCTTTGTGACACATTAACCTATCACCTTTAGGAGCCGAGCAGCAAAAATAAAAAAAAAAAAACAAGAGATGCGGGATTTATCTTTGTCTAATAAACTATCACATTTTATTTTAAAACTAGCTGACTCGGCAAACTTTTTTAGTCAATTTTTTAAAATTTTCTCTCTGTGAAAGCAATTCTCGTACTTCAAGGAATATTATAAAAAAATAATTAGCTGAATCGGTTCAGCTGCTCTCGAGATTTGCGCTTAGCAACACATTCAGCGATTCATTTTTATATTATAGATATCCTCAACAATAGTGTGTTTAAAACATATATGAGACTGTAGTAGTACAATCTACACTAATATTCTAAAGAGGAATTTATTTTTGTATGCAACGAATAAACTCAAAAACTACTGAACCGATTTCAAAAATTCTTTTACAATTAGAAAGCTACATTATCACTGAGTAATATATTTTATCGTCGTACTCCCAGAGGAACGTGAAACACGCGGGTGAAGCCGCGAGACGTCCGCTAGTTTATTATAAATCCGTATCGGATAGTGTTTAGCGGAAACATATCGTAATCAGTCATAAACTCATAATGCTATTAGTGAGCTAGTAAGCGTTATCTGTAACAAATCTATTATATTTATAATATTTTATATTAGTTACATTGATTTTTAACATCAAGATTGGCATTGCCATTAGTATAACTATGTACTCTGAGTACAATATTTTACGTGGCAGTTCTGAAATGGATTTCGCCTCTAAGGCCGCTATTAGACTATCATAGAAATATGATCAAAGATGTGAAAGTCATTTTTAAATTAAGAACATATGACGGTATAATAACTACATGTGATTATCTATGATCATAGTTTGAGGGTCGTCGAACTATGATCAAAGAATTTGACAGATATGAAATCATATTTCTATGATAATGTAATACCGCTCTTATTGCCATAAGAGAGTTTACGCGTCATGAGTGGCAACGTCGCAAATTAGTGTCATATTTAGTGGCTTTCAATTTTTACTATATATTCGGGGCTATATTTCAAAAATATGTGCTGTACAAATGCTAGACTTAGGTGAAAGCTGTATAAATAGAGTAAGAAATCATTGCGTTTACAGTTCTAAATATATGCAAATAAATTTGAAACTTAAGTTGCGTTATTTTCATAGTAAAATTACATTTAGAATTATGGTTACTTATTTAACAGCTTTTACTTCATTCTAGTATTTTTACAGAACATATTTTTAAAATATAGCTCCGATTAAATAATAAAAATTTAAAACCACGAAATATGCCACTAAAATGCGACTTTGCCACTCATGAGCAACTTACATTCGGCATCCTGTACCTACGTATTCTAGACCGATACATAATACGTTTAAATATTAGGTAATATTTAACAGGAATGCGGTAAAAAGTTTATAAACCGAAGTCACGTGAGATATCATCAACAACGCGTACACGGAAGAAAGAAACGCCTCGCTTGTAAACACTGTACTTATAGAGCGGTAGATATTCAGCAGTTACAGGTAAACTAGGTGTTTAAGAGTTTAGCTCTTAAATGCCACGATGTTCTAAAACGCATCGTAAGAACCCTAAATACATACTACTATATCGTCTAGAGTGGCTTCTATAAGCTTCTATCGTTTTCGAATAACGTTTACTAGAGAATAAGCTAAAATAAACCAATCAAGGTTGGTTTAAAATGTTAAACAGTGGTCATGATCGATTGTTTATAATATTATATCGTTTTGTAGTTGATATAATACGTGCAAATGTGTAGTTTATAATAGGTATTGACACAGCTGTTTTTCCTTGTTTTTCCGGTAATTGCGTCTAAACCTCGCAACCGATTTTGATCACTATTGTTCAAAGAATTTGTTCAGGCTACCAATAGTGAGTTCCGTAAGTGTGAACGCCGAAGTAAAGGTGAACTAATTTAAAACTGATCGAATCGGCGTGGAACCATCTAGCTGACATGCTCTTCTTCAAGCGACGAACGGTTTAATGTGAATATTTCATCATAGGCATAGCCCTTCCCATGGGTTATTTATCTTACGGTAAATAACGGTTTTGCTAAGATCTTGACATATGAAAATTACCATAAATTGGAGCGTTGACTCATCTGTCACAGGGCAAAAAAACCAGAAGTCTATTTAGTGGTTGTTTAAATTGGCCTTGCGAGTACCGTTACGTGGTCGTATTTGATTTCCATGTAGGTACTTATAAATATTTGTGTAATTTGTTTATTTAATTGTGTTTGTAAAGTCGAATAGAGCTCTTTAGCGAGAAGATATGTTTGTATGACCTAGTAAAAAATATATCTACGTTCTATGAGTGAGGCTGTTCTTACGTTAATGCATTTTGATTCGAGGTCTTTTTATAATCTTACTTATTTTTGGGTCTAGATGGCGTTGGGTGTAGTTGTTGTGATATTATTTTTTATTTATTATATTAATCTTTTCTATTATTTTAATTTATTGACTTTTCTTTACATATTTTTAATTCAACGTTGGTATTTTTAAAAGACTCTTTAAACAGTTTATCGTAACCATAAACCATTTAAAGACAATATTCATAAATTCTAGTAAGTCGGTACCCTGACCTTTTAATACCCATGCTCTGACGCATTCTTATATTCGCGTATGATTCAGTAGTTTCCGAGAAACACGCATGCAGATAAACTTGCACGATTTTGAAATTAATATTATCACGATTTTATCTGATGAAGCGGAAGTGTTGTACCTAAGTTTAATTTATACTTATCTATTAGATATAAGCGGAAATGACGTTTCAATGATAGCATAGTTTTGATACCGGGTATTTTAGACTGCCTTTCTTTAGAGCGAGCGAAAAGGAAAAGAGTAAATATTCATCAACTATTAGCTTCACGCGACGCGGTTTCACCCGCGTCTTTCGTTGCTGCTTAAACTCAAAGCATTTATTTCATTTTTATCATAAAGTATGATGCTTATGAAAAGTCAACATTACATGAAGTCAGCCAATTGACCTACAACCAGTTCATTGAAGAGGTATTGACGGTTCTGTGAGAAGAACTGGCAAGAAACTCACGCCACTCTTTTCAATCGCCAGATAATTACAGTTTTTTGTATAAGTTACAATTTAAACACTCAACGAAATCAAAAAACCATACAAAGTAATTATTACAAATTAACCAATACTAAGATTAAAGGAAGAAAAGCTCTGCTCCTATCGCATAGCCAGTAGCGTGATGTTACATAATATTTGTAACTAGCGACCCGCCCCGGCTTCGCACAGATATTATGCTGATACCAAATAGACTACAGAATGTCTTTTTAAACAACGTTCACAGCTTTTTGTCATTAGACAATACAAACATGTTTTCTTTAGAGGCCGGCGGCTCCCAGCCAGTATATACCGCCGCAACTGCTATGTCCTTGCATTACATTAGAAACCTCTAAAATTACCAGTGTTTATCTACTATATTTTGCACGTATTAAACATATAAACCTTCCTCTTGAATTACTCTATCTATTTAAAAAAACCGCATTAAAATCTGTTGCGTAGTTTTAAAGATTTAAGCATACATAGGGACAGGCAGCAAGAAGCGACTTAGTTTTATACTATGTAGTGATGCTTAGATAACAAACCATGTCTATAAGTTATCACTTACCGGCGCCGTATTCTTGTTTATGATGTGATATAATCGTGACTTCGTAGAGACTAAAAGTATGACACAGTATACAAAATAGTACTGACATAACAGAAAATTTTAAAAGGTTACTTTGTGTTTTGTCTTTTCTTATGTACCATTAAAAACAAGAATAGAGACAAAGATTGCTATATGAGAGATATGAAATATCACGCTATTTTATTGTCTGTATCTGTACGGCCTTTGGCACAGAAATTATGTGTAAGTGTAAGAAGCGACACGAAATATCTAGTAACTAGGTGTCCGCATCGCGGTTTTACCCGCGTAAAGATTTATCTTTGGTTACAGCTAGGTGTGCTGGGCTAACGTGATGTTACATAGTCTAATCGCTGTTTTTAAAGTTATACTTCTTTTGGCGCGATTGGGAAAAATGATGAGAGTGAATTTTTACGACGCGCGCGCACACTGACAGAAAAAAGCAACACCCTGAAGTTAGTTGCGAAACTTTTACACCCTGAAGTTAGTTGCGAATCTTTGTGTGTCGTATCTACGCGACGACTCAAGAGTCGTAGCGTAGCTTCTACAATGCCAGGGACTCTGCGAAGCCGCTGCCTACCGTGAAGGTAGTGGGGTAGGTTAAGGGGGGTGGGATAGGTTAAGGGATTGTTGTTTCTCCTGTAAATAAATTTCCTCGTTCCTCCGCTAGCTTCTTTTAAACTATGCAACGGACTTCGATACTACGACTACGAAATTTATTAGAGCCGGAGAATTTCAACTATTTCATGTAAAACAATAATAAGTAGTACATTAATTTATGCGAAGTCGAGGCGTGAATAATGAAGTTAGTAAACAAAAATACCCAAGATAAGTTAAAACTAATATTATGTAACAACCATGTTATTTAATAATAGAGATAATAGATTCAAATACAATAAAACGGGCCGTGATGTTCTAGTAGTAATGGCAACTTTCTTATTCTTATTTTATGTGTAGTACCTACTAACTTTCCGCGACGCGGTTTTACTCACGTTAAGTTACATATTTGGTTACTGCTCTGCTCCCGTCGCCAATAGCGTGATGTGAAAATAATCTTTCAAATCAAACTAGTAGTTTAAAAGATTAGCGCGTTCAAACAAACTTCCGCTATATAGATATAATAGTAGGGTATAGATAGTGAACCACCCTGGACGACCCCGGTATCATAAGACTCCTATAAGTAGTAGGTAAATGTATTGTAAAATTTTCTCTGAAAAACGCTCAATATAACAGTGACATATATTATGTAGCAAAATCCATTGAGCCGTTCTTGAGATTAGCAAGTTCAAACAGACAAACGCTTTCCGTCGACTTCCTTTATGTGTACGTACGAGCTTGGGTTTAATACCGCTAAATTATGCTGTCTTATGTACCTTCTAAGTTTAGTGTAGGACATTACTGATAAACTAGAATCTTCTAAAATTCTTTTTTTTTTAAACTCGCACTAGGGTACAAGCCCTGTGTCGCGGGCGTCTTTACAAACATACATTTAACACAAATTACACCCAAACTTGGAACTAATATTTATAGATCACACAAAGTTTTGTCCCGTGTGGAAATCGAACCTACAACCTCGTGCACAGCAGTCTCTTGCGTACCCACTGCACCACAGAGGCAGTTATAAAGAAATTGTTAATTTGTTTCGAGCAAACGTGGTAATCAAAGTTTATTAGCACATGTCTTCTTAGTATGAGAAGAGTTATTGCAGTAGTTATTTAATAGGCCGAGATCTCCACAAGAAAGGTGTCTTCTGATTTATTTATTAACTAGACACGCTTTCGCTTCGCTTCGGTATCAAAAGTTTCTTTCGGTCTTACAACAAACGCCTACCCACATAAATATTACCTACGTCTGCGTAATATTATTGCTACACTGCAAATTTACTTTTGCTATCTTCTGTATTGCAAATTTACAAATATTAAAATACCGGGAATTGCTAAAATTAAAATAAAATAAAATATAGCCTATGTTACCCGCTACATTAATTGATTTCTAAATGTGTAAGAATTTTTCAATTCGGTAACGTAGAGATTTTTACTTGCAAACACACAGACACAGAAAAAATCAAATATTTTCTCTGTATAATATTAGTATATGTATGGTTTATTGGTTCATGATTAAATTTACCTTGTAGTGACCTACAATTCTTTTAATTGCATACTGCCTATATTTGCGAAATCGAGGTCACTTTATTGTTGATGGTATAGGGAATATTAGAGGTCTTTTTACAAATTAACTTATCGGCGTATTTTTAGAAATTATTAAAAAAAAAAGTTATGCTATAAATTGCGTTTTTTTGCCAATTCTTTCTTTTTATTTGTTTCTTTCTTTACTCCAGTAAGGACAGGCAGCGGGATATAGTTACAAGTAAGTGCGCGTTTACACAGAACGTCCGTATTTACTGGATCAGTTTTAAATGATACGTAGATACTGGATGTAAATGTTCACACCGCATTTGCAGTATCGTTTTTAATGGTTATGGAAATGGACCGCTATTTATTATGTCGGTATTTCTACTTAATCTGGGGTCTTACCATAACCTATTATAGTATTCTTATTATAACACTAGCTGACCCGGCGAACTTCGTTCCGCCTAACAGTCGACCAACATTATTTTATTTTTCTAAAATAAAATATTTTTTCTGAAATAAACGTAGCCTAAGTTACTCCTTATTACATCAGCTACCTGCCAATAAAAGTCCCGTCAAAATCGGTCCAGCCATTTCAGAGATTAGCCGGAACAAACAGACAGACAGACAGACAGACAAAAATTGTAAAAAAAAATATTTTGGTGTATGTACCGTATATATATATTCATATACGTGTGAATGTGGTAGAATATTATTATTATTATTATTATTATACATGTAGTAAAAAATGGTTATTTCAATATTACAAACAGACACTCCAATTTTGTTATATGTATAGATTGCTTTGTCTCTATCCTTGTTTTTAATGGTACAAAAGAAAAAGACAAAACAGAAAGTAACATTAAAATAATACTGCTACAATAGGCGTTGGTAGGTTCCCTGTAATACAGTCGTAGTCGCTTGTACACCTATACATACTCCATCGCCGAATAAAAACATATACGATAAAACGAGCCTGTAAAACGAACCGCTCTGTGTGAACAAGCGTGTCTGCTGTTGCCATTGTAGAGGCAGGATTAGATTTCGAGAACCAAGATTTTAAATCAATATCACTAAGTAAGTCACCAAGGTAGTCAAGTCAGCACAAATTAATAAAAAAAATAGGATCCGTCGTGCAAAGCAGGCGCTGGTTGCTAATAAATCCGGGGAAGTACTACCCTCTCATAGAAGATCGACTTAAGAGTAGTAGTATCCTTACTACTGCGTTTCGTTCGGGGAGTCCGGAGGCCCAATTTCCCCCCTTTCCTCTTTCCTCACCTCCCTCATTCCCTTCCTCTAACCCCATTCCCAGCCGCCATAGTGGAGGCCACCATACCAGCAGTTTAAGACGATAGCTTGTGGTATGGTGGCCACCACTTCTGGATTCCACTGACTGCTTACCATCAGGCGGGGTGGAGTCACTTTGGTAGGCTAATAAATAAATAAAAAAAAAATAATAATAATACATTATTAAATAATAAGTACCTCAAACTGTGAAAACTCTAAAATTTAATTTGTTGTCAAACTATTTCAAACATCTTCTATAAACTGTACACATTGCTGGTAACATACACGGCGTTATGTTATATGCCGAAGCAGATTATAAACGGCGGATTTATACAATTTGGCTGCGACATATCCATATTAAAATTATTATTCCAAACTTTATGTAACACAAATAAATTATCTGCTATCGCTATGACCTATATTGCATTTCATAATATCCTGCGTTTGATAGGGAGTTACATACATACAAACATAACTTCACGCCTGTCTCCCATTAATGGGGTAAGCAGAGACTATAGAACACCATTTGCTGCGATTCAAACATACCTCCTTTGTCTCTTCAACATTCATAAATTTTTCACACACACGTCGGTTACGGGTGCTTGTAATTGTCCTTTGTCAACACAATCCCTTTTTGGGTCCGCATAGGGCGATGATAGCCGCCATTTTATACTTTAATGCAGTTTATCATATTTGTATGTTACGTATAAATATGTTTTGACGGTAGTAGATCCTTGCTGGTTCAGCATGAATGGATCAGATCGAGCGCGGAAGGGTTCTCATGAATATTGGTAAAATATTAGTTTACATAATCTGTTTTGTTCGATGAATATGCCGGACGCCCAATTTCCTCTTCGGTACTTTTTCCTTTTCCTTCCTCATCCCCTTCTCACTACGCGTTAGGATTTCTAAGCATTGTTTGTGCTTAGTGAACACAACCATGTCTATACGTTATGGTTACCTCTTACCATCAAGTGGGTACGTATGCCTGTTCGCCACTGAAGCTATATAAAAAGCCCGCAGCTTTAAATTGTCTAACCCAACATAGCTTGCAAAATTCGGATGTTATAGGTAAAGAAGGCGTGATGGTATCTCTATCATAATATTTGCCAAAAAGTGAGAGCCTGTTGCTCTCCCAATTTTTGCCACCTTGGCCAGTGAACAGTTCTCAACATGACATTATATTTATATTTTTTTTCATAAAATTCAGGTACATCATCATAATGGAGGTCAACGAGTCTACAACGCACGGCAGAGAAACAGCCAAGTTTGAAAAGTTATAAAATATTGTATTATCGATATTTTAGTAAGTTATTAAATGCACAAGTGAGTTAAAATATAATGTTTAAAGTAAACATGATATTATGGTATGGCAGCGTACTGGTAACTTGCCGTAATATACTTATAGGTACCTATTATTAACAGACGTTCGCTGGTATGGTACGGTACTATCACATCACATACGTAAATTACGTAAATAATAACATATTGCCTTAAATCGTACGATGGTAGGAAACGATAATTGCAGATGTTGAGATTATTTGTTTACAGAATAAATAGCAATTATTTCGTTGTCTTTATTGATAGAGCTATTGGCTGCCGTTTTTAAAAATTATTCGTAAATTTAAATAATACTAAGCCACCTCAAGTTGTATCCGAGAGACCTTCGAGAAAATCCATTTATAGCTGCTATTTCCTACCTATTTATTCTACGGTTAACAGTACATTCCTTTAGCATGCTTCAGGAATATAATTAAAATGCTTTTAACGTTTTCAAGTTTATAATAACATAGTTTCATTAGTAGGCTATTGCTTTGTCTATTTGAGTATCAGACTTGGTATATTTAATATAATTATCTTTACGATTAACTGCAATAATTATGATTTGTATATAATATTTAAGAGCTTTTTTATTTTTAGACATGATATTGTAAATCATTTAAGGTTTGTCGTGGTTTTACGCCCGAGTATTAAAGTATAAACTTGTAGTTCACACACGTTTTATAGATAAGTAAATATGCTGATATTGTGTTGAAAAAGCCATATTTTTTAACAGTCTTACTAATAAACATAATATAGTAATAATGCAATATTTATTCATTTTTGACCCTTATTATAATGTTCAAAAACGACATAAATCGAAAGAGGTAAAATACGGAGTAGCTAATCGGTCGTTACTTTTAATTTATTTTAGAATAATGTAAATGTTGTTCAGCCATTATCGACCCTAGATTGGCCTTGATATTGCATCACAGTGTTTTTGCAGTGATAGGTTTCATAGAGGTGCAACAAAGCAGTATGGAGAACTGGTGCTACCAATTTGTCTCAATATCAATTAAAATAATAACCTCTTGAACTCTACTGATTACTTGCATACTTAAAATATTATCCAGTATATAAAAAAATTACACTTTTCAACTTGCACAAACAAGGACACAATTTCTCATGTTTAATATCTAAGAAAGGCCTGTGAATGTAAAATCCAAGACGAGGACCGAGCGAAGACACGTGCCAATTCTCATATAAATCTAAATAGTATACAGCAAAGTCGCTGTTCTTCTGTCTGTTTCTCTACCAAGTTCTAAACCACGATGCAACTGATTTTGATACTGTTTTCAATATCGTACAGAAAATTTGTTCCACTAGGTTTATATGTATGAACATGTATATTACAGTAAAAAATTCTTAGTATTTTAATGATATGTAATTATGTCGTAAGAGAAATATTAATATCCGTTGAAAGATTTAGAAGTCAGCGGAGAAATCACAGATGAATAGCCTTTATACTATTTAGAGATATAATCTAATACTCTAATAACAGTGTGAAAAACAGTAAATGAAAAGTTATCACATGTTCGTTTCGACTACGTCTTACCTTGAACTTATTATTACATATAGGTTAAAAATGCCTAACATTTTAGTTTATATTTATATTATTAATTAATGTTCTTGACCGATTTTTATAAATACTGCCCTTCAAATAAGTTATCTAAACCCTAATTGAAAATTAGTTAACAGACAAAAGATTTGTAATATCGACTCATTCGTTACTCAGTCATTATTACATAAATGTTTATGTGGTAATTAAGTTAGTTTTTTAATCGTTACATAATAAGATTTAGTTTTTAATTGTATACTTCGTTTCGTAAGATTTTGCCTCAGAATTGTTCTGTATTCTGAGGATTTTGCATAGAACGAACGATTATGCAACTCTTTTGAATGTCTTAAAATGTCATGATTGCGTCGTTTTGCTCTGATTTAGTCACTTAGAGATAATGATATCTGCCGTACTGGGTTTGATTTCTGAGTCGTCAATTAATGTTGTTTTTATTTTGTTTGGAATTGGGGTAAAAATGGTAATTAAAAGTGAAATGAAAGATACATGTCTACTCCTTCGAGAAAATGGCGTGATGCTATGTTTAAGAAGGTGTTCAAGCAAATGTTTATTTGCTCAGTATTTATTAAAAATTGGTCGACCTAAATGTTTTCTTAACTATTTTTATTATTTCTAAGACAAATATGTTTTATTTTTCTCGTTAATGCATTTATTTTGTAATATTATTTCGAATTGATTGTTAGTTTTAAATATTATTATAAAGGTATTAATAATTAATTTAATTGTATAACTTTGCCTGTTGCGCTGCCGTGCGCACAATAATTTTCCTAAAATGTATTATTCCCAGTTATTTTTAATATATTATTTTATTTTAATAGTAACTTGTTTTATTTATATGGTATCCTTGTGGATTTATCGATCTGCGAAATTGTGTCGCTGTGGTCTCACCAAGGTTGGTACATGACAACTTTTGTGTTCTGTTCTGTGTTACGAGTGTGTACGATGCACTGAATGCTTCAGATAAATTTCTTTGCGTGTAACATTAGAAGCCATTCCCCTAGTTTAACTCTCTAAGCTAAAGTCATTAATAAAACAGTCAAACTGTACAAGCAACGAGTGTATTGAACCAGTTTAATAAATTATGTAAATATGTCTTTAATATGTACTAATATCCGTAGCAATATTTAAATAACTTCTCACTAAAGTAACAGGATTAAACAGTTATTAGATCAAAGCACTCAGTCAAGGTTACATTATGACAAATTGAAACAAAGGCCTTATTAGTCGTATTATTCGTATTAGTCGTAAAATAAATATTTAAGCTAATGTCTAACACATTTATTTAATGTGAATGAACCTTACAGCATCATACTAGGGCGGCGTTTTCTCGTGGCTAAACTATTTCGTCAAACTGATTCGGCTACGAGGAATTCTATTTCCTTGTGGCCAAACTCGAGAGATCATAGAGTAGTCCTCTAGTAGCAAATGCTTGTAGATCCCCTGGGGTATGAAAATAAGGGATCAGTGCATCAATACGGGTCTTCATAATGTCATTATGAAGACTCCTAGTATGCTGTAGGGCGCGGAGTATGTACATACGAAACATACCTACCTAAAAATAATTGTATACTTATAAGAACTACAATGTAACAAAAACTGGTTGTCCTAAATAAATAAGCTAACTAGTACTTTACGTCGACATTTATTTTGTGTAAGAGTAGTAGGTAGTCCTGAAACCAGCAGGGATCTATACTTTCCTTTTACCCTTTACCCAGTATTTCGTAGTCTCTTTTTTGGGTCGCTACACGTTCACCCACTGGTTTCTCGCACGGATGGGTGTGCACGAGAAATTTCTGTTTACTCGTGCACCCGCTATGAAGATCGGACTTAACTTCTTTGACAAAGCGTACTTGATAAATTTGGGGCCTATAAGCATAACAGAAACAATTTTAAAAGAAAACAGCTCGTTGTCGACCGTAAGGAAAGGGGATGAGGTATGAAAGGTAAGGAAGAAGACTTATGACGTAATTCGGCTGCCAGGTTGCTCTCACTCATCACATTAGTAAGTATGTAAACTAATATTTCACGTCGATATTCTATGAGATACTACCCTACCCTACCCACTGGGGTATGTCCTACCCTAGTGTTTCCCCAGTCAATCTGGCTCTTTAGATGCTGAAACTTCTGTCAACCATTTTGTAAAGACAACATGAGTAGGTACAGCATACGTCAAATACTTAGTACAAACAAGTTAAATTAAAATTTCTTGAAAATCACTCTAAGCAAACTGAAACAAAAAATGTTGCAAATGATAATATTCGTATTTATTACCTTAGTATATAGTAATTTATGGGCAAAAAGGCAAGTTTTTTTTTCAGTTACAATATTTCCACTGCCGGACTTAAGCCACCCCTAATATAATTGAGCCGACTCCCATAATGCCACGCTTAGCTAGCGGATTGGAGATGTTCGAAATACTAATAGCAGAACCTTAAACCAGCTCGTCGTCCGTTGAAAATTTACCTCCTATCTTTTCATGTGATGGTTTTGCTGCCATTTGGCTGACTAATTCTTCTAGTGAAGTTTAGTTATAAGTACGGCTTTTCTCGACGAAGAATGCTAGCACTATCCCGGTGATTGCCGTAATAGGTCTCAGCCGGCAAGGGAACCGAAGCTCTTTCAAATATCTTAAACTAGATCTTACTACAGAGAAAACAACACATAGAGGTAGGTTCGCTTTCGATAAAAACAAAAAAAAAATGGTATAACTTTAAAATATCACTACGAACGCGTATAGATAAAAGGTAGTCCTCGGTCATCAGGTCCTAAATCGGGAATAAAGTAAGTTTATATTATTTATGTACAAAATAATAAGCGCCTGCACGTTTGGTTAGTTTTACTGCAGCAAAATATAGTAGTGTTAAACATTGCTATGAACATTTTATCAGGCGCTGTGTCTGCCAACAATTTTGTAAAAGTGAAGGTTAATATTTTTTTTTTGCTTTTAGGTCAGTCAACGAATGTACATGATACATAGTCATGACCCTGCGGAAGAGGTACCATTACAACCACGTAAGTATTCTGTTAGAACTCTTACTTTAGTACTTTCTCAGCAGAAACACAACGTTACAGGCACTTTTATAATGTTAACGATTCATAATCCGACACTGCACTTCAGGACACATTTCGCTGATGCTTTTAAGGTTGCAAGCAAATGTGAAATTTGGCTTGTAACAACACGTGGTGCCCTGAGACGTATGATGGGCTCTGAGGTGAGATTTACTCCCATAAGATGCAAGCTACCAGTATCATTTAAAGAAATTTCTGTGATACGGTTAAACCCTTAGATATCAACCCATCACCTGGACTGCGATCTATACACGTACCTATTCAATACATACTCGTAGCACACAATTCATTTATTCCACGTACACTCGTGCATTCTTTGGATTTGGAACGAACTACCAACTGCGGTGTTTTCCGAGCGCTACAACGTGTCCTTCTTCAAACGAGGTATAAAGAGAGCTTCACCGAGTCTCTAGCATTTCAGAAGTCCATGAGCACATGTCACCATTAGATGGGCTGTTAGCTTGTCTGTTACTGGAGGGCCCAGGGCACAGAATACTTTAAGGAGGTACTACTTCTACTTCACTGTTCTGAGACCTTAAGTTGGGAGGTGGTTTCATATCAGGAAAGCAATGTGGGAGTTTTTAGAGGGATGAATAAAATGTAGGAGTCTACTCCTACATTTTATTCATCCTCTAGGCCCGTTTGCGAGTTGGTATGCGCAAAGGCGAAGTTCTAGGTATGCGCGAAGGCATTATGCACGAAGCTTATGACGGCGACGACGTACTGCTCTATGAATACATATCATTTGTACTTGTACATAAACTCCGTTTATGCAACGACCAAGAAGTTTGCTTTTATGGCATATCTGACATGTTAAACTCAATTTTGACATAATCAAAATTAATAAACTTACAAATGTTTTTGGGAGCGTATTTACAGTGATTATATGAATTTATTTCGATGTATTAGACAATATATTAACAGAAGAAAGGTTGGACTTATGAGATAAGATTATATTAAGAGAGAATATAATAAACACATGACGATTATCAAGGTAAAGTACAATAGTTTAAAAATCGTAGTTAAAATTATTTGCGCGCGGTAATTTCGCAGACTTTTATCAAGACTTTTAATATATTGGGCTTTTAAATAAAATTAAAGAAGAATACCTCGTCCTTAAGCTTAGGTACACAGGGACATAGGTCCAACGTGCAGTAGCCCTTTGAGAATTTTGATGTAAAATGGGTTTGGACAGATACTTAGATAGGTACCATAGCCATGTCATATCCACTCTATAGCAGTAAACCTTTGACTATACCTACGATGTATGTAAAACTATTACAATTAGGTATACTTATTATCAAAATAGTTGGGCTATTGGCTCGGGAGTTAGCATTGTTATTGATAATTCTATATTATTTAAAATATTTCGGATCAAAATGCTACCTATCTACTTGCGGGAAGCTTGTTGGTTAATAATTAATTTTTCTGCCCTGCACTCTCACGCCGCATCTATGGACAGCAAGCCTTACAGTAGAGAAAAGCCGAGTTTTTAAAATATAATCACGCTATATCTTATAGATTAGTATTAATCTAAAGATTGTTTATTGAAACTCGACAAATTTTATATTTACACCTTGCACAATAAAATTATTTACTACATTTTTAGTTATTTATTTTATTTTTATGCTTTGATTACCTATATATTGTTACTAAATATAATAATAATCGGATAGGTTATACGTATTTCATATTTTTTTATTTTATTTTCTGATACAAATTTCAGTTTTTAAAATAAAAATAAATTTTTAAATACCTACACCATGAAGAATTATTTGTTTTTATTATTTTTTTATTTCACAGCATAATTCTAATAATGATCCGGACCCGGATGAAGAAGTAGGAAAACATGAAGAAGAAGGAGAACATGAAGAAGAAGGAGAACATGAAGAAGAAGGAGAACATGAAGAAGAGGGAGAGCACGAAGAAGAAGGAGAACATGAAGAAGAAGGAGAACATGAAGAAGAAGGAGAACATGAAGAAGAAGGAGAACATGAAGAAGAAGGAGAACATGAAGAGGAAGCGGAACAAGGAGAAGAAGAAAATGATGACCGTAATGATTCAACCTCAGCAGACGCAGACCCTTTAGCTGAATCACGTTATGGTCAAACACTAGGGGGAGGAGCACCAGGAGGAGGAGCACCAGTAGGTGGAGCACCAGGAGGTGGAGCACCAGGAGGTGGAGCACCAGGAAGAGGAGGGCTTGGGAGTTTTTTACCTGGGGGAATTACACATAGGATTTTTCAAAATAGGGGTCCTTCTAGAGGTCTACCCGGTGGTGGTTATGGTGGTTATCCTCCACCAGGTGGAGGTTATCCACCACCCGGTGGGTATTATCCACCACCCGGTGGGTATTATCCACCACCCGGTGGGTATTATCCACCACCCGGTGGAGGTTATCCGCCACCAGGTGGATATTATCCACCACCCGGTGGGTATCCGCAACCTCAAGCGTATGGGCAACCTCCACCTCCGCCTCAGCCAGGTAATTGTTTAATTATTTAATTATGTCGATTTGGATGAAGAAAAGTATACGAAAATTTCTAATAAGTAGAAATGAAATGAAATGAAATGAAATATATGTTTATTCAAATAGGTTAATTAAATTAACACTTATGAACGTCAAAGTTTACAAAATGTCAGCAAATTAACCTACAGCCAGTTCGCCGACGAAGTAGAGCCATGAGAAGAACTGGCAAGAAACTCAGGCCACTCTTTTTAATCGCCAGGTTATTAAAATTTTTGTAAGTTACAGTTTCAAGTAGCATGCAAAGTGATGCAGGCAATACACTTAACTCTATAGATCTTACAGCTTTCTATGTTGTAAAGAAAAATTTAAAAGTAAAATGTGTGCTTTACAGGCTGCCTCAATTTGCATATTGCTACAAAAGGTAAAGGCAACATGTGAACTGTGATAAATGTTTCTATGTAGGTATTATATAAACTGTTAATTTTTGGTATAAGTATAAAGTAAGATGAACTTAATTTACCACAGGAGTTCACAAAAAGTAGGATCTTATTCTACTTCAAATGAAAGTAGTAAAGCTGTTAATATTGAGTGGTTTTCGAAAATGTTTTCCTTCACCGTGTTACGACCAAGATTGTTAATCACTTACAATTTTGAAATCTGAGAGCAAAAGTTATGCAATGGATGCATAAACGTATAATCATCATCATCATATCAGCGGAGAGGCGTCTATTTCTGGACGTGGGCCACCTTGGCCAGTCGTGAGCCGTCCTTATCCATAGCTATTCATATTCCCAAAATTAACAACTGACAGTTCTATCCAAACCGTAAAATCTGTAAAAACTACTTCCAAATTTGTCTGAATCCTCATTTGGCATTGGCTTTGAGCACGGTTGAAATGATGCAGCATGTCAATAATGTCATATTTAATTACAGAGGCATCCTACTTGACTGTTATCAATATGTTCATAGCTGGGTCCGACTTTTAACGTGCCTTCCGAAGCACGGAGACGCTAAGATCATACCACTATGGGTGACTCATCCTTGAACAATTGGTTTCTTTGTTGCTTCTATTCTTCTTTTTATTTTTTCATATCTTTAATTTTTTGTCATCAGCAAAAAAAAGCGGTTGCATGGCCTGGTGTCTTGGTTGCTGTGTTGGTATATGTGTCGTGGTGTGTTCCTGTTGTCCATCTATATTAGCAGCGTTGGGCGCCACGCAAGGTAGTGACGGACCTTTGAGTGAATACTTGCAAAACTCACCTATAGATCCAGGAGCTGCTGGAGGGTTCCTGGGTAACTTGCCGTTTGTGGGTGGAGGCGGGAGTAGCTCACCTACCGATGCAGGAACTGGTTTAACTGGCGCTGATGATAATTGGCCTACTGATGGTGGTCCAGATGATCACTAAGGTAGTAATGCTATGTCTGTAGATTATTGGTATACAGAAGACCACTATGCAGATAAAGATCTAAGGTGGTCTGATGATGAAATAGATGATATATACGATGGTGCGCGAGATGGAGAACTCATAGAAGGCGGTCCTAAAAGTAAACTTTGTATATTGGGTCCGCAGACGATGGGTCTGAAAATGTTACGTTTGCGGCTGATGAGCGAGTAAATAATAGACCCACGTTTGATGAGCAGTTTTATTAATTTGGAGAAGCTGATGTATTACTATTGGTAAGTTTCTCTAAATAGTATAAAGTAAAGTCTCGGTTTTCTCTGTCTGTTTTTCAGCCTTTTTTGTATCCTTAAATTTCCTTCCGGAAGGTTTATATAATATGCATATTGTAATCGATTGAAGTCGGGAATATAAATTCTTTGTTAAATAATGTCGTAAAAGAATAAGATTGAGTACATGTTTTAGTGCAATTGAGACAAGAGTTTTCGGGCCTGGCAACGTTTTTCTAACAGCCAATATACAAGTTACAAATTAGATATTGTATGGAATTCCTGGGGTTAGGTTTACCCACTTCAAGGCTGTTCAATGCAAGACTACTTAACGAAGTTGCTTGCGATGCTTGGTCAGTGAGATTTGGTGAATAAAGATATGGAAACCAGAACTGCAGGTAAATTCCAACGGACAGCCGTCCACTTCTAGATTAGAACTCCCCCAAATACTTATACTTTGACCGGTCTTGGGCTGCTCATAATAGAATATTTTTTTTAAGTATATCATGTCATCATTAATCAATCAATTTCAATAATCCTTTTCAGGTAGTTAGTTTATTCACAACAGCAAGACTTCTTCCATCAATTGTATGCTCAATCAGGATATCCACATTTCCCAGCTAGCTTCATAGTACAAGAGTATGTGTTACAAGGAATCGCTTTGAGTTGCGAGCGATACAAAGTGTCAAGCAATGATTTGTGCCGACATGCTGATGAATGCCAACTCCGTGGTCACTGTCAGCAGCAAGGTGGTTGTAACGCACCAGGTTGTTGTCACGGCCTCAGTGATCTACAGACTGGTTGACATCAACTGGTTTTTCAGCAGCCAGTTGGCTGTCAGCAAGAAGGTTGTAAACAGGGTGGTTGTCAAGACACTTGTCAGCAGCATGGTTGTTCTAATCTGACAATCAAAAGAGCGGAAATTCACAGTCAGGTAAGAAAAATCTCTGTCCGTTATTTATTCTTGACAAAGAAAGGTGCTAGCACATATCCTTTATTTTATTAGATCACGCAAAGAGTACTATTATTTTTTAAATCATAAAGAAAAGTAGAAGTGGCACGCTTGATCTGATCTTTGTCCAGATGAGTTTGGCAAGTGCAGCGATGTCTATATTTGCTTAGAAAACGCATATTATGCTCCTTCTAAAAGAGTGTTCACACATTCCACGCCTCAAATGCCTTGGTGATTGATTTTTTATTGTACTTCTTATACCATCACAAAGAAATGCGGTGGTATGGTTTCTACTCTTTGTAAAGTGTTAAAGTGGATAAGAGAGAAAGAGATAGAGAATTATAGGCCAGTCTTAATAGAACTCCTTGGTTTTTCGGTTGAGAAAAACACTCGCTGATCTCCACGTCTCTTTTAATCATATTTTTTCATTTACAAGGGGTTTGACTTTGCTATTCCTAGATCGTTAGTTCCATTAGCATTTCTTTTGTGCAATAAATGCTTGACCACCATCAGTCGAAATTCCCCTACTAACCCATATCTAATGACGGCTCCGCATTAACCTCTTGCTTCATAAATAAATCTCGTCCATAACTAGCCTGGTATGAAAATACCAAAAGTCACGGTACTGAAATATTAAAAATTCCTTCATCTCTAGAAAGCAATGTGATAGATAACATAGGTTATATTTTATTAAGTTTAATATATTATTGTTTATTCAGTCATTTTCAATATTTTACGACAATGCAATGATATTTTCCGTTTGTTGTGTGACCGAATGAAACTTTCGGTACTAAAGCAAAGCGAGCGCAAACGTCTTATTCTATCGGTCTGGCAATCAGAGTGCTGGCACTGACGACCTTTGTGATTCGGTGATACTGTGTTTATGTGCCACGCAGAGTTCGCTGGTTCGCTTCCCGCTCAGTGCAAATATTTGTGTGCATGAACATGTCTATTTGCATTGGTCTGCGTGTTTCTATGTATAGTATGTGTAGTATTTGACTGGCCTGTTGGTCTAGTGGTTAGTAACCCTGACTGCTAAGCCGGAGGTCGTGGGTTCGATTCCCACCCAGGACAAACCTTTGTGTGATGAGCATGATTGTTTGTTCTGTGTCTGGGTGTAATTTATCTATAATATGTAGGTATGAATTTACAAAAAAAAAATGTATATATCTAGTTTATCAGTTGTTTAGTACCCATAACACAAGTAAATATACTTGCTTAAATTGGGGCTAGATGGCGCTGTGCGAATGTGGTAGAATATTATTTTATTATTATTATTATTTACCAAAAAACGTACCTATTTAAGTATGTTTATATCCGTATTCTAAAACCCATGACACAAGCTTACTTTAGGTCTAGATGGCGTTGTGTTTAGTTGTTGTGATATATTAATAAATTAATTTATTAATTTTGACGGTCCTATGTTAAACGATACCTGTGTTTAAATCAATGGTTTGACCGCCATCATTTGATTGAGTGAAGAACTGAAGTGCCAAATGTTAAATAGTTAAGAATTTCATACTCATCTCGTTTATAAAATCCTGGTACTCTTTACCAGCGCATGTGTTTGCAGTTTCTTCTTTTTGTGTATATTCTAAGTCGGTCTAATCCCAAAAAAAATATTTTAATAATCTCATAGACAGACATATGAGTGATATTTTTAAGCTGAAACTAATAGCTTTGTTTATTATTAGGAGAATAGTAAAAATAACAAGACAAGACAGAGAAGGAAGACAAGACACCCCCAGACAGTCCAAAGACAGTAGCCACATCAGAGAAAAAGGGAAATCCACACAGTGCCAGTCCGAAAAAGCCAGAATTTATAGCAGTTTTGAAACATGGACCAGGTCCTCAAAAGTCCAAAAAAACTTGGGTCAACTGGAGAAATAAAAAAGATAAAACGGCGTAGCAGTCTGAAAAAACACGGATCGACTAAAGAAATAAAACACGAGTCACTTGCAGAGAATCCGGAAAAACATTGTACCGTAGACACAAAACAACCGTTACGTTAAAAGGATCAGGAGCACAACAGGCAAGTATTGATGCTTTAAAACTTGCAAAAGTGGTATCAAAACCAACTGGTAGGCTACCACTTAAAGATCCAAAAGCAAATCAAGGCACCCTTTACGTACAAATGCCGCAGAGATCATGCTATTATCCCCTGGGTCACGGTTACAACCTGGAATGTGATTGTGCCTGCTGTTAGGGCACAACTGAACGCAGCACAAGGTGGCAGCAAAGTGTCTCAAAAATCTAGTCTATCGGACACTCATGAAAATGTCAATCATCAAAAAATCTCATTAGCCTCAAGTGATTCCAGGAGAAGAAGCGATAAGCAACATGATATCTCTAGAAAATCAAGTGATTCTACGAGAAAATGTAGCAAACAAACAATTTCAACGAAACAAAGTGGTTCTAGGAAAAGTAGCGTTGAACAACAAAAAGGTTTTCAAAAACCAAGGGATGTTCATTAAAAAATAGGCTCACAGCAAAATCTTTCCCCAATCCGTAGTGGTTCCATAATAAACATCAATAAACAACAAAAACCAAATGGTTCAATAAAAAGTATCGATAAAAAATACAAACAAAAAATAAAAAGGAGTCAAAGCAAAAATTGTTCCCAGTACGTAGTGGTTCTATAAAACGCATCGGGGACAAACAAAGTCATTTGCCAAAAAAGACAGACAAAGAACACAAAACGTCACCTCCTCATAGCGCTTTGAAGAGAAACAGCGGTGAACAACAAAATGTTTCACCAAAAACAAGTGATCCTAAGGACAGAAGCTAAGACTCCGCCGAAAACTCCATAAAATTGCTGTCAAAAGGACGAGTCAGGTCTGTTCATTTTTAAGATATTTACTTAAATATTAGAAAAAAATAATACCTATTGTGGCATGATAATTAACTTTGTTGAGTGGAAAATCCAGCAAGATTTATTAAATTATAATTGAATTGATTTCTCATTATAGCAAATCTAAAAAATATTTTTTGCTGCCAATCAATTTGTCCCTCCCTTATGAACTCTGATTCACTTTTTATACTCGCAATTCAAATAAGCAAACAGTATTATTGTGACTGTGGTATTCTAGAGGGATCCTTCCCCAGTATAGCTAATAATTTAAAAAAAAACCTTTTTCTTTCTCGTGTTCTCCTTCACTGCATGTAAGTAATGTTCCTCTCTAAGCGTTGCTCCTTCATCTCATGGGTAGTAAACTGTTCATTGTTAGTTTGTGCCAGAATAATATACTTATAGGCAGAGACAGTTTAAGGGCAAGATTCACAGACCGCACTTTGACTTTACTTTGATGCAAAGATCTACTTTGTACCAAAAATATGTTTCTTAGGCCCAGATTCACAATCGTGACTTTACTTTACAGCAAAGGCACCTTCGCAAAGTAAGCTTTGTATTGCCGAAGATTACTTTCAACTTCATATTCAAACATATTTTTGGTACAAAGTAGATCTTTGCATCAAAGTAAAGTCAAAGTGCGGTCTGTGAATCTTGCCCTTAGTGGTCGATAAAGTTCACTGATGCTAGTAGTTAGTTCTTTAGCGGTCCAATCATGTCAGAAATACGTTAGGTAAATCATGCAGCAATCATGACGGGCAGCGTCTTGTGATAAGATTGTCACTGCGATTGTCAATTTGCTTGAAAAACGTGGCGATTATGACTGAAGCTCACCAAATACAGCTAGCGAAAGGCCGATATTCATCTGTGAAATAATAATGACAATAATCACTAAACTCAAAGTGGTTGATTGATTTTTATACGGCAGTCTTATCATCATAAGAACTCTTTTCTTATCAATTGCAACTAATGACAATATTAATAAATACAGATCGATAATTCAATATTAGACGGCCAACAGCAAAACAACACATCCAGATATCCTAGATGTAAAATAAAAATGCCGCAAATAAGTAGATGTCAGCATAGAGGCTCTGAGCAGCAAAGAGGCTGCCAAGAAATAACTGGCTGTCAAAAATAAGCACTGTAATTTTATTGAATGTCTCTGTTCATGTTAAGTCATGTCAGCAGTCAAATCCAACGAGGTAATGCCTATTTTAATTGTAGGTTTAAAAAGCTGTAATATCTCTAACCAAATTTTGGGTTTTCTGGCATCAAAAAGCATGTTATAAAGATGCCATATCAAGTTATATTTCTTTAATTTGTGGTAGGCAAGCCTTCACAACGTCAACCAACGGTCTGATAACGTAACTGATGAATAAGTCACAGTTCTAACCAAACCTAACCCAATCTGCCTTCGACATATTACATAACGCCGATGACTGCCTGCGTTTACAAAATACCGAGGCAGTATGTAAACGGCGGATTTATACAATTTGCCTGCGACATTTATGAAACAAAGTGATTTAATTATTTTTTTGTTTTAGCTGAATGAGTGTAAGCTCTAGTAAATGTTCACTAGGAAGAAAGTAACACCACGAAGGAAGAAGACCGACATAGGGCTTGAAAACCAAAGGGCAACTAACTAATACATACCAAGAACGTTTAAAAACAACTCAAGGCACTTGAATCACAAAACATAGTTTTATATTTGTCATGTTTTTAACGCTTTTTTATGCCACCTTTAACTTCTAATCTGACCAGTCCTTTCATTGTCTGGCCACCTTTTTCTATGCATTCCTTCTTGTTGATACTTGTCCAACGATCAGCATACGACTGATGCCTCTCTTACATTTCACGATTTTGATATCGTGACATTATGCGCCGAGAATGACTGATGTAACTCAGTCCTATTTTAGCCAGAACACTTTTACTTACAGTACGTAGTAGATCCTTGTTGGTTTCAGTAGGTCTGTACAAGTGTGCCAGATCGACCAGTGAAGTAACTACCCACTCATAGAATAGAATCATTCCACATATTGACGTGAAGTTTATGTACTAATGCGTTTCTTCCAACGAGTGAGAGCGCCAGCGTGAGGAGGCCTAATTGCCCCATTGATCCTAATTTTCTCCCTCATGCCTTCCTCAATACAAGGTCGACAACGGGTTTACAACAAAAGGACAGATACGCAAAATCCCGGCATTTTCCTTTTGCTGCAGAGGGTCGACGACTTGGCTTAATACAAAATCTGTTTAGTTGTGAATCTGGTGAGGTGACAATCTGGTGAATGGAGAATCTGGTAGTAGGAATATCTTAGCAGTGTTTCTGTGAGGCATAGAGGACACAGCTTACTGAACTTACTATTAGAATCGTATGCTTATTTGTCACCGAAGTTGTGTCAAAACGTATACCTAATTGAAAAATACAATATTTTTACTTGTGATGTGTCGGTTTTTTTAGAAAAAATGACCATTTTTTTTAGCCCACTATCTTGTAAACACAATTTAGTTGTAATATAGTACGGTTAACATCTTGAACAATGACGTTGGAGCGAGGCGCGCCGCGGAAACTCATCTGAACGATTACGCTATTGGTAGATCACCAAATGGCTCTTACGTGTCGTGCGTTAAGTTTTTTGATTACTTAATTTCTTAAATGCCGATTAATTCGGAAATGCACGAACTACGATTGTGCGAGTCATTTGTCAGGTACTAATTAATACCTAAGTTCTTCCTTTTTGCTTCACACTATAGAGTTTTCAAATATGTTTTTTATACTAATTGTTGTAATAGTTTTATTTAATTTTTCAATTGATTATTTCTATATTATAATTTATAATATATTTAAGCAATATACTATTGGTAATTAAATTATGTATATTTTTAGATTTGTTTTTTATTTCTCTGTCATGGGGCTACCCATGCAAAGGGCTTAGCGACGTCTTGAAACATGATCCTCAGTAGGGCCGGATCGTGAGTTTAGGGGGCCCTGAGCAACCCCATTATCTATTTTGCCGTTTTTCAATATATGCAACAATTTAGAGACAGTAAACATATATGGCCGTGATAATAATAAAACATTATTGTGTCTTCAGTAGATTAGTAGTGTCTATAAAAGGGTTAAAATGTACACCTAATAATTAGGCCTTTCTGGAGAACAGCTTCCTAGCAACCTCAAGTAAAACTTGATGACATTTTACGTAGAAACACACTAGGTAAACAAGTGGTTGGATAATGATACCTACTCCGTAAAATTTGTGATGAAATTTTACGTAGAAATACACTTATTAAAACTTACCTACTTATATTATTGTATTTTATTTTACTTTACTTTACTGATCAGAGGCCCCAGACAAGCGGCATATATATCTATTCTATTCATAGAATAGATTAAAAAATGTATGGGATTGACATAAACTAACGCTAACATTGTCGTAAGCTTATGTCAATCCCATACATTTTTTATCTATTCTATGAATAGAATAGAAATCTATGCCACTTGTCTAGGGCCTCTGGGATGTAGTCAATCTGGGAAAGTAGTCATTATGAGAAGTGGTCATTTTGGGAATGGCCTATAATACTAACTTATAGTTAATACAGAAAAGATGATTTTAAATCTTCGGCTTAATGGTGATACATTAGAACAAAAGGGCATGAAAGTGAATGTTAACTAAGTGATGGTAATTGAGAGAGATGAAATTATGACTGAGTATCAGATAATGGTAGCAGACGAAATAGTTGTGAAAGTGACAGAGTTTGTTTATTTAAGTTTACAAGAGATGGAAAATGTGACCTTCTTTCCCCGTGACACCACCAAATGAAACCCCCAGTGGTGTCATGGGGAATAGGTGATTCCCCATGACACCCCCAGTGGTACCACGGGGAATCATCTTAATCCCCATGACACCCCCAGTGGTACCACAGGGAATTATTTTATTCCTTGTGACACCATCGAGTATTAGTGATGCCACTTTTGGGTACTCTGAGCAGAACAACCTACTAATTGGGTAGAATTTAAGGATGAGCCTAGGAATTATTATTATAAAAATTATCTTTGGTCATTTAAAACTAGGTTAACTATACAGTTCTAATAACGCTTTACCTATTTTTTTTTTCAATTTCTTCCAAAGCTCATAATTCCAACATTTAATTTTATTGAGCAGTAAAGCTACTGGGTATCACTAATACTCGATGGTGTCACAAGGAATAACATAATTCCCCGTGGGGTGTCATGGGGATTAAGATGATTCCCCGTGGTACCACTGGGGGTTTCATGGGGAATAGTTGATTCATGGGGAAAGAAGGAAATGTGAAGGGGGTATAAGCATAGCATAGCTAGTCATAAAATAGCCATAGCCATAAGGAATAGCGTGATAAAAGAAGAATGCGGATTGAATGACGGTATAGGTAGTGACTAAAATTGAAAGGAGTATTTAAAGTGGTTTACACGTGGAAAGGATAAATGGAAGTAGGATAACAAAAGAGATTTAAGGAACGGGTCGCTCTAGACGAACATACGCGGAACAAATAGATGTGTTGACAAAGGGCACAATTACCAGCACCCGTAACCGACGTGTGTGTATAAAAATATTAGGTAATGAATATTGAAGAAGTAAAGGATAAACCGTTTGGATCGCAGCAAATGGCGTTCTATAGTCTCTGCCTACCCCATTAATGGGAGACAGGCGTGAAGATATGTATGTATGTATGATTTAAAATTGTTTTTTACCAAAATAAGTAATTTATCTTTCTTTCTATCAATAATTGGTCTCAGCGAAAAGAAAACGGAATAAATAGATTGAGATTTAATACGTGGTAGAACCAGAGTTTCAGCATGAATGGGTCGGATCGTCCGAGGAAGTACTACCCTCTCATAGAAAATCGACGTAAGAGTAGTAGTATTGGTAATATTGCGTTTCGTTCGGTGAGTGAGAGCGCCGGAAGTCCAATTTTCCTCCTTTCAGCATTTCGGTAATGCCAGAGACTCTGAGTCGTACATAAGCGACAGTTACCACTTACTATCACGTGGGCTGTTTGCTCGTCTGCCACTGTCAGCAATAAAAAAAAGATATCCTACTAGGGTGTTGTTTGGCAACCTCATTGTGTACCTAGATGCTATCAGCAAGAGACTTTGCATTACACTTTGCTACGGTTCCTTTTGACATGTAGGTACAATCGAACCAACTGAGTCATGCATGAGCCATTCTTCTGAAAAATTCCTTATTTTTAGATGGTCAGATTTTCAAAAGGTCAGCTTTGGTACATTCATGGTCAATAGAATTCGACAAACCCAGAAGAAGTGTAGTGCTTTTATGAGATATGAATTATGTTAAATGGTATTGGTAGAATATTAGGACGTTTTCATGATATAACAAATGAACGTTGACAAAACAAATGAACGTCAAAAAAACAAAAGACTACCGGAAAGTGCTTAGACATCGATAGTGCTTGTAAAAAATAGGTTCAAGTGATATTTCGCGTTTAAGAATTAACAAAATAATGTAGTCTGATAAAATGTCATTATTGAGATTTTATCAGACTACATTATTTTCGACCATAAGCTCGAAAATCGCTAGCACCATTTTTTACAAGCTATTTGATGCTAACTGGCACTATAAAATTTATCAAATAACAAATAATTAATGCGCAAAAAGTCCAGTGCGGTTATCTACTTTAGATCGTCATGTCGATATGTGTACCTACCGAAGCAGCAGCCTTACGAGGCTAAGTGAAAAGTGGCAAAGCCGCAAGATGTAAAACATAAACAACTACCTATACGGTTAAGCAATAAGGCCACTATGGCGTATTTTAGAACGCACGGAGTATTAAAGAGATGCATCTTGACCAATGTTCGGGACGAGTGTTCCCAAAGCGTCGAATGGTTCGTGGGGTAAAGAAGAGACTTTTCAACTGTTTGGCAAACAAGTCTATTCCAGAGACAATAAGTACATACAACGTACCAACTATAACAATGCTATCAACTATACTATAAGATGTCGGAGACGAGATGGGGTCTGTAATAGTCATCGATCTGGCCAATCACCGGCATGCGGCAGTCTGAATCGTCGATTTGTCGCGTTGGATGAACAATGTTCAGTGTGATCAATTTAATTTCATTCAACACGCGTCTCGTCGCGTTTCAAACTGCGTTAACACTTAACACTTTATGGCAGGCCTACATTCTTGATTGCTTGTACTGCTAGTATAATTTACTTCTAAAATCAACCAAAAAGTTTTGATAAAAATACATTTATAAAATTGATATACAAACTTTACAAAGAAGAATATTTAAAAAGCATAAAAGAATTTGAAAAAGAATATTAAATTATTCGAAGGGGCCTAATTCAAATCAGTCCCAGCTCTTGTTCTGACACGTCAATATAGTCATCACTCTCATAAGTACCATGGCATAAATTTTCAAGTAATAAAAAAACAACAAAATTAAATAATCCAATAAAACATTCATCTCCTACTAACCTAAATTCTCAAGTAAAATAATCTCGTGAAAATGGCACTAGTATTGAGGAAGGCTGCTTTGCCAAAGAATCTGTCCTTGTTAAAATGCATGAAAGGTCGGCCTATAGCCTCCGCGGCTAACAAAACGAATGCTACGGCAATAAGTGAGTACCTATTTATACGTTCATTTATTATAATTATTAATAGATCGCTAGCGTTCGCATCCGTAGAATAGTAATTATGGTATGCTCCTCTTTTCACGATTTCAAAAGCATGCGTTCAAAAGGTAAGTATACTTAAAGTATTTTGTGGCTAATTAAAGCTTATCTAACATTTGCAAAAAATCTGACTGTCGCACTGTCTATACTCGGGTTTCAGCAATCTTCTAGGAATGCAGTTCAACTTGCCAGAAATAAAACGTTGATCTGTATTCTGATAATCTTTGACGTACTTACCCACCTTTTTGACCGCGCCAGCTTTTTGTTCCAACTCATTCCAACAAGCACCGTTTTGCCAACGAATCGGTCACAGCAAATGCTGGGCAATGGGCATGGGGTGTCTGGTATGGCACATGGGTCTTCAATGGGAAGTTCTGTCACTGTAACAAATAAAGGCGAGGTTTTTGGCTTTTATCCTTTAAAATTTAAGATCACGTATTTTTCTCGGCGGTTTTCTGGTAATTGTACTAATAGTAATATGCCCCTATTCCAGTGCTTGTCGGAAATAGTAAGTGTACCGGCAGTGAGCAGTAACTAACAGAAAGAGCAAGCTGAGTAGGGTTATGTTATTTTGAAGAACGGTGGTCGCCGTCGCACCAGCTCCAAGCTATAATACTCGGCTAGGCGTCCTTCGTTCTTCTGAATAGCATGGCCACTCGCCAGCGGCTTTCTCGCCTTGTATTATAGCTTGGACGTCCTTTCCAGTACCTACCTCGCCGCAACTGCTGTTCAGTCCACCGTTGGCAGGCGGGCGCATAAAGTTGCTGTGCGGCGGCGACCACCGTGGGTTGATAAGAGGTTACGCGGAAAAAAAGGGACAAAGCTCGTATAGTTGCCAATCTGGTGCCCCGCAATGTGCTGCCCCTTGCCCATCGTGCGGACCTCCCTGTGGACCATGCTGCCCTTGTGGACATTGTGGACCATGTCGATCCCCATGCCCTTGCGGACCGTGCGGTCCATGTGGGCCATGTGGACCTAGCGGACCTTGTGGACCCTGTGGACCTTGTGGACCATGTGGACCATGTGGACCCTCTGGACCATGCGGGCCATGCTGCCCTTGCCCATGCCCTTGCCGATGTCCATGCCCATGCCCCTGTCCGTGCCCATGCCCATGTGGACCGTGTGGACCATGTGGACCATGTGGACCGTGTGGACCATGTGGACCGTGTGGACCATGTTGCCCTTGCCCTCCCGCATGTCCATCCTCTAAACCGAAAAAGTGCCAGGCTAATTGTACGACACAGGGAGCGGTACAAAAGTGCACACAGTGCTGCATGCAATGCTCCCCGTATGGTCAGTGTTGCCCTACTTGCAACTGTCCCCAAGGATTGCCAATGCCACCGTCACCTAAGAAAAAAGAGGACTCGTGTAAGAATAAGACTACAACACGCATTTCGGGAAAAACACCGTGCTAAACAAGACCATCTCTACGGATAAGATAAAATTAACAAAATGTCATACTCTATACAATTGTTTACAATAAATATTTGATAACCGTAATTTAAGTTTAATTTTGCACTCGCATGGATCACTCATAGCCTGCTCTTTGTAAGTTGTAAGTATATAGTTAGTTAACGCCATAAATTCGTCGATTTCTACCTAAATCGGAACTTTAATGAAGGTGAATAGCATAAAATACCTTTGCAGCCAAGGCGGTTCCAATCCGAAGTATGAAGAGTCCGGAGACAGCCCTGACAATTGGTTACAAGACTGTGAATGCGAAGCCGCTGTCCGTACAAGATAGCCACAGCGCCAGAAGCAAGATAATACAAATACATTTCTGCATGTCGTGTCCCAGTTTCGGAACTGCAGCCAGGGTACAAGAAAACTGCTCTAGTTTAGGCTCGCCCAGACCTGGGTTCATGACACAGAAAATGAACTACTCTACCTCTGGGGTGCGTCCATTTGTGCCCATTAGAACAGCCTTCTCCGCAGTTACGTTTACCCAGCCTTCCTTCAGCGCTATTAACTCTAGGCCACTTGCACCTGTAATGCTGAACACGTCCAAGCGAAACTACTCTTGCCCTTGCAACCCTTGTTGTGCTTGCCCAAACTGTTGTCTGCCACCACCATGCAACACCCCTCCCAAATGCATTCAGTATATGACTGGTTATTACTACTACCCCTATGGCTTCTGGTTCTGCGGACCATACCATGTTACTGGCACGTGCACCCCCGTTGGACCGGCCTGCCCGGGAGGGCCTTGTGGCCCATGTTCACCTTGCCCCAAAAGTGTTTGCCCTTGCCCTAAATGCTGTGCTTGCCTCTCGCCTGCGATATCAGCGGCAGTTGACTCGCCGGTGTTATCGCCTGCCCCACAAACATCATCAAAGGAATGTCAATTTGCTCAGCCATTGCCTAACCTGGGTCAAGTTCAAGTTTCTCACACGCATCCTGGCCACGCGCATCCTGCCCACGCGCATCCTGCCCACGCGCATCCTGCCCCACCGCATCCAACCCAGTCGGCATACCCACCTTTTAGACCCGCGGCGATGAATGCAGCGATAGCACCGCATCAATTGCAGTACAGACAAGTAGCACTTCCTTCCCCTCCCGAATTACAGACGAAGGATCCGATGCCCGAGAGTTCAGAAGCCATACAAAATGAAAATCGATCAGTTATATCAAGATTTTTTCCCTTCCCATCCGGAGGGCAAACTCAATCTAAATCCAAAAGTATAGAAACACTTACAAAATGCATGGTTTGCCCGGACCTCACAGGCGTTGAAAGAAAAACTAAATTTTTTCAACCTCCTTCCATAGATCCGGAGCCGAAATACCCAAAGAAACACATTTCCGGTTCTTACTCGAGGTCTTTCACGTATTATGATAGCAAAAGCAAGTCTGAAATCTAAATACACAAAAGCTGCTAAATAACCTTTGGGTGATGGTTTAAAGACTCTGCCCTAAAGAACCCTCGAACGATGCTTTCACCAGAGTAACGCGTTAGGTCTTGCACTGAACCGGCTTCAACCACTCGCTAGATCTTATCGAAACTTAAATCTTACTCAGAACAATAGTTGGACTCTTGCCAATACTGAACACCAAGTGAAGTGATTTATTTACTATTTGGCAATAAAAATTGGTTACAAGCATAATATCTTTTAATTTAACGCCCTCTTCTAAAACTCTTAGGATTGTGATTACAGTGCGAATCATCCTTTCAGCAAATTTCGCGCCGCGGTTCACTGTGCAGGGCATGGAAATAATGCCAATGAAGATGACGGCAATCTTGACAAAACAAATTCAAAGGACCGTGAAGACTCCAATCCGCTTCAGAAGTAGTATATCTAACCCCTGCATAGGAACGTCTAAAATCGTCTCATCGTGTACTAAAAATCAGAACTTGCGGCGGACGCAGTCCGCTGCTATGTTATCCTGCCAATGCCATGAACGTGAAATACCCACATCGATGCCAAACATCACCGTGCCTCCGGAATTCCGCTTCTACTATACTGCACCAATGCAAGATGGTTCTGCTCCAGTTTGGTTATCTATGTCTGCGGCTGAATATTACAGTGCACCGCAAATGATGCAGCATGGACAAGCTATGGGCTGTCGGCCCTGGTGCGACATGCATCACATCACAAGTGGAAGTAATCAACACCACCGTGGTCACTGTTGCTGCAGATCATACCATGTCGCTGACACGTGCATTCATTCTGGCCCGGTTGCGTTTACTGGAACTTGCGGACTTTGCCCCCATTACTTAGGTGATTCAAACGAGGCAAACCTAGGTACAAGTGAAGCGAATGAAGCATCTCAAGCCGAGCAGCATCAACCATCAAAATTTGACCTCTCTAAAGTTTGTGATATCTATTCCAAAGTGTGCACTTTCTCTTGTCCTGGAGATTTCTTTACAAAGTCAAACCGATCTGTCATTCTCAACAACCCTCGGGCTCTCCACGGTCTTAGTCAACCTAAAGGCTCAGTTGCATATCATAGCTCTTGTGATCGATATAGGTTTGGTTCCAACAACACATTTAGTCCGTACAAATCGTACAGCATGCCCTATAAATTAGGCTTACACCCGTGCTTACAATGCTACAGCGCACCATGGATTACATGTTGTTCTTTCCCTGGTCCTTGTGGATCATGTGGGCCTTGTGGTCCGTGCGTTCACTGTGGACCATACCGTACCCGCGGCCTAAGCGGGCCATGTTGTCAATTTGGGCCTTGTTGTAAACCTTATCGTGGACCTTACTGTCTGTACGGTTCTTGTGATCCATGTAGTCCGTGTGGCCCTTGCTTTTACGCTTCTTGTGGATCATGTAGTACATGTGGCTCTTGCTGTTCATGCGGTCCTTGCAGTCCTTGTAGCTCTTGCTGTTCAGGCCGCCGCTGCGATCCAGGCCACCGCTGCGGCCCAGGCTGTTGTGGCAAATTCAGCTGTTGCTCTTGTGGATTATGCGGTCCATGCACACCAGCATCTGGCGGTTGTGGTTGTGGCTGCGGCTGTGGCCCTAGCAGGCCGAGCAAACAAGCCAGGCGGCGGTGTAAGCATGGCGCAGCTTGCAGACCATTAAGACCTTGCAAACGGTGCAACCATGGCAGGATTTGTAGGCCGCCCTCTCCAGAAGTTTACAACTACCAACAATGTCCCCAAATGAATACGGTTTCTTGGAGCAACTGTACGAGTCAATTAAATGTTCCGATGGCCTGTAACTCGAGTGACTACTCTTGTCCGGCTAATATTGTACCCGTATTTGGCAATCCAATCAATATGCCCAACCCACCTGCGCTGGGGTCTTTCCCTTTTCCCAAATTTAATCCCAGTTACAGGGCTGACTATGACCCTAGTTACTGGTACTACCTAAATTATAAAGAGCCAGCGAAACCTGCTCCCGCTCTCAATGCTCCTACCATAAAGCCACCAAACATTTGCTTGACTATCAACCCTCGTTTGATAAAGAAACACCCATTTAATTCAATTAATGACTCTTCTAAATTTCACACTTGTGCAGCAACTACCAAACTACTTAGTGCTCATTTCGCTACCCTTTGTAAAAACGGCTCATTTCATTAGATAGAACTGGATTAAGGTAACAAGACACGTGAAGCTTAGAAAATGAAGATAAAGCCCATGTCCGGTCCCATGAAGTCCCATCGTATGTAAATCTGAAGTAAAATTAAATGTGCTCAATTTAAGAAATTTGAAGGCAAAATTGCCAGAATATGCAATGGAAAGTTAATGGCTAGATCAGTTTTATAGCTATTAACTACTATGGAAAGGTGGTCGACGAAGTCATAGCAAAAACCGTTGCATGTAACCACGATTTAGTGTATAATATTAGAATAGTATATTAAAATGTTATTTTTAGACTAACTATTGTTTAAATGTCAGCATTCACTAGCAATAACATAATGCTGCAGCGCTGAACAGGATATGGTGCAGCACTGCAGCTATCCTAACTTTGAAACCCTAGCATTCAACGCTAATGTGAATCGATATTCCTTCACGTATAGGATTGTGATTACATTGCAAATCATACTTTCAGCGAAGCTTGCGCCGCGGTTGACTGGAACGGATCCAGTAGCTATGTTACCGGGTAGTCATGTCTCACCGTTGAAGATTAAACGAACAAAACTGCCGGTGCGAAGCCAAGCGACTACCCTATTTGGCTTCAGGAGTAAATCCTGCCCGTGTCTCATACAGAGACAGGAACAAGACTTGGAACCACCATGTAGCTTGCAACGAAGACATTCCAACATGATCCCAATACAATGCAACCATGCTCGCGAGTACATCACCACAACACTGAGTAACGGCAACAACCATAGAAGATTCTGGAGATTTTGGCCACAGAAAATGACACTGACGTCGCAAACGCTACTTGAAAAATTGTGCGCTTCCAAAGTGGCGAAATATCTAAACGTGACTGCAGGGTGTGGTCATCATAGTACTCTCCTCAGCCGCTCCACGACCGGCTCGGTTACTCCGGATACATCGCTAGGATCCTTTCCACTTAAAGCTTACGGTTCCAAACCTAATTCAAAGTTAGAGTTCTCGAGAATTTATGACATGTATTCGCAGTTATGTTGTATCTCTCCATCTCTCGATAAACCCTTGAGCTCTCGTATCGGTTCCAACTCCTTCAGTTCCGGAGGCACAAGTCGGGCTTATAGTCCTTGTGGGCCTTGTGGGCCGTGCGGCCCAGCTGGTCCATTCGGTCCGTGTGGTCCTGGTTTCCCTGGAATGAGTTGCGGATTTACTGGTTGCAACTCTTGTGGGTACTGTTGTGGTCCACAATGTTCATGTTGTAGTGGATGCTGCGGCCCATGCGGTCCATGTGGTCCATGCGGCCCCTGTGGACCATGCTGTGGGCCTTGTGGATCATGTGGAGCATGCTGTGGTTCTTGCGGACCATGTGGTTTATTATGCTGCGGTAAGTTCGCACCAAGCCGTACCACGTGCGGTCCATATGGCGGTCCATGTTTACCAACTAGTGGATCATGTGGTCCTGGTCGTCCATGCTGCGGCCCATGTCCTTGCTGTCTGATGCCAAATGGCTACGGTCCAATGTATTCTCCTAGCTACGGATCCTGTTTTCTTCCACCTCAACCCATGCGAATTTACGATGCACTTCCAACTATGACTTGTAGTAGCCCAGTCGTCAATGGTCCTATACCTATCCCTCCGATTCCACCGATGTGTGATTTTCCGACAGCTGGCACACTTCAGGCCTCTAACCACTTGAGCTCAAGCCCTGACACGACTAAACCTAAACAGTAATCCAATTTTTTCCTGATTTTTTTATCTTGGACATGCTCAACATTTAAATCAATATTTTACTAAAGTAACTTAGGGTAATTTTTGGTTCCTACCTTAAAAATGGAATTGGTGTACTATATTGGTAACAAAAAAATAAAATAGGTTTAATATCTGAATGCGTTTTATTATTATTTTACGTATCTGCGCACTTACTTGTTCACACAATTTTTAACTGAACTTAGTCGCACTTCCTTCACTGGTTTTCACAGTCTGAAACTGAATTTGCCACTGGAGACCACTAACCAATCGCCTTCGCCACAAATTAACAAAACACTTAGCTTATCGGTGTCATTTGCAACTGCGGACATATTTCAGTGATGTTCTAAATTTCAGTCAAACATATTGCCGCTGCAGTTCAGTTATGACCTGAATTCCTTCAAAATTCTCAGGGGTTTTGTTGCTTTTCAAGCAATCAACTTACAAGATTGGAATTACAGTGTCGAATCATCCTTTCAGCGAATCTCGCGCCGCGTTTGACTGTGAAGGACCAAGTAACTTTATTACGGGGCGATCATGTTTCACCAGTGAAGATAAAAGTCGAGACTCCGATATGAGGTGAAGTGAAGATAAGATCCAGTTACAGGAGTATGTCCTGCCCATGTCTTGTACCGGGTCAAAATATGGAGACACCGTTCAGTGACCACTGCAAAGATTTGAGGCGGACCCAATCTACGAAGTTCCCACGTACTTACATTGAGCGGAGTACAAATTGGGTCGTTGCCGCACAGTCTAAACTATTTGCCTCTACGAAAGTATCACTGCCACCACGAGCGCCAGCGCTTGAAATCACCTCAAATGTAATAACGCTAAGTGCGAATGTAATATTCAACCCATCGAAGTTTACTAAAACTAATAAATTTGTGGACAAAATCTCAGCTGTCTTCAAAACCACTAAGTCTGGTGATTCCTGTATTAATGATTCTCGGCCAAGCTTGAAAGATTCAGGTCCTACTCCTAACAAATTGGATTTCTCGAGAATTTATGACATGTATTCAGAATTGTGTTGCATCCCCTTCAGCTTGGACAAAGCCATATCTCATATCAGCTCCATCCCTAATCCAGATCTGAAAGGTAAAAGTCGTCCCTATAGTTGTTGTAAATCATGTAGCCCCTGTGGACCATGTGGTGGTCCTTGTGGCCCTTGCGGTTCATTAGGTCCATTCGGCCCATGTGGTCCTGGATTTCCAGGCATGAGTTGTAATTTTTGCGGATGTGACTCTTGTGGCTATTGTTGTGGCCCAAGCTGCCCATACTGTCCATGTAGCTCATGCGGGTCATGCGGACCATGTAGACAATGTTATGGATTATGCTGTGGCTCATGTTGCGGATATTGTGGGTCTAGGGGACCCTGTGGACCATGCGGCCTTTACCCATGTGGCTGCTGCCCATACGGTCCATGTGCCCCATTTGGTTTCTGCTGCGTCGTACCAGGCGGTACATTCAGTAGTTTGATTGACTCTTGGGCCAGTAATAGCTCTATTTGGGATGGACTTTGAGAACAGATTGGCAGCAATCTGTTTTGTATTCCTAATGTACCGAGATTTCCGGTGCCGCCTATACCTCGTGCCTTATGTTTTCTACGACCTTCGGCAGTTTCCACTAGTGACAAAGCCTCTACACCGGTGGCGTAAAGATGGAAGTAATAATCCGAATCAGTTACAGAAAAGCCTACAGAAGAATTGATCGACAAAATACAAAATATATTGTCCAGAAACTAGCAGCAAGAGCACCACAATGCTATCGGGCTTATTTTAATAAACATTGTCGCAGTTTATATTTGATGAAAATAAAATACCTAAAAAACGCCGAATGCTTTTATTTAACTCTAACCATGCAAATGACTCTGATAGGCTTTGATGTAGATGCCCACAAAAGAGAGCTAAACACATACACCGCCTGTGATGTCACATGTCACAGTGATCTACACACTTGACAGCGCCAGCGATGTCAAGAACACAGTGAGCTACACACTGACACCGACTGTGATGCCACAGTGAACTATACACTGCCTTTGTTATCCGTGGTACACCCAGTAATGAAACCAGTAGTACTACGGTTAGTTTTTGATAACCGTGGTATCCAGCAGTTCCACCAGTGGTACTACTTACGGTATTTGTCTGTGATGATAACCAATTGTTAGGGACCCATCAGGGTGAGAGCAACTTCCTAAAATGACATTTTACAATGACATCCTAAAATGTCAACTTCCTAAAATGACAATTTCCTAAAATGACACCTTCCTAAAATGACAACTTCGTCATTCGTACAAACACTATGAAAAACAAAGTATTTCAAAGTTACCACACAAACATCAAGTTAAATATATCCCTCAGGCTAAGAACGACAACTTTCTAAAATGACAACTTTCTAAAATGACAACTTCCCAAAATGACAACTTCCTAAAATGACAATTTCCTAAAATGACACCTTCCTAAAATGACAACTTCGTCATTCGTACAAACACTATGAAAAACAAAGTATTTCAAAGTTACCACACAAACATCAAGTTAAATATACCCCTCAGGCTAAGAACGACAACTTTCTAAAATGACAACTTCCCAAAATGACAACTTCCTAAAATGACAACTTCCTAAAATGACAACTTCCTAAAATGACAACTTCCTAAAATGGCACCTTCCTAAAATGACACCTTCCTATAATGACAACTTCCCAAAATGACAACTTCCTAAAATGACAACTTCCTAAAATGACAACTTCCTAAAATGACAACTTCCTAAAATGACAACTTCCTAAAATGACACCTTCCTATGACAACTTCCTAAAATGACACCTTCCTATAATGACAACTTCCTAAAATGACACCTTCCTATAATGACAACTTCCTAAAATGACAACTTCCCAAAATGACAACTTCCTAAAATGACAACTTCCTAAAATGACAACTTCCTAAAATGACAACTTCCTAAAATGACAACTTCCTAAAATGACAACTTCCTAAAATGACACCTTCCTATAATGACAACTTTGCCATTCATACAAACACTATGAAAAGTTCAAAGTTACAACACAAACATCAAGTCAAATATAACTTGCTACTTATAAATTTATCATTCATTACTGCAATAGACTGCGTCCTCAAAATTCCATTCGACTACATTTCTGTAATGAACCACATTGCCCTGGGTAAGGAAAACAAGATCGATTAAGTATCTACTCTAAGGCCACTTTCCTAAATTGTCGAATTTCTTTACTGCCTTTTAGTCCCTGTCGTAATTATAAGCCGACTAAAAAAATATGTGTGGAATCTCCGGCTGAGTAACGATAAAAATGATCAAACTGCTTGGACATTTCAAAAGCAAAACAGTAGAACGTCCACAAATCAAATGAACGTCGGCAAAACATAAGACTATCGAAAAGTGATAAAGACATCGATAGAGCTTGTAAAAAATAAATACAAGCGATTTTCGACCTTATTGACTTTAAAAATCGTTATTTTAGACTTAAACTAAGTAATTGAGATGGTTTATATAAAAAATAAGCTAAAAAAATTTAAGCCAATATGGTCGAAAATCGAATGTATGCTTTTTTCAACTAGTCCAAAAATTTACCATTGGCCACCGAGTCATTTGTCAATAGAAATGACTATGACGTAGTTTTCAGGTAGGTGACAACGAAAATGAAAAGAAAATTCATAGTGTCATCAGGGTCCAAAATTCCTTGCACTAGTTGAAAAAGAAGAAAGATAAAGATGTTTTCGACATCGCGTCATAAAATATTACCTAAAGCTCTGTTCATTTGTTTCATGATGTTTATTTGTTATAAGATTTATTTTCAAAAGGACAAAACTTGGGATATTACTTATGTGGAAAATCACTATTTTATATTTCAATAAGCTAATAGAACAGAAGTAGGTATAACAAAAAAATTAAAATATTAAAACCAATGAAGTTTAAAATAGCGTGCACCTAGTTTTCAACCTAAAATATTCAAAATAATCTTTTTCGACTTGTCTTTTGTTTTTAAAATCGACGTCGGATGACTTTCCGACAGTCTTTTGTTTTGTCCACATTCATTTGTATTCTGTGTGTGTATTGTAGGCCGAATGGAAATCTGAGACATTTTTAGTTCAGTGGATCATCAGAGAAAGTGGATTTGTATGTGGACCTGGTAGTGTTTTCTTAGCTGAAATTGACACCCCTTGGTAGGATGAAATTTTCGGAATTTGTCATTCTCGGAATGTGTTATTCTCGAAATTTGTCATTCTCGGTTTTGTCATTTTCGAAATGTGTCATTCTCGGAATTTGTCGTTTTCGGAATTTGTCTATTTTGGAATAGACGTTGTAGGAAGTTGTCATTTTCGGCAGTTGTCATTTTAGGAAGTTGTCGTTCTCAGCCTGAGGGGTTACTACTAGTAGTAAGATTGGTAGTAAGAGGGCAAGAATGGCTCAGTATTAATATGATTGACAAGAGGTCCAAATAATCAGTTTTCCGGAAACGTTTTGTCCTTCAATTGCTTTCCTTCACTTCACTTCACAAAACGACCATATCCCACAACGACCATTCCTAAAACGACTACATATGTACCTATTTCAATAGGAAAACAAATGACAATTAAAAAACCACATTCCTGATTGTTGTCGGCAGCTAAAATGTCATTGCGACAAAAACGATATATTCCCAACTGCCCCATCAAGCTCCCCATCAATGGGGCAGACAGGAAATTTAATAACAGCTTCCATCAATTAATTTCTACATGAAACCTCTATTTTGTCAATTTCCATTTTCGTCAAGTTTGTAAAACTTCCTACGCCTATAGGTTCTAGTTGTTCCTCTAGTGTTAAGTGGTACCACGGTAGTTTCTTCATAACCGTGATACCATTGTGGTCAGTAGTACCACAGTTATAATCTTAGTGCCACCAGTGCACGGGTTGTACCATGGTAATGAAAAAGTACCACTGGTGGTACTACTGGGTGTACCACGGATAACAAAGGATACACTGACACTGCCTGTGATGCCAAAAACACAGTGAGCTATACACTAACACGTGTGCGTTCCCATTGAGGGACCACATCTGAATTTTAAGCTTTTAAGTTCGTCAGCCTTTAGTAAAAGTCCTCAAACGATTGTAAATTCAGTCTTTCATTTGTAAAAGTAGACACTCAAAAGTTACAAGCGGTCAAAGGTGGTCCCTCAATCGTGGCTGACAGGCATCCATATCTCAAAACCTTGTTAAAATTTACAACTGCTCTTAATGTAATTTTTTAAGTAGTAGATCCACGCTGGTTTCAGCATGAATGGGTCGGATCGACCGGGGAAGTACTACCCTCTCATAGAAGATCGACGTAAGAGTAATGGTATTCGTACTATTGCATTTCGCTCGGTGAGTGAGAGTGCCGGAGGCCCAACTGATGCAAAGATGGCAATCCTCGCAGCATGTGTGGGACCAGCTGAGTATCCGCGGAGTCATTGTGTGGGTGGTGTGGGTCGACCCGCCGGCCAGGGAGACCCGTAGAAACGGTGGTGCCGCTGGCCGCCCGCGGCATAGTACAGGGGCCCAACTAGGCCTAACCACCCTAGGAGGCTGCCCCACCAGGTCGCGCATAATCCCGGAGTGGTTCGTCGTGCCGGTTGGTGACCGGATGGTGGGACCCGGCGACCATTTCCGAGAGGGTACGGGGGCCCTTCCGTCCGGCGGATCGGCTACCACCATGCCACACAGTTAAATGACGAAGCAATACTCAGCACCTTGTCTAGCCTTGCTGCGAGGGCAGTCATCTTTTCCACGCCCCTCCCTTCACCCTCCAACATGGCAGCACGCAAAAAAGCAGCAGGTCTAACAGCGGCATCTTCATCCCCCACCAACCCGCTATTTGAGGTGGAGTTCACTAACATCCGTGGACTCCATTCAAACCTCAACGCCGTCCACCAACACCTCGAGACGGCACGGCCGGCTTTGCTTTTCCTAACGGAGACACAAATACGCCGCCCTGACGACACGGCATACCTGCACTACCCCGGCTATGTGCTCGAGGAGCGTTTTCGCGCTAAGGCCGGAGTATGCGCATTCGTCAGGGCGGATGTTTGCGTTCGCCGTCTGCGCTGCCTAGAGGACCCATCCTACCCCATCCTTTGGCTTCACGTTGATCTTGGTTCTCTGAGCCGGGTCTACGCGTGCCTTTACCGTTCCCACTCCGGAGATTTGGAGACAACTCGACTCTTTGACCATCTGAGTCAGGCGGCAGACTTAGCGCAGGAGCGGTTTCCGAACGCGGAATTGGTGTTTCTGGGAGACTTTAACGCCCACCACGAGACCTGGTTGGGTTCTCTCAGAACAGACCATGCGGGACGAGCCACCCATGCATTCGCTCTCACGCATGACCTGACGCAACTGGTAATCCATCCCACCAGGATACCAGATATTCCAGGTCAAGCGCCCTCTTTGCTAGACCTACTGCTGACGAGTCACCCAGACCAATACAGTGTTTCGGTCCACGCCCCACTGGGTAATTCCGACCACTGTTTGGTCTGCGCCTCAGTGCCTCTTGTTGCTCCCCCACGACGTTCGGAGGTAAAGCGACGACTATGGCACTACTCGTCAGCAGACTGGGACGGTATGCGGGATTACTTTGCTTCCGTCCCATGGGCATTACGCTGCTTTAAAGACAGGGATCCGTCGCAAAGTGCTACTGCTGTCGCTGGTGAGATCTTGTTAGGTATGGAATATTACATTCCATCCTCAGATGTCACCAGTGCCGGCAAAACGCGTCCCTGGTTCAACCGTGAGTGCGCCGACACTGTTAAACAAAAAGAATCGGCGTACCGCGCTTGGATCAGGGCCCGAGCACGGTGCGACCCTAGCTTGGATCGCCTAAAAGCAGCGTACAACAAAGCCACTAGGGAATGCAAGAGGGCTTACATCAGAGCGGATGCCCAGCGCATTGCACGGATTGGGCAAGAACTCATTTCGCATCCTACGGGTAGCCGTAGCTACTGGCGACTAGCCAAGGCCGTGCAATCCAACTTCTGCAAGCCTTCGCTGCCCCCCTTGAAATGTCCTGATGGATCGCTGGCCCACGAGCCGCAAGAGAAAGCAAACTTGCTTGTTGAACTCTTTGCGGCTAACTCCCGAATCGACGACCGTGGCTTGCACCCGCCGACTATATCTGGCTGCGACTCCGTTATGCCTAATATTCGTATTAGGCATCGTGATGTCCGTGCGGAACTAAGGTCGCTCGATGTTCGGAAAGCCAGCGGACCGGATGGTATTCCAGCGGTGGTTCTTAAGAAATGCGCAGCGGAGTTGTCTCCTGCATTGACGCGCCTATTCCGCCTATCTTATTCCTCGGGAATTGTGCCGGAGGCTTGGAGAGAGGCGAATGTTCAACCCATTCCCAAAAAAGGGGATAGGTCCGAGCCAGGCAACTATCGACCCATAGCTGTCACCTCAGTTCTCTGCAAGGTGCTTGAGCGGATAATAAACTCCCAACTAGTCCGCTACCTAGAGGGTCACTCGTTAATTAGTGACCGACAATATGGCTTTAGGTCAAAACGGTCTACGGGTGACCTTCTAGCGTATATCACGCACCAATGGGGTGAAGCTATGGACAGGCATGGCGAGTCCTTGGCCATCGGCCTTGACATAACCAAAGCCTTCGATAGAGTCTGGCACCGTTCGCTTCTGTCCAAGCTTCCAGCATATGGTCTCCCACCCCAGCTGTGCAACTGGATTGCCGCATTCCTGCGTGAGCGCCGCATTAGAGTCCTTTGTGACGGATCGGCCTCCAATTATTTGCAGGTCAACGCTGGGGTGCCTCAGGGGTCCGTCCTGTCGCCCACTCTGTATCTTCTGCATGTCAATGACATGTTGTCCCTTGGCAACATTCATTGCTATGCAGATGATAGTACAGTGCATGGGCGATATCTCGGACATCCTGCGGCTAAACAGACTGACATCGAGGCAAAACGTCTAGAACTTGTCGCTGAGCTCGACCAAGTATTATACCGCATTTCTAAATGGGGTTGTGAGAATTTGGTCGAGTTCAATGCCAAGAAAACACAGGTGTGCGCGTTCTCTGCAAAAAAATCTCCGTTCCTTCCCCTTCCCTCTCTTCAGAACACAGCGTTACCACTACAGGATAGCCTAAGTATCCTGGGTATGGACATCAGCCGAGATCTCAACCCCAAGAACTACATCGAGTGCGTCATTAAAACCGCCTCCTGTAAACTCGGTGTCCTGAACAGGGTGAGGCGGTACTTCACGCCCGAGCAGCTCTGTCTTCTTTATAAAACACAGTTCGTTCCTATGTGGAGTACCGCTCTCATCTTTGGGATGGCTCCGCACAGTACTTACTGGATGAACTCGATAGGTTGCAGCGGCGAGCAGTCCGTATCATCGGAAGCCCGGAGGCTACTAAGACCCTTGAGCCTTTACAGCTGCGAAGAGACATCGCCTCAATGGCCGTCTTCTATCGCCTTTACCATGGAGAGTGTTCTGAAGAGCTCTTTGACTTAATCCCACCCTCTCCCTTTTTATCCAGAACAACACGTGCGGGAATAAAGTGCCACCCTTTCACAGTGGAATCTAAAGGGTCTCGAACCAAACGGTTCAGCACTTCATACTTTTGTCGCTCAATTAAAGCCTGGAACTCTTTGCCACCGCATGTGTTCCCATCTAATTTTGATCCTGGGTCTTTTAAGCGGGGCGTGAAAAAGCATCTCACTAAGCCGCCATAGTGGAGGCCACCATACCAGTAGTTTGGCTTTTGGAATGGTGTCCGCCACTTCTGGATTCCACTTACTGCTTACCATCAGGCAAAGTGGAGTCACTTTGGTAGGCTAATATAAAAAAAAAAAAAAAAAATATTGACTACTCTTAGTAAAAGATTTGTTACACTAATTAATTAAATATCAGCATTGCCGGTTCATTACAGAAAGAACTAGCATGCAGAAGGTGGTCCCTCAATCGATCACCATAAATAAGTTCACTTAGGTGGAGCCCACAGTGGAATTTGAAAAAATTATTTAAATTTATACAAGCTAACGGTCATTAGTTTTTATTTATCCCAAAAAAATCCTGCTGTGTGGTCGAACCGATGCTAGATTTCTTTACAGGAATTTGGTTTTATGATATTGTTTAGTAAAGTAATCGTTAGTAAAAAACAACTACTAACGGATAGGCAGTAGCAATGGGCTATTTGACTTCCGAATGCTACGTAAATTGATTGTTTCTATAAGGGAAGCGTTTCGACTGAGGGATCACCTTTCACCTGTTGTAACTTTTAAAGGGCTTCTTTTACAAACTAGAGATTGAGTTTACAACCGTTTAAATACTTTAAGGCGCTCCACCCACTGCACCGCGCCCCGTCGCCGTCGCGTAGCGCGGCATGGCAGATTTTACCATTGTATGCAAGTATCTCAATTTCTATAGAAAACACGCCTAGCACAACACACTGCCTACGCGGTAATGCGCGGGAAGGCGCCCCGCGCGCAGTTTCTGCCAATCTGCGCGGGAGCGCGGGGCGTGCCGCGTTTAAATATATTTTTATATGAGTTTATTTAGCGCGAGGTCGTCGTAATCTGCATCACCGCGCGGGGGAGCAAATTACACCGCTAAGTAAGGCAGATCTGCGCCTCCGTCGCCGCGCGAGTTATCTGTCGCTCCGCGCACCGCGGCGGGACGCGTCTTCAGTGGGTGAACCGTCTTACTAACGCTAGAGCCATACGAAATTTCCAAATTCCACTTTGGTCGCCACCTAAGTGAACTTATGGTGATCGATTGAGGTACCACCTTCTGCATGCTAGTTCTTTATAAATAATGAACCGGCAAGGCTGATATTTAATTAATTAGTGTAACAAACCTTTTACTAAGAGTAGTCATTAATAGTAGTTGTAAATTTTAACAAGGTTTTGAGATATGGATGTCTGTCAGCCACGATTGAGGGACCACCTTTCAAATCAAATCAAATCAAAATCGTTTATTGCGAATATAGGTAAATATTATACAGGTGTTATAGTAAATACATGTTTGCTGCTATATTCTGCCATTTGGCGTGCAATATTTTGTACAATCAATTTAGCTATTAAAAACTAAGTGTTAATTAACGTGCTTATTACAATAAGCTAAAATATTCATAAAACTACTCTTAAAATATTAATATAACTAAGTACAATGACCGCTTGTAACTTTTACTAAAGGCTGACGAATTTAAAAGCTTAAAATTTAGATGTGGTCCCTCAAAGGGAACGCACACCACTGACACCGCCTGTGATGTCAAGGACACAGTGAACTACACACTGACACCTGTGATGTTAGGGACACAGTGAGCTACACACTGACACCTGTGATGTTAGGGACACAGTGAGCTACACACTGACACCTGTGATGTTAGGGACACAGTGAGCTACACACTGACACCTGTGATGTTAGGGACACAGTGAGCTACACACTGACACCTGTGATGTTAGGGACACAGTGAGCTACACACTGACACCTGTGATGTTAAGGACACAGTGAGCTACACACTGACACCTGTGATGTTAGGGACACAGTGAGCTACACACTGATACCGCCCGTGATATCAAGGACACAGTGAGCTACACACTGACACCGCCTGTGATATCAAGGACACAGTGAGCTACACACTGGCACTACCTGTAATATCACTGAGTGAGACTATATTTCGACTTGCCCGATGCCGATGTCCGACTTGACCGATGCCGATGTCCGACTTGACCAATATCCAACTCTTTTCATAGTTCAGTAGTGACAAGAAGCAAGTATTTAGACTAATTAATATATTTATTTTAAGTAAAAGTGTGGTGACTACTATATCTATATCTCGCTCTTTCAGCAAATATCGCGACGCGGTCAATGAAGAACCAAATAATTTTTGTTCGGAAGAATTATGTTTCACTGGCGAAGAATGCAAAAGAACCTCTGATAAAAATTAAGGCGAAGATTCCATCTAGATTCAAGAGTGTATCCTGTCCTTGTCTTGTATCAAACAGGATTGACGCAGAATCCAACTTTGACTGTAGAACCTTACGAAGAACACAGTCCATGATTGCTAACAACGTTCACGATTGCTGCTCTTCAAAATTTGAAACTGCTGTCACAGGGAATAAAATAGCTTTTTATGAGCCAACTGAAAACATTATAACATCAAATATGAAGTACTTAATCGTTTCTGGCCCTAATTTTTCTTCCTCAATAGAAGAATATGTGCTTTCTCCATTTAATACCTTACGCCTGTCTGATATTTCTTTGCTGAAGTTCTTAAGTAGTACTGCTTGCATTCCATTATTAAATACTCCCAAATGTTTACTGAATCGAACCAACAGGATTTCAAGTGAATCTTGCAGACGCTTTAGTAAATTTAATTTCCGTGATCCCTGCAAGACCTATTGCCCATGGGGTGCGATTAGTCCCAGCGGTTGGTGTCGCTGGTATAACGGACCATACCAGTATCCCATAAATTATTGCGTATCGTCATGGTACGAACCACTATGCATTCCATGGTGTGCTCCTCGCACCGGAACTTCTAAAGGCCCGTATTTCGGCCCATATGGTTATCCCGGCGGCTACGGTCCATTAAGCGGGATGATTCCATGGACTGGTTGCTATTACCCACTTGGATATTACCCATGTGGCGTATACCCATATGGGCGATATTTTCCATAGTGAATGAAGAAGAAGAATTATTTAACATTTGGATAACGGAACCCATCTTTTGCAACGAATTGTCGTTACTACCTCAACTCTTACTATGGCATTATCTGACATAGCTCCTAAACTAGTGACAAGACTAATTTAAACACAAAACTTATTAAACTAAAAGTACCAGGCATTTCTTGTTTTATTTGTGTGCGTTACGATTGCTCCGCCAAGTTATCCAACCAGAAAAAAACTTTGACCATAATTTTGTCGAAATCGAAGTGCACAAACAAAAAATTTGTCAAAGTAGAAATAAAGAAGTTATAAGGGTTTTAAGTTGGCCGCGCCAACGTAACGTGTACGATTGCGCGGTCATGGAGATCTCAGCAACTGTTTGGGTTAGAGATCTAATTCTTTTTGCCAATTGAAGACTGAATTTGTCGAAAAAAGAATTAGAAGTCCTTGGTTAATATATTACGAAATATTTACGACTGAATGTTATGGCCGCGCAATCGTAACGTTGTTGATTCTTTATTGTTGATTATTTCTGTATAACTTAATATTTATACATTAAAACTATACAAGAAGAAAGGTCTTAATTTGTCGAAACTAATAAAAGCAATAAATACTATGTCAGTTTAGTGAAACTGACGAAATCAGCCCAAAACAGAAAGTACGTGGCCGCGCAGTCGAAACGCTACTTTGCACGCTGATATCTCATTATCTGTAATTGCTAGGATTTCGGCGTGAACATCAAATTGTTCGGCATGTTAACCTCAGGAGAATGACATATCGCTTTATCCTCAGAATAGTTTACATTGCGTGTTATCTCAAAAATTATATTATCTCATACAATGTTCGAGTAGGATAACCATACTTTAGATTTGATTTGACAATACCTATAACTGGAGATTAAACAACATTTAGCTTAATCTGCAGAAATGATTAATATATACTATTACTAGGGGAAGAGTTTGTTTGTTTGTTTAATCCATTTAAGGTTAGTCCAATGCAAGTACAATGCAAAATCATACCAAAAAATATTTCATTCATAAAGTAAATAATTAAAGTAATGAAAACTAATAAGAATATTTTTATTAAACAAACAAACAAACTCTTCCCCTAATAATAGTATAGATTAATCAAAGTCAAAGTATTTATTTCATTTTGATCATTAAGTATGATGCTTATGAAAAGTCAAAATTACATGAAGTCAGCTAATTAAGCTACAGCCAGTTCGCTGACGAGGTAGAGCTGTGAGAAGAACTGGCAAGGAACTCACGCCACTCTTTTCAATCACCAGATAATTACAATTTTTTGTATGAGTTAACAATTTTAACACATCAACTTAACCAAAGAACCATACAAAGTAAATATTAAAAAACCACTTAATTTATTAACATTTAAAAAAAAAGAAACGAAAATAGAGGATTTCAATTATTTAGTTTCATCTAGTATGGTAATTTGACTACGTATTTTAATTAAAATTAAAAAAAGTAAATGCATTTCCCAGTCATATTGAACTACAAGGTAATACTGAATTAAGTATTAAATGTATGCCATGCCAAGATTGACCAGTCATCCCAGGTAGCACCCGTTCACAAGCATGACGCACAGACTAGCCATCATCACCTTCGCCATATTAGAGGGAAGGTGATGCCCCGGCCAATACGACACCGCAAGTCATGACATTTTAGTGAGCATGACAATGCAAGGCATGGGTGGTAAAAAGAACTATAATAAAATGTTATGTCTTACGAGTTCATAATGATCATGATATGCATTCACTTCACATCAAACTTTTACTGCAATAGTCAATATCATTTCTGCAGATTAAGCTAAATGTTGTTTAATCTCCAGTTACAGGTATTGCCAAATCAAATCGAAAGTATGGTTACCCTCAGTGCCGTAAATAGCCTTTTTTGCGCCCTGTGCGAGCTTCTATAATTGCGCCCTTGTTTTTTTAGATATTATAGATACCCTAGAGCAATGCTATGTATAGGCCTACTTTATTTCATTCAGGGTGATAAAATAAAGCACAAGGAACTTGGTGTTGGTGGACCAATTATCTAATATTTTGGAAGAAAAATCTTTTTTTTTAAAGAACTGATGTGGGCAAACAAGCAGACGAGCCATCTGATGTTAAGTGGACCCTTCGCCTATTATACCACCCACTGTGTCTCACTAAAACTCAATCGCAAGTTCACTAGTGCAAATGCGTTGCCCACCCTGATGCTTAAGATTTAATTTTTGGGCCACTATGGTTTTCATACTTTTATAATAATTAAAAAAATCTTTATAGCGCCCGCCCGTACCCGCCCGCCGCTTAGTCTCCGACCGACCGTGTAGCCGGCCGGCGGCTTAACTCCGATAAACACTAAACACAAATACGCTCGTGCGCTGCCAAAAAACTGAGCGCGATGTTTTGTCTAATTTAATAGACGTTTTTGATTATACTGGCATGTAGGTACGTATGTGTTGGAATCGAGCACTAGGGGCGCAGCGGGAACTTATCAGGAGCAAACCGAAAAAATAATAGTCCTGCCTGGTCAGGCCATTCTTGCGCCCCCCAGAGTCTACGCCCTGTGCCTGGGCACCGGTGGCACCGCCCTATTTACGGCACTGACTTACCCTACTCGAACATTGTATGAGATAATATAATTTTTGAGATAACACACAATGTAAACTATTCTGAGGATAAAGCGATATGTCGTTCTCCTGAGGTTAACATGCCGAACAATTTGATGTTCACGCCGAAATCCTAGCAATTACAGATAATGAGATGTCAGCGTGCGAAGTAGCGTTTCGACTGCGCGGCCACGTACTTTCTGTTTTGGGCTGATTTCGTTAGTTTCACTAAACTGACATAGTATTTATTGCTTTTATTAGTTTCGACAAATTAAGACCTTTCTTCTTGTAATAGTTTTAATGTATAAATCTTAAGTTATACAAAAATAATCAACAATAAAGAATCAACAACGTTACGATTGCGCGGCCATAACATTCAGTCGTAAATATATTAACCAAGGACTTCTAATTCTTTTTTCGACAATTTTCGACAAATTCAGTCTTCAATTGGCAAAAAGAATTAGATCTCTAACGCAAACAGTTGCTGAGATCTCCATGGTCACGCAATCGTACATGTTACGTTGGCGCGGTCAACTTAAAACCCTTATAACTTCTTTATTTCTACTTCGACAAATTTTTTGTTTGTGCACTTCGATTTCGACAAATTCCGACAAAATTGTGGTCAGTTTTTTCTGGTTGGATAACTTGACGGAGCAATCGTAACGCACACTTTTATTAAATTTCTAGTAAATATTATGTCCTTGCGTTCGGTATGGCCGGTATGGGCACTCACAGAGACGAGCAAGACTGCGTCGTAGCTGAACATTGACTACGTCGACGTGCTAAGCCGCTGGCTACTGTAGTAACCCCACTACGTTGAAGGGATTAAGGGGGATGAGGAAAAAGAGAAGAAAATACGTTGTAGACAAACATGACTTCGTCGTAGTTGACTACGTCGTAGCTGAACACATCGACTACTTCGTAAAGTGGCGGCGGTTTTGCTAAGCAGCGTTTCCATTAAGCAAGTGCTTGCATGCATGTATGACGTCACACTTGTGTGCAAATGATTTGAATTCGAAACACGGTTTTGTTCAACTTGCAGCTTGCATACAAGATTTTAGTCGCATACATGTTAGTGGCGGATTCCCGTGCATCTCGATTTTTGAAAAGACAGTTTTTGGTTTCCAAAGACAATCATGTCTATGATATTCTTCAATAAATATTATTATTTTCTCCGTATCTCACTCAGCAGTCATTTTCACAAGGTAATCCTTTACCCTGCACATTTCCTTCTTTACACAAGCGCTTACGCTTGCAACTTGCATACTTGAGTGTTGTGCATACAAGTTGTTTGAACTTGTTTGTTTCCACTATACAATTTGAATGCAACTTGCATCTTGCATGCAACCTACTTGCACAGTAGAAACGCTAATTAACTGACGTCAAGTAGCGATGTGTAACTCATGAGTGAATTGAAAAAAAGATGTACATCTTTCAAAAAGATTGATTAATTCACTAAATCACCCTTGTTTAAAATACATCTTTAAATCTTTTGATTTAGTTTTACTTTTACTATTTCAAGTGTGAAGGATGTAGATTAAGACGACTGTATCAGAGTTATATTGAACAAAAATAGAGAGAATGATTAGAATAGTTGCACACGCATGTACTGATTTCTGTAGCCGCGCATAGAAAACTATTTCTTATGCCTTTATTACTAAGTGCATAATCAAATGAAATAAAATTCGTTATTATTTTATAAAATTGTTACTTTTTAAATGAGTGGAACATAATTTTAAGCTACTAATATTGGTTGCATTACGTTGGTTATTTTGGTGTGCAATTTTTAAAAAGTGTATATTTTAGCGAATAGTGGAATAAGTGGACATTAATATTAGTTATCTAAAGTTATTTCAATTTTCAGACTTATTTTTAAATACAGGCAGTACAAAAAAAGAAAATTATCTCCATAGCAACACAATCCAAACTAATAAAAGAAATGAAACAAACTAGATATGCTGTATCTACCTAACCTACTTAGACGATACGATATCATACCAACCGTATCAGTAAAATAAATTATTAGATTTTCGTTCAAATACATCATGAAACAAATTCAAAGATGTAAAAGAGTTAAAGATTTAAAAGAGTTATATAAATCTTCAGAGGTAAAGGATGTATAAATCACAAATCTGTTATATGATTTAGTTTGCGCATGGCTAACGTCAAGCCTACGATGCCAACCTACCGCTACAAGGTGGGTGTGGGTACCATTAGACAGCCAGTACCATCGATAGTAGTTATCTGCTGTGAACTTGTTTTCTACCTAGTATGTGCTGCTATGATTATTGTCACAGAGTACATTTGTGTATATTGTTTGCCGTCGTTTCGTATGTTTGTTTGTTTGTTACGTTACGATTAACCTAACTTGAATCTACGTAACGATTTAAAAAATCTTTCAACTTTAGAAATCTAGAATATATAGGCTGTAAGTACGTAACTATCTTATTAAAAAACTTTTTTCTTTCTTTCTATTATGTTCCAGATATATTTTAGATAGAGCTATTCGCACCAGTTGGACTCATTAGTTCGATCGTCGAACTTATTTTACATTGAATTGTTCGATCACGAAACAATGGCGCGCACCATTGTTGGAAGCGCGCCAGTGGATCGTCAGCCAACGTCGACAATAAAAATAAATGGGTTATTCCCTGTCGTCACCACTGGCTTCGTTCCGTTTAAATATAATGTACTCTGTGCTTCGTTCCCACTGGTGACAAATGAGAAAAAATTTTTAAGCTTCGGCCAAACCTGCGCGACCAAAGCGACTGCGAAGCGGGAGCGTCTGCCGCGCGGCGGTCGCTGCCGTATAATATCTATGGCGCCTTGCACACCTGCGCGACCGCAACGCGGGACTGCAGCGTCCGCAGAGCGGGACGCACGCGTCTAGTGGTCAGACGTGTGTAGTAGTATAATTAAAGTACTACCCTCTCATAAAAGTTCGATGTAAGAGTAGTAGTATTACTTTCGTTCGGTAAGTGAAAGCGCCGGAGGCCCAATCTCTCCCCTTTCCTTTTTCCTCATTCCCTACTCTACTACCTTTGCCTATCCCACCTCCTTCACCTAACCCACTCCCTTGCCGGTAGGCAGTGGCTTCGCAGACCGCAGAGTCCCAGGCAATGAAGACGCGACATGAGCGACAGTTACCACTTACCATCAGGTGGGCTGTTGGCTAGTCTGCCACCGTCGGCTGTAAAAAAAAACCTACCAATTCGTACTGTCAATCAAACCATTGAACCAGAGAGGTTGCCATTATTTGTCGCGTGGTTTATTCCGCAAAAGCAATAAAAGGTCTTTTTCATCAGAGTCAGAATTTGATGTTAAATACGAGAATGTCATCACCACAACAGTTTAGTAGCTATCCTACTAATATTATACATGCGAAAGATTGTGGGTGTGTTTGTTACCACTTAGTGCCTAAACGGCTAAACGTATTTCAATTAAAATTGGTATATTAGAAAGGTTTGGTGCCAGAGACAGACAAAGTATTTAAGGTTATTTTTATCCCGAAAATCGGTCTGATTCCCGAGGGAGACAAAACACATTTTAGGTGCAGGCGAAACCGTAGGGCGCATCTATTACCAGATAAAGACGCGCAGCTTTAGTGATTGTTCACTAACAAATGAAGTTCGCGGTTCGCGTCGCAGTCGCGCAGGTGTGCACGTTAAGTTTCGCGTTGCAGACGCTCCCGCGCCGCGTCCCGCGTCCCGCGTCGCAGTCGCGCAGGTTTGGCCGAAGCTTTAGTCATTTGTCACCAGTGAAAATGAAGCCAGTGGTAACGACTGGGAATAACCCAAAAGAACTAGAGACATTATTTAGCTACGGAAAGTATAAAGTACTTAGTAATTTACTATTTTCATTAGTGTCTGTATCTAGGAAAGCTAAGTGATAAAAACAATCGAAGATGTAGAAATGTCTGCTCCCCCCCGCCCCGCCACTACCAATCGGAGGACTAGAAAAACTTGTATCCATATTCGAAAAAAAAATAAAAAAAAAATTATACGTATTCTGTCACGGTGACAGATGACACATAACACTTGAATGAAATTTTACGAAATTCTATATTTTTTTTCAATATTAATTTTATACATGACCTGAAATAAAATTGTTTAGTAAATATAATATGCATAGTAATAGACTACGCGTAAATATTGTTAGATTAATTTAATTTTAAGTCATAAAATATGGATTTTTCGTCAGTATGTCGTACATGCTTAAGTAGCAGTTCTTTAAATCCTATTTTTGTTGCGGACGGTGATTTTAATGCTTATTCGAATGCTATTTACATAGCCATTGGAGTTAAGGTAAGATAATAATACGCTTTAATTAATTATTAAGTAATAAGAAGGTGAAAATGCGTATATTTTTATGACCGCAAATAAAAAATATATTCTTATAAAACGCTTACTTTTACCAGTTAAGTTGGTTACCATGTAGTAGAAAATGTTATTATACCGAATATAGTTTTAGGCTGCAGGCTAATACTGAAAATTTATAGATAGAAAAATCAATTTGCCAGACTCAGAGATGGAACCTAAGACCTCTGGTGAGCGGTGAGAAGGATTGGTGAGGCGACCGGGTACAGCTAATGTTTCAAGTAGAGATGCTTTGAACGTCATCCCAATGAGCAAAGGCCCACAACCTTCATATTCTTAAAACTGGCCATAGACCAGTTTTCGTTAATTTAAGAATAAATACTATTAATAATACAATTGCGAAAGTTTGTGTGTATGTATGGTGTTTGTTACCACACAACGCCTGAATGGCTAAACCGATTTTGATGAAAATTTGTTATGTTGATAGATTTCATAGAGAGGGACATAGGCTATTTTTTATTCCGAAAATTAGTTTGGTTTCCGTAAGAGACAAAACATATTTTAGACGAGTGTGAAGCCGTGAAGCGCAACTAGTAATAAATATAATAATCAAATACTTTAAATTTTCTAGGTACAACACAATGATAATTTACCGCAGAACATGTGTGCAGACTGCGAGAATAAAATGACAGATATATTCAAATTCAGGATACAATGTCATGAAACAGAAGCAAAACTAATGAATATAGCAAATGAAACATTAATAACGAAGAAACAGCTTAGTAATGACAATAAAACCTCTTTGAATATAAAAGATAAAAATCCAGATACTAAACCTTTAATGGTTTTATATTCTGAATTAAAAAAAGATTTTAAAAATAAAAATGTGTTTAATTCTATAGCTTCAGAATTACAACAAGAAAATAAGCAAGATACTATAAATGATGAAGAAATTTACGGCGAAAAAAATATATTAAATAACAAAACTAATGAATGCATGGAAAATTTTAATAATTATGAAAATAACTCAGACTTTTCTGATGAAGAAATTAATAATAAACAATCAACTAAAACCTTAATTAAATATAGTATTAATAATACAGAGAATACAGAATTTATTACATCAGTACCATACCAAGTAATTACCGATACTAAAAATAAAGTATCCCGTGTTCTTTGTAAGCTATGTAATAAAGAGTTATCGATCAGAAGTGTGGACTCCCATATGTCTAGAAGACACCCTGGGGCTGATGAAAGAAAGGTCAAATGTGAACTATGTGATAGCTATATTATGAAAGATAAGTTAAACAGACATTCGGTGCTTATGCATGGCAGTGGGTGTTATAAATGTAGGGTATGTATAATAATAATAATACCAGCCTGTTTACTGTCCCACTGCAGGGCAAAGGCCTCTTCTCATAGAGAAGGCATGAGCATTAATCACCATGCTTGCTCTAGGCGGATTGGCAATTTTAGACTTTTAAGTCCAGGTTTCTCCATGTTTTTCTTCACTGTCAGTCAGAAAATACCCAAAATAAACCTAGAAAGTATATATGATTTGAAAAATCACATTGGTACTTGTCCAGATTCGAACCCACTACCCCGTGTTTACAAAGCCACGAACCATTTCGAACTTTTTGGGTATGTATATATTAGCTTTTTTTAAACAACTTTGGTGGTACGAGGCCTACCTAATGGTAAATGGTATAATCTATGGCTGTGACTTCTAATCATTGCGAAAATTATGCTTAGAAAAGGAATCAAGCTATTGCCTATTATATAGGGAGACGGGATGCGCAAAGACCAAAGAATAACGGGATGAGGAAGGAAGAGGAATAGGACCGAGGGGGTTACTGGACTGCATACTCGCTCATCAAGCGAAGCACATTAGCATGGAAACTAATATTTCACATCAATATTCTATGAGAGGGTAGTACTGCCCCGGTCGATGCGGTTCATTTATGCTGAAGCCAGCGGGTTTCTACTACCGACAACCTGCCTTCAAAGCGTAGTGCATATGTCAAATCCCTCTTCTGTCAAGCAGCGGGTGTCCGATGATATTTTAATTAATATTTTGATATTGCAGTATTGTAAGATCGACTTTGAGAGCAAGGAGGAATTAGTACAGCATGTCTCTTCTTGTACAGCTAAGAAGAAAACGCGGAAAACCAATGAATCTGTAAGTGATTTTATAAATCTAGTACATTTTAGGTTAATTCCGCTTTGTTCCGTTTGACTCCACTTAAACGCGCTACTCTCCACTTAGTCCCGTTTGATTCCGCTTAGCTCCACATAGGCGAGTTCGACTCCCGCTTCGACCACTTCAATTTACTTCGCGATATTTTCCTGCCTTACGGTTTCGTCCGTGCGTTTCTCTATGATAATATGCAATACTTATAAACCTTACGAAAACAATGCTCTGAACGATAGGGAAACTGTGGCTTAGAAAAATTTAAAACAACAGACCGAACAAAGCAGCGACTTTGCTTTATACTATTTGAAGTATAACAATAGTTATTTTTTGTTTTATTGGCAGGGTCGTGAACTACGTGAATGCGACGTATGTCATAAGGTAATGCAGAAAGCCAGTATACGTATGCATAAGGCAGTGAAACATGCTGGTTTGAAGCCTGTATGTGAGGTAATTTTTTTTTTCTTTTATTACGGATAGTAGTAGATGTAGTGTCGACTCATCTGATGTTAAAATAATTGTAACCGTTGCTTGGGACTACCGTCCTTATATTGACCGCTGTAAATTATAATTAATAATTAAATTAATAAATATGCTTCTCGTATGCTGATGTCCAGCAGTGGACGGCTTTTGGCTGAAACAATGATGACGATGACATTAGGTGATATCTTTATTAACCAAGAACGTAAAGAAATTTTGTCTCCAATTTTCTAATTTCAGATTTTATGGGCCTCAATTTTACTATCGATTCAAACCCTTATGTATAAATATGATAGGTCCCGTAAGAATTTTACCACACTAATACATCAATCCTTTTTTCTCTAGCACTGCGGCAAAAGCTTCGGGAATAAATTTCGTCTAAACGAACATTACAGAGCGAAACACGGCTACGAAAAGTTTCAGTGTAGTTTCTGCGAGTTTAAAAGTGCTGGCACCATGGCTATGAGGGTAAGGAAATATCTATACTTTGTATAAACCACACTTTTACGCATTTAAATTACAAGCGGAGTATAGTGCAGCAAAGCGGAGGCGAATACAACCAAGCGGAGTTAATTAGTGTGAAACAGGACTAAGCGGAACGAAGCGGAGATTTTTTTATTTACCGTGCGACGCGACTTGTTTTTTTGCAATATTTTTATTATCATTTTTTATAGAATCATGAGCGACGTCACCGCGGCGAGAAGCCTTTTGTGTGCGAGGCCTGTGGCGCTAAGTTCCACGCAGCATACTTATTAGCGCAGCACAAGCATTCACACAAGACTGAGAAATTGGTTAAGGTAAGCCATTACTAAAGTATAATTACCTCCAAATAGATACCGCATTAACATTTATTCTGGATCAAGCTCACAGTACAAAGGGCAGGCGTGTAACATCCACGTTGTCACTACCGCTATTTATACGCGTCTTCCGCGGCGCTAATCTTTGGTTACTGCTCTGCTTCCGTCGCCAGTAACGCAAATATATTATTTAAATCCGACTGGTAGTTCCAAAGATTAGCACGTTCAAACAAACATACAAACTCTTCCGCTTTATACAAATATTATAAATTTCAGACTCGAGCATTGAACCCGAGACCTATGATAATTACATTTTGATCAAAAGTAACCATGTCCATAGATCACCATTTACCTAGGTGGACCGTATATTTGTTTGCCTCCAAAGTTATAAAAAAAATCCTATATGTATTTCAAGTCACAAAATTTTCATTTTCACTTTTTTATTTTATATTATTTTAAAACTCATAGTTCGTTGCGCTCACTGATCGGTTAACGATTAGCGGGTTAAGCAACATAGAGTGCGGCTGACCCATGGATGGTTGACCGCATAGTGGTATTTGATCTGAGCGTCATGCTTCGAAGGGCACGTTTAAAATTGCCAGTTGTTACCAAGTTGATAACAGTCGTTAGGTCAAATCGGATGCCTCTATGGACGACCTGAACAAATCCTTACATTACCACTAACCACTTGTTATGAATAATATTCTTATGTTATTTTGTTTGTTACAGTGCGATAAATGTCCATCAAAATTCAAAGCGAACGATAGTTTGCATATGCACAAATTAACATGCCATAGTAAGAATATGTATCGATGTATAATATGTAATAAGGTTTATAAGTGTAAGCAATACGCTGTGAAACATATTCGTCATGTACATAGATTTAACGGAAACACACTGCCATTAACTGTACTTAGTAAAACCGATGTTAAATTATTATAAGAAATATATTTATTTTTTAATATACTGTTTAATTTTTTTTTATTTCTAACTGACAGACGAGCACATAGCACACGTGGTGGTAAGTGGTAACTGTCGCTCATGAGTCCCTAAAATTGTTCTTGCAATAACAGGGACTCTGGGAAGCTGCTGCCTACTGTAAAGGGAGTGGGGTAGGTAAAAGGATTGAGGGAGGTGAGGAATAAGGAAAGGAGGGAACTTCTTTTTATATATTTCTTCTCATAATGTTATATCATAGTAAGTCATTATTGTCCAAGATAAACTTGAAAATGTTATTTACAGGCACTACATATGAAACTGAAAGTCATATTTGTTATAGTTTCAAACCAACACACTCGTGTATACAATTAAAATTAGCCCTAATAGCTTCAGATAATGAATAGAAAAAAAAAAAGATAACAATAAAAACAAAAGCTTCTTAAAATATTTTATTTCAAGCATTATGAAAAACGCTCTTAGATTTCTTCTCTTTCCTTTTCTGTTCCCTCTTCCTCTTCTGCTTCTCTGTGCTTTTAAGAAGCTTCTTGATTGCATCTTCTGTGTTGCCCTCTTCCAAATCTACATCTGTACTTCCTTCTGACGATGGTTTAATTTTCTTAGCTGGTAATTCTTTTAAAGGTAATTTCTTCTTTGATGGTCTTTCTCTGAAAAGAAATTGAAAACATATATAAATTTATATTACAATAGCTTTGTATGATTTAGATATAGCTCACATAGATCCCTTAATATTACTGGTGCTCAGTTTTAATAGTTCATAATCTTATACAGCTTAAATTTATTTCCCGCTTTGCAATGGAGGGAAGTGGACATTTTTATTGCCTACTCCTCCTTTTCATTTCTGATTGAATTCGTTGCGGGGTACAAGACAGTAGGTTTAGCAGTCCCGGGGACTCCTGAGTCTCAAAGCTTGGTGTTTCGATTAGTTATGACTGTTAATCCTGGCCTACAGGAATCACAGTGATGGACATTTGGGAGGGATTGTCCCAATATAGCTTTATATGCTAATAATTAAGCTTTCTATATGTGACAGAAAATTAAAATTGGTTCAGTAGTTTTTAAGTTTATCCATTACTAGAAGCCTGTCCTCACTTACATATACAAAAGCTCTTAAAATATTGAAATTCTAAAAATTACTAAAAATAATGTTAAACATAATAAAATGTAGCCTGTTACCCGCTCAATATATATTATTGTATACTAAAAATGAAAGAATTTTTAAGTCGGTAACGTAGATTTTTAGTTAAATCGTTGCAAACACGTTGCACGTTGCAACAACGTTGTTTCAGTAGTAGATCCACGCTGATTTCAGCATGAATGGGCCGGATCGTCCGGGGAAGTACTACCCTCTCATAGAAGATCGACTTAAGGACGCGTTCTCAAAAATCATAGGTATCGAATCGCACCAATACATAAACAAATTTCACACACATACATAGGTCAGCCTAACTAAGGCGATTATATGAAAATAAACTCACGTTGATACTTTAGAAATAAATTTTTATTTTGTTTAATTGGAATGACTTGTATTTGAAATTTCTAGTAGTATGTTTTTTATTTTGTACTTAGTATTAGTTTTGGTGGGCGTGGAGTCATACATTGCGTGAATGGACATTTGCGAGAAAGACACTCGTGCGAAAGACTTTTGCGTTGAACTTTGCTGTTTTTGAACCTATTGTTTTCAAAATCGATATCTGAGTATCCCAGCGATGACTAAATAAGAATCCTAATTCAAATTTAATAAAAGCAGCCGCCATTTTGAACTTTGCTGTTTTTGAACCGATTGCTTTCAAAATCAATATCGGAGTATGCCAGCGATGACCAAACAAGAATCTTAAGTCAAATTAATGACAGCAGCCGCCATTAGTTTGTTTTCAAAATGTATATAGTGAGTATCCCAGCGATTTTAAAAGCAATCTGTTTAAAAACAGCCAAGCCCAAAATGGCGGTTGCTTTAATTAAATTTGACTTAAGATTCGTGTTTGGTCATCGCAAGGACACAGAAATATCAATTTTGAAAGAAATCGGTTCTCTAACCACAAGGTTCAAATAACTAGCTGCTCTTATTAAATTTGGCTTAAGATTTGTGTTCAGTTATCGCTGGGACAGTCAGATATCGATTTTGTAAGCCATCTGTTCAAAAACAGCAAAGTTCAAAATGGCGGCTGCTTTTATTAAATTTGACTTAAGATTCGTGTTCGGTCATCGCTAGGACACTCAGGTATCGTTTTTGAAAGCAATAGGTACAAAATCAGCAAAGTTCAAAATGGCGGCTGCTTTTATTAAATTTGACTTAAGATTCGTATTTCGTCATCGCTGAGACACTCAGGTATCGATTTTGAAAGCAATAGGTACAAAAACAGCAAAGTTCAAAATGGCGGCTGCTTTTATTAAATTTGACTTAAGATTCGTATTCGGTCATCGCTGGGACACTCAGGTATCGTTTTTGAAAGCAATAGGTACAAAATCAGCAAAGTTCAAAATGGCGGCTGCTTTTATTAAATTTGACTTAAGGTTCGTATTTCGTCATCGCTGGGACACTCAGGTATCGATTTTGAAAGCAATAGGTACAAAAACAGCAACGTTCACATTGGCAGCTGCTTTAATGAAATTTTACTTAAGAATCTTGTTTTATCATATTTCACGCAAAAGCTTTCGCGCCAGTTTCTTTCTCGCAAATGTCCGTTCACGCAAAAGTCTTTCGCGCAATGCGCAAATGTCTTTTGCGCAAGTGGATTCGCGTAAGTGTCCTGATACCACTTCGGTGACTTCTACTGGAACTAGCTGATTAGAAGAGCTGGGTATAACGATTACGGGCTCGTTAGTTTAATTATGATGAGACCTTACTACCGGACATGATGGAGTGACCAGAAGACACATTCAGCTCTACTAATCAGCTACTTCCAATAGCAGTCACTGAAGTAAACTTTCAGGACACTAACAAGTCCGGTGGTAAGTCTCATCATAACTAATTAAACAAACCCATACTCGGTACACCCAGCTCTACTAATCAGCTTGTTCCAGTAGCAGTCACCGAAGTAGACCTTCAGGTCACTTCATCATGTTCGGTGGTAAGGTCTCATCATAACTAACAAAACGAGCCCATACTCGGTACACCTAGCTCTACTCGTTAGCTAGTCCCAATAGCAGTCACCGAAGTAGACATTCAGATTTCTCAGCATGTCCGAAACGCAACTAATAATAATAGCTACTTAGGTACTTATAGCAAAAACAATAATACCTTGACAACTATTTCTTATAAAATGCTTGCAACTCTTGTAAGTATCAAATCTAGTATTGTCAACTACATTGTGTTTATACAACGAAATTTACGACTCGAGCAGCTTCCGATAAGCGACACAGGTTCACTCACGACGGGCGCCGAGCGCGGACTGATTCTTGTTCACAAAGCTCTGTTCAATGTGATGCAAACAACTACCAAACAAAATAAGTCTTATTACAATGCATCAAGATTCACGCTGCATAGCAAAATGTATGGAAAACGACGATATTATTTTTCATTGATTTTCGTGTTAATTTGTAAAATGTTAAAAAAATGGTCTGATATTTTATGAATTGAAGATATTTGCTAACTTTTGGTATTTTTAAATTTAGAATATTTTGAATATAATAATAAAAAAACAGGTCTCGAAATTAATACGATTTCGTAAATTCTGCATTGAGAGTCACAGAACAACGGTTTTTACTACATTGAAAATAAATATTATTAGAAAAAAACACGTCCCATCACAAGATAAAGAACCATTCTATTTGTAGTATCTGCTAGATATATAAAATTGTTTATCGTTTTGCCGCAAAATGACCCGAAAAAGGGGTTATTTTTGATAGAATTGTAAACGCGTCCTTAAGAGTAGTAGTATCCGTACTACTGCGTTTCGTTCGGTGAGAGCGCCGGAGGCCCAATTTCCCCCCTTTTTCTTTCCTCACCTCCCTCATTCCCTTCCCCTAATCCCATTCCCAGCCGCCATAGTGGAGGCCACCATACCAGCAGTTTAAGACGATGGCTTTTGGTATAGTGGCCGCCACTTCTGGATTCCACTGACTGCTTACCATCAGGCGGGGTGGAGTCACTTTGGTAGGATATATTAAAAAAAAAAAAAACAAAAAAACAAACATACAAAAAGTTCGATCTTTTCACTTTATTTATATAGATAAATGCAGAGGTCTCGGGTTCGATCTCCGGGTAGGGTAAAATAATGTTGAATTTTATGGTATTAGCCCGGAGTCTGAAATTGTGCCCGATATATGCCAACAGGCTCGTCCCCTGTTACATGGAACCTAAAATAAATAATGGTAAAAAGTAGGTGGTTACACACCTCTCCCTACCACTTCAGGGATAAAATGCGTGAAGCTATGTATATGTATGTATTTAGATAAACATACAAAATTCTTACCCAATAGCTTCCATCTTCTCGAATAGCTCATCATAATCATCACGATCTTCTTCTTCTTCCTTTATTTCATCTTCTTGTTTAATCTCCTTCTCTGCGTGTTTGAGAGGAGTGGAGCTCTCTGTTTGTACTAGAACGCATGATAGCTTCGATGTCAGATATTGCTAGACAAAATGGAAAAGTTGTTATAGAGCCAATTTCTCCCCTTTCCTTTTTCCTCACCTCAATCGATTTCTCACCTACCCCACTCCCTTCACAGTAGGCAGCGGCTTCGCAGAGTCCCTGGCATTGCAGGAGTATTGCTAGGGACTCTGAGTCGTCCATGAGTGACAGGTACCACTTACCATCACGTGAACTGTTTGCTCGTTAGCCATCAGTTGAATTCCAACGCTAAATTGGAGTTAAAATCAAGGTACTCCAACATCAGTAACATTCTTACGGTAGTAGATCCACGCTGGTTTCAGCATGAATGTGCCGGATCGACCAGGAAAGTACAACCCTCTATAGAATATCTTGATCACTTTAAAATATAATTTGTTATACTAATGTGTTTCGTTCGGCAAGTGAGAGCACCGGCAGCCTATTTACCCTCTGAGTCCTCTTCATTTTCCCTTTTCCTTCCTCATCTTTTTCCCTAATTGGTCGGCAAATGGTTGTTTTTTAAGCATTATTGCAATTAAAAAGATTCATCAATCCACAGAAATGACATAAAATATTTCTAAAAATATTATATTTTTTTTGTTTTAAAAACACTTGATGCGGTATAAGTCATGTTATGCAGGGGATTAAAAGCGTTCACACATAAGAGTGACAACGTCGCAATTTAGTGTCATGTAATGTTCGTGGTTTTAAATTTTTATCATTTAATCAGAGCTATATTTTAAAAATATTTTTAAAACACTTTTTAGAATTAGGTGAAAGCTGTATAAAAAGTAAGTAACCATAATGCTTACAGTTATTTTACTATGAAAATAACGTTATAAGTTTCCAATCTATTATTTGCATATAAATAGAACTGTAAGCAATTGAAAACCACGAAAATATGACACTAAATTGCGTGACCGTACTAAAAGCGATTTCTTTCAAAATACCTTTGGATGGACTTAAAAATAAAGGAAAATTCAGAATTAACGGTGTTAGTGTATTATATAAAATGTATCAGTTGCATAAAAGAAAAATAGAGGTTAAAACTAACCTTAAAAACCAATTCTTTGGTTTCAAATCCATGTATCCTTAGCTGTCTGTCTAAACTGGTACTGACCACCAGTCTCCCATCCTTCACTGTAGTTACATCAGTTATAGCACCCGTAGCCCCCTTGAAACCCTTGTCAGGCTTGCCATTACGAAGGTCTACCTGATGCAGTTGGCCTCGACCGAACCCGACCAAAACTTGGCTGGAAAATTCAGCTTATATATAATAACTAGATTGTCACTCGTGTCTTTGCTTACTGCTCTGCTTCCGTCGACAGTAGCGTGATGTTACATAGCCTATAACCTTCCTCGAGAACTGAGCTATCATACGCAAAAAGCATTTTTCAAATCCAACTGGAAATTCCAGAGATTAGCGCGTTCAAACAAACAAACAAACTCTTTCGTTTTAAATAATAGTAGGTATAGATTAAAGTCAAACAGGCATCCCTTTAGTTTAATATTCTGGATCTAACCATCATTTAATTTAGCCATTAATAAACACATACCGTTCATCAAAGCTATTCGAGATGCAGGTAGCCGCCATGTTCTCAAAATCTATGTTTGTGACAGGTCGCCGTTGTGCCCGAGTGTCGTATAACCTAAAAAAATTAAATATTGTTCACATACGAATATCAACCGTATACCGTAACAATAGGGTGTAAATTCGTTCGTCAACGTCTGATTTTAACCGTAACCATACGTTTTTTAAGCAACGCAGGAATAATGCTTAGAAAACACAACCAAAAAAAGGAAAGGATAAGGAACGAAAAGGGAAAGGAAGAGGATTGAGGCAGTAATCGGCCTGCGGGCGCTCTCACTCACCGAGCGAAATACATTATGTAAACTAATGTTTTATCGATATTCTATGAGGGATACTTCACCATTCGATCTGGCATATTCTCTACCAGGTTCAGGTTTCTTCTTTTTTAGGGTTCCGTACCCAAAGACTAAAACGGGATCCTATATTAAGACTCTACAGTCCGTCTGTCACCAGGCTGTATCTCATTAATCATGATAGTTAGACAGTTGAAATTTTAACTGTCTAACTATCATGTCTACTCATCACTAAAAAACAGAATAAAGTCAATATTTAAGGGGGCTCCCATACAACTAACTAACGGAGGGGTTTAAAGTACCCATTTTACGGTTTTTCGGTAATAATATCTCAAAAAAAAATGAATCCTAGAGAAAAATGTTTTTTATTGAATGAAAGCTTATAAAATTCTCTACAACTTTTAACTTGTGCACATTTTCCAATTTCCAATAGTTTTTGAGCCACACGTTCTTAAAAATAGGAATAAACAAAAACACCGCTTGTGACATAAACTTATACGAGGGTACTTTCAAATTCGAAGAATGGGCGGAAAAATATTAACCCAAATACATTTTTATTTTTTTAAATATCCACCTACAACACTAATACATTCATCGGATCGGTTAATTAATATGTATACACTTCCATAAAAAAAATATTTGTCTTTGTCTAAAAAATACGTTGAAACGGTGTTCTTCATTTCTTCATAGGTCAAAAATTTCATCCTTTCATCATTTTTCTTTAAAGTATACACAAATTAATTTATCGTTCTGATGCATGTATAAGTATTGTATGTGAAAATATAAAAAAAAATTAGTTTAAATATTTTAACTCTTTTCTGCCAACTAAAAGGTGGGTACTTTTAAGTTCGTATAATCTTATGCCACAAATGGTGATTTTGTTTATTTCTATTTTTCTAGAGCATGTAGCTTAAAAACTTTTGGAAATTGAAAATGTGCACAGTATGAAAGGTGTAGAAAATTTTATCAGCTTTCATTTGATAGAAGAACACTATTCTCTAAAATGCACCGTTTTGAAGATATTAGTGAAAAACTCAACATTGGGAACTTTAAAACCTTCCTCCCCCTCCGGCTCACCTCCTAGGGGAGGGGACTTTTAGTATGTTCATCACCTGATCACCCTAAACATGTTTGTGAAGGAATTGCTTAAGTTACTCGCTCACGCACTCTACACCCCATCTTTAGCCATTCGTTGACTGGACTACATGAGTCATGCATTATTGTTTATGAGCGAGTTCATACTCCGACTCGCACTTGGCCGATTTTTGGGTAGCTTCTGGATTCCACTGACTGCTTACCATCAGGCAGAGTAGACTCACTTTGAAAGGTTAATAAAAAAAAAGCTGTGACCACAACCTGGATCCGCGTCTGTATCTGCGCCTGATACTTATAAAACAGATCTGTAAGGTACATACCTGACATAACCATGTCTAGAACACACTGCAAGTAGCTTGCCCCCCTCATTGTCAAGAAAGCATAGGTCTGACACCCAAACTGGCCGTCTTAGTTGGAGCCAATCATGAGGAAGGTTCTTTGCTGTAAATATTGCTGAAGGTTCCCCTATGCGATACACTTTTAAGTCGTTTTCTTCACCACCTAGAAATTACCAATTAAGTAAGGGTCGTTACAGACTAGCGCTTTTGTATACACATAGGTATAAAGTAGTTTCAGCATACTTTAAGCTACATTTCATGCTTCTAAAAACTGGATTCGTGTACACCAGCTTATGCCGGCGTTTTCGCTTTAACTGGTAATCGTAAGTTTGTATCGACTTGTGCTCATACGAGCTTATAAGGTGTCGATTCTCGTACGAGATATGCGTGTATCAAAAAACATAACGATCTTATCCACTCAAACGTTAGGAGACACATAAGTGTCAAAAAAGTGTTTGTTATCTGACGACTGTGTACACTAGTGTCGTCTATAGGCAGTGATAGAAATTAGCTTTATACAGTTGTAATAAAGCTCCTTTTTTCATATTGTCTGGTATTTAAGACGCGGAACTAAACGTAGATGGCGCCTAAATGTACAAACAATACATTTGTTTTTCTTCTGTTTCATCAGTTTCAAGTTAAGTGATTTTGTGTGTGCGTTACGCTGAGGATTGTCCGCAATTATGTCGTTACTTCTTTTTTCTTATACGCGTTTAATACACTAAGTTTTAAAAAAAGAAAGATAAATCTACAAACCTATAGCAAATATTTCATCATCAGCACACACTCTCATCTTGTCAATTTTACCAACATTGACCAGTACCTCTGACTTTTTGCCCCATATCTTGACGACACCGCTGGATACCGCAGTGACCAGTCTTCGTTTGTACCGACCTAGGCCTACTATGTCACCGGCCGCATAGTCCGCTGTGTATGTCTTTGTGAAGCCTTCTAATGTGTTGTATATTTGTATCTAGAAGAAATTTTAGTAAAGTAAGTATATTAAAGAGTAAAGTGATATTGGGTTTATCTGTCGAAAAATGCCCAGTATTAGCCCGGAGTCTGGAATTGTGACCGATATATGGAAACAGGCTCGCTCCCTCTTACATGAGACCTAAATAAAAAAATGGCATTGTGGGTGGTTAAACACTTCTACCTACCCCTTCGGGGATGAAAGGCGTAAAGCTATGTATGCAAGTATAATATCTCTATACTTTTATGCTAGTGTAAAGGATGTAACTGCATTGTACAAGTTTTGGAAAGTACATCTGGGGTATTCAATGGGTTTGAAAACAGTTTATTATAAAGAGCATTTTACAAGGCAAGTTTTGGTATACAATCAACCTATCACTTATGAAAACCAAGCAGCAATAATAGTGAACCAATCTAGGCCACTGCATCATGTTTTTTTTTACATTAGCCACCAAAGTGACTCCACCCCGCCTGATGGTAAGCAGTCAGTGGAATCCAGATGTGGTGGACACCATATCATCGTCTTAAAACTGCTGGTATAGTGGCCTCCACTATGGCGGGAATGAGGTTAGGGAAAGGATATGAGAGAGGTGAAGAAAGACGAAAGGGGAGAAATTGGGCCTCCAGTGCTGTCACTCATCGAACAAAACGCAGTAGTAGATCCCTACTCTTACGTCGATCTTCTATGAGAGGGTAGTACTTCCCCGGACGATCCGGCCCATTCATGCTGAAACCAGTGTGGATCTACTACTATACAGGATACCTCGAAATAAGTGGGCGACTTGAACAAATTCTGACACTAGATTGACCATTTGTTAAGCTTTTATTCCACAAATGGCACAGAGAGATTACAGCAGCGGTGTCAATGGCACGTTCATTCAACTAACACATGGCTTAACAGCAAATGAACAACACCCATGCCTTTACCCGCACTAGCGCTAGCAAATCTTGGTGCAGCAAGTGTAGATGGTTATGCAGGGGCAGCAACAGCCACCACCACATCCATCACAGCAACTACCAATACAATACATTATTGAATTTTATGTATCAGACAAGTATCATTAACCATCTGATAAGAAAAAGAAAATTTCCTCAATACCTGTTGGTTCTTCCTACCAATCAGTATCTCTGACTGCTCTTTATTACCCCACTCCATGCGTGTAATGCTGTCATCCTTCTGCAGAGTCTTTATATCAACAATGTTCTCTATGCATTTCTTATTGTTTTTTGTTGAGTCTGTGTGATATTTAATATCTGAAAAATAATAATAATTAACAAGATAACTAGCATTCCGCGGCGCGGTTTCACCCGCGTCTTTGCTTACTCCCGTCGCCAGTAGCGTGATGATAAATAGCCTAAACCTTTCTTGAGTACTAGGCTATCATACGCGAAAAGATTTTATCAAATGGTAGTTCCAGAGTTTAGCGCGTTCGCGTATATAATATAAGATGATAAAAATATAAAAATCCAGCGTACGCAGACCCCTCACAAGGTGGACTGACGACTTAATAAGCGTGGTAGGCAACTGATGGATGAGGGCGGCTCACGACCGGCCAAGGTGGCGAATATTGGGGGCGGCCTATATCCAGCAGTGGACGTCTTTCAGCTCATATGATGATGATGATTAATATTAAAATTATTGATGAAAAAGTATATAACAAAATTTCATACTTACGTTTGAAGGAACCTATTCTGCTAGCGACAAATATATCGACTTCTTTGTCTTCTGTTATTATCATGATTATGATTATTTATGTTTAATTAACGTAATTTTAATACATATCACCACAACAAACACACGTGAATCCACCCACGTGAACCCCAGAAATTGACTCAATTAGTCAATTGACTGATGCTTGACAGTGACAGTGACAGCTAACAAAATGTTCTTTGAACGTTTCTGAACTGTTAAAGTAAAAAAATAGTTTCGAATCATGGACGTTTATTTCACATTTTCTCTATTATTGCTACAAACATTTGATACCTATTTCCACAGAACAAGTACTAAAGCATAGAAGGAGTGTTAATCACCCTCATATAGTTGTCCTATTTTTCCAAATAAGCCGGATACATTGAAAAGAAAGAGATAAATAATTTTGCTAAGGACGGCTGGTGTACACTGTAGAAACGTCAATTTGGTTACCTTTGGTTACCTTTGGATGCCGAATTAAAAAGCGAACTAATGTCAAATGTTCCAACTTGTCAAGGCCTTTATACAATTTTGTCGGATTATACCGCCGCTCGTAATTTTCATTGTTGTTTATCTGTTTTGTGAAATAATATAAGTTATTTAATAATTACATAATGCTATTGTGAAGTAATATTAAGCCCATTGGATATGCAATGTCCTGCGTTATTGTAGGTTGTAAATTACATTCTTTTCGCAAAGAAAATCAAGTTTAAATCGTCAGCTTCCATCGGTGAGTAGATAACAAACCAATAATATATACTAAAAACCTATACATAAGTGCAAAATACCTAATTGATTTATACTTTACTATACTGTAATCATATTATAATCGTCTGTTTGCCATTCGATTCTGTAATTATTAAGTATTTTACATTTTTACCAATTTGTGTAGTCATGTTCAATAGTGTTGTGACTTGTGCTGCATATTTTATCGATGACAAAAATATTACTATATTTTGTAGTTAACGATTTTGTGGTAACTATCTTTGTACCTTTCATAGTATTTCATACATTGTGTTCTTTTGCAGGTTTCCGAAAGATCAGATCCATGAAGCAAATTAAGAGAGAATTATGTTTTATATTATATTGTTACACGTTTAACGTTCCAGCGGTGAGGACGAATCTACTCAAATTTGCTCCACTGTCACGTGCCATACGACTTATTAATATTATTTCTATAGAAATTGATATTTTTTAATGTACCCTGTCAAAATTCAAAGATGTTGCACAAAAATGTATAGTATTGGATAAATAGGTATATTTATTTAGTAATTTTTTTAAATTTTAGGTTTGTATTTATGATATCGTATTGGATTTTTTATCTGTAATGATATTGTAAATACTTTTTCAATAACTAATAATAAATAAAGAAATAAATGTTCTAGATGACTACAGAAATTTATTGATAAAATTGATGGGGAAATATTTCTAAAAGTACCAATTCATAACATTACAAAAAATATTTCTGCTTATGCACAAATAATCAGGACATTCTTAAACAAAACTGCAATTTTAAGGGGCAGTAATAATGTGTTTCAATATTATTGGAAATATAATCATACATTTGTGACATGAATCTTACAGCTGTGTTTTATTTTTAACTTGGGGTATCTGTTTCGATGCTATACTAAGAAAGTCAGAAAAGAACTGAGGGCCGATACTGGTATTTTGGTGATCCACACACTGCACCGCACTACGCTGCGGGAGCGTGGCGACGACGCGGCGACGGTGCCACGCGTGCAGATGCGAGAGTACTGGTCTGCATCATCAATCAAGCATGTTACTGCAGAACTCGGTGTCCATACCGTCTGGCCCCGAACCCACGCGCGTGAGTACGTGTTTCTCTGCATGTAAGCGTGTGATCAGTAACACAGCGCTTAAATGCGTTTTCAGTGTGTTGCACCACGCGTGATTTCTATACAAAGAGAGATACTTACAATTACAAACAATACAAGAACACGCACGCTCGCACTACGCTCCTTGATGCGAGGCAGTGTGTGGATCGATCATATATATTTCAATTTTCAATTTATTTAATTTATTCATATACAGTTTACATTGTGTTTGAACTTACAGCATGAAACATGAATATAAACTTCAAAATTATTTCACATTGAAAGTGCTCCTGGCGCCGCTGTCGGCCTATGCCATTCCGGTGAGGTGTAAAACGGCCGTTTGTTTCTTGTAGTTCGTTTACGAGAGCTTTTATGCAACCAGACCTCATTTGATATTAGCATGTCTGTTAATTTACCATAGCCCATAGACAAACTTCATCTATCGATATCGATAAACTGTCAGAAGGTATCGTAGCACTATTAAACTTCTATTTGTCTCTGAGTGTGTACGCTTTATTCTCCTAATAATACTTCTATGCTTAGTACTTGTTCTGTGCCTATTTCATTCTTGCAGTGAGGGGTGATGTAATGTAACTATTTTTTTTATATTTCATAAATTATATAAATTTAAAAAAAGTAGTTAAAAACCAATTTTTTATTAAAATGACTTTACTTCATTTTAATAGCAATTTGGAATAATTTCATCGTTGTTGCTATTCTTATAATACAAAATCACATTTTGATAAACAATAATTACCTTCGACAGAGTGCTTCTTAGTGTCTGTCGTATACGCGATTGCTCTGGCAGATACATTGAGATTTTTTACTTTCAATTCGTCTGGCTGAAAAAGCAACAAATTACTATTTATACGGACCATCATATAAACTCATACTGTTTTAAATTTTTGAGGAAAGCCCATCTTAAAATAATTTAATATTTAAATCTTTATTAAATTTATAAGTTTACTAAACTTCTTCTCTTATCATTCTTCTTATCTTATTTCAGACTAAAGCTACCAACTCATTGAAAATTGCCTTTAGTTTTTGAAATAAAATGCTTTTTATTATTACTCAATCAAAAAACTCTAATTTAGTAATTACTCAACATTAACATTGGCCTTTTGAATAAAAGATTATTCAACTACATCTGGGCTGCATTCTAAAAATATCTTCAAGTAAAGCTAAAATCGATAATTATCGATTTTATAACTTCGTTGTAGTTGGTAGTGTCAAGCACTACTCGGAAGAGCAAGCCCCTCCAAAAGCAAGCCGCCGGCCGCCATCTTAGGTCGACATTTGTTGATTTCTTGAAATGAGGCGAAGTGAGCTATCGCTCGTTATTTTATCAAATTAACTCATTGATTATGAGGACATAAGTTTTTGTGAACTTCTAGTATAGTGTTATTATAAAACATGGAAGAGGAATATATGGACACTCAGGACTCCTCGGTGGCTGATGTTGTGAATAGAGGTGGTGAAGTGAGTGAAAATTTAGTGGACAGTACCAAAGATTTCGGTGATGGTTTGGGATACGGTGACGAGGGTTATGAAGATGACGAAGGTGGTAACAACTTCAGAGGAAGCCGCGGACGTGGAAACTACAGGTAAAATCGTATTGATCAAATAAATATTTCCAAACTATGTATTTTGCAATTTGCGGCGTGTTCTCAGATTTGATTAGACATTTTATAGTAAAATTAACACGGTTTGAGTAGTTACTTGCTATTTTATACGATTTATACTGTTTAACTATGTATGTAACATAACATAATGTTTGTCTAATGAGACCTTGATATCGTTTTGTGTGACTTCCCTCCTATTCATGTACCGCTGGCGCCTATTAGCATTTGCGACTCTTGTAATATAATTCGAGTCGTATTTATTTCAGATATGTTAAATTTCCTTCACAGCACGCTTTTAATGTATTTCCTATGCATTTTATTTATATTAGCACATGGTTTCATGTATTGAAAATGGTGTAATGCTTTTTATCTGTAAATGCAGTGCCTTGCAGCTTAGCTAAAGCATGGTTTATATTTGTGTGTCTGATAC